>OY744608.1:15741972-15867826 GCA_963556255.1 Allolobophora icterica
TTTAGTATGTATGTATGTGTACATGATATATGCATGTTTGTATGTATGCATGATGTATGTATGTATGTATCAACGCAGCTATTCTATATTTGATGCGGTGCGTTGAGAGATGGGGAGCCAGTGTAGTGTGTCACGCATATATGCTGAGACAGAGGCACGTTTAGGAAGGCGACCAATGAGACGCGCAGCAGATCGAAGAACCCGATCAAGACGAGCAGTCAGAGAAAGTGGCAGGCCCACCAGGATCGAGAAGCAATCATGGTCAAGTCGACTGGTGACAAAGGCATGGATAACAGTAGCTGTATGTACATGTGTGCATGTACGTAAGCATTAATGCATTGACCATTTTGTTTACTTTTTCTTCTGGTTCTCTGCCTTCAGGCCAGTTCAAACGTCCGACGTCGCCGTGCACTCCTCTCGATGTTGAGCCTATTTTATGAGTCTTCTGAGTTCTGTGTCCCTCCTTCATCATCCAATCCAGCACCACTTAGGCCTATTCAACCTTTATTTTGGTCCTTAAATTACGACACTGACACTTAAAACGATCATTTATTTATTTGTTTATTTATTCACATTTAAAATTTAAAATGAATTAAATGGAATCACCTTAGTCCATCGCTGAAGCACTCGACCCCATATTTGGTCATATTGTAGGGCACGAGATCAGTCATCGTGATGCGTCCACCCATGCTACTCGTGTTCACAATTCGCCCTCTTTCCTTCTTGACGAGCTGTAGGAACGTCATCGTCATGTCTATCAGACCGTACAAGTTGACGTCAGCCACGGATTTGTAATCACTGAGCGAGAACCATTCTACACGACCTCTCTTACCAGCGACACCGGCGTTGTTCACCAAACCCCAAAGACCTTAAAGATACAGACATGGAACCTCAGATTAGTGTAGGCTAGGCTTATGCAAACATACACGTAAAACATGATGAAATAATTCATCTCGCTTCTTCGTTATAGTAAATCAGAAAACTGAATACTCCATAGCTCGTTACTAATAGTTGCTATTATTACTAATACTAACGACTAGTTACTAATATTAATATTAATACCATGCAATATAATAGTAGCCACCCAAAAAACGTTATTTTCCTTAGATTTTCTAAGTCCTGATGTAAAATATAATAATAATAATTATTATTATTATTATTCTTATTCTTTTTATTATTATTATTATTATTTTTTTTTCCCCGAGGTACATATAATCCCTCAGGAGTCAGATACTAAGTATTATTATTATTATTATTATTATTATTATTATTATTATTATTATTATTATTATTATTATTATTATTATTACTATTACTATTACTATTACTATTACTATTATTATTATTATTATTATTATTATTATTATTATTACTATTATTATTATTATTATTATTATTATTATTATTATTATTATTATTATTATTATTATTATTATTATTATTATTATTATTATTATTACGAAAATCCCTCAGGCTCTAAGAAACTATAAAACAGAAGTGTATTTAAGCTTGGAGCACGCCGTCCTCGTCTCCGGGGTGTGGTATTATTATTATTATTATTATTATTATTATTATTATTATTATTATTATTATTATTATTATTATTATTATTATTATAACAGAGCATGTTCACCGTCACCGTTCTTATATCTACACGCCAGAATTCTCCAATTCTCTTATTAATCCATTACCTTTTCCAGGCGGAAGTTTTGACTTGACGACCTGGTAAGCCTGACGTATGCTCTCCGGCTTCGAGACATCGAGCTTGACGGTCTGTAGTCTGTTGGAGCAGACCTTCCTCAGCTCATCCTCTCCTTTCTCCGTCAGACATCCTGCGAAGACATTGCACCCGAGTTTGTCCAGCTGCTTGGCACTCAGATGGCCGAACCCGGTGTCGCAGCCGGTGATGAGGACGTATTTACCGGAGTATCCGACCCTCGGTGAGCGAATCAGACGATTGATGATCCGGTAGATAACGAAGAGCCAGATGGGCGATAGGATGAAGATGATCCAGTTCAACATGATGACGAAGATGATGAAGAAGCAGCTGAAGAACAGAAGACAGGCAGAGATAGAAACCACCTGCTGATAATGACATAAATATCAACAACTTGATCATATCCGTTGATCTGGATCTACCCATAGGGTCTCTTCAGGCCAAGTGGACTCGCCCCCCGTGGCCAGGTTACTTAACCAACGATATCAAACATTCTATTTACAGACCTGATTAGCTTAATTAATTCAGTCACTGCAGGCCACGGCCAATAAATCGCTTTTTATGACAGCCTGACTGTGAACATCGCTTTCACAGTCAATTTCAACGTCCAAAGTCTAATCGTAAACCGAAGCCCCATTCCCACTGCATTCCTATAAGTGAGTTTAAGAAGCACAGCGGTTATGCGTTTGTCGTTGTTACTCTTAATGATGAAGAGAACGACGATAATAACAACAATAACGACGACGACAATGATGAATCCGCGATGATGATAAGACGAAGTCAACGACCACGAAGAAAATGATGATGACCCTGCTCATGATGATGATCTTGCTCATGACAACGATGAAGGTGATGATGATGATGATGTCGATGATGATGATGATGATGATGATGATGATGATGATGATGTCGATGATGATGATGATGATGATGATGATGATGATGGTGATGTCGATGATGATGATGATGATGATGACGATGATGATGTCGATGATGATGATGAAAATGATGATGATGATGATGATTTTGATGATGATGATGATGATGATGATGACGACGATGACGATGACGATGTTGATTATACTTATGATAACGCAATACGTGTCGTGCAGTAAATTACGTGTTAAACGGATAACTCTCAAGACACAAACTCGTAAAGAGAAATGCTCTTATGTAGAACGCGTCTCAATGCAGAGAACTGCCCTTTGTGACGACAATGACCTCAGAGACAATGAAAGAACGACGCGGTCAGATAGTCCACAGGCCAAACCCCATCATCCTACTCCTCCACCACTACCCTCATTGCCACCATCTCCTCCATTCACCATCCCTTACTGCCCTCGCTAAAGAAAACCACTCAACGCTTTCTAACTTCAGTGGACTTCAGTTTACACTGACGTTCTTGTTTGTTTCTATTCTAACAGAGACTACGGGTCAGGACCTCAGCGCTCCAGTTTACTGAGTTCTTCGTAGTCAGGGGCGGCGATACAAGAGGAGTCGACGGGGAAGTTCCCCTACCTTTAACAGTAAGTGGGACACAGTATACAGTCCCCCAGATTTAAAAATAAACTTTTCTACTGTTATTTTTGTAAAATAATTGCCAAGTAGAAACATGACCAGTGGATCAGGCAGCTGACACGTCAACACGTTGCGACCAACAACTAGCAAATATGAAAGAGTTTGTTATTATTATTCTGTTTATACTGTTTCGCACTTTGTTACTAGCTAATAATTCAATTCAGTTCAATTCAATTCAACTTTTTTGATCCGAATTCAATACAAAAGTACAGTAAGCACCAATTGGAATGTCACACTTCCCGGATACAATAGGGAAAGCCCAAAAGGGACATAAGTCCCGCATAATTAGGGCTGCCTATTAACTTATTAATAAAAACCAATTAACTTTAGGTTTGAATTAGTTTGCATGTGATAATGCAATTTTATGAAAATATATATCTACCTGCCGTTACAAAGTGCTCGCCCTTGCTTTTTTGATGCATTTCTCGTGCACAAAAGAGAGGTTTAAAATGTTTTCACATTCAATTCAATGAAAAAATTTAGACCGAGATCAAAAGCGTCCCCCACCTGCCAAACAAGGTCGCCGCCTCTATTCGTAAACCTGTATATATACCTACCACAGGCAACCTTAAAAGTCCCCCCCCTCATCTCCGATGTTCGTCACCATGGATTCGTTCTCAGCTTGATAAACTCCCTGAAACCTAAAATAGCTGCAAGGTCTCTAACGGGTTTGTTTCGTATGAGTGAGCTTCAACAGCATCACTAAGTGTACGAACCGAGTGACCTACCGACTGACTTTTGCACCGACTGGCTGACTGACTGACTGACTGACTAACTGACTGACTAACAGATAGACTTACTGAGTATGAACGTGGCCGACGACTGAAGTCCTAATATTCAGAAGTCCTTGTGTTGGCTGTGAGACCCACTTGTAAGCAAGTTTAGTTTAACTGTCTGCTGCTTATGGCCAGTGAAGAAGGCTGCGAGCCACAGACCAGAGTCAGAGTTGAATGGGTCACAGACTGTTGATCTTAAGACTTTAATGTATATATAAAATGTCTAAGAATGCCGTAGGCCTGTGCCATTCGTGCAGTCTTAATTTATTCATTCCTATAAAAAATTGTGTCGATTCTGAACTCTACGAGACCTCACAGATTCCTGTATGGCATTGTGCAGTTGTTTCTAAGTCTTCGACGTGTTGGCTTTTTGGCCAAGCACTCGTCTTGTAAGCAGCAGTATTTAAGTTATATTAGGCACAGTTGATGTGTATGGACCTTAATCAACTGCATAAATAAAAGATAAGTAGGCTAGAGCAGCTGCTGTAGCGAATGTTGTATTGATCTTTACTAAAATTTACAATATGCAGAGAATTGGATCTGACCTAAACTGCGCTAGCATGCAGCACGATTACGATTATAATTTATCTATATTTTTAACTATACTACATTTGCCAATATGATGAAACGTCTGTTGAAAACTAGTTTCATTTCGCGCATGGCACTTGTGAAAACATTAGGAGATTAATAGCCTGCATAGATTTCTTAATCGATAATTTTCTATTGATGGTAGCGCTAGTTATTCATTTCAAGACGTTCAGCTTCTGATTATTAATGCTCTTTATGTATTATAGCACCTTTTTCAAATATCTACATGTGCTATATAAAGTGTTTCGATCAATTCCTACATGTGTAATTTAATGTAGGCCTACGTATGCGTACAATGTTGCATTCCGAGTACCCGTATTGTATTTCAGACTTCCTGGACGCCATGAGTTTCTTGTGTGTCGAAGTCCTGTGGCTCTTCGGTCTTTTCCTCGTCTATAAAATCCTTGATCGACTTATCCGCAGACCGAGGATCGGTCGCTACAAGGACCGCTACGTCTTCGTGACGGGATGTGACACGGGATTCGGTCGAGCGACCGCGATACGCCTCGATGCACTTGGGAGCAACGTCTTTGCCGGGTGTCTAACGGAGACCGGAGAGGTAGAGCTGAGGAAGGTCTGCTCCAACAGACTCCACACTGTCAGACTTGACGTCTCCAAGCCAGAGAGCGTCCGCCAGGCTTACCAGTTTGTTCAGTCCAAGCTTCCGTCTGGAAAGGGTATATTCATTCATTCATTCATTCATTCATTCATTCATTCATTTGAGCATTTACATAGCGCCCCTTCAAGGAGGCTACTCAGAGGCGCTCCCGACTTCAGCACGAACATACAGGACAGTTTTTAGCATAGTGTAGAAAGACTCAGGTTGGGTTGTGGGAAAGAGACGCAGCATATATATATATATATATATATATTATATATATATATATATATATATCATTCGCTAAATTAAAATTGAGATGATGATGTGAACTTATTTAGTCATTCTTTGTCAAATTGAAGAGATCTATACGAGTAGGATTATATGGGGTAATATTTAAAATAGCATTATTCATGTGTATGTAGGCTATATATTGGATAGAACATTAGAGCTTATATCCTTAGTGTGAGAATGGCAGAAAGACTTTAATGAGTTTGATCCATGTGGAGTTGAATATTTTGTCCGTATTTTACAAACTGAGAAAATTCAAAAATCTAATAGAAAGCTTAAACTCCTTAAAGTGATGACATCACCAAATTTATTAGTATACATTTCACTTGATCACAAATCTCACAATAAAAACCAGAGCATTACTTTATTATTTACCCATTGCAAGTGAATTGTGAACGAAAATGCTAACATAATATATGCACAATATAATCACACTAGCACAACTGAGGGGGTTGGAAACGAACCCCCTATGGGGTGTGCAATGAAGACAACTGTGGGGGTGCTAAGAAAGACATGGGGCTGAACCCCAAACACCCCGACAATTCTCACCCTCTATATCCTATATCTTATAAGGTATTAGCAACATCTCCGATTGTCCATTTAGAGTGTGTATATATGCCATGAATGAAGGGACATCATTTCACAGTGTCAACTCACTGTCAAAGGTGGGGGTTCTTGTCCCCCTCGACCCTCAGGTTCGCTGCCCATGTTTGTACTTAGTCTACATTTGCAAAACTGTAAGCATGTGCTGCAAATGAGTCTTTTTTCCTTTTTTACCCCTCTCTTCATCCTCCTTTTCTTTTTCACATCGTTTTTTCTTTTTTTTCAAAAACTCAAGAAGCAAATGCCTCTTGTTCCCCCAATACCGTCTCTGCATGAATGTATTTGTGTTGCATACACATGTATACGTGTGCTTTTTTCCTTGTCTGCATGCTTGCAGGACATTATGCATTTGCTTTCGTGAATCTCTTTGACACGTTGTAGTAGTTATTGTTTCTTTGCAGTCAGACACTACAAAACAATTTCAGATACGCCATAGCCTGACATTTTGGTAAAACATTATAATTTATAAGTTACTTTTGTGATAAATGAGATTCCCCTTCCTTCCATATTTTCCCACTATGGATAATGGAACACTTGAAAATATGGTATTTTCTAGGGCTGTGGGGACTGGTCAACAACGCTGGTGTTTCTGGCAGACGAGGTCGGATGGAATGGCAGACAGTAGACGATTATAAGTCTGTCAACTCCGTCAACCTGTATGGCCTGATTGACATGACGATGACCTTCCTGCCTCTGATCAAAAAAGAACGAGGTCGAATTGTAAACATGAGCAGCATGGGAGGAAGGATAGCCTTGTTAGATGGAGTACCATACTCGGTTTCAAAGTACGCAGTTGAGGGATTCAGCGATTCACTCAGGTACGTTGCTTCGATAACATGAAAGTGCCACGTGCATTTGGTTAACACTGTATACCTCACGAAAGCATAGATGCATAAATTATCTGCAAGCCTTGAAGCACACATACGTATGTATGTATGTATGTGTATATGCATGCATGCATCTATGTACTGTATGCATATAAGTATGTATGTGTAAATGCATGTATGCGTGTATCCATGTATGCAAATGTGTGTATATGTGTATTTGTGTATATGTGTATGCGTGCATGACTGCATGTATGTATATATATTGCGTGCTGACTTGATCGACTGTAGTACGACATGCTAATCCTGTGTATGCAACTGTGCATGTTAGTTAACTAGTTAAGGTTTGTCATAGATTAAAAAGAATACAATAATATTATATCAACGTCTGCCACTAGTGCAATATATGATGAATGGGTGACCCTGCTAGCCGGGACTTGTTCCCTTTAGGGTTTTTCTACTCAAATTGTTTTCCTCAATTGCTGAATTTATGTTTGCTCACACTATCTGTTCCTGCTTTAATGGAAATCAATAAAATTTATGGTTATGGTTATATGTATGTTCATACATACATATATAAATAAATACATACATACAAATGTATAAATGTATTTACATGTATGTACACATGTATGTGTGCATATATGTATGTGAATATGTGTGTATGCATATATGAATGAATGTATGTATGTATGTATGTGTGTGTGTATGTATGTATGTGTGTATGTACGTATGTATGTATGTATGTAAGTATGTATGTATTTATGTATGTATGTATGCATGCATGTACGTAGCATTTGGACAACTATAATTATATGAACCAGTGTTTAATCTAGACGTCTTTGGGGGGGAAAGTTCCCCCCCAGGATTGATGTTTCCCCCCAGAGGCCGGCAATATTATAAGGTTTAGAGTTTTTTGGGAGGCAAATCCCCCCAGGATACATGGTGATATATGGTTCCCCCCCCGAGAGAGACGAATTCCTAAAAAAAGGTCATCAAATCAACGAATGACTAAAAAAAAAAAAAAAAAGGTCATCAACTTTTTTTGAAGATGAAACTTTAAAAAAGTCTGGATGAAAGTAAAAAAGTCTGACAAATTGGCTTGTCCCCCCAGAAACCTGATTTCCTCTCCCAGAAGAGGGGGACTAGATTAAACACTGTATATGAACCCTATGAATGGTCTACATCTACACTGTACAGACAAGCATACAGTTGTAAATAGTTTGCCATCATAATGATTATATAATATGGTGAATGTCCGTTGACTGAAGGCGATCGCTGAAGATATTCGGGTGTAAGGTGTCCATCGTGGAGCCAGGAGGGTTTAAGACGAACATCAACACCCCAGAGGCGATCAGGCATGGCATAATGGCCACCTGGAACGATGCAACGAAAGAGACTAGGGACGAGTTTGGAGAGGAATTCTGCGAAGACCGTACGTAGCGCAACGTAATAACTGTAGCATATTAATTTTATATAGCGCTTTTATGATGGCATGCATATTGGAGTCAGAAATAGTAATTAAGGTTGCTGTCATTTGTTTAATATGTCGAAAGTTTAGTCTATTTGATCTTGTGGTTATATTTACTTATCCATCGTGATATACAGGACAACTGTTAGTTGTTAAAAACACAGTAAATGTGCAGTTACAGGCCTAATATGTGTATATCTCATGTTTATTTCATTCTTGTCTATGTTTATTTTAAGTTTATTTTATCTGGTGGGGTCGCGATAGTCTAGTGATTAGCGTGCTGGACTGTCAACCGAGAGGTCGGAGGTTCAAATCCCTGTCAGAGCAGAAAGTTGTTTTCGAGATGTCTGCTTCACCTGCACCCCAGAGTCAACTCAGCTATAATGAGTATGCTGACAGTACACTGTCGGTGGGAAGGTGAGACAGCGAGGGAGAATACTGGCCAATAGCCCTCATGTCCCGAGGCTAAGAAAATGAAGTCGTTAACACTTCATACCCATGGCCGCCCCAGGGCTATAGCCTTGAGAACTGCTCTTCTTCTTGTTCCTCGTCGTGTTTGTGTGTATCTGTAACTGTGGTTTTGTTGAATGATGTTGCGTTTGAGCAGGGGCGTAACTTTGGTCTAAAAAGTGGGGGTACCAATATCATACATACACGAGGCAAGGCGATCTCTGGGAATGCACAATAATAAAATATTGATTGGCATTATTCAAAATGTGGGGGTACGGTACCCCAGTCCAAAAGTGGGAGTACAGGTACCGCTCACAAATTACGCCTATGTGTTTGAGTATGTTTATAGTTAAGGGTTGTATTGTATCGTTTAGGCATCCTACCGTGTATGTTGTAGTGGTGAAAACAATACAGAACATCCGATTGGACAAGGACCCGGATATGGTGGCCAGCGTCTACGAAGAGGCGTTATTTAGTCGATTCCCCCGAGCCCGGTACGTAGTTGGAAGCATGGGAAGGATCTTCTCCCTCGCTACACCCCTTCCGGAATGGATGGCTGACTGGTTGCTCGCTTACGTTCGGAAGGGAGCTGGAGTCTTACCAGCTGCTCTCGAGAAAAAGCGACAATAGCGACTCTCGAACATCAATCAATCAATCAATATTTTTATTGCAACCAAACAGTAAAATTACATAAGTATAACAATTTAGAAACATTTTTTACTGCTGCATTAACTAAGGTGAGACAGAACAGTCGGTGATGGAAGCAATAGGCGGCCCCAAAGGGATAATTATCCCCCTAGGCGGGGACACCCGACAGGTCATGTAACATAGTTCAGTGTATGGCATATAAGTAATCCTTCCCGACGTGATTAGAACAAAGATAAAGAATAGTCTGGGCATTAAACGGGATGGAGGGCTCTGAGAGGTTGAAGGAAATGGAACAAAACTTAACTAATCTTATCTAAACCTTAACTAAGGAACTCAAGGGCCAGTGCGCGTTGCTGACGGGCCCAAGCTCTAACAGAACCTATGAGAGGAGGAGTCTAGTTAAGGCGAATTCTAGGAGTGCATAATAAATGAACGTAAACGTTTTTTTAAACTGATATCTGGTAGAGGAGGAGCGAATTTCTATTGGAATGGTATCCCAAAGTAGTGGTCCAGCTGTTCTAATGCAAAATTTTCGCGTGTTGGTGCGCGCTTTTCCTGGTCGATACGAAGCATGACATAACATAACATAACATAACATAATGCATAGTACTATTTACATAAATTAGGCCTAATTGTTTCAGCAGTTCATATGTTTGAACTTCTCTTTACCACTTTTCCACAAGGGCTTAACAACCATTCCGTTCGATCGTGGTTTCACTGTGTTAGTTGGGTCTGGAGTGCCTCTGATGAGTCTCTCTGAGAGTGGCGCTACATAAATTTGCAATTACAATTATCAAATTACAATATATACTGTTGCGTTTTCGTTGATAATCTTTGTTTTTCGTTTTAACGTAATTAGAATTCCAACAAAGCAGCAGAGAAGTTTTACAGCTGAACCACACATCAAAAAGAGTTTTGCTGTGTTTATTAATGAAAAACTCGTCGATCGCAGTTTACTTATGTCTCTTTCTCTCCCCCTCTCTCCCTCTCTCTCCCTCTCCCTCTCCCTTTCCCTCTCTCTCTCCCTCTCTCTCTCCCTGTCTCTCTCTCCTCTCTCTCTCTCTCTCTCTCTCTCTCTCTCTCTCTCTCTCTCTCTCTCTCTCTCTCTCTCTCTCTCTCTCTCTCTCTCTCTCTCTCTCTCTCTCTCTCTCTCTCTCTCTCTCTCTCTCTCTCTCTCTCTCTCTCTCTCTCTCAGTCTCTCACTTTCTCGCATTCTCTCTGTCTCTTTGCATGTCTTTTAAACAATGGGACCTATCATAGGTCTGTGGAGTTTCTTTCTTGAATTGGTGCTACTGAATTCAACTAATGAACACCAGGATTTCATTACAAATGCATCTTCTGAATGGCTACAACACTCCGAGATCTATTTACATTCCAGTGTTTGACTATAGTCATGAATAGGCTGGTGCCCTGCGCTTGGCCTTCGAGTGGCGCTTTAGAAGTTTGGAGATAACGATTATAGTCAATAGTCAATGCAGGAGTGAACAGAGAGATCCCTGGCCTCAGAGTAGAGCCACACAAGTAATTGATTAAGCCGTACAATACAACTGTTAGTATAATGTGTCGTATGCTTCAATTTGGAGAAGAGATGGTTGAATTCATAAGTGGATTATTAGAAGTTACCTACCTTTGTTAGAACGATAACTTCCTAACCATAACCAGTGCCTTTCTTTGGGGCTCCTACCCTAGAGCAGTACTAGTCATTCACAGCAGCTCAATCAAGACCAAATAGGTGATGCAAACATTTTTGACCATGTACGGCTCGGGGTCTAAACCAGATCTACAGGCAGATGGATATAGTGGGCTGCTTTGAAGGCTGCAGTCAGGGCCGCATTAAGACTAGTGCGGGCCCGGGTCCTGTAATTACCTATATAGCCATCAGCGCGGGGCCCAATTACAAGTAAAAAAATTAAATGTCCTTCCGAAAATGCGGGTCCTTCAAAACTGCGGGTCCGGGTGCTGCAGCACCCTTAGCATTCCCCTTAATTCGGGCTGGCTTCAGTTAGGGAGGGACATAAGTTGGCGATGAGCTGTAGCATGCGTTGTAGCAGTGGTCAGAATTGTAATGCATGATAAAATTTCTGTTGAGGGGCTTTATCTATTCATCATTTTCCAAAGTTTAAGAAGGGCGATGTAGTAGTGTGAGGGCGACGAAAGAGCGAGACAAGTAAATTAAGTAAGTAAGTAAGTAAGTAAGTAAGTAAGTATATCCTTTATTCTACCATTTGCTAACCGCACTTTTGTTTACAAAAAGTACTCGGCAAGAGCAAGCTAATGGTCCTACTAGTTTTTTAAATTGTTCATCCGCAGAGTACTAAGAAAAGTCATTGACGAATTACACTAGAACTGCAGTAAATCATTCTATTTATAAAGAAAGTTTTATGCCTTAAGGTTCATGTGCAGAGCGACCAAAGGAGTCACCTTGTCACCTTGTGCTGTCAGCTCGTGGAGCTCTAGCGATCGTCCTGGTGAACACACTCCACCGTCTCCTATTCGATGACAAGTCTCTCAATTCCGCCAAATTCATGCCAGTTACATCTTGTATCTCATCCATCCATCTCCTCCTTGGGCGACCCAGTCTTCTCCTCCCCTCACCGCACGCCAGCATCATTTCCTTCTCCAGACCATCAGATCGCATAACATGTCCAAAGAACCTTAGCTTCATTCTTGTCGCAGTTTGTTTTAACGACTCTTCATTCTCAATTCCAATCTCCTCTCGTATTGATTCGTTCGTTCTTTTCTCAGTCCAAGATATTCTCAGCATCTTCCTCCATATCCACATTTCACAAGCGTTAACCTTATTTTCCATGTTCTTTGTCATTGTCCACGTCTCACAACCGTACAGTACCGTAGGAAAGATTAGTGCTCTCACGAGCCTTTTTTTGGTTTCTATGCTCACATGTTTGTCTTTCCATATCTTTTCCAGTCCGGTCATTGCAGCTTTCCCTATAGCAATCCTTCGTTTTATTTCTGGATCACACTTTCCCTCCTTTCCAACCATTGATCCTAGGAATGTGAAGCTTTCTACCACCTCTATTTCCTCTCCGTCTATCTCAAAGGAGTCATTGACTAATTATGTTAGAGCAAGGGTAAATCATTCTGATAATAAAAGTTTTACGTCTTAGGGTGTCGGGTGTCGGGATAAGTCTGTTGCGCAATCGTGACCGCAGTGAGTAAGCAACTGGTCTGGGTGGGGGCAACAGCCCGTGTAGGACGTGCGTCGACTCGCTCAGAACCATCCGGAAGAGGCGGGAATCTGCCCTCTCGCAAAGCTGCTCAAAACTAGGGAATGATTGCGGGAGGTAACCACATTAAGTCACTGGGGAGGGAACTGGCAGGCGGTTAACTGTCAAATTAGGGCAACCAAGAATAGCACAGCTGTTCGGTGTTGCGTGTGTGTATTTTAAATATTTATATAAATTTTTTGCAAATTTCCGAAGGCTTTTAGACACGATGGCCGGACAGACCTGAAGAGGACCTTCATTTTTACCAATTTTGAACTATAATATTTATGCTTCATGGCACTCTATAAGGAGAAAAGGATGAAGAAGAGTGCGAGGAAAAAGAATACGAAGAAGAAGAGTGAGAAGGGGAACAGCAGCAAGAACATGAATTTGAAGAATAAGAAGAAGAAGAAGAAGAAGAAGAAGAAGAAGAAGAAGAAGAAAAAGAAGAAGAAGAAGATGATGATGATGATGATGATGATGATGATGAGGATGATGATGATGATGATGATGATGATGATGATGATGATGATGATGATGATGATGATGATGATGATGATGATGAGGATGAGGATGATGATGATGGTGATGATGATGATGATGATGAGGATGAAGATGATGATGATGAGGATGATGATGATGATGATGATGATGATGATGATGGTGATGATGATGATGATGATGATGATGATGATGATGATGATGATGATGATGATGATGATGATGATGATGATGATGATGATGATGATGATGATGATGATGATGATGACGGTGATGATGTTGACTATGCTTATGATAACGCGATACATATCGTGCAATAAAATTACGCGTTAAAAGGAATCACCTCTCAAGACACAAACTGGTAGAGAAAATGCTCTTATGTACAGGGTGGGCCATAAAAAAGTAACCCTTACAGGACTTTGCTAATATTTCGGCCAAAAGTAAGAATTTTTGAATCACGTTTTACTGGCTTAAAAGTAATTCATATTTACGTATAACAGCCAAATTTCACCAAAATATTTCAAACAGAACCAAAGTTATATCACTTTTACTGAGTCTACCTACTGTTTTTTTGATGGTCCAAAAACATGTAACGCAAGAAAGGGAAAAAAACGATTTTATTAAGTCACATCTCAAATAATTGGTATCAAACAGACGGCTGAAGGTTCACGACACGAAACGAGTATTATTCACTGATGAGAAGAACTTCTATCTCAATCCACCAATGAGCAACCAAAACAATCATATTTGGTCTAGCGGCAAGAAATCAGATGTCAGATCTGATCCCTTGATCGTTGAACGTGAGAAGGGTGGCTCCACATGTTATGGTGTCGGCTGGTATTTGTTTTGGTGCAAAGGTCGACTGCATATTGTTCATGAAAGGCAATGGTAAATGCTGCATATTACGCTTCTCCCCTGCTTCCAGAATTAATTTCAGAATGCAAGCGTCTGTTGCCAGCTGGATTCATCTTTCAACAATCCGCGACCAAAGCCAAAAACGATAACTGAAGGTCGCGTTGAATTTGATTAAGGGAAATTTACTTGTGGAACCTATCAACAAGGCCATCAAAAACTTTACAAAGATACTCAGAACATGTGTGGGTACTGGTGGTGGACACATTGAACACGAATTGTGAAGCAATATCAAGTCTATTTGATAGCAATTATTAGAGATGTGACTTAATAAAATCGTTTTTTAGTCCTTTTTGTTGCATTATGTTTTGGACCATCAAAACACAATGGGCGGACTAAGTAAAAGTGATATAACTTTGGTTCTATTTGAAATATTTAGGTGAAATTTGGCTGTTATACGTAATATAACTTACTTTAAAGCTAGTAAAATTTGATTCAATAATTCTTCCTTTTGGCCGATATTAGAGGGTTACTTTTTTGCCCACCCTGTAGAACGCGTCTTAATGCAGAGAACTGCCCTTTGTGACGACAATGACCTCAAAGACAATGAAAGAACGACACGGACAGATGGTCCACAGGCCAACCCCACCATCCGACTCCTCCACCACCCCCATCATTACCACCATCCCCTCCATTCACCATCCCTTACTGCCCTCGCTAAAGGGAACCACTAAACGCTTTCTAATGTGAACTTAAGTTTACACTGACGTTCTTGTTTGTTTCTATTCTAACAGAGACTACGGGTCAGGACCTCAGCGCTCCAATTTACTGAGTTCCTCGTAGTCAGAGGGGGCGATCCCGGAGGGATCGATGAGACAAGTCCCCCTACCTTTAACAGTGAGTGGGACACAGTATACAGTCCCCCCAGATTTAAAAAGACACTTTTTTACCGCTATTTTTTTTAAATAATTCCCAAGTAGAAACATGACCAGTGGATCAGGCAGCTGACACGTCAACACGTTGCCACCAACAAATAGCAAATATGAAAGAGTTTGTTATTATTATTCTGATTATTCTGTTTCGCACTTTGTTACTAGCTAATAAAACCAATTAACTTTAGGTTTGAATTAGTTTGCATGTGATAATACAATTTGATGAAAATATATATTACATGTCGTTACAAAGTGCCCGCCCTTGCTTTTTTGAAGCATTTTTCGTGCACAAAAGAGAGGTTAAAAATGCTTACGAGCGTGAAACAAATTTGACCGAGTTCAAAAGCGTCCCCCACCTGCCAAACAAGGTCGCCGCCTCTATTCGTAAACCTGCATATATACCTACCACAGGCAACCTTAAAAGTTCCCCCCCCCCTCTTCTCCGATGTTCGTCACCTTGGATTCGTTCTCAGCTTGGTATACTCCCTGAAACCTAAAATAGCTGCAAGGTCTCTAACGGGTTTGTTCGTATGAGTGGGCTTCAACAGCATCACTAAGAGTACAATCCGAATGACCTACCGACTGACTTTTGCACCGACTGGCTGACTGACTGACTGACTGACTGACTGACTGACTGACTGACTAACTGACTGACTAACAGATAGACTTACTGAGTATGAACGTGGCCGACGACTGAAGTCCTAATATTCAGAAGTCCTTGTGTTGGCTGTGAGACCCACTTGTAAGCAAGTTCTGTTTTAATGTCTGCTGCTTATGGCCAGGACAGACGACTGCGAGCCATAGATCAGAGTCAGAGTTGAGTGGGTCAGATACTGTTGGTCTTAAGACTATGATATATAGATATATAAATATTTAAGAATGCCGTAGGCCTGTGCCATTCGTGTAGTCTTAATTTATTTATTCCTCTGTAAAAAAAAGATTTGTGCCGATTCTGAACTCTCCAGACCTCAGAGATTCCAGTAGGCCTATGGCATTCTGCAGTTATTTCTAAGTCTTCGACGCGTAGGCTTTTTGGCCAAGCACGCGCTTTGTAAGCAGCAGTATTTAAGTTATATTAGGCACAGTTTGATGTGTATGGACCTTAATCAACTGCATAAATAAAAGATAAATAGGCTAGAGCAGCTGCTGTAGCGAATGTTGTGTTGATCTTTGCTAAATTCACAACATGCAGAGAATTAGATCGGACCTCGCCTGCGCTTGCGTGCAGCACGATTACGATTATAATTAATCGATATTTTTAACTAGTATACTACATTTGCCAATATGATGGAACGTCTGTTGTTAACTAGTTTCATTTTGTCCATGGCACTTATGAAAATATTAGAAGATTAGTAACGTGCATCGATTTTTTATTCGATAATTTTCTATTTCACCATGGTAGCACCAGTTTTTCATTTAAAACGTTTCGCTTCCGATTTTTAATGCTTTTGAGGTATTGCAGCGCATGTTTAAGATATCTACATGCGCTATATAAAGCAATTAGATCAATTCCTACATATGTAATTTTATGTGCGTATGCGTACAATGTTACATTCCGAGTATGTATTGTATTTCAGACTTCTCGACGTGAATTGGATGCCATGAGTTTCCTGTGTGTCGAAGTCCTGTGGTTCTTCGGTCTTTTCCTGGTCTATAAAATCCTTGATCGACTTATCCGCAGACCGAGGATCGGTCGCTACAACGACCGCTACGTCTTCGTGACCGGATGTGACACCGGATTCGGTCGAACGACCGCGATACGCCTCGATGCACTTGGGAGCCACGTCTTTGCCGGGTGTCTAACGGAGACCGGAGAGGTAGAGCTGAGGAAGGTCTGCTCCCACAGACTCCACACTGTCAGACTTGACGTCTCCAAGCCGGAAAGCGTCCGCCAGGCTTACCAGTTTGTTCAGTCCAAGCTTCCGTCTGGAAAGGGTATATTATAATTATGTATCATTCGCTAAATTAAAATTGAGATGATGATGTGAACTTATTTAGTCATTATATTTGTCAAATAAAAAGACCTATATGCGAAGGATTATATGGGGTGATACTTAAAATTGCATTTTTCACGTGTATGTAAGCATTGAGTAGAACACTAGATATATCTTCAGTGTGAGAATTGTAGAAAAAAAGCTGGGAGATAGACTTTGATGAGTCTGATCCATGTGGAGTTGAATGTTTTATCCGTATTTTACAAACTGAGAAAATTCAAAAATGCAATACAAAGCTTAAGCTCTTTAAAGTGATGACATCACCAAATTTATTAGTATACAATTCACATGGTGACAAATCTCACAATAAACCAGAGCATTACTTTATTATTGACCCATTGCAAGTGAATTGTGAACGAAAATGCTAACATAATATATGCAAAATATAACCACACTAGCACAACTGAGGGGGTGGGAAACGAACCTCTGGGGTTTGCAATGAAGACTTAACTGTGGGGTCCTAAGAAAGACTAGGGGTTGAACCCCAAACACCCCGACAATTCTCACCCTCTATATCCTATATCTTATGAGGTATAAGCAACATCTCCGATGGCCCATTGCGGGTGTATATGTATATGTATATGTATATGACTATATGTATATGTATATGTATATGTATATATATATACCAGGGATGTTTTGTGTTGTATATATATGTATACGTGTGCTTTTTCTTTGTTTGCATGTTTGCAGAACATTATGAAATTGCTTTCTCGAGTCTCTCTGTCATTGTTGGATTGCAGTCAGACATTGCAGAACATTTTCAGATACGCCATAGCCTGACATTTTGGAAGAACATTATAATTTACAAGTCACTTTCGTGATAGAAGATATTCCCTTCCTTCCATATTTTCCCACTATGGATAATGGAACACTTGAAAATATGATATTTTTCTAGGGTTGTGGGGACTGGTCAACAACGCTGGTGTGTCTGGCAGACGAGGTCGGATTGAATGGCACACAGTAGACGATTATAAGTCTGTCAACTCCGTCAACCTGTATGGCCTGATTGACATGACGATGACCTTCCTGCCTCTGATCAAAAAAGAACGAGGTCGAATTGTAATCATGAGCAGCATGGGAGGAAGGATAGCCCTGTTAGATGCAGTTCCATACACGGTTTCAAAGTACGCAGTTGAGGGATTCAGCGATTCACTCAGGTACGTTGTTTCGATAACATTTAAGTGCCACGTGCATTTAGTTAACACTCTAGCTCACGAAAGCATAACTGCATAAATGATCTGCAAGCCTTGAAGCACACATACACATTTGCATACATGTATGTTCATACATACATATATACATAAATACATACATACAAATGTATAAATGTATTTATGTACACATGTATGTGTGCATACATTTATGTGAATATGTGTGTATGGATGTATAAATGAATGAATGTATGTATGTATGTGTGAATGTATGTATGTATGTATGTATGTATGTATGTATGTATGTATGTATGTATTTATGTATGTATGTATGTATGTATTTATGTATGTATGTATGTATGCATGCATATATGTAGTATTTGGACAGCTATAATTATATGAACCATATGAATGGTCTACTTCTACACTGTACAGGCAAGCATACAGTTGTAAATGGTTTGCTATCGGAATGATTATAATATGGTGAATGTCCGTTGACTGAAGGCGATCGCTGAAGATATTCGGGTGTAAGGTGTCCATCGTGGAACCAGGAGGGTTTCAGACGAACATCAACACCCCAGATGCGATCAGGCAATGCATAATGGCCACCTGGAACGATGCAACGAAGGAGTCAAGGGACGAGTTCGGAGAGGAATTCTGCGAAGACCGTGCGTAACACAACCTTATATGACTCTATCTAGCACATTAGATTTTTATAGCGCAGAAATTGTAATTAAGGTAACTGTTATTTGTCTAGGGTGTGCGTCGAATGTTTAGTTTGTTTGATCTTATGGTTATATTTACTTATTCATCGTAATATATAGGGCAATTGTTAGTTATCAAAGATGCAGTAAACGTTGGCAGTTATAGACCTAAGTAAACTCTGTCCCGATGAAAAGTAGACCCCAAGAAAAAGTGTCATAACTCGGTCAAAACTTGTAGCATTTGCCTGAAATTTAAAAAACTATAACAGTGGCCATATTACCACCAAATCGTAACGCCGTTTTGAAATGTTGGTAAGTTTGTCAAGTTTATGAACGTTTGAGATGCAGTACTGAAAATGGAAAATTTCCGACATACAAGGGCCATAAGGAAGTGAAGTTCAGCTACAGCTGGTGTTCAAAATGCCCTCCTTGTTCACGGACACACGACCGTAGACGTGGACGCCACTGTTTCATGCCCGGTCGATGATCACGTGGTCAAACAGCTGCCACTCTTCAATCAGGTGATCGACGTCACGAATGCGGGAACGATAAACACGCTCCTTCAGTACACTCCAGATTTGATAGTCAACTGGATTGAGGTCTGGATTGTTGGGCTACAACAGCTGCGGGGATATGAATTCGGGTGTCTCCCGAGACAGCACAGCAATGGTCTCACGTGCTCGGTGCGCAGGGGTACTGTCTTGTTGAATGTGAAGTAGCCGCCCGATGAAAAGTAGACCCATAAACGTTTGTCAAAAATTTGTATGTTGGAAATTTCCCCTTTTCAGTACTGCATCTGAAACGTTCATAAACTTGGCAAACTCACCAACATTTCCAAACGGCGCTAAGATTTGGTGGCAATATGGCTAGTGTTGTTGTTTTAAAAATTTCAGGTAAATGCTAAAAGTTTTGACCGAGTTATGACACTCTTTCGTGGGGTCTACTTTTCATCGGGACACAGTGTATATATCATGTTTATTTCATTCTTATCTACGTTTATTTTATGTTTATTCTATGTTTATTTTATGCTCATTTTATGTTTATTTTATCTTGTGAGGTACGCGATAGACTGTCAAACGAGATGTCGGGGGTTGCAGAAATTTGTATCGAGAATTTTGCTCCAATTGCACCCCTTAGCCAACTAGGTAATAAAGATGAGACGGCGAAGGAGAGGACTGGCCAATCGCCCTCATGTCCCGAGGCTAAGCAAATGAAGTCGTTAACACTTCATACCCATGACCGCCCTAGAGGACTTAGAGGACCGCTCTTTTTCTTGTTCTTCAACTTGTTTGTGTGTATTTGTAACTGTGGTTTTGTTGAATGATGCTGTGTTTGAGTATGTTTATAGTTAAGTGTTGCATTGCATCGTTTAGGCAACCTACTGTGTCTGTTGTAGTGGTGAAAACAATACAGAACATCCGATTGGACAAGAACCCGGATGAGGTGGCCAGCGTCTACGAAGAGGCGTTATTTAGTCGATTCCCACGAGCCCGATACGTAGTTGGAAGCATGGGAAGGATCGCCGCCCTCGTTACACCCCTTCCGGAGTGGATGGCTGACTGGTTGCTCGCTACCGTTCGGAAGGGAGCTGGAGTCTTACCAGCTGCTCTCGAGAAAAAGCGGCAATAGCAACTCTCGAACATGACATAATGCATAGTACTATTTACGTATAGGCCTATTATTTGTTTCGGAAGTTCATAAGTTTGAACTCCTCGGCCTCTCTTTACCACTTTTCCACGAGCGCTTAACTACCATTCCGTTCGATCGTGGTTTCACTGTGTTAGTTGGGTCTGGAGCGCCTCTGATGAGTCTCTTTGTGAGTGGCGCTACATAAATATGCAATTACAACTGTAAAATTACAATATATACTGTTGCGTTTTCGTTGATAATCTTTGTTTTTCGCTTTAACGTAATTTTAATTCCAACAAAGCAGAAAAGAAGTTTCACAATTGAACCACACATCAAAAAAGAGTTTTGCCTCTCTCTCTCTCTCTCTCTCTCTCTCTCTCTCTCTCTCTCTCTCTCTCTCTCTCTCTCTCTCTCTCTCTCTCATTCTCTCTCTGCATTTTCTGAATGGCCACACAAAGCTTCTTCGAGATCTATTTACATTCCAGTGTCTGACTATAATAGTCAATGCAGTAGTAAACAGAGATATCTATTTCTTGCCTCTGAGCAGACACACATTATTTGGTTATGCCGTACAATACAACTGTTAGTATAATGTGTCGTATGCTTCAATTTGGAGAAGAGACGGTAGAATTCATAAATGGATTATTAGAAGTTACTTACCTGTTGCTATAACGATTACTTCCTAACCATAACCAGTGCGTTTCTTTGGGGCTCCTACCCTAGAGCAGTACTAGTCATTCACAGCAGCTCAATGCAGACAAAATAGGTGATGCAAACATATTTGACCATATTCGGCTCGGGTTCTAAACCAGATCGACAGGCAGATGGATATAATGGGCTACTTTGAAGGCTGCAGTCAGGGCCGCATTAAGGCTAGTGCGGGCCCGGGTCCTGTGATTACCTATATAGCCACCAGCGTGGGGCCCAATGTCCTTCCAAAAATGCGGGTTCCTCAAAACTGCGGGCCCGGGTGCTGCAGCACCCTTAGCATTCCTCTTAATTCGGGCTGGCTTCAGTTATGAAGCAAATAAGAAGAGGAACCGCAAGCTCTTGTAAGGTAACAAAGGCGCTATATAAATAAATATTCAAATGTTTCTTGGCAACCGGGCTTGAACCTCCACTTGGTATCTCTGGACAATCCTTGACACCAAGCAGCGCTCGTGAATAAATTGGTGCCCTGCGCTTAACCTTTAGGTGACGTTTATAAATTTCGAGACTACGATTGCAATTACGATATGTCCAGATACAATGGTAGTAGTTTAAAAGCGTTATATCTAGTTTTCCGTGAAGGTCGTGAGATATAAGTTGGCGATGAGCTGTAGCAGTGGTCAGATCTGTAATGCATGATAAAAATTTCTATTGAGGGACTTGATCTATTCAACACTTTCCATAAAGTTTAAGAAGGGCGATGTAGTAGTGTGAGGGCGAAGAAAGAGTGCGAGGGTCATTGGGTCAGTTAGGGAAGGAACTGGAAGGCGGTTAACTGGCAAATTAGGGTGACCAGGGATAGCACCGCTGTTCGGACATGCGTGTGGGTATTTTAAATATTTAAATAGATCCTTAGACACGGAGGCCTGACAAATCTGAGGAGGACCGTCATTTACACCTACAAGTGCGTTGGTATATTTGAATATGTATAGATTTTTTTAACCAATTTAAAACTATAGTATTTTATGTCTCATGTCACTCAATAAGAAGAAAAGAATGAAGAAGAGTGCAAGCGAGGAAGATGAAGAAGAAGCATAGGAGGAGGAGGAAGAACAAGAACAAGAACAAGAAAAAGGAGAAGTGGAAAATGATGATGATGAAGTGAAAGATGATGATGATGATGATGATGATGATGATGATGGTGGTGGTGGTGGTGGTGGTGGTGGTGGTGGTGGTGGTGGTGATGATGATGATGATGATGATGATGATGATGATGATGATGATGATGATGATGATGATGATGATGATGATGATGATGATGATGATGATGATGATGATGATGATGATGATGATGATGATGATGATGATGATGATGATGATGATGATGATGATGATGATGATGATGATGATGATGAAAAGAAAAAGATGAAGAAAAATGTGAGGAAGTCGAAGAAAAAGAAGAAGAAGAAGAAGAAGAAGAAAAAGAAGAAAAAGAAAAAGAAGAAGAAGAAGAAGAAGAAGAAGAAGAAGAAGAAAAAGAAGAAGAAGAAGAAGAAGAAGAAGAAGAAGAAGAAGAAGAAATAGAAGAAGAAGAATGAGAAGAGGAACAAGAACAAGGACAATGAGAATAAGAGAAGGAACAAGAACATGAATGTGAAGAAGAAAAAGAAGAAGGGGGCCCGTAGAGTAATGGATAACACACTGGCGTGAAGTGCAGAAGGTACCAAGATCGAATCCGGTAGCCCTCCATAAGGTTTACTTAGCCTGCTACTCGCTAGATGGCGGCGGTAGTTAAGTGAGTGTTAGGCCGTGATGCCGCCCTGCGTGGCTGCCGTTAAAAACAGTTGTACTCGACTCCTGTAAAACTGTTATCATGTGCTTCTAATGTAAACATGTATGTAAGGCGCCCTGCGTGGCTGCTGTTTCTACTATATGTATATTCACTGTACAGCGCAGTGCGGTTAGCAGGCGCTTAATTAAAGAAAAGATATTATTATTATTACAAAGAATGCAACAAAGAAGAATGCGAAGATGAAGAAGAATGCGAAGTTGAATGTGAAGAATAGTGCAAAGAAGAAGAAAAAGGAGAACAAGAAGACGACGACTGGCAATTCCATAAACTAACCCTGCGGAGCCGTGCTATAATATTCGCAACTTCATTTTGCATAATATAAGGGCTGGTGGATAGCACTCTCCCTCGCCTCGTGATCTGCCACTGTACGGTCGGTGTACTCATTAAAGCTGAGTTGGCTAGGGGTCGCAAGTGGAATAGAAATGTTGAAACACATTTCTGCCCTGTGTGGATTTGAATTCCCTAAATCTGACATTGACAGTGGCACAACCTATCACCCTGTAATCTAGCAGTTAAAATCGAATGAGATTTTTAAGTGTGATGCTATAAAGTTATTACATTATTTTTGTAAGATTACAACAAAACGGAAAAATCTTAAGGCTCTAAAGTGAGGGGGGAACGATTCTCAAGCATCCAGATTTTCTCGAGTGGAGGTCATGAAATCTGGCCCAATGTGCGAACGCCATTGAATGATAATAAATAACCAGAGTGACTTATGCGGCGACAATGGTGGTCGCTTTAGAATACGAAGTTCTACTGTTGACCCGTAACACATAAAACAAAGTTCAAGCAGTACATGCATGTTGTTGGCGCATGCAAATACATTCTCAAGAGGCGAGGCCCTGACTGGCACGAGCGATGAGGAGGAGAAGGACGAGGAGGACGAGGAGGACGAGGAGGAGGAGGAGGAGGAGGAGGAGGAGGAGGAGGAGGAGGAGCAATTGTAATTGTAATTAGTAACTTCTATTGCGCCGGTGTCTAATGCACAAGGCATCAACCGATGGCACACCAAAACCAAGCCGTAATCAGGTTAATATGACTTGACTTGACTTGACACTTGTTTATTTGGTAACCAAACTTTTACAGTTAAAGCAGAAACATGAATTATTATTATATTCCAAAGTTTGGCTACACAGGAGGCCCAAAAGGGGTCAAATGACCCCGCTACAAGGGCCACCTGGGTAGTAGTACAGTAAGTGGAAAGCAGTCAATCATCCATCATTCTTAACTCAGTACTTAATTAAAGCAAGTAATTATAATTATCGTTGTACAATATCCAGAAGGTCAAGCAGCAGTAGGAGAAGGAGGAGTAGCAGGAGGAAGAGGAGGAGGAGGAGTAAGAAGAGGAAAATTAGGAGGAGCATTACGAAGAGAAGGAGGAGTAGCAAAAGAAGAAAACAAGAAGAATAACAGAACAGAAGAAGAAGAAAAGAAGCAGTAGAAAAAGAATAATAATAATAATAATAATAATAATAATTAACAATTTTCCATTTTAGTTAATATTCAAGTCCCTGAGGGATCCTGTATACCTCGGGGCAAAAAAAAAAATAAATAATAATAATAATAATAATAATAATAATAATAATAATAATAATAATAATAATAATAATAATAATAATAATAATAATAATAATAATTGGGACGACATCTAACCCAAAGCACTGGAGATCCGAAGGAAACTTCCTACCTTTTCCAGCGCCTGTCAGTCTGTATCCAGCGCTTTAACACCGTTGCTTTTATGGGAACCTTTGAGCAGCCGGGTCTTGTCGAGTGAGTCGGACATAATTTCATAGCCTGAGGGAACAGAACTACCTCGGGTGTAAAAAAAAATAATAATAACAGAATCTTGATGAGGGAGAAGCCGTTCCAGAATAACACCATATCTCCGGAATAGTTTTGACCAACTGAGGGATCATATTATTATTACGATCTTGATAGTAATAATAATATTAATAATAATAATAATAATAATAATAATAATAATAATAATAATAATAATAATAATAATAATAATAATAATAATAATTATAAGCAAAAAAATAATAATGAAAAGAAGAAGAGGAGGAGGAGGAGCAGGAGGAGGAGGAGGAGGAGGAGGAGAAGAAGAAGAAGAAGAAGAAGAAGAAGAAGAAGAAGAAGAAGAAGAAGAAGGAGGAGGAGGAGGAGCAGGAGCAGGAGCAGGATGAGGAGCAGGAGGAGAAGAAGAAGAAGAAGAAGAAGAAGAAGAAGAAGAAGAAGCAGGAGTAGGAGGAGGAGGAGGAGGAGGAGGAGGAGGAGGAGGAGGAGGAGGAGGAGGAGGAGGAGGAGGAGGAGGGTCTGCTGTGAAGAAGGAGAAGAAAATAACGTCCTAAAGACGAGAAACACTTTGAGGGGAAAAGGTGAATTATAGAAGGAGAATTGTTGAAGAACTATAGAAGGAGAATTAAGGAGGGAGAATTTGAAGAGTCAATCTATAAAAAAAGATTATCATAGCAGAAGAGCAGAATTTGAACATGAAGAAAAGAGCAACGTTCAGAGCAAGATTGCGTAAGACGAAGTGCGAGGACCGGTCTCTCTAGTCCATGTTTTAGTACCCTTTAGTCTTTCTTTAGTACGTTTTAGTCCTCTCTTTTAGTCCTTCTTGGTCTCGGTGGGCAGTGGACGTAATCTTTCCGATAGCCCACCGAATGAGGCTCGTAAAAATGCCTAACCAAATGGAGCAGCCTATGCTACACATGCTACGCAGGTTGATATACTGAAGAGGTCAACAGATTCTAAAGTCCGACTAAACACGTTTCTGCCTAGGCCTGTTAGAATGTATGAAATCT
The DNA here is from genome assembly GCA_963556255.1 of Allolobophora icterica. Taxonomy (NCBI): domain Eukaryota; kingdom Metazoa; phylum Annelida; class Clitellata; order Crassiclitellata; family Lumbricidae; genus Allolobophora; species Allolobophora icterica. The sequence goes on from OY744608.1 coordinate 15,767,814, forward strand.
ATTTTAGGCCCATATCACTAATTACTTGAACGTCGGCTAATTTTGATTAATTAATTAAGGTAACCCCTTTAACATAGCACGTATGAGATATCCAAGTGTGAAGCTTTGACGGCAAACTTGCAGCAGATGCGTTTAGGACTTTAGATCCACAGCATTCAGGACGAGAGATTCTTCTACGAGAACACTGCCACAGGTATATCTAACCATTTATCTATCTATGGGTCTAACACATTTTTATATCTAGTTGTTACTAACATCGTAAGCTTGAGCAAGCAAGCGTTTCATATTATGTACACATTGTACACAGTACAACCAGTGAGCCTTGTTTGTCAGTGTCCGTGCTGGTGAAGTCAAGTATCACTGTTTCTTCGTGACGTACACATAACGCATGTTCCCTCATAACGTGAAAACAACGCTCCGGAGATATTAATAAAGTGCCTGGTTGGCAACGCTTCTAACATTTCTGGCTTAGAAGAGGTTCCGAACATTGCAACAGCCTTAAACTGCTGGATCGCAACTTTAATGGCTAGAAAGATGGCATGTTTTTACTATTACTAGAGTATTTGCCCGTCATATATGACCGGTTGAAAAAGAAAATGAATGGACTGATAGGAAGAGAAAGAATTTGTTTATTAGAATGCTTGATTATAAGTCACATTGCGAGTCAGACAGACAAACAGCGATTAGTAAGTCTGTCTCTCCCTCCTTCCCTCCCTCCCGCCCTGGATCAAACAATAGAGTGTTTGCCCTGTATTGCACTTGAGCAATCAATGTTTAGGCTAATCATTCTTCGCCTCGTCAGTATTTGCTCCTCCTCACCCTCAACCTCCCGTAAGATCGTGTGCCATAATGAGGGAGGAATTGAGGGAGGGATGGAGGGAGGGCAGGCCATGAGTCACATTCCATACATTCCACAGCGTATATCGTAAGACACACAGATCTGGGAAACTATAGATTATTATTATTATTATCATTATCATTATTATAATCAGTTTCATAGTTCTCATCATTATCATATATTATTGTTGTTGTGTGTGGTCCTGTTGTTATTGTTGTATTTTCATAGTGTTGGTACTGAGGTTGGAGTACTTTTAGAGGTCCTGTAATTATTATTTTTTCTTTTTTATTATTTTCTGGAGGCAGAATTGATCTCTTAGGATTTAAAAAAATGTTTATGAGACGCTGCTTTGAATTCGCTCTCTTTCCAACTCAGTGAATATGACTTTAAAAAGCAGCTGCGCTTAAGCGTTGACTATAGGCCAATTGTTGTTGTTGCTACTGCTGGATATCATCGTTTCTTAATCATTCATTCGATTGACGTCATTATATCATTCGTTACAGTTGCAGAAACAGTTGCTATAGAAACCGCGGCTATGCCGTGTTCCTTCGTCCCGTTGGTTTCCGTGTTGGGACTCTACGTCCTCTACAAAATCCTCGACCGAGTCATTCGCTGGCCAAGAGTCGGACGCTACTCCGAGCGCTATGTCCTCGTCACCGGATGTGGACGTGGCTTCGGGTTCTTGTCCTGTGTCCAGCTGGATCGGCTCGGCTGCCACGTCATCGCTGGATGTCGATCGGAGATGGGTGAGGCGGAGCTGAGGAAGGCATGTTCCGCGAGACTCCACATCGTCCGACTGGATGTTTCGAATCCGGAGAGTGTTCGCAAGGCTTACGAGACTGTCAAGTCCATACTTCCACCTGGAAAAGGTAATCCCCATCTATTCCCGTCTGCAAACGTTAATGTCTACGATCACCTATTAATTGCACACCCTGATAAGGCAGTAGTTAAATTTAGCCTGATCCCGCCGGATCCGGCACCTCGGATTTGAGATCCACCACCTAAAAGAGGAGACCTAGGCCTATCACCTATATGTATTTCCATTACAATAATCGACCATACACATTTTATGTTTGCCCAAATAGCAAATTGCGAATATATCGGTTGTATCGTCGCCAGATAGGCTTAAGTTTTAGATGTGTAAATATTTAGAAATCCGCCACCTCTTAGACAATTTAACCACTGCTTAAGGGAGTCGACCCAGGAAATGTTATTGAGCGCGCAGCCAGTGACATCATAGCAATTCACTTGAAACACACTTTACTAAATGGAATGCAGTGAAACCTAGAACAGTTTATCTCGAGCAAAAGTCCACTGCTGGTTGCACAGCAAAAATTCGTAATACCATTGAAGACCACAATACCGAAGAGATGAGTAAGTACAAGACTTAGTGTCGTTAGCATACACAAAGAACCTTAGAAAAGATAAGTGTAATCATACAAACAGTGCGTAATAAGGACCTGCGCATTTGTGGATCCGTTATAGGACTGTGGGGTATAGTGAACAATGCGGGCATCGTATGGAAGAGAGGTAGAGTGGAGTGGCTGAGCATTGACGACTACAAGGCCGTCAACGCCGTCAACCTGTACGGTCTAATGGACACAACAATGGTCTTCCTGCCGCTGATCAAGAGAGAGCGAGGTCGCATCGTCAACGTCACTAGTGTTGGCGGAAGGGTCTCAGCGCCAGAACTCACACCGTACTGCATTTCAAAGTATGGAGTGGAAGCATTCAACGACTCACTCAGGCCAGTTCTGCATGACTCAGATTATTATTACTGATACTTATTATTATTATTTTTTTATGCCCCGAGGTAAAAAAAAGATCCCTCAGGGACTTCAAGATTACTAAAACTGTTAAGAGTCTGGAACGGCTAGAACTCCTCGGGCTCCGGTAAAAGGTGAGCAAACGTCCCGCAAATTGCAACGGCATTGAAGCGTTGGATGGTCAGGGAAATGCGTTGATCTTCCTCTTGTTTTGTTTCCCTGAGATTAGTTCATCCTTCAGTAATAATTCTTAGAAGTAAGTCTCCTCTCAGTATGTGACCAATCCATTTCCTCTGCATTTGTGCAGAAGAAATCATAATGAAACTGCGACTAGTCTAATAACGCTAGCGCTGCTTTATGTTTGTCGGTTTCAGGCGATCCTTGAAGGAGTTTGGTTGTCGTGTGGCTTTGGTCGAACCGAGTGGATACAGAACGAACATCACCAGCGTCGAAAGTCTCGAAAAGTCGGCAAGAGATGCATGGGATGACGCGCCCAAAGAAGCTAAGGAGGAATTCGGAGAGGAGTATTTCAAACAGTGTAAGTATTGGAATTTATTGATTAAATTCAAGATATCTATTGTTAAGAATGCCGATTTACTTAAAGCTATTATTCTGGCAAGTGATACTATAAATAGCAGTAGTAGGAGTAATAATATTACTGCCTATATGAGGGATATCCTCCACTGGCTCCCCTATCCACAGCGCATTGCTTACAGAATCTCTGCCCTGTCCCGGCGGTGCTTTGAGGGCTTGGTCCCTCCCATACCTGCGGGAACTCTGCTGTACCACCTCATGTTCGCAGCGTCGTTGCTCTCTCCGCTCAACTGCGCAAGCTGCGCTTATTGCTACCCGCGCGTGGACAGCCATGCGGCAGCGCCGTACCTTCTCTGTGGTTCCCCCATAACCTGGAGTGGGCTCCCTACCACGCTCCGCCAAATACCGACTGTCATTTCACCTCGTTTCTTACTATCCTCAGAACTGTGTTGTTCGACCGTGGTTGGGCTGGAAGTGCTCCTGAGTAGTCATCTTGAAGGGGCGCTATATAAAACTGCTTTATTAATAATAATAAAAATAATATTAATAGTATTAGTAGTACTAGTATTAGTAGTAGTTGCAGTTGTTGTTGTAGTAGTAGTAGTGGTGGTGGTGGTGGTGGTGGTGGTGGTGGTGGTGGTGGTGGTGGTGGTGGTGGTGGTGGTGGTGGTGGTGGTGGTGGTGGTGGTGGTGGTGGTGGTGGTGGTGGTAGTAGTAGTAGTAGTAGTAGTAGTAGTAGTAGTAGTAGTAGTAGTAGTAGTAGTAGTAGTAGTAGTAGTAGTAGTAGTAGTAGTAGTAGTAGTAGTAGTAGTAGTAGTAGCGGTAGTAGTTGTAGTGTTAGTAGTAGTGTTAGTGTTAGTAGTAGCAGCAGCAGCAGTAGCAGCAGCATCAACAGTAGTACTTCCTTAGTGTCCTCTTTTGCCGAAATCGTGTACGATTCTAACTATATTAAGGAACATTTATATAGCGCCCCTTCAAGGTGTCTACTCAGGAATTATAATAATTCTATAATTGCACGTAATTCTAAACGTAAATCGTTTTCACGATTTATGGCTAGACGTTGCTATGGAGATCTATGGCACGGGCCTAATGCATAGTCCTATCAGTATAAGGTGGTTTAAAGTATGAAGTGGAAGTTCCATGTCCTCTTACAGTCGCATCGTGGCTAAGTTTTTACCGACGACAGGCACCAATACATGCGAGCTTAGTGAGACACCCGGGCATAGCGTGAAGTGATATAGCACCCCTCATAGAGAATTAGTCAGAGGCAAACAGTCATCCTGAAAAACTGAGATTAATAAGTAAGTAATGTGCCTTACTTACTTACAACGTCGTCTCGCATCACAAAAGGTAACAGACTGACGGTGTTGGTGACAACAGACATGAGTGGCGCATAAGAATCGAATGTCGTTCATATTACTATTTGTTTTCCACCGCAACATTGCTGCATCGCATCGATCATAAGCAAATGTACAAATAATGTATGCATGTATGTATGAATGAATATATGTATTTCAGTATGTATGATGCATGTATGCATGGATGTATATATGAATATATGTACGTGCATGTATGTATGTATGTATGTATGTATTTATGTATGTATGTATGTATTCATGTATGTATGTATGTATGTATGTATGTATGTATGTATGTATGTATGTATGTATGTATGTATGTATGTATGTATGTATGTATGTATGTATGTATGTATGTATGCATGTATGTATGTATGTGTAGATCTGGCAGGCGTTACTTCGCTCAAAGTGACGGAGGACCCAGCGAGCTTCTCGGAAGTGACGAACGCTTATGAGGACGCCCTGTTCAGTCGATGGCCACGTGCTCGCTACATTCCCGGACGCAAGGCGAGGAATATCCTCGCCATCGTTCCTAATATTCCCGAATGGATGTCCGACTGGGTGATCGTCAAGGCGATGAATCGCGGGGGCAACATCCCTCCAGCCTTCCTTCAGCAGCAAGGCAAGAAGAACCAATAGGATCTAATAAGCATCTGATGCAAGTTTCATACATACAGAGTCATAATCGATTGGGTTCAATGGCGGATATACTATAAGAAATAACTGTGGCCTAGAGGCGGCATAATTCCAGCGGACGGAAAATGAAGAATTTAAAAAATTTCAAATTGAACATTAAACTTAATTTAAAACTGCGGACGAGACGATAATGCATAAATAAAGATGTTAGTAACTGCTAAGACTTTGGAACATGATTTTAGAGGCGGCAAAAATAGTTTGGCGTAGGGCGGTAGATTGTTAACGTGCTTTTTAGATAATTGTCTGCTATGAGCGTATTGTCTGACAAATATACACAGTCTACACGCAAGATGACTAAGACCAGGGCTGTAGTCGAGGGTATACGCGGGTATACAGCCAGGGGCGGATCCAGAAGGTCAATCAGGGGGGGGGCAAAAAATTAGACATACAAACCAACCATCAAGAAGAGGATTCAGTTTACCAACCGACCACCGAAAAATGTTTTGGCAATTCATCTCCCAAAAAAAGTTGATGACCTTTTTTTAGTCATTAGCCTTTTTTATATGTCTTCGGTCTACGGGACCCACGTCCTGTCCTGTGTACATTTGACTCATCCACGCCTACGGGGAGGGCCACGCCTGTGTAAACATAATAAAACGCCAAGAAAACACCTGTGTAAATAAAGAAACATTTTCAATGGGGGGGCCTGGCCGGATTGGCCCCCCTGGATCCGCCCCTGTATACAGCGTATACTCACCTCTGGAGAAATTTGAGAGCGTATACTCAGGGCTCTAGACGAGGGTATACGCGGGTATACAGCGTATACTTACCTCTGTAGATGAAATTTTGAGGAAAAAGAGAGGTTTTGACAGGTTTTTAGGGCGAATGACTAAAAAAAAGGTCATAAACTTTTTCAGAGACGAAATCGTAAAAAGTCTGAAAATTTTTAGAGAATTGATGAAAAGTCATAAATTTTTCTTTGACGAATTCCTAAAAAAAGGTCTTCTAATTTTTTTTACGGTGACACCAGTCCTACTGACGCCGCTGGTCACCGGTAGCGTATACTCACCTCAAATTTTACCACTACAGCCCTGACTAAGATCTAGGTATTTAGCAATGTAGTATCCTCAGACTCTGTAAATATATCAGCCAGGAAAAATTATAGTTCCTTTGGCGTGTCAGATATGTTCCCGAAGTGAAAATTAGGCTCCTAAACTTGTAATCGCAAATCCAGATTGCGACAATTCAAGATAAACTCTGAACAGAGGCATTCAAGAAGCGTAGTGAGTCAGTGACGGTATACGATAAGCAGCAACGAACAGCACAATGCTTTGTCCCCAACCAGTTGCTGTGTCGCTGCACCCGGAAAAGAAAGGCAAGCTGACTCCATGGTCAACTGGCGTAGCCTACAACATGTTCCTGTGACAATATTGTGACGGCCGCATAATTCGGAGTATATGAACGTGGAGAAATTGTTCACTCACAGTACTGTTGTCTCCCCCTCAGGTTTAGATTTACTAACATTGCGCGTGTGATAAATGATGTAATAAAGATATCAAATAAATAAAAGCAAAGTTCATATAACATTGCCAGGAACGTAGCAAAGCTCTATAGGCCTAATTGGGTTCTGTGCCAAACGTAAATATAGCAAGATAAGGTAAATAATTATAGTCTCAAAATTTGCATCCCCTCTTGAGTTGCGCCCTGTTCCACGGCCCCGCTAGAATACCCCTCACTACGGAACTGAACATAGTACTACGGATCTGAACATAGTGTCTTTCCACTTTTTCAGACATGTTATTGTACACCATTATAAAGGAAGGAAATAGAGACTACTGATGACGTATATTTAATAAAAGCGTAATCTTGTAATTGTTCCTTCGATGACGTCATCTTCTGATCAATGGCTCGTTGCTTGGAGACGAAGCTCATGTGGATCAAAGAGACGTTATGATACATTTTGACATATAAATAGTCGAAAACAGTCGATACGAAGAGGCAGAAATATGAAATACATGTACTATTAAAGACACACATCGACTAATAATCGAACGATCGAAAGGAAATTTTCATTTTGGATAGAATAGGCCTATAATGGAAAATGACTAGGGACAGTAGAAAATCACGGTAAAAAAATGCCAAAAACACGGCATACTTTAAAAAAAATCGCGAAAAACACGGCAAAAACACGGCATCAAAATTTCACAGTTTTCTTGTAACACATTATGTTTATCTTTCATATTCATTGTTCATTGACAAATTGACAATTGTCAACCATTTGTCAGTCATTGCATGGTTCCTTGCTGTAACAGTTTAGCTGCGAGTATTGAATACCATCACAACATGAAGCGCTAAATTGTCATCTGTCAAATTTTGACGCTGAGGTGCATTCACCAGTGTGTATTGACTAACGCTCCGTTCTGCCTCAACAGAATTGCCAGGAACTGACAGATATCGAATAGCAAGCTCAAATACTTTCGACTGTGCAAAACTTTAAACTGCCACAACCAAAAAAAAATTGCAACAAACACCGCAAATGTCAAAAATCACGGAAAACACGGCAAATGCCGAAAAACACGGCTTCCGTGTTTGCCGTGTTTTCGTGATTTTCTACTGTCCCTAAAAATGACGATAAAAAAGAAATTAAAATTCGAAGCAGAAACCGTTCCTGTTGAACACAATTCGACAAATAGGTGAATGATCGACACAAATTGCTATCTCTAACAGAAAATCATTAAAAATTGTCAATCAGAAAAGTAGAAATTTCGATGAAAAGTTCGAACGACCTATATGAACTGTAGCCTACCCGTTGAAGACAAATTTCGACAAATCGCTGAATTATCAACACGAAATAGTTATCTCTAACAGAAAATCATCGAATTTTCGGTCACAGAAGAAGTAGAAATGCGAAAATTAACGCGACTGGGTCTTGAAGATAGACCTACAAACCGACAATTCACTGAATGGTGGATACGAAACTGGAACCGGAAAATCACAGAAAATATCGATCAGAATTAATAATATAAACGAACAGAAATGTCAGTCATCATGCGAATATTTGCATGTTACGCTCCTCTCATTGGCCGCTTCGAACTAATGAATATTCATGACCGATGACGTCATTTTTTACAAATGGCGACTTTCCGACGGAGGCCTTTGTTTCACACTTCATTCAACGAAAATTTCAATATTATCGTAAACGGTTGCTCTTTCAAACTAACGGCTTAAAACGGACTTGAGCTAATTTACTTAGGTGCCGAAGAGGCTGAAACGAACCAACGAAAATACAATTTAAAATTGTTTTAAAACCGTCCTAGGACAGGCAAAGATCTTCCCGGCTTTTCGTCAGCTGGTGCCACGCATCCGGGAACGATATTATTAATTTGCTTAGGTGGCGAACAGGCTGAGGCCAACGTAAGGAAATACAGTTTAAAATTGTTTTTAAACCGTCTTGGAACGGGCAAATATCTTCCCGGCTTTTCGCCAGCTGGCGCAACGCATCCGGGAACGATATTATTCGGCTAGCAGGACCACGCATTTAATAAAATAAACAGACATTTTTACGTTACGTGTTTTTAATGATTCTCATTGGAAAATACATTTTTAAATTGTGTTTAAACCGTCTTAGGACGGGCAAACACCTAATTAAAGTATAAATACAAACTTTCACGTAAGAAATGTTCCTGTTGACGACACAAAATGACATTGAAAAGAGAAAAGCAGTCCTTAAGCTAGCCCTGGGCAACTATGAAGTGTCAGCGACTTAATTTTCTTATCCTCGGCGTATGAGGGCGAGCGGCCAGTCCTATCTCTTGCCGTCTCATCACCCCACTGACTGTGTGTGGTCACTGTACACTTTATATATAGCTGCGTTGGCTAGGGGGCGCAGGTGGAGCAGATATCTAGATGCAAATTTCTGCCCTAGTGACTTCGTTTTCTGAGTCCGACATGTGAGGGCTGGTGGCCATCCCCCTACCTCAATGCCCGACCTTCCAACTTACGGTGCGGTCGGCGCAAGTGTAGCAGAAATTTCGATGTAAATTATTGCTCTGGTGAGGATTGGAACCTTTTGACCTTTCGATTGACAGTATATATATCACGCAAACCACTAGACTACTGCGCACGCAAAGCGTAGGCATAGTTGTGCTGACCTATTCAATGTGTTGTAATATAATTAGACTATGCCCTATATGGATTTGCAGACATTTCTTACTACAGATACGAGTCCTTGGTGGCGAAAGTAGGCTTACGTTAAGTCTTGTAAGCCTGTAATCAGTGTTTAATCTAGACGTCATTTGGGGGGAGGAATTTCCGCCCCCCCAGGATTTATGTTCCCCCCTCCCAGAGGCCGGCAATATTATAATGTATAGACTTTTAGGGAAGAAATCCCCCTCCCCCAAGGATCACAGGATACATGTTGAGCTCCCCCCCCAGAGACGAGTAAACGAACGAGGAATAGAGATGAATTCCTAAAAAAGGTCGTCAAAGTTTTAAGGTCGAAAAATTGGACGAATGAGTAAAAAAACAAAAAAACAAAAAAGGTCATCAACTTTTTTGAAGATGAAATTCCAACTTTTAAAGATCAAATTCCTAAACTCTGAAAAAATTTTTGGCGTTTGAACTCTGATGAAATTTCTCCGAAAAAGGTCGCCGTTGTTGAACCCTCCCGACAAAGCTTGTTCCCCCCCCTCAGAAGAGGGACTAGATTAAACATTGGCCTGTAATACTGAAACTGAGTTGCAAAATTCACCGTATAGGCAAACACGCTGCCTTCCTGCCTATTTGTCTGGCACTCTTCTGTATCCCTCTTGTTTTGTGTTTGTGTGTTAGTCGTAGGATTCCCAGAGGCCTGTGGCGTGGCGTAAAATTCCGTAAGCTGGGGTCTGTCAAGGTCTCTGGCGTGGCGTATACACACCGCAACCAAGTCGTGGATTCTATGTTTAGTCACTTGTTCTCGTCTTCTTGATGGTCTCAAGCCTCAAGGGTAGAGAATGTAGGGAAGGAAGGAGGATCGAAAGCCTCAAGTGATGTATTCGGGAGCTGGAAGACTGCCACTGGGAGCGGTATACCCTATGCGAGCAAACAGCAGAACATATTCAATAACCAGATGCTGTATAATTTGATTGTTTAGCATAGGTCAATCAACGTTTAAAAGAAGCGCTTCAATATTCAGACTCTTCAATAATATAGGCCCTAAACATGAATATGGCCTACGCCTACTTAATTGCTGAAATAATCGACGATCTCGAGCTAGATATTAAAAACACACAGGCCTGTAGCTTATGAGGAGTCTCCATTGCACATAAGACTTCTAATAAATTGATTTGCGAACGCAGTAGGCCTATAACCAGACTCTAAACTCTGGGAATTACTACTTCACTTGATTAAGTACAGAATCTTTATTTGCTAACGTTCTGACACTGAATTGAGAACTTCGTATCGCTTATCATTCGAGCTACCTGTAGACCCTAGCAGCTTTTTAATCCGCCACTTTGGCAACAGTACTGCAGTAGGCCCGGCTCACTGTAGCTAAATGCGTAGGTAGCCTATGTCAAGTCGCCTGTGGGGTGGAGATATCGGTTCATATAGCGATCGTGGCTTATTCGAGAGATTTGGAATCAAATGGCGACGGCGTGACAACCATTAAAATGGGCACCGGCGGTGATCAGGAGTTCACCCGATAGCCTATATTAACTAAAAATGAGCAGCATTGAGGATACACGGTCGCAATAGATACGCCTATTTTGTAGATTAGGTCAGTTTAAATAAACTTCGATAATACCCACACCAATATCGCAAAGTGAACTCTTCGTTTATTCACCAAAAGTAAAAAGGTAGGTCTGTTATAAAATTACGTCACCCAATTTATTCAGAAAACGGAGAATGTTTATTATAAGAACGTTTTGTGACAACTGAAGTCTGACGTCAATACACCCGAAGGCTCAACACGCTGCTCACCCTCTGCAAGCATACCCACATGTGGAGCCCATATAATTATGTAGGACCCATCTTTCCCTATGGGACCGCATTAAGCCCATACGTACGGTTCCCATAATATATAATGCCCACGGACATGCTGACAGGGCCAAATCGCCTTTGGTAGGCATTAACTCTTAATCCGGCTTTGCGTGCATAGTTGAGGATGTAAACAAGAGCAGTCTGAGCAGAAGTAAAGAAACGAGCGGATTATACATTTCGCTATCGCCTGAGGCGTGCTTATTGAATTTGCGTATCGCAATGATAACAAAAACGCGCTATATAAACCTTTCTCAGGGTTCTTACAATCCAAAGAAAGACGACCATTGCCAGCATTTCCATGGGCATCAGATGGGACCCGTATGGGTTCTATACAGGTCCACTCAGCCTTTCATTCGCGAGATGGCGCGTTTGATAAAATGAGATGTAGGACGTGATGGGCGCCTTGCATGGCTGCCGTGTACAGTTAAATTCGACTCCTGTAATAACTTGTGATCATCCGTTCATACTGATTGTAATCATACTGCGTAATTGTCAGTTTGAAAATATTAAACGAAGATTATTATTATGTAGTTCCACAAATATAAGTAAGTAAGTATATTAATTCTTTAAGCGCTAGCAAACGCACAGCTCCGTACAAGAAAGATAATACAGCATATTATTTCACATAGGCCTATTATGCTATATTACAATCAAACAATGTAGCCAATTAATTTGTGACGATGTCTGACGATATAGCTGTCACAGCTGAATTTCGAGGGGGACATAGCCATCAGTCTCCACCGATCGACGCCTTTAGGTGTTCCACTTAGTCCATAGCGTTAAGCAAATACTATGCAAGCACAGAACCTTCCTCTTAACTTCTCAAGACTGTCAGTGAAATATACTTGAGACATTAAGTTCGAAAGAAGCTGCCAACGTTAACGCTGAGTTTAGTCTGTTTCCCTGCCCTCTTTGTATTAATCCTGTGACCGATTGGATTGAACCCGTCAAACACAAAATGGCGGCGGCAGGAGAAATTGGTCGTTCAAAAAAAATTTCGAATAATGGACCCGCAGGTAAGAATAAGTATAAAATTTTTAAACTTCGGGCTGTATGAATTAGAACACTGGACATTTTAAGTGCCGTGAAAGTTGGAGCGTTTTTAAGTTTATTGGCCTTTGTCAGCTGGGACTTATTTGTCACATACTAGATGTAAAGTTTAAATTGTGGTGGCTCGTATTCACCCTAACAGGTTGCTTTATTTTCGACGGTGTCTTTGATTATTCACTTAATTTTAATCGTTAAATCATGTGGATTATATTGTACTGTGGTTGTATAAGACCCTTTGGGGCTTTCAGTGTGTGATGGACACTTATAGTTAAACAATGGTGTCAACCTGTGGACAATGAACCGTGCTGGTCACGTATATTTTGAAATTTTCTTCACTTTTTGGTAGAGAGCGAGTCATGATTTGCCTCTTTAACAATATAAATTACATGGCACTTATGTGTTTTGTGTCAAATGTAAATAGGAGTCCGTAGAATTGTAGTATTTGATTATCTGAAAAACGGACTGTATATCCGGTATGAATGTGATTGACTTTTCTGCTGAGTACCTAACATTGTTGTCTTTTGGAAACCATGAAGTAAATTTAAATAAGCAAATTTGCCCTCTGACTGTTTCAAAATCTTTACGAGAATTAGTACCTGCTGTAGTCATGAGGTCTCAGTCTAAGCATTTTCCTGATTGTGCTAGTAGCTTGTGGGTCTGTATCTGCAATTATTTTGCATGAATCAGTGACTATGCATTTTTTTCTAATGTACTAGCTTATTTATTTACTTATTTTATAATTTTTATTTCAATTTATTACTTCTACGTTTTACATTCAATGCTTCTAGCTACCGTCCCATTGCGTGTTTGGTAATGGTGTAATAAAGATTATGCTTACTTACTTACTTAATACTTGTCTATAAATGGTAGCGTCAGTGAGAGGGACCAAACCGTCGGGCCGACCTATACAGGTGGTTGTGACAAAGGATGATCACACATTCGAATTGGATGAGGAAGCGCTCGAGGAGGTTCTGCTTGCTCCAAACGTTCGCGACAGGAAGGTTGTTGTGTTGTCAGTTGCTGGTGCCTTCAGAAAGGGAAAGTCGTTTTTTCTCAACTTCTGCCTGAGATACCTAAATGCTCAGGTAACAAATGCTGAAAATCTTCTAGGAAAGTTTCTGACATCTTGTGCTTCAAATGAAAAGATTACTCCACCCTAGTGTAATTATAAAGTTGAGCTTAAATGTGATGTAATTTTCCAAAACCAGGCGGAAGTCGGCAAAACGTATTACGAGTAATCTCTCAAAATAGCGCTTCAGCTTGATTTTTAGCGAAAAGCGTTTTATATCATGATTGCATTGTTTAATATTTGAAGAATATAATTCTGCAGTCTTTATGATTATTTATTGGTTGTTTTCATACAAATTCGAATAACATTGCAAAGTTGTAAAAGAATATGATTTCATTTTCGGGTCAATTTCATTGTTTTGCGCGTAGCGGTTATAAATAGCGACTGAGAAATACCCTTGATGTCATACATCTTCTGAAAGCCTGGAATTCCCTTTAACCGACTGGCCGACTTTCGTGGCTGAATAATTAATCCCTGTGCCATAAATAGCAAAGAAACTCCGGTCCCCCAAATCTTCTTTCCCGTTGGTTGGTATGACATGATCATTTAAATGCCGAATGCTAGAGTCCTGATTGGACAACACAAGGTCGCGAGCTGCATCTCGGGCTATTTTTATCTGCGTGAGTGCAATGCTAGAGTCCTGATTGGGCAAAACAAGGTCGCGCGCTGCATCTCTGGCTATTTTGTATATGCGTGGAGTTGAATGAAAGCTTAGTCAGTTACCAAAAGTTTCTTAATTATTAAATAAAAACAAAAAATAATAACATAATTTAATATTGTAATATTGGCAGACATGTGTGTTTATAACCTGTGAAAATTTCAGCTTTTAAGCTCAAGCAATACCTATCGTAATCAAGGACTTTATAATAGATTACATGCGTTTTTGTTTTTGGCATTTTTCTCTAAATAATTTCTCATATAGGGCATGGTTTCCAAACCGCATATCTTCATAACGGTTAGACCCATGAGAAAAACCCTTAGCATCTTGGAAAGATCTCGAAAAGATCTACAAATATATATTAAAACCTAGTTTTTGTAAATTTTTACGAACCGCCTGGTTTTGGGATCCCGCATCACAAATGTTTTATTGTGTTTCCACTATATGTTGCTGCACTTAATTAAACACTTAAACTGTAAAGGCAACGGTTAGTCTGAAACGTACAGGTGCATGGCTGTCTTAACAACAGCAGCTTCCCTTGGAGAGAGACAGACAGACAGACAGACAGAGAGAGAGACAGAGAGAGAGTGCCCAGTTTGCCTATTGGGTAGCATCTTCGCCTGATTCTTGCATCTGATTATTGTCCTTGATATGGATATGTGTGGCGAACCTCCCTCCGCCCGTGTATACGAGGCGTGCTTGGGTTGGCCATAATGAGGGACTGACAGAAGAACAGACGTAGGATATTATGTTGTTTGATGTTTATTATTTGTCTTTTTGTATCATTATTGTTTCTTTTTATCTGTTCATCTGAATTAATCATTTAGGGTTCTTCTGATTGGCTGGGAGAAGATGGATCTCCCCTGGAGGGGTTTCCATGGAGAGGAGGAGCAGAGCGTGACACCACTGGAATACTAATGTGGAGCGAACCATTTCTTGTGACTCTGCCAAGTGGAGAACAGGTTAATTCACTACATAGCAATTGTCTTTAATAAGTCTCTGATATCTTTAATTGGCAGTAAATTGCCATTGCCATTGGCAGTAAATTACGGGTAATGTGAATGTTCAGTTAGCGAGCTTTGTTAATATTTTGTTAATTTGCACTTAGGCTGATAAATTTTCATTCATGCCATATCCAATTATTAACCACATTGATCTTTGTTTTTTAGTTGCATTGATCTTACATGATTATTTCTTTAATTGGATACTGTTATCACAGGCCAGTAGCCACACTTATTCAGCCAAGTTTTACTATTTTAAGACACTTGATGGTGATGTGTTGGAAAAACTAACCAGACAAATTCTGGTCATTGACCTTTGTTTGATATCTAATCCCCAGTGAAGTGTGAATTGAATTGTACTGTTAAACTTGCAAAGAGTTCCTTGTGGAAAAACTACTCGAACGTGGTCCAGTCATGAGACTGCAGTATGAAACGAAGCAGCTGATGCAAAGATAGAGGATTAACACATTTGTGGAGTAATGCAGTGATATTGTGCGTGTTGAGATCACAGCGTCTGACATGATGAAGCCCTGTTACTCTGGAGTAACCACCCATGGGCAGCTAAGAATATGACAGTTGAACAATTGAGAATTCATAACTCAGCTACATGTATGTTTGTGAACATGTATGTCACACCATTTAAGAACTGTTCAACTGTGCTGAAATGAAATGATCTAAACCTTCCTAAGTGTTCTTGCGGCTTATTGTTAGTGTGGTGAGGCAGTTTGATTTTTTAGAAACTGAAGGTTGTGTCTTCTGTGTAGGCGGCTGTTTTACTGATGGACACACAGGGTGCATTTGATAGCGTGTCAACGGTCAAGGATTGTGCCACCGTCTTTGCGCTCAGCACGTTGCTCAGTTCTGTACAGGTCTTCAACATTATGCTTAACATTCAGGAAGATGATCTTCAGCATCTGCAGGTCAGCATCACTCACATGCTTTAAAATTTAAGCATAATGCACCTTGGTGTGAACAGCAACCATATCTTCAGCAGTTGGCTTCACTGTGGTTCTATACTGTAACATATATAGTACACCGGGCTCTTGCCATAACAAGCATCAATATAATGTACATTTAATTTCAGTATGCAATTTTGGATTAAGTACAGATTTCTCCAAAATCCTGACAAGTTGAACAACTTGTATTTTGTAGACTTGTGTACGCAACCCATGTTCTAATGCTTTCTTAAGCCAAGCATAACCAACCCCTGTTCTAATACTTTCTTAAGCCAAGCATAACCAATGGATCCACAGCTACATAGACTTACCGAAATTTTAGTCGCAGTGTACCATTTCAGTGTAACATGGCCCTCGCCATAACATGGTATTGGGCATGGATCCCAAATCCCACATTATGGCAAGTGTCCGTTGTAGTGTTAATATTAAAGATGCCTTATTTGCAGGTATAAAAATTCACGAACGCTAATGCGTATGACTTGCAACAGCCTTCTGCTTTCATGGCTTAAAAGTGATGTGTTATCGTAATGTGACAGCTGGGTTTCACTGTTCGAAGTTACTTATATTTTAGAATTGTGTATTTTTATTTTCAGCTGTTTACAGAATATGGTCGACTGGCAATGGAAGACAGTAGTGCCAAACCCTTTCAGGTAGATTGACTACAAAACTCTCCCAGTTATTTGATTGACTTCTTAAGTTTTGAACTCTAATTATGTTTAGTCACAAAATTTGTTTACTTACTCATAATTTAATAGACTTAGCAACTATTAGAATTATTCGAGAGACTGTCAACAGTCAGCCAACTGAAATGTTTAACGGTTCTGTGAAACACAGCTCGAGAATCATCTTTGGAATACCTTAAGTTGCACCTATTTACCTTTGTGAAAGACTAGTCATTGGGTAGTTCAGGGTATACTGAATGCTTGCTTTTGATTGACAGAATCTTCACTTTCTTGTTCGTGACTGGCAGTATCCATACGAGTTTGTGTATGGTTCTACAGGTGGCTCTCAGCTGCTAGACAAGAGATTACAGGTAAAGGATGAACTTCTGTGCTGTTTAAGAAATTAATTAAATTTTTCTTAATTTTATCACAGAAAATTGGAAATCAAAGAAGAGTTGCATCTATTAAAAAGTTTGTTGTTAATTTTATTTTATTGTTTGAAATTCTGCTGTGGATGAAAGGGAGGTCGCTTTATCTTGGCTTCTTTTAAGGTAAAACAAACTGTTTTGAAGTGTGGTTTCAATTTGCAGGTTGTCGATGGCCAGCACTCTGAATTGCAACAGTTGCGACGACACATTCGGTCTTGTTTCAACAAGATTGGTTGCTGCCTTCTGCCTCATCCAGGTCTTAAGGTTGCCACCAATCCACACTTTGATGGACGGCTATCAGGTATGACCATCATCAGCAGCACGTTTTCAGCCAGTACTCTTTTTTTCCTGTTCTTCAATGTAGGCTGGTAATTTTAATTTTAGGATTGCTTATATTTTGTCATCTACAGCTTTAACTTTGAGAATTTCACCATTTCATCATCTCATTCATGTTTTTTGAAGATGTTCTCTTGAAGTTCTGTGTTATTCTTTGTCTGTTCAACACTATTGTCTCCTTATAGAATAGCTAATTTATAAAGGCATCTATTAAGCTTACAAGTTTTTACCCTTTCTGACTTTCAGATTGCTTATCCACTATAGACTGCCTCTCTTACGGACTGATCTTGTGCATATTGACCTGATTACAGCTTGGTTTTGGTGTGCCATCGGTCGATGCCTTGTGCATTAGTCACCGGTGCAATAGAAGTTACTAATTACAATTCTTGGTATGTTGCTTTAAATGGTAAACAGGAAGAAAAGAAGATGTTACAGTTGTTACTTCTGTTACTGCTCCGTACATAATTTTTTTTCTGCTGTTTGATTATTTTCAGATATAACTCCAGATTTTAAGTCTAATCTTCGAGAACTTGTGCCTTTTCTCTTATCGAGACAAAACTTGGTTGTAAAAGAAATAAATGGCAGCAAAATTTCAGGACGACAGCTAGTGGAATACTTCAAGGTCTGTTTTAAAAATTCATGGCTTTTAAAGTAAGAGTTTGACTGGCAGATGTTTAATATTTAATACATTATGTTCACCAAATTAAAAGTTGTCAATTAGTATAACAGAAATCATAATATTTCATAAGAGGAATGCTGTAAACCAGCTTTTAAAAAGTGGGCATGGTGTATGTGAAAATTATTATATCATTCAGTATGAAATTTAGACTTTTGTTGATGTGTTCATTCTGGTTTGTTCTGTAGGCTTATGTCAAAATGTACCAGGGTGACGAATTGCCTGAACCGAAATCTATGCTTCAGGTTAGAGATGCTTACTTTAATAACTTTTGATATACACACATTGGTTTGCTTTGTGCAATAATAAAATGTCTTTCACAGATAGCTTGATTAGAATGATGACTTGGTACTACTTTTGGCATTTAAGGTGAAGTGCTTAACAGTCTACAAATTTATGGGTAAATTACATTGCCTATGTTGTGTTTATGCTTGAACCAAATGGTCCTTTAACCTCATTAAGCATGCCTTTTATGTAATGTAACATTTATATAGCACATATAAAAGTATTTATGTAGTGCCTTTCAAGCACAATTCCCAAAGTGCAGTGCTTGCATGGCTATCTAATTGAAATAAACATGTGCGACTTAAGGTATACAGAAAATGTATTTTGAGTTGAATCAGTCGTATACAAGCCTTGGAAATGATTGCTGATTTAATTTTACTCAAGAAGTTTTCAAGATAAAAGCTAGAAATTATGTAATGTTTACTTGGCATTATCTAAGTTACTCTATCTGAACCTTAAAGGAAAAACTGCGTGTATGTACCATTCTGCTTAACGCAAAGTGGTATGTTCCCCCACAGCTACTGATGTATTGGTTAATGTGCCATACAAAAACAGCAGTGTATTGTTAAATACTGAGTTTTGCAACTGGATGTTGATGATATTCGTTTATTGTTAATAAAGTAAACACACGCTGACAAATCGCAGGATGGAACAAAATCAGATGGAGTTTTGAAAAGAAAATAATGTTGAGTATAGGTATAAATGGATGTAACGTTAATATATACTTTGAATATTTGCTAAATGAACTGTGTAACTAGCTGGTGTTTAGCTAGGCCTAATGTTCTTTTTTATTACTTATAAAGGGAATATTTTAAGTTTGTTAGACATTTTTTAAAAACTATTTCAGCCTTATCCCTTTTTACAGTGGCCTGTTTGCACTCTGTGTCGTAAAGCATGTCCCCGACAACTTCGCTTTTAGGAGTCCACAAAAATACACGCATTTATACCTACATGCTTACATATTTGATTAGGTAATACATATGTGCTTGAATAGATCCTACATCATGGATGCAATTACTCATTAAGCAGCGTGGATGCCATTAATCTCAGACACATTGTACACCTACACTGACTTACTGGTTGCTGGGCACTGCATTATAAATAAACACATTATGTAAATTATTAGAATTTGTTAGTTACGGGTCATTATGTTAGACACTGCATGCTGCTTTATGTATCTAGTTGGAAATGTCTAAACGTTTTTGTCTTTTAAAAGGCAACTGCGGAAGCTAATAACCTGACAGCTGTCGCAAGTGCCAAAGATTCGTACAGTAAAGAAATGGAACTGGTGAGCTGAAACATAGAAATAGGTTAAAAGGCATTTGAGGCTGCGTTAAGTTTTGCCAAGAAATGAATGTGGCTTCTAGAGATTTTAGTCATATTTGAAGAAATCTAAGTAAAGTAAATTCAAGTGACCGTTATGTGTTTGAGATGAATACCCTAACTTTAAACAGCAATGCGTGTAAAAAGCTCTGTGACAGTAAATATGATGCATTATTACATGTATGTATGTATCTGGCTATACAGGAGCACATAACATGGCAATCTAACATCTGAAAAGGTGCGTCGTAATTAAGATGGCTTCAAAATGTTTGTTGAGCTGTTTCTGATGAAATAGTTCCTAGGTTTAATGCTAGACTGGTCCAATGCATGAGAAAGCACAATGTGCCCGCATGTTAGCGCAGAAGCACGGGACCAACAGGTCTCCACGGACTGCTGAATGCAACGACCATCGACTAGGTTGACTGGAAATAGTGACGCAGGGCTTTCTGATGTCAGTTGCTGCATGAACTATTGAAGCTCTTCCCACGAGGACGATTTTGAAGGTAATCCTGCCCTCAACTGGAAGCCAGTGCAGCACGTCTCGCACCTAGCTCGAAACGTGAAAATTTTGGCAGCTTAGCAACAATTCAGGCAGTGCAGTTGAGGGTGGACTGAAGGTGTCCGATCCGGAATTTCGGCAGGCCTGCAAGATTTGCAGTACTTAGTAATAATAACAACGTTAAACTATGCAAACACTGAACATTAATACATTTGTAGAATTGAAGGGAGGCATCTCTTTGAAGATGACTGCAACTGGGCAGAAACACTAAGACAGTCTTGCTGTTATGCATTTGTTGAATTTGGCAAATAGCCCTGTCTGTAAGATGAAATGCTTTGTTATGCAGATATGTGGTGGTGATCGACCATACATTGGTGTGGAGATGCTCCTGCTACAACACACACGATGCAACGAAAACGCCATTCGTATATTCAACTCGACACGCAAAATGGGTGGCCCAGAGTTCAGCCAGGCCTACTTGGATCGGCTCACCACAGAAATCAACGACCTCTATTCTAGCTTCATACGTCACAATGAAAGCAAGAACATTTTTGCTGCAGCCAAAACACCAGCCGTGCTTTTCTTCATCATCGTCGTTTGCTATTTCACGAGCGGAGTGTTTGGAATTCTGGGACTTCAGTCGCTTAGCAGTATCGTTAATCTTGTCATGCTCCTTGTTCTGGTTGTTCTTGGTGCCTGGGTTTACGCACGGTACACAGGCGAATGGCGCGAGACTGGAGTGGCTATCGACGAAGTGGCCAGTTCTCTCTGGGAGAACGTGAGTAATCGCTGTTCTTTGATTTAGTACTGATAGTCATTTAGGTTATCTCACTTGTCAACTGAGCATGTAGTTATTGATAGAAGAACAGTCCCTGCCGAGGCAGCCAATTTGTATGAAGTGTTAGTGACTTAATTTCTCTTAGCCTCAGCATACGAGGTTGGGTGGCCAATCCTCTGCCTCACCATCTGATCTTCCCACCAACGTGTCTGGTCAGCACTCGTCATAGCCGAGTTCGCTAGGGGATGCATATGGAACAGAAGTCTTGAAACATATCCTGTTTTGGCAGGTCTTGAACCACTGACCTCTCGGTTGAGTCCAGCACACTAACCACTATACTACTTTTATTTGTGACTGATATTTACTGAGAGTAGGAATAAAAATAAATGATAAGTTTAAAATTCTCTTTCTTCATAGTTTTTGGTTGCCCAGTGACTGCTTAATATGTCTTAATGAGCATCCTTATCCAGTCTGTTTATATAGTATTTCAACCGTCATTGTAAACTAAGATTTTTCCACCAAAACAATAAATATTTTGATGCATTATGACAACTGGCTTAAGACTTTAGGCTAAGTTACACTTCAGGTGCTGTCACCTGTCAGTTCATTAATCATGTGTCGATAACATTTTGGATGAAGGAATAAACTCAGAAGTTGGTAGCTCGATTGGTATCTGCTGTTTGCAATTACCTATAATAAAGTGACTGTTTTTGCTAGGTTCTGGGACCAGTTTGGATGCGACTAATGCAAGGAGGTGCCAACCGCGCTGTCAAGCAAAGTTTGATCAACAACAACGACAGAAAGAAAAGTCAGTAAAACCCTGACAACAGCAACCGAAAACAACGACTCACAACAATAGGAATTAATTTTCGAAGCTTACTTGTTAACCTGTCATCCCCTCACTCTGTATATATATTTATATTATACATATGTGCACATATGTATGCATAGGTAAATGTAAAAAATACATATACATTGATTGAATTGATATATCTGTTATGGGAATTAATTTCACATGATTTTGCATTAGTTTAAGTTTATTGAGACTTCATTGCACCTTTTAACAGAAATAAGTTTTATATAAAACACCCATCTATATAACACGTGTATATAGATCTATTTATATTTATCAAGTGTTGATGTACTGTGTGTGTGTTTGAATATCCTATGGGAAAAGATCATTTCCTGTGTGTGCGTATTGGAATGAATTTGCATAACTAGAGAGGTTGCAGGTTTTAATAATTCGTTAAATTGTTGCTCAGATGCATACATATGTGCATACATGACCGGTAATGTAAATATGACTTGTAGTTGCTGTTAAATGAAACGTGATATTGCTTTCTTTCGGACTATTGTCGTGCTGTTTGAAATGGTGTGTTCTGTGGCAGCTAACCTGTCTTGCCTTTCTTGTGTTTTGCAAAATTGGAATGTTCTTATGCAGTATTTATTTAAATTACAGCAGTTAGTTTTGCATAGGGTAATCTTTGAAAAGGCAATGGTTGTTTTCGTCATGAATGGTAGTAATGTTACATTTCTAAAGTTCTGCTACGTAGATCTTACTAAAACATGTATATGAAGATGGTGCAAAATTCAACATCAGCACTAGGCTAGTGTTGTCTAATAAGCATGTTCTTGTAATAGTAATGTCTAGTTGAATTTGTCTTTGAACCAGTTATGCAGGTTGTTCCCTTTTAATTAGTTTAGTGAATAAAAACTTACTATTTCCTGTATGTAATTTTTGTTTAGAAAAGTGCTTATTTTATGCAAAGCTAGTGTTGACTGTCCCACCGTTGTGCTAGTTTGCTTTTAATAATTGGTTTGTCAAGTTACCACTTAAGCCTGGACCTGAAATGTCTAGTGAAGTCAGGAAACATGGTATATTGCTAACAGCTGTTATCTCTAAGGCTCCCAAATAGCTAATTCATGCCATTGTTAATACCGAGATGTTGTAAATACACTCGCATGGTGGATATCTACATTACCAGTTGCTACGCTGAAAATTGTTGGGCATCTTCAGACAGGTTAGAATTGCCTTTGCTGCATTTAAATATGAAACTCATGTTCTCGATGTAAAATCTGTGGTCATACCTGTTGGCTTATGTTGAACAAATCTTTTGCAATAAGTGATTGTTTGCACATTTTCTGAAAAATAAAAGTGATGAAACAATATTTCTGTTTTCATTGTAATAGATCCATGTAAACGGTTTCTTAAAGATCTAAAAAATCACTTGTGTACAAAGAAATAGGGGCCATCCATATGTTACGTATGCAGTGAGGGGTTATCGCATTTAGGGGATTTTGCGTACAGGTGCATGAGGGGAGGGGTCTCGACAAAATTTGCATGTATGCAAAATAAATTTTAATTTTTTAGTATAATTAAATTCTGTTCAGATTGTTGAGACCTAAAGTTATGGAATATTAAAGTCACAACTAAATATATAGTGTTAAAACTTTTTTAAATGTATGGGTTAGTGTTGTTAGTATTTTCAGAACTAAATATATAGTGTTAAAACTTTTTAAAATGTATGGGTTAGTGTCGTTAGTATTTTATTTCTTCATAACAGTTTACAAATTTTAGCTACCAAATACAATGTTTAAAAAAATATTAGTAACCTACGGTAAAATAAATGTCTTATAGATGATTTTAGCTAATTAACTTTTGTAAAAGGGGTAGAGAAGCATGAAGGAGAAGTCCACAAAATGTACGAGGTGCAACAGAGGGGAGAGATATGAAAATATTTTTTGAGTACGTAATATAGGAATAGCACAAATAAGAATACTGTAAATAGATGTATTAATTCTTCTGCACCAGAAAACAAAACTTGGGTCAAGGGTACCATGCAGTTTAAAATTTATAAAGATAGCATAGGTCAGCGTTTCCCAAACTTTTTAGGCCACGGAACCCTTGTCATCTTTTAAAATCATGGCGGAACCCCAACCTGAACTAAGCGTATTGAGGCATACGTAGCGCATGAGAATTGAGAAGCATACTAATATAAGCCTAACTAAACACACACTCATATAAGGAGTTTGTAAAAACAATTTATTTTCTCTTATGTCAAATGTTAAAGTTTACAGTTTTTAAGACCAAGACTTACGGAGCACAATATTGGGAGTACATGAAGTTTTAATATGTGTAGGCCCTACAGTGATTTTGTTTTTTCTCGTGCCAATGTTTTTATATTTGGTTTAATGCTAGAAAGCTGGATTCTTATGACAGGTGCAGCATTTAGTCAATTTATATATATTTGGTTTTTGTTGCAGTATAGCCTACTATGAGAATTCAGTTTCGCACAAATGCGTTATGGCAAATGGCAAAATCACACTAACTGTACATTTCGCGACAGTGGGGTAGGCCTATTCTTTAATTGGCCAGAGAAAGTTCTTTGCGAGCCCAACGTTATCTCAATAAGAAGTTCCTAACCTTTATTACAAAAGTTTGCTGGTTTTCGGCTACTTTGAATGGGTTTCGAATCCAATTAATATCACCCTTCGTGGGAGGAAAGTATTTAACCAAGTTTGCTTCCAGGTCGTGAATATGACCTGCAATTTTTCAACGAATATTTTGGTCGAGAACACAGTCCTTTTCAACTAAAAACTCATACAAGGTTGGAAAACAGTCCACATTACTAGTTTGAACATACGCTCAGAACCCTTAAATTTCCCTCCTTGAGCCAACGCTCTGTCAGATTTTCATACCAGCAAATTAAAAAAAATTAATTGCTAATACTGTTGTATGATTATCAGACTCCGTTGTAGGCCTACTTTTTAAAATCATTTTCGGATTCATTTCGTCGAGGTAACGATAACAAAGATGGCTACGTCCCTATTCACACAAGTTTACAGCTCTAACCTATGTGCATAGGTCCCTGCAGTGACCTCTACAATCTATAATTCTATATAATTACCGCATAGCTAAAGGGCATTGAAAGTCCGGATTTTCGCTCAATGGGGTTAACATACAAAAGAGACAACTGACGGAAGTTTTAAACTTGTATAAAACTTTTTGTGTATTTTTAAAAAAACTGCCTGGGATGTTTTATTCCAATGAAATTTCTCAATGAAAATTTTGTTAAATTACAACTTTTCGCGGAACCCTTGGGTTCACCCCGTGGAACCCTCCGCGGAACCCACTTTGGGAAACGCTGGCATAGGTTCTTTTGGTATACATTTTTCAATAGCCTTATGAAACATGGTTGTTACGCTGGGCGCAGATATACCAATTTGCTGTTTAATAATTATCCACATATGTTGATCCTTTAGAATGTTTGTATGGTCATCTTAGAAATGTGGGCTCGTTACAAAGCCATGAACTATCCGCGTTTCTCATCTGTATGATGTTAGTCAGTTTCGAACGCTTACGCTACGCTTTAACAAAATATGAAAACCACAGCTTTGCCGACTTGTATCTTAACAAATCTTTCCACAGCAAAAGAGTCCTTCAAAAACCTTCCTACAGTCAAGTGTATCTAGAAAAAACTGAAGTAAACAGTTGAAGTTTTTATCAGTTTTCATCCTTTCAAGAACCTACAACCAGCCTATCAATTTACTGCAGGAACGTTCTGGCAACCAGACTGATGTGACGATTTAGGGGAGGTGTACACAGTTCTGTGTATCAAATGCTAAACCAGTTGGCATGTGTTAAGCCAGAAGCGACATGATAGAATTGGCATAAGCCATTGGTTTCACGTTCGGATGTGACTGAAACACAACATGTCCAAGAATTAGTTTAAATCAGCAGCAAGAATAAGTTTTATAAAGCAAAATGTTACTAATGCCACTAAATATTTAGTGCATTTTGGAGATTAAATTGGTACAATATACCAGGAGAGGTTTTTTTGATATTTCAGCCTACGTTTATTTTCAATTCTCTACGTCTAACAGTACTGAAAACAGGGCAATGGGCACAAGTTTATGCAAAGAAATTATAAGGAACACGATTCAACGAGACTTGGCAAGAAAAATCAAAGCAAATGCCTCTGAGACAATGCAAACTAGCGTACTACACAATAGTTCTTGTGATTCTACCCAATTTTCTACCCCTATGTCACATAATTGATGCTGTATTAGGAAGCTACCAGGTTTTCAGTTACTGCTATTAATATAAGAGCCAACAATTATTACCACAGCATCGTATGTTGTATATTTTGGTGTCAAGTCGTCGCTGCCCGTCAGTGTTACAAATGCTCCTTTGTTGCCCATCGTATCACTGCAAGCATGAATGGAAACAAGGTTACAGAGGAATTCCTTATTTAAATACAGCAAATGGTGAAGCATCAGACAATTCTAATTACGCTTTATTCATATAGCCTTGTCAGTAGCACGCTACTTCTAGGATACTTTACACTGATGACCTTTCCCTAAAGACAACTAAAGACTCGTCCTTATGTTCAGCATATTTTGTAAGCAGAAATGATTGCATGCCTGCACTAGTTCTTTGCTCAACTTACAAACAAATACTTTTACAAACTTCATACATTTGACAATAACACAAACAAGAACTATTGTTTCAAAACTGATTACAGAATACATACATATATGTGACGCCAGGGCTCAAAATCCGTCGCTTCCTAGATATTGAGCTAGAAGCCGAAATAGGCGAGAGGGGTCAAAAATATTGAACATTCTTCAATTCACCAGTTGCCTATTAATTTGCCATAATTTGCAATGTAGTAATCCGATTTTGATGCCGTTTGTTTTATTCGATACAGGATATAGCCCTTTATTGCCCAGCAAATTTGTAGTACGATCAAGAAATGGTTGCTGAGGACTTTGATGACAGGAATATTCTGAAATTTTTTATTCGATTTTCTCACTGTATATTAATGAAAGAATCAAACGCACATAACTTCAGTTAGCAAAAAGATATTTTCATTCTGTAAAAAGTATTTTGAAGCAGATTAATTGTAGAATATGAGTAATGTCTATTTGTCCTTAAATTGCAGCTCAAAGCACAATAGTGAACCAAAATTACAGATTTGTCTGCATGATTTGTCTGCATTTGTCTCCATTGAAAATAGCATAATATAGAAATTCATTACCAGTAGTTCGGTGCCGAGAAAACCGTGATACATTTTCCATCGTGTGCCACTTCGTAGCCATCCTGTTTGACTTCATGACTTCGGATAATGTAACTGAGGTTATTTTTCTGCAGGAACCGCTTAGTGACATCCGGGCCGAACTGGATTCCAACTCCTCGCTTGCTTGGAGAACGACCACACTGTGGCTGAGGATCAGACCACAGCAGTTCACACATCAACCCTGAAAGAACACACAAACACTACTGGCTTAATGGCAATTCTCCAGGTTTACTTAGAATAGCCAGAATTTGCCTTATCACATTCCTGGGATGACACCTTACAGCCTCCTCAGCTACCAAGACACAGTCTTGCCCTGTCACTCTTCTGCTCTTGCCTACCTTTTGAAACTATGCAAAAAGCAGTTACGTATATATTAAGACACTGGGCGCCATTGACCATCTCAGGAAAGCATTCCTCTACTCTTACCCACTGCCATCTTTTACACTTCCCAGCTCTTACTCATCTCTTCTATCCTATACTCTTCCCTTTTATGTAGTCCTTTCCGATCTACTCTCCACAACAATCAGACAAACAACACAAACGACAATAACAGGTTGGCATGTAATGATGGAGTCTATGGCTGGCCATTAATATTATTATTATTTTGTTTATTATGAATCAAAGTTGACAAACCGCAACTTCTTACACAAAGAGTATACTACAAAAATGCATTAGTCTAGATTAGGGAATGTAAACAGAAGGTAGAAAACCATTTAGTTCCTAGAACATGTCGGAACAGAACACTTGGTATGGAGTAGTGATTGTCTTTGCTTGGAAGTTCTCAACTGTGTGCTTCGTTATTCAGCAGACACACCTGATTACGGCTAGGTTTTGGTGCCGTGTGCTTTAGATGCCGGCATTATAAAAGTTACTAATTAATAATAACAATAACCTGAGTCCGGTGGTTGTCGGTCCCTGTCAATCTTTCGAATGTCGTCGAGGCTTACATTGTCTTGCGAGAAAAGACCTCCATGCATCACCTAAAACATTAATTAGCATTATAAGACCCATCATCTGAATCCACTGTGACATGATCTAATGACTTCTATTATAGCATTTACTCAATTATATTCCTACAAACTGAATGCAACAACTTTGGTTCCGTTTGCAATGAGAAACAAAATTCTGCTACATTAAGAAAAGCCCATATACATATACACCTAGAATTAAAATTAAAACAAGGTATATATGCAGTGATAACATCCACCTCTGCTTCAACCAAACACAGAAATCCTATTTATTTATTTACTGCCTTTTGTATGTATGTATGTATGTATGTATGTATGTATGTATGTATGTATGTGTACAAATGCATTTTCATAGCACCTTCGAATTACCTCACAACAGGACATCCCGATACCCTTTTCCTATATATAAATACATGTATCAATTTGGACATTTCCACAGCAGCTTTTAATAAAGGTTCTTACAAGCCACCCACAAAAACATTTGCTCATATAACTATATGACCTCCGTCTCACAGCTATGTAAACATAAGAAAACCCTCTTAGCAAAACAACCTGTGGCGCTAAGCAGTGGTGACCTAATAACGTGCTCAAGATCCCCACACAGTGAATACTTCAGGAGATGCAAGTGTTCAACCAAACATCCACCACTTGACATGCAAATTAAGACTACACGAATTCATCTACAGGGATTAAGTATGTTTGCATTTGGCAGAGACAGGTGCACTTACAACCTTTCAGACGTGTATACGTACAAGAATTTTTTCATTGATACAGTGTGCCAATGGAAGTAGATTATAGACCTCGGTGAACAGCTCCGACATCTGGGCAGAATACCTGCAGACGTGTTAAGGAATGTCCATAAAATGAAAAGCAGGTCCTTAAGCTAACCTAGAGAATCACCCATGAGCATGAAATGTTAGCAACTTCATTTGTGAACCTTGGCATATGTAGAAAAGTGGCTATTCCATTCCCTCGTGGCCTGACCTTCCACCGACAGAGTACAGCGTAATTTTATAACAGGCATAGTGGAGCAGAAATCTTGGAATGCCTTTCAGTCCAGCAAATAATCACTGAACTGATTCCTTCCCAAAATATATTATACGATGATGCCATGAAACTTAACAGGCCCTTCACTAAGGACAAATTTCTGCAGCTCAATCAAAATGAAAGCAAATCAAGTGATATCTTTCTAAGGAATGAGTTTCAAATACAGTCTAGTTAAACAGGTCTGCCCAGTTAAGACATTTACAACCCAAAATTCCATTGCTATGAACTTTTTAGAACAGACAACCCGATACATAAAAAAGCTTGCTCGATGCTTCTGAGTTAGTTTATGATAGCAGCACTCTTTTGATTTCACAATAATATTACAACATCTTGCAAAAAGGATACTTAGATTTGACTTCTCCTTCAAAGCCATACATCTGATTCATTGTCTCACTTTCATGATTTCCTTTCAGAAGAAATAAACATAAATCACAAATGATACACAGAATAAAACCAAAATACTATTGGTGTAAACTGTAAATGCCCAATGTTGGATCGCAGGGAAGGAGACCATTTTCCGTTCTTTGGCCCTCGAGGTAACAATTGACAATTCCCAAGACCATAGACATGGTACCAGTACATCACAGGACTTGTCGTTTAATTCCCAGCTGACACTGGTACCAAATTCTACTGTTACTAAAGGCATTGTGTGCAGAACAACTTCTTCATGGTTATTACAAGAAGTCTGCTCAGGGTTGAACCCACAACAGTCAGGTCATAAAGCGCTACAAAAAGACCACCATGCAGTACTATCAGTACACAATGACATCTCAATAGTAAATGAATGCCTTGAATAGCCTATCATCTAAACTGGCACAACAATCATAGCGTTTGGTAGCTGTTGACAAGTAGTGGTGTAGTCAGTAGCTTGTCATGTTTACCAGGCATCCTATATGCTAAATGTACATCATACGTTTGTAAAAAATGTATGTGCATAGTCTTAGTGCACTAGCAGAAACTGTTCAATGGATGGGGCACACTCTGATTACAGTACAAGTTCTGAAGTCAACACCAAGACCTTAAATGCTTTGGTCCCAAGTCCAGCACATCAGGATCCATCAAGAACAGGTGCAGTTCATTCTATTCCATTTTAAATATATGCCTACTTACACAACATTCTTATGGCTGTCCACAAAAATAAATGAAAATCTTTAAACAATGACATGCAAATACTCATGAATGTATTGTAGAATTGTATTTCACCATTATATTTGAACACACAAAACTGGTGAAACATGAACAATAATTTCCAGCCATTACCTCTAGACATGAAAAAGTGGTTCGGATAAAGAAGCTTAAAGCTGAGCAACGTGAATATGCATTCCACTGAAAAAGAGCCCCTATCGACAAAATCCCCATTGAAAAGCTGGACAAGCAGTCAAGGAAACCGCTAAGTTCATATCACTCCTCATCTTACATAAATCTTACATAACTGCCTTCAAATATTTTACAGCATTATTATTCATACACAATGCAGCATTAATTGTTATGCCACTAAAGCCTAGCTGCATAGACGATAGATGTTTACGACGGTTCTAGGAAATCCTGGCCATGTCCTCCACAAGCTACTTCCACCTAAAAAACGTGTTGGCATATTCTCTCCGGCCCCGTTCTCATGACAGAGTTTTACCAATAGCTGATAATAACATGAAAAAAACTTTTATATGTAGAATGCTCTATTCATATTGACTTGATGACAGTTGTTTATATGTTGTATGTACACCGGAGTGTGTCTTGCAGCCGGTAAAATTAAAGAATATATTTACTTACTTACTTACTTATACTGTACAAGGTCAAGTCCTGAGATGATATGACGTCAATGGAGATAAATTATTACGAATGGTTGGAATGTAACATAATGCATGTATTAAGAGCCATAGAAAATTCAACTAGTAGGTCAGTCTCGTGAGCATGAACCCATTTCTTGACTGACTCCCATAACTAATCTGTCTGCCATATCCGCTGGTAAACAAGACATGTTTTGGGAAACACTTGCAAAGGATACATAAGGGTTGTCTTCAGATGGCACCCCATTCAATTTCAATATATTCATTAGATCGAAGAACTGGCCGTGGATATCACCACAGACTGTGAACTTCTTTCCCTGCAAAAAACAGAAAGTAGATTAAAACAACTTTATCAATCAGAACTTCTACAGGAATCGCAAACTACCCTCTTCTACTTCAGTGATACTGATAAGTGAAAACAATCAACTCTAACTTTAAAATCCTTATTGTTTTAAACAATAAATAAGACATTGCTTACTTATTCAACTCATTTCATCTAGGTTTCTCTGATGAAACACCTCTGGCAGATTTCTTTAAAAATTAATTGTACCTTAGCATGCTACAGATGCACAGTGCGATGTCAAAAAACTCTATCACCCCATGCGCACCAGAGAGACACCATGGGTGTCATTATTAAAGTTGCTGGTTGTTAGGGCACAAGTGTCTGCAACACGTAAATAACCTCGTCAATAAATAGGTGAAGAATAAGCAATGATTTAGTCATTGGTTGCTTCTCTCTATGTGTGATGGTTGCAAACAAGCATGACATGAAAAACTGGAAATTGTTTTGCATTTACTTTCATGTTAGCAGACAAGAGTTTTACAAAATTTAGACACACCTCTGTGGACAGAACAATGGCTAAAATGTGGTATTATGTATTAAAAAGGTTAATTTGATAGCGACTGAAAAATTACAAAACAGATCTTCAGTTTATCGGTGCCATAAAAGGCCATTTAAATATTCATATAGGCAAAGAAAAGTGCATTTGGCATTACCTTTTCCACTTTTATGTCAACCATGGATGGCTGGCTGGCAAAATAAGCCTTAGCATCCAGAAGAATCTAAAAATAGCACAAAACATTTTTTGCCGATGAAACTTTAGCATTTTCTGAAACTCATGTATCTGCTGGAAGATCCTCCAACACAACTACAGTTGATAAAGGAATGTAACAAGTCTACAGTTAAATTACTTTACCATAATCAGTCAACAGAAACATAAAACATGCCTGAATGAACCATTTGCGTGGGGTGTGGTGGCTCAGTGGGTGGGGCGTGGTGGCTCAGTGGTAAGTTCGGCGCCTTGTGACCGGAGGGTTGCAGGTTCGAATCCCTCTCTAGCCGCTGCGTACGGACCTTGGGCAAGTCCTTCACTCGCAACTGCTCGTGGCGCTTCAGCGTGAAAATTCCGGCACAGTATCAAATGCTGTAGTCGGGAGCGCCTCTGAGTAGTAGTTGACTTCGAGAGGCGCTATAGAAATATCCGGAATAAAAAATAAATTTAAAAAAAATTTGCTTAGCTGCATCGCAACACTCATCAATAACAAAAACTTTCTTTATAATTCTTGTGGTTGACACAAGTACATACGACGTTGCTGCATGACAATTCAGAAAGTCACCAGCACAGCATGCTTTGTTACAGGAGCTTAAAAATATAGGGTTATCAAATACGATTTTATCATCAGTGCATTTCTTAACGTGCTGGCAATATTCTGCCACTGCACATACCAGAGAAACCAAATACAAAGAATGGTAGGTATGTGCTATCATCCAAGTCTCGACAACCAAAGGCATCGGACCTCTAGTAACGTAAGCATACATCAAAATGAAATGGTGACCTCATATGCGTATTTCCGGTGAAGTTTCTTCTGTGCCTTGTAAGCTTCCATTAAGTCGAGTGTGAACTGAACGGTTACCTTCCCATCTTCCAGCTTAGGACCATCATATTCATCTTCAATAGCTGAGCAGCAAGCATACACAGATACAAGCATGAGTGCATATATATATATATATATATATATATATATATATATATATATATATATCAGAACTTCTTCATGGATATAATGCAGTCAAAACCAGGGATCCCAAAGTTCATTCACTTTTACTGCTCTTCTACCTTAATTAGCATATTCACCATCAAGACATTACCTTGAAGAATAAAAAGAGCAAATCATACGTCATCAATACTTTTCTCCAGCTCAACACAAATTCTCTTGCCGAAATAATTCTACACGCTCCTGTTATGCATGACATAAAATGTGATCAACTAATAACATGATTTTCAATGTGCCAATCCACTGGCAATTTACCCAGCATGCTGTCATTAAATTAAACCAGTTTCTTATTGGTATGATAATCACAACAGCGACTACTAACTAAAATCTCTCATGTCGCAAGTCTCTGTCTGCCTCTTTCTGGCAGCAAACTCTGCACAACCGCATCAATGATGTGGCGCCAAGCTGACATGGCAAGTAGGGTACCAAAAGGGCACTCGCTTCTCCCTCATTAGGATGGGGAAGCAAAAATGTAATGTCCTAATGCCTCTAACTCAACTTCAGGTCTGATTTATCAATCATACTAATAACTCTTAAATTCCTTGTCAAACTCAGTTTTCTTTAGAAGTCCAATGCTTTCTGCATAACTATAATGGCTTTGAGGTCATCCATTAAACGCATCCAATTTACCAAGGCAGGGAGGAGGTGTCACCAAGACAATTACAGACAAGGGGAGGAATTTGTGCTCAGTGCATAAGTCTGTATATAAAGTTGGTACACAACTATTGCAGTAGCATCTGCATCTGTAGTACCTTAAACACCGACTTTAGCCAGAAAGTAATTTGTACTGCATTGTATCTACTTAGAGCCCCTCTGCTGGGCATGGCTGTATTAAAGTGCCCTTCCCATTGCCCAGTTTACTCTGTCAGATCAACAGAGCAGCCTAACTTCAGCCTAGGCTTCAGTACCCCGAGAAACTGCAGGTGTCTGCAAAGGGGGCTGGTGTGGAGGGTTATATCAAATGCAGATAGAGGAAAGGGAGGGGTCCAAAGTAGGTAAATTTTTTGTTCACAGCCATTATGGGTGACCCATACAGAAGTTTTCAGATAACATCACACCTTACTGATTAACCAACTGTTGAATAAATTTACAGATTTCCGGTGCCTTACTCATCGCATCAATATTGATTTGGTCTGCAATGGACTTCTTTGATTCTTCGAAGGAAATGGCCTTCTCGAAAGCTATCCGTTTCACGATTTTGTTGCATTCTGTGTACTTTGAGCGAGCATCGCGGTCATTTGGATGAGCCTTCATGACTGCCTCAAAGTCAGTCAGTGCCAGGCGGAACTTTCCCAAAGCCATGTTTGCGGAGGCACGTCTGTAGTAAGCCTGTTGTATGAAAGAAACAGACATGCAACAAAGATTATTCAGATCCTATTCAGTCAGTCAGACCCACAATTCAACTCTCATTCACACAGAATCTAAATAGCAGAGACACAGGATGGTTAAAGTTTTCCAACACAAGCCCAGAGAATGGTAGCTAACAGTTTGCAAGTGCAGGTGAATGGTGCACATGGAGGCCCTACCAAGAAGGACATGTAGACCTAGAGGCTATTCCAAGCGAATAATCCAACTTTTCAAAAGGTACAACATTGCATTATTGAAGTGCATACAACACAAAAAACAAATCACTTTTGCATGCACTACTCCAATACTCCATCAACTTGTATATGAGTAATGGTGCCAACAAGAATGCAATAGGATTTCATCAAGTTTCAGTGGCTAAAAGCAAACACATTTAGTACAGAAAGTACAAGCCATAATCACAGAATCACAGACAAAAACCTAACATATTTCGTAAAAAGATGATATGCTATAATCACAGAATTTGCTAACTCTGCTTTCATACCTTTGCGTACGTCTTGTCCAGTTCAAGTGCCTTGTTGGCATCAGACAAACCATAGCCATAGCATTCTGTTTTGATGTACGCAAAGCTTCGGTTACCATAGTAGGATGCCACAAAAGGATTAAGGTTTATGGCATCTGTGTACAGCTGAATGGCTCTGTCATAATCTTGTTCTGTCAAAACACACCATTTACAACCAATAACAACACCTTAGCAAAAGATCTCCAAACTGCCTTCATTGCAAGCCAACAATGACCCTAAATCATCAATTCCTGAAAATCAATTTAACTGGAAACAATGTACTGCGACTGATAATGCGTGCACCATGTGCACAGCTGCATCGCAACACTGATTAATAACAAGAAGAACTTTCTTTATAACTCTTGTGGTTGGCGCAAGTACACATGATGTTGCTGTATAACAATTTAGATTAGTCATCAGCACAGAATTTCTATAGACAGAAATAAGGTTAAGTCCACTTGTACTTGCTATTTTGTCTTTTCTCAATGAACACAGTTGTACTAGTGGCACGAAGGAACACATAAACAGACAATAAATGCCCAGAGTGACAGCCTATGGTGGATTAATTTCTAACGTCTATATTGCCGGTGTCTATTGCACACAGCATCAAGCAATGGCACACCAAACCCAAGCCCCGATCTAGTCAACACCCAGAAGCTCAGTCCATTGTGGTGGATGAACAATCCGAAATGGTTAAGTTTTAAGTCAAGCATGAAATGACACATGCAAATGGGCAGAACGACCAGATTCAGAAATATGTTTCAAACATAGTCGTTTATTGCACGGGAAGTCAAAAGCACAAGATTTCTTAGATTAAAATGTCAGTTTTATGAAAAAACTTATTCAGTGGGACATGTTTCTGAAACAAATACATTTTAAAATGTTAGTAAAAAATCTGTTCATGCCCATATGCAATTTGCCAGAAAAACTTCTGAAGATACGCTGGAAATAAGTCACAACTGGTGTCAAACTGTCTCATCAACTATCTTTTCACAGGCATCCACATGTTCTCAACATCTTGTGGGTTCACTGCATTGCGGATATACAAAGTTCATTTCGTATACAACAACAGAATGCAAAAAATCTGGTTTTTAAAGTTCTCTAGATTTTAAATATGCCTGTCATCCATCAGATTATTATATGAGTTCTCAGATGAATGTGATGTAATGCTATGATCCCTTGCAGTGTTTCTATGGTGCGATTACTTAATTCAACGAGGAAACGTTTTCCAAATCACCTTTCAACGACTTCAAAGACCAACGACCTCCACTAATGTGACCCCTTTCCTATTTGGCATGTTTTGATACCAGGAAGTATAATTTCATACTAGCATATGTAATTTGACACTTGCACAGATTGTTTTTAATGCTGTCCCCTTCTTATATTGACATAAACAGATCTTTGCTAAATTCTTATGCATTTCAGAAACATAGCCCACTAGTAATTTTTCAGCAAATAAAAGTTCAGTTTTCACCAAATAAATGTTCTTTCACAAATGTGCAATTATTTTGTTTATTCCGGATATTTCTATAGCGCCTCTCGAAGTCAACTACTACTCAGAGGCGCTCCCGACTACAGCATTTGATACTGTGCCGGAATTTTCACGCCGAAGCGCCACGAGCAATTGCGAGTGAAGGACTTGCCCAAGGTCCGTACGCAGCGGCTAGAGTGGGATTCGAACCTGCAACCCTCCGGTCACAAGGCGCCGAACTTACCACTGAGCCACCACTGAATGTTTGGTACTCATTGATTACTTACTGCCTTACTTGATGAACTTCTGCTGTGCAGAGGTCACAATGCTCTATTCTCTCCCATTCTGTTTACATACACGATCCGCCACAGGCGAACCAAAGTTGAATTTTACTGCATGAGGCATACACAGAAATTAATTCTTGAGCTAAGATAAATTCTGAGTATATCTAAACATTTTCATACGACTCTCAATACAAGCATTCTAAAGGGTAGGAAGTAATATCAAATAATGATTTGATTGAAAATCAATGCAGTACAGATAACGTGATGCTAGATCTGCAGTAATAAGAAAGAACTATATTCCTTATCAGGGCATAATACCTCGTCAGACAATCACTTACATGCTAGATTTCACCGTGAAATACTTGATCGTTTTAATTTTGTTAGGCTCAGTTCACACGCGCCACTTTTGACACCTACGCTACGAACGCGCCTACACAAGCCTACCATATTCAAAAATATACTGCTTACGCAAGGAACCACAAGTTTGGGTAGTTACAGCCTCATATAAAAAGAAAACTTTGAGTAATGATACATCAAATAACTGACACGCGCAGAACATTTGATCGATCGACCGCCACGGTTAAACCCGATATCCGTATATGACTTAGGTTAAACTTACTTTTAAAACATTCGTTGGCCTTTTCCTTTACTTCTTCAGCCGCCTTTTTCGTCTCCTCGCTGATATCTTCAACGCTCAATCCGTTGCTTGCCATCGTCGTGCCACAAGCGTCCTTTGCCTGCACTGTTTCGATTAACTCAACTCCGTCCGCCATCTTCTCCTTTTCTAAATTAGTCGCCATGCACGCGAGTTCATTGCCATAGATTAAATATGAAATACAAATCCAACAGTCGAACCTAAACGTCATTCCTTATTAGCGACACCTAGTCTGCAGAATATTTCCATATTTTCGTAATCGAACTGCTAAAGTCCGCAAAGGATATTTAACTTACCATTCCAATATGCGACACAGCCTACTTTATCCCAATGACAATTAGGCCTAGGCCTACCGTCACTTTTCTTTTGTTGCAGTAGGCCTATACGAGCTTTGCCGCATCCCATTTTGGACAACCTAGCGCCGCCATTGATTCATAAAGTTCACAATTTCCATTTATAGGGATATATTATCAGTATTAATTCTGTATAAATTTATTAAGCGCAAATCAATGACGCTGACCTATTAAATAATTGTGGGTCAAAGTCAATTGCAGTCGCTCAACAATAATTTCAGAGATCTGAAAAGTTAAACCGAAACAGAAGACAGTAAATATAAGGCGAGAACTCAAACCTACTGTGTCACACAACACTGGTCAAGAGTAACCTAGTACACAAACTAACCAAATTATAGGCCTATACTTAATAAATTATTAACAACAAACTACGTAAATGACTGGTGGACCTACTTCTTGCTCAGACCTCAGTTGTTTTTTGTTCGATTATTCGTGTATTCGCAAGAGGGCGATAGTAGTTTCGTTCCAGTTGTAAGAAGAAGCTCTAGCCTGACGGGCAGCCATAGATAATAGGCCTACTATGAAGTGTTAACGAAATCTCGAACCAAATTTCTGCCCTGGCGGTGATTTGAACCCCCGACCTCTCGATTGTCAGTCCAGCACACTAACCACTGCACGATCGAGCGCCGTGTAAATGCAAATCTGCGAAATTTTCAGTAAACAGCGAAATGTAGTACATCGGTAAAATTAACTTGATCCAGTGCATTCATTGTTTTCGATGGCATTTCGACAGCCGATTGACGACTAATGGATGCCATCACCCAGCATGGCTCAATAGTTCGTCGACTTGTTTTCAAACTCCTAGTCTTACCTGGAGATAACAAATTAATAAAACAGTGAACGGAAAATTAAATTAAATAAATGGATACTGTTCTTGTGCCAGAACTTGGCCCGTGTAGGTCTATACATAGCCACCGTTCCATATGTAGGCTTGGCCCTATGTCCTGAACTCAGTAGTTTTCATATGTAGGCCTACCTTGGAGAAAGTAAACAAACAAAATACTTTGCCAATTGCTGCAACTGTAGGCCTAATTGGCCATTATTTGGCACGTTGCCCCTTCCACAGCTGGGTCTGTAGGCCTATAGCTATAAGATCGTTGGCAATTAAGTACCATGCCATAGTCTTCGAAAACACCAGAAACGAAAGAATAATATATACACAACAGCACTGCATGCCAGCAGGCGTTACTCATAATATAGGCCCTAAGCTCCTATATATATATATGCATCCACACTCACAATTATTAATAAACGCAATATAGGCCTATATTATTTATAGATGACACGTTTGGTAAACTCCAAACTCATCATCTATAAATAATATAGATAGCGTGACCACTGCGTGGCATTTAGGGAGAAGTTGTCAGGCTGCTGTTACTGTTGCGTGACGCGCAAGCAATTGAGACAAGATATATTCTCTTCCTCGACTGTCATCCACCTCAAGGGCAGGCCTTCAACGGCGGTTCCTTCATTATGGACGCAATATCGAGGAAACGAGTGATTCCAGTTGAGCTACCCACACCGTTCTTATTCCAAGAATCACCATCGCTTCAGTTAAGCAGCTGTTTATATATATGGCTAACAACCATACGACGATTGCTTTTCTCTGTTCGGTTCAAAGTAGACTGCAGAGTTAAGAGTTATATATATATATATATATATATATATATATATATATATAAACATCGTGCTCTTAACTATATATATATATATATATATATATATATATATATATATATATATATATATATATATATATATATATATATATATATATATATATATATATATATATATATATATATATATATATATATATATATATATATATATATATATATATATATATATATATATATACATACATACATATGTGACCTCGGCCGAGAGAAGGGACCACTTAATTGTCGCAAATGGACTTATTGGCAGTTTCCACAAGCTTACACCTTAGGTAAAATGAGGAAAAAATTTCAGAGCGTTTGGTCCATAATTTATGCACTTTTTCAAAAATATATAAAATATCATTTGGCGGGAAATCGCATAAAAAATTAAATGTGTCCCTACCCAATGCACTAATGCCTAAATTTAGTCTTAACGCATCAAGTAGCATAAGATTCGTTGTAGTACAGTGAGTCCGAGCTACAGATTGACTAATTAGACGTAAAAATCAATATAAGGGTTTAGCGTAAAATCGCGTTTTCCGGCTAATCTAGAAAGCGACAAGTGGTCCCTTCTCTCGGCCGAGGTCACATATATGGGCCGAATTATTAAATTCAGTCAAGAGCTAGCTAGGTTACAAGAAATGCTTGGAGTGGGTCATCATTTCAAAAGACCTCGTAGAAAGTATTACAATGTCCGAATCGTACAGAAATTGACTCAGAGGACCTTTTCCCACAATATAGCATCAAAGAAAATCAAAAATGAGAGAAAATAAAGTAAAATAAAAGTATTTTGTTTGTTTACTTTCAATCTTACCTGTTTCATACATTTTTACTCTTCGACTTCTGAGTGAATGCAACGCTACAGCGCAGTGCTTCTCAATCTTTTTACGCGACGGAACCCTTTCGACTTGAATTTTTTGACA
This sequence comes from Allolobophora icterica, assembly GCA_963556255.1. Classification (NCBI taxonomy): domain Eukaryota; kingdom Metazoa; phylum Annelida; class Clitellata; order Crassiclitellata; family Lumbricidae; genus Allolobophora; species Allolobophora icterica. The sequence continues at coordinate 15,807,836 of OY744608.1, forward strand.
AACCCCTACCTAAGTCCTAAACAAAGCATATTCTGGTACAATATTTTTAAATAGTAATCCAGGTATGTACATTTTAATCGTTTAAAGTCAGACTAGAAATTGTTTTAAATAAAGTTTCCCACGGAGCCCTTGTCTTCACCTTGGAATCTGATTTATAATGTTACAACACTTTCAAACAACACTTATCCAACTGCTTGATGGAACCTTGTCTTCCCCTCACGGAATCCTATAGGGTTCCTCGGATATCCAGTGGAGGTCCTAGGCCGGTTGCCATGGCAGAGAGACCAGAGAGAAGACTCAGAAGAGGAGAGATGCTGCTAAGGCGGGTTTCCTTGCGAAAGAGCAAGCTTGGAAGGCTGAGGATCGGAAGGATCAGGTACCAGGGTATAGGAATTATTGAAAAGGTAAGACTTCATCTCGGAGTGGAAAGCAGCGAGGTGATAAGTAGAGGAGCCTGAGGTAGATGACGGTGGGCGAGTGGTAGTATTGATGGAGGAACTGAGAATAGGCTAAATATGCGGAATAAAATTGTGTTTAAAAGTCTCTTTCACTACAGTTTCCACAGGCTGACCAATTACTTGATGTGTGATAATCAAGCTAGTCAGACTTATTTATACCCATCAAGCTGACATGTCAATTAAGCATAGGAATTGTTAGCAGTGTTTTTTCAGACGGAACGCGTCGGATTGGACGGAACGGCGTGCCGGCACCTTTTTTCAGTTACTAAAAAATAATTTATTTATTTTAATAATAAAAACAATAATTTAGTTATTTTAATTTAATTTAAGTGTTGTGAACTGTTTTCAGTGTTTATCGAGACCCCTCCCAATCACCAATCCCGTTTTTCTCGGGATTTTAGTCCTTCCATAACTGTTCGGTTCCGGACCTATTGTTCAGTTCCCGAACCTTTTTTCTAGAAAAAGCACTGATTTTTAGTATTATCAAAAGCTTCTTATTTAAAAAGGGGTCGGCGGACCGGTTGTATTCAGTCAGATACGTATACCGTCGCCTATCTTATACACCACCCAGCAACTCCTTGGTTCTAGGATCGTGCTTGCAAGTAAATTCACGATTTTATATAGAATGTTGCGCTTGCGTGTAAGGTCAGATAATTAAACGAGGCATGTTGAGACTTGGTCTGGCCGCCTAGCAACTGTGCTCATATGGAAGCAATCAGCCGTAACCAAATACGCTATAAATATGCTCTCTTGCAACATACATAGGTCTGTGCGTCGAAGAGGCGTAGGCTTTCTTCCGCTAATCAAAGTTATTTCTCGAAGAAACGGTATAACCAGCGTTGAGTTACTGCGATATATAGGGTCTAGCTGAGAAGTGGAAATGAATACTACCAGTTTTAACACGGCCTTCAAAACAAGGAGGTAGATAATTATGTATTGTATAATATTATAAATTATATAATATTACTGGACTGCTCTTCTCGTCATGTTTTCCAAAGCTAAGTGGTTTGTTAAATCTCAATTCGAAACTTTCATTGCATGCTTCCCGAATAATTTAATTATAACAATGAGGCTTCATAATAATATTAAAAAATTTAATTATGATGATGATGATGATGATGATGATGATGATGATGATGATGATGAGGAGGATGATGATGATGATGATGATGACGATGACGACGACGACGACGATGACGACGACAACGATGACGATGACGATGATGATGATGATGATGATGAACTCTAGTAAAGTTAATTATCTGATTGTTCTATTGCCGTATTGCATTTCTGTATTTTATTGCTGCATTGTATTGCCGTATTGTGCTGTTGCATTGCTGTATTTTATTGCTGCATTGTATTGCCGTATTGTGCTGCTGCATTGCATTGCTGTATTTTATTGCTGCATTGTATTGCCGTATTGTACTGCTGCATTGTATTGCTGTATTGTATTACTGTATTGTGCTGCTGTATTGTATTGCTGTAATGTATTACTGTATTGTGTTGCTGTATTGTATTGCTGTCGACTGTGTCGTCGTGTCTGCACTTCCGTCGATGATCGCTCAACCCCGGATTACACATCTGAGAAGTGATGTTGAGAGAAGAGTGATTGATTTTCCTTGCCTAATCTGACTTAATCTCCTATTTGTTTAATGACAATTTTTAGGAAAACTGTTTATTCCAAGTCTCATCCAATGATTCCGAAGAACTACGTTCCTGGTTGGAAAAAGGACATGGAAAACAGGCAACTCATCTTGGAAGTCAGTAGAGCAGATTCCCCATTTTATGTTTCCATTTTACTTACTGTTTTGTTGTTGTTGTTGTTGTTGTTGCTGCTGTTGTTGTTGTTGTTGTTGTTGTTGTTGTTCTTCTTCTTCTTCTTCTTCTTCTTCTTCTTCTTCTTCTTCTTCTTCTTCTTCTTCTTCTTCTGCGCATACTTCTTCTTCGTAGATGTGGTATCGATTGGCTTCAAACAGAAGAATACGCAGACAATACATGGTAACGATTGTCTTCAAAGAGAATACGTATACCGATATGGTAACGATTGCTTTCAAACAGAAGAATACGTAGAATAATCTGATATGGTTACGATTGTTCCCAAACAGAAGAATATGTAGATATGGTGACGATTGTTTTCAAACAGAAGAATACGTAGAATAATCTGATATGGTTACGATTGTTCCCAAACAGAAGAATATGTAGATATGGTGACGATTGTTTTCAAACAGAAGAATACATAGTTATGGCAACGATTGTTTTCAGACAGAAGAATACGTAGATATGGTAACGATTGTTTTTCAAACGGAAGCATACGTAGATATGGCAACGATTGTTTTCAAGCAGAAGAATACGTAGTTAAGGCAACGATTGTTTTCAGACAGAAGAATACGTAGATATGGTGACGATTGTTTTCAAACAGAAGAATACGTAGCTATGGCAACGATTGTTTTCAGACAGAAGAATACGTAGTAATGGTTACGATTGTTTTCAAACAGAAGAATACGTAGATATGGTAACGATTGTTTTCAAACAGAAGAATACGTAGACATGGTAACGATTGTTTTCAAACAGAAGAATACGTAGATACGGTTACGATTGTTTTCAAACAGAAGAATATGTAGATATGGTAACGATTGTTTTCAAACAGAAGAATATGTAGATATGGTTACGATTGTTTTCAAACAGAAGAATACGTAGATAATTATGGTAACGATTGTTTTAAAACAGAAGAATTCGTAGATATGGTAACGATTGTTTTAAAACAGAAGAATACGTAGAAATGGTTATGATTGTTTTCATACAAAGAGAAGACGTAGCCTACATGTGCAGATATGGTTACGATTCTCTTCTAACGTGTACAAATTTGCTACTAAATCTCCCAGGATTTACTCTTTAGTCCGAACAGAATCAGCTACCCTATAGCATGGTCAGATTTGTTACAAAGACCTGCGTAGATATGGTTGAACGTGACGCGCTTATCATGTCCATAAATTCCTTTTCTTTGTCGGCTGCTTTTGTCGCTTCTCGCTTTTAGACTTAAAGCATGGCGCTCTATCATTGCCTCTGTTGTGGTCCTCTGACACTTACGTAGCCTCCTTCGAATATATCGTCTATGATGGTGATGAGGAATGAGAAGATACTGAGAATCGTTTGTTATGAACAGAGAAGAAGGAAAAGGAGGAGAGAGGGAGTAGGAATAGGAAGAAGACGGAGGTGGGAAAGGAGGAAGCGGAGGAAGAAGCGAAGGAAGAGAGAAGAGAAAAGGGAAGAGCCAGGAATATGAGGAGTTAGGGATAGTAAAGGATGGAGGGAGGAAAAGAAGATGATAACTAAGTAAGTAAGTAAGTAAGTAGCCTTTATTTGCATATGACAAGCGCACATGCATTACATGTATACAATGATTACATACATTATGAAAACAAAACTATAACATGAAAACAAAACTATAACATGATCAGCTTATAAGGTCACACATTTACCACTAGATATAATTAAAGGTGCATCGGTTAACAAAGCTGCTTTTAAACAATTTGGATTTAACAAGAGGCAGCATGAAAGGATGTCCTCTCTTGCGGAGTGAGTACTTGTCCTCACGAGGAGGTGGCAAGAGCTGATGAATGCAGTGACCAAAGAACTGCGACTTCTGGAAGAGCTTCCTGTCTGCTCGAGCAATCAGCTCTTCTGCAGTATGGGCCTTCTCACATAATTGCCATCAGCTGGCCTTTTTCAGAGCTGCATTAATGCGCGCAATGTCATGTGAGGTGAGAAATCCAGCGTAGGCAAGTAAAACATACATGATTCTTGAAATAACAATAGCCTGAAACTATAATATAATTTATGACAATGAGTAGTGAAGGAAAACGAGGTGGGAAGAGGAAAACGAAGAAGAGGGAGGCGGAAAAGGAGGAGGACGATGGATCGGGTCGGGTTACGACGGCAACAAACTTTAGTCGGAAACGACCGATGTCAGTCTGACTACGTTTAGAATCTTTAAGTATCATATCGGATCAGTTCAGTGAACGATACCCACCCATGCGCAGTCGGTTGACTTACTCCGACTGAACCCAATTCACCCCAAACACAAGTGATCAGTTCTGAGCGACGTTTTAATAGCGTCACTTAAGACTTTCTTCTAGCGACTATTTTCGCAGTATACGCCGGTACTGACCATGAATACCGACAGAGAACAGATCCAATGCGTTCGTACAGAAGTAGGTCAACCGATGATAATTTTCAACCTTCTGCACCAATGTGATTTGATCTGATTGGTCAGATCTATCACACTTGAACTCTGTGATATTTCGGATCTGATTGAATCGGTGTACGGTCGCCTTTATACAAAAAATAGTAATGTAGATTGATGACGAGCGCAGATTAGAAGATATGAAGACAGGCTTTCTTAGGCAACCATTCACCTTCAATGATACAGCGCCTGTGCTTTTAGTGTTGCTTGACTACAACGACACACACCAAGATGTTAAGTATGACGACAAAAGTCGGTAGGCCTATATATTCTCATCGTTTTTAATTCACCTCTATAGGGTATAGCACTGTGTTTGGCTTGGCCTTGGTTTTTGGCCTTGGCTTCAAGGCCTCATTTCTGAGCCTTACAGCTTTGAGTTTTTAATCACCTAATGACTTACGAGAATGGCCTTTTAAAAACGCTTCCATATTAGCTATTAATATCCGATTCTAACTACGTCCTTGTGATCATCGTTTCTTCCGATTCCTCGTGTTTAATCAGTGGTTCCATCCGTTTCAGTTTACTAATGAAAATGAAACTGTATTCTTCTGATCATGCAAGAAACTGAAGATGTAATAACCTAACAATTTCCTCAGTGATTAAATAGTTTTTCATAGATGCGATAAAATTGCGCCAGTTTATAAGAACACCGAAAGGAAGAGAGAGCTATCATGTAATCTTACTGCGTATACACTACTTGTCAGTTTGAATTAATAAACGAAGATCATTAATATTATTACGACAATGTGGCAAGATTAAAAAGCGAGTGAAGAGACGACGTGTATTTTAATATAGATTCGGTTACATCTGGTTTGTAGTATCCCTGCTATATGCAGGGATACTCGCTTCGTATTCGCTTCGTATTCGCTTCGGGGCCGAATAGTGGGCCAAATAACTATTCGGTATTCGGCCGAATAGTAGCGGTCGGACCGAATACGAATAGTGGTCACGTGACATCTGTTTCTGCATATGCGGCTGCTATAGCGAGCGGAGTGAACGTTAACTAAGTGGCAATTTTTAAGTTTACTTAAATTAGTTCCATTCCTGGTTTACACATACTGGCAATAGAGTGCAAAATTACATGTAGTTAACGGTTTACTTTTAGTTTATGTATTAAATTTACTGAACTGAAACTTTTGCTTACATTTGAAATTTTGAACGTTGACGGTAGACCAATTTTGTACACTACTCGTATTCGTATTCGTATTCGGCCGAATAGTTGGTCCAATTATTCGTATTCGGCCGAATAGTGATAATCACTATTCGGTACAGCCCTAGTAAAAACAAGACTGGGGGGAGGTGAACATTTTATCCGTATTTTGCAAACTATGTCAACGAAATTTGAATGCAGCTGATTTCGACGCTAGCAGTTTTGCAAAGTCAGACTCCAATCAAAATCAATTCCTTTGTTTAGAAAATTCAAAAATGCATACATGATACACCATGGAAATGTCTTCTCTTTGTCAGAGACTCAGAGTCAAATAATGCTAAGTCACACTAGAACAACTGAGGGGTTGGAAACGACCCCCTGGGTGTGCAATGAAGACTTAACTGGGGGTCCTAAGAAAGACTAGGGGAGTTAAACCCCCAACCCCCGACAATTCCCACCCTGCGCCACGGCCATGATGACAGTTTTACTGGGGATTTAACAGTGAACTGCGCATTTGCAAGTGAATACCTCGAAAAGCTTTGAGTGTTTTCTACAATACGGTAATTGTATCTGTAATTGCAAATTTATATAGCGCCACCCCGAGATAGAGACTCACCAGAGGCGTCCCGACCTAACAAATGATATCACATTGAACAGAAGAGAGACAAAGAGAGGCTGATGAGGAGTTCATGTCGCATGTTGCTAGGCAATTTATTCCAGGAGGATGGGCCGACCATAGTAAAACTTCTATGCTGGACTTTGGAAGTCCGGGCAAGTGGAACAACAAAGTCGCCTTGCGTAGCAGAGCTGAGAAATCAGCGGGGAAGAGACTGACACGCAGGGCTCCTTAAGATAAGATGGGGCACAGCCTGTCAGACTATTACGCATGAGCATTAAGATCTTAAATTCATTTTGCTTCTTGCGCATGTGACCAGCGCGGTTCCTGCCACAAAAAATTGATATATGTCCAAGCCTAGATACGCCACCGAACATGTATCGATGTCTCAGGCCCACTTTCGTCATCCAGAGACGATCGGCGAATCCGAGGGACAGGCCCGCATTAAGGGGGTGTTAAGGGTGCTACAGCACCCGGGCCCGCAGTTTTGAGGAGCCCGCATTTTCGGAAGTACATTAAAAAATTTATTGCACTGGTAATTGGGCCAGCGCTGATGGCTATATAAGTAATCACAGCACCCGGGCCCGCACTAGCCTTAATGCGTCCCTGCCGAGGGATGACCGCGATCCACAAGAAGGTTTGAACGATATCGGGTCTCGATAAGAGAGATGAATCCCTACTTATCTGTTTTACGAAGACGTTCTAAGGAGCCCTACTCTGAACGATGAACAACGAAGGAACTAAAGGTACTAAACATTATTGCGCTAAGAAAAAGTTACATACGAAAGAGCAAGATTCGAAAAATGCGAAAGGAGCAAATGCATTAGCTGATTGTGGTCAGATTCGGTGGCAGAGAACTGACTATCCAACGACATGCAATAATTTCTACCCTGGATATAAAAAAGGCCAATGATATGACGCAAAAAGATAGCCCTAAATAGAGAAAAAACATAAATTTAAAGTATAAACTGAGATATATGACAAATAGGATATAAGAAATAAATAGTTAGGATTGCAGTTAGGATTAAACAACGGATTTGGAAGAATTAAAGTTGAAGAATCTTGGCCATAGACCTAAATGAAGAATCCCAAAAAGAACCATCATTATTACTATCATCATCATCATCATCATCATCATCATCATCATCATCATCATCATCATCATCATCATCATCATCATCATCATCATCATCATCATCATCATCATTATCATCATCATCATCATCATCATCATCATCATCATCATCATCATCATCATCATCATCATCACATGAAGTACTCAATGCACGTGCAAAAGTCTGTAAAGGCCTAAATCTGAATCCGAGTCGCATATAAATACAATGGCTTAAGCCGAACACTGTCAACTGTTTAATGAAAACCACAGGCGCATCAATGGGTTACACAGAGTGGCACGTCCCCTTATTTCCTTCCTAGGGACTCACGAATCTATAAATGTACAGGCAAAACACTCTTGTTTACACATCTCTTAAGTAAATCCTAACGCAACTTTTCGTACGCCACGTCATTCATTTGCTCCTTATATCTCTGATGCATCTAACACTTGACACGTGGCTTGCCATTTCCTAACGGTTGCCATGACGACGACGTAGTCTCCTACACGTGAAAACAGATAAACAGTGGCGTTGTCAGTGGGTCGGAGGGAGGGAAATTAATGCGTCTTAATAATAGGCTGTTTAGACAGCCTGATCGTTGGTTACTCGGTGCACGTGTCACTGTGGCAAGACCATTTGGTGCCAACAGTAACACAATATACATGCGATGTTTGTCGTGCTATGACGTCAGGTGTCTTGTCTCCCATGTTTCTGTGCACTTCGTGACTTTAGGTCTTGACTTGATATCTGCCGCGATTTGACTAAACATATTTTTCATGCACGTCAGTTTTCGTCACTAGGCGTTGTGAAGCATTGCCACAAACACCTCAGTTTCTGTCAGAAGTACCTAAGGGCAGCCAATAGAAGCTACTTAATACCACTCCGCAATTTCTGCTCTCTGCTGGTGCTAATACGAAGCCTGAAGAAAGTATCGCGACGTAATAATCTTCGTTATGATAGGCCTACAGCGTCATTACACAGAAACTACATGTACACGCTACTTTACTACTTAGAACTGCTGAATTTTTTCTATTGAATGTAACTTAGAAAGGCAGTGCCGGCGATCTTATCTGAGATGTGGGGGGGGCACAAAGTCGGCCTTGGTCTGGTTGATGACCTTTTTTAAAGAATTCATCCCGAAAAAATTTTTTTTAAGATAACTTCATGACTTTTCCGCGAATTCATCTCCAAAAAAGTTGATGACCTTTTTTTCTTACTTTCTACTTTCTGAGATTTTTCGGGGGACACTTCTCCTTATAAATTGAATTTTTACCTCATCTGGTCAAAAAAAGCTGTTAAAACCATCACACGCAATTACATTTGTTGGCCTTTTTTGGTGTTTCTTCAAAATGTGGGGGACAAATGTATGGCGTGTCCCCCACTCTTAAAGGTGGGGGACATGTCCCCCTCGTCCCCCCCCCATGATCGCCGCCCATGTAGAAAGGTTATGTTGATGTTAACGTTCCGTTCAGTCATAACAAGCCGTTGAACACTGTATACTACAAACATTTAGCATTTAATTCATTTCTTTCTATATTTTAAGATTAACTTTTACGGCTAGGTTGATGGCAACGGCCCTAGTAACCATAAGATGTCATCAGCACTAGGGCAAAACCGGGTTGACATTTTCCACCGAGTACCGAATCCGAGTATTTGGATGTAGGCCTACTATTTACCGGAGCCGGGTACTAACCGAGTACCATTTGTTCCACATGAGAAGCTTCACATTTTCGTGTAACAAAAAATTATCGAGAATATTATAAATAAATAATCAATGAAATGGACTTGATTTCCGTTGTGGACTTCCTGTGTTGGTTTGTTTTGTACTTTTCTTCTTCAAAATGAATAAGTTTTATGGAGTTCAAAGCTGATATTATGAGCATGCAAATTCGGTTGATGATAGTGTCTAAAGGCAGCTATTTGTGTGTACAGTATTTGCCGAAGCGAATACTTTCGAATAGTGCCGAAAAACGGGATATTCGGCCGAGGCGAATGTCCGAGGCGATTTTCGGTTATGCCCTAATCGCAGCCTCGCAGGTTCGAATCTACCTCAAGCCGCTGCGTAGTGACCCAGCGCCATCGATGTTCTGTCGTATGGTCGTGTGCACTTCTGAACTTTGTAAGGAGGGCAATATCAAAATGCAGTTGTATTGTATTGTATTGTATTGTATTGTATTGATGTATTGTTTTCTATACATAGACCCCTATGCCCAAATAGACATAATATCCTTCTCATTATTGTTTCTGTTAGATCTACCTTTATATTCTTCGAACCGCCTCATTATAAATCTTGTTCATTGTCCAATTGAGGTTTAATGATCTTCTTTAACAATACATTTCAAATGCCAGTATTTTATCCTCGTCAGTTTTTTTTAAAATTATCCGTGACTCTGGCATAAAGAGCTGTACTAATCACACATAATTTATATTATTTAATTTGGTCTTGTAACTGATTTGCTTGATTTGCTTGCTATTCCATGCAGATGGCATATTTAGTCCTGCCATGACTCCCATCGCCGTTGCTATTCTTGCCTTTATGTCCTCTGTGCAATCAATAGACTACCTAAGTACACAAATTTATTTACATTTTCAAACACCTCATCTTGCATTTTATTTCCATGTCTATGGTCTACTTGCCAATACTACTGTGTTTGTTTTAGCCACATTTAGTCTAGTTCCGCACGTCTGGCAGCTGCGTTCAGCCAACAATCATTTCCCTATAGCTGTAACCTATCACAGCTGTTCTCCAACAAGTCATATATATACGTGTATATTGGCCCAATTTGATTTACTTATAGGTTTATATTTGTATAATTATATAGGTAAATGTGTACCTATATTTAGTTACTGAAACTAATTTGAAAATAATTATATTTTTTAGAAGTAAATAAGTCGTTGGGGTTCAACGTTGAATAGAATTGCATGTTTGGGGATGTTGTTTCTGCCCATTTGGCGTTCAATACTCCTGTTTTTGTTGATCTAGTTGTTGGTTTAATTTAGGAATCCAATTCTACCGAAGTCATTAATTTCGAAAAGTAGGCCTGTACTTAAGTTCACTGTACAGCTCACCACCGTGCTTATAGACTCGTGTAGATGCGACTTCTTAAAGCGGATAGAGAGTGATATGGCCACCGTTATAGAAGTATTCTCGCCGGGATGAGCAAGAATTTTGCAAAATGAGGTTGCACTACAGTACGAGTAAACATTGGGCGGTAGTACTGCGGTAGTGCATAGAAAAGTAGCGGTAATTATAAAAAAGGTTCATAGTTTAATTTAATTAATTGATTAAATTCTTGACGTGAAATTTCATCCCAAGAGACCATACAAGATTTGGCGCTACAACAATTAGGTGCTTGTTCTCCTGTTCCCTGGGAGCCTGGGACCAGCGGACCAGTGGTTGCAATAACCACTTGTGTGGCTACCGAAGTAAATGCAGGTCGCAACAGCTTCAACCTGTTCCCTGTTGGCAGTAACTGCATGGCCAGGTGGTTAATTTGAAGTGGTCTGGACTATCCTTATCCCAGTTGAACTCCAGGCCAAAAGCTTTTTTGAACTCCAGACCAAAAGCTTTTTTGAACTCCAGACCTAAAGCTTTAGCCTCACTGCTCATGACCTCCAGCGATAACACCTCTGGCATCTCCGCCAATTGTAACACATTGTCCGAACAATCTAGGTCTGTGAGAACTGAGGAACTCCTCCCCAATAGTAGCGCCTATCATGCCACAATGGTCTGTAATGGGCTAGAATTTCGTCCATTGGTGCTGCACACAGGTTTCGAGCACTCAGAAGCGTAGCCATGAAATAATTTCTGGGGGTTCCAATTAGGGGTTTGCATTTGGGAGTTTCCATTGCACATATTCGCAGAGTACGAGGTCCGCTTTGAAAAACGAAGTGTTTTTGTATTTCGCAATTTATTTGTGGGTTGAACCCGTAACCCCCCTAAATACGCCAATGCGAGCACTGTTATAAACTGTAAGCCAGTTAGGTGTTTTCGCAGTATAAGATGTCAGTTTAGTTCGATGGTCGTGAATAAGCTGGTGCCCTGCGCTTAGCGTTAGAGTAGTGCCTTAGAAATTCGAAAGTTTACGATTGGTCGGGATTACAGTTACGAAAGCGCCTTAGAAATTCGAAAGTTTACGATTGGTCGGGATTACAGTTACGAAGCAAGCACCAAAAAAATCCACGCAGTCGAATGCGGTCTTCAGGTCCACATAAGGGATCCACTGTTCGCGTAGAAAGTCACGCCGGGTCGGTTTTAGGGTGATTAAGGTGAAATCATGTCCACTGTAGACCTGCCTGAAGTAAATTCACTCTGCTCTCGTCACCATGTTTTAGTATCAGGCCCTTTATACGCCATAAAACATCACACACGAAGACCTTCACTGCGCAGACAGAAAGTCAATTCCACGTTAGTCCCCGGAGTCAGTCGCTAAGGAATAGCCGAATGACTTGATGAGTTAGCGGCTGACTTAACGACTTAATCGACTTGTCGTAAACGTTGAAACCAGCGTATACTTTCAACGCGACGTTTACCTGTATATATAATTATGTATACGAAGAGACGACATTATAGATGAAAACGATTGCGTGACGTAGGCTACTTTACCGTAACAGACACTATACTCGGGCAGGTAGTAAGTAAAGAACTAGTGATATGACATCGACTGAGACTGTTAGACTGTTAGTCTGTTGCACTGTGACTCGTACCTCATAAGCATGTGTTGCTCCTGCTCTGCTGCTGATGTCTTCGTCAAATCGAAACTCGGAAACCGCCATTACAGCATTAAGCAAAGTATTGAGTGAACGAAATCGCTATAGCAGTCGATAGCTTAGCGATTGGTTTCGACTTGAAGGCTTAGCGGCGGCGTTACCGGGGACTACTCCACGGTCATTTTACATTCACTCCTCTCGCCGTTCGTTGCCTTTGTAGGATGCAAGGATTATTCCTCTTCTCCAGTCCTCTCGGATTATTCCTATCTAACCGGAACTCCTCAGTATCCCATTCCGCCTAAGCCCACTGTATAGGACTCTGTAGGATATTGAATTGCTTTAACAAAGCGAGCTGTATCAAATTTTATTAACGGGAGCGAATTTTGACTCTGCTTAGCCTGCTATTGAGTTGAGTGTTATGCTTAAAGCCTGCTGTGCCTTTCGTAATCGCAATCTCGATATTACTTATTTTTACGTACATTTTAACGTATTTTTTACAGCGCACAAGAAAGAACTATTTTATTCACAGGAACTCAGTCAAAGCAGAAGCGATATGCAGGTAAAGGGAAAAATCGGTTCAAGTCAAGATTCAAGGGTCAGACAAGCAGACAGTCAGACAGCTATGGTGGATGGTGTTTAGGATCAGAACGACGAGGGTGGTAAGGGGAAGAGGAAAAGGAGAGGGTAAGGGGAAGAAGAGAGAGGTAAAGGAAGAAGAGAGAGGTAAGGGGAAGAGAAGAGAGGTAAGGAGTAGAGGAGAGAGAAGGGGAAGAAGAGAGAGAAGAGGAAGAGGAGAGTGAAGGATAAGAGGAGAGAGGTAAGGGGAAGAAGAGAGAGGTAAGGGAGAGGAGAGAGGTAAGGGGCAGGGGCGCCGGCAGCGTGACGCTCTGGACGCACGTGCGTCCACCCACCAAATCAAATCCACAAAAGGATCAGGCATCGCATCGATATTTTTCACAATTTCACTGTGTAATTTTGTTTTACCATAAAGTATGTATAAATCATACGATATCAAATGCATGTGTTATACTGTACTTTTATGAGTCACTGAGTCATTTTCAGTGTATGACTACCAGTGATATTTTCGTTAACGAAAACTAAAATTAGAAGTATAAATAAATGATTTCGTTAACGAAAACTAGAAGTAAAAGTAGGAATTATTTCAGCAGCAAAAACGAAATTAGGAATTGAATTAGGAATTATTTGCCGAAGTAAAATTAAGAACGAAATTAGGAATTATTGTCAGAACTAAAATCATTTTACTTCTTGTGGCGCTTAAGTTGAGACGAAGGCGAGTAAAACTGCACGCGATCCAAATACATAATCTGTTAGATAACTTCGGTTGAGATGAAGACTCTGCGCATACCATTCTCGATGTAGGCCCTGCTATCTTTGGTCTTCATTATCCAATAATAATTTTCCCCACTTAACAGCGTACCAACGACCTCAGTTTCATACGCTATTTTATTTCGGGTTTGATCGTAAAATTATGAGTTCATCGAGAATGTTGGCCGGAAAGAAGCGAGATATCCCCGTTTTGGAATTTTTCCACTGTGATGAAGCTACAGGCAGATCTACATGCCAAGTACCAAACGGGGAAATGGTGGAAATTGTGGAACAGCACTTGCTGGAGAAATACAACCAACATAAGTCTTGGGAGAGAGAGAGAGAGATGAATGGTAACACGCTGGCGTAGCCTAAGAGCATTAGATCTTGAAAATTCGCAGTTCGATACCCGTAGGTCGACTCAGCTTTCCACTGCCTAAGGGGCAGAAGTACAATGAGCGGGTGCCTAACAGGCTGCCAAGGCGTGTGTTAATTAAGATCTCGATAACTGTACCGTTATGTTTTTTTCCTTTCTCGAGACAAGTTTGGTGTACTCTATACAAGCGTTGCATATGAGCTACATGTACCATAATTATGTTTTCGTGTTTACTGACAAACTGCAGCAAGATTGGTGTGCTTCTCCATGCAAGTGTTGCATACTTTTACAGCCCCCAAATTAATAATTATTTGGAAAACTAAAATAAGAAGTAAAATTAGAAGTAAAATTATGTGAGAACTAAAATAGGAATGATAAGTAAAATTATTTGTGAAGTAAAATTAGAATTAGAAGTAAAATTCAAGAGCTCAGAACTGAATTAAAACTGAATTAGAAATTATTTTCAGAAGTAAAATATCACTGATGACTACGGGTGGAAGACAAAGGACGGGTGTGGATGGAAGGAGACGGGAGGGGTGTGCGTCCAATTTTTTAAAGCCTGGCGGCGCCCCTGGTAAGGGGAGAGAGGTAATGGGAAGAGGAGAGAGAAGGGGAAGAAGAGAGAGGCAAGGGGAAGAAGAGAGAGGTAAGGGGAAGAGGGGTAAGCGGAAGAAGAGAGAGGTAAAAGGAAGAGGAGAGAGAAAGGGAAGAGGAGAGAGGCAAGGGGAAGAAGAGAGAGGCAAGGGGAGAGGAGAGTGGTAAGGGAAAGAAGAGAGAGGTAATGGGAAGAGGAGAGAGGTAAGAGGAGAGAGGTAAAGTGAAGAATAGAGAGGTAAGGGGAGAGGAGAGTGGTAAGGGAAAGAAGAGAGAGGTAATGGGAAGAGGAGAGAGAAGGGGAAGAGGAGAGAGGTAAGGGGAAGTAGAGAGAGGTAAGGGGAAGAGGGGAGATAAGGGGAAGAGAAGAGAAGCAAGGAGTAGAGGAGAGAGGTAAGAGGAAGAGGAGATAGGTAAGGGGAAGAGGAGAGAGATAAGGGGAAGACGAGAGAGGCATGGGGAAGAGGAGAGAGGTAAGGGGAAGAGGGGAGAGGTAGGCTAATAAATCGTCACAACAATCTGAAATGCGAGCACTGTGTCAACGTTGCCTTCTCAGTAGAGGACGTTTTCATTTGCTAGAGTCAGATGTCGCCACGACGAGGGCTTCAAGTACAGTTCTGCTTAGCAACGCACGCATAGCAACTGACTCGCACACTTAACATCTGAACACGCACAGCAACCGATCCAAGCCGCAAGCATAGCAACCGAACAAGGTTTGATTCGCACGGATAGCAACCAAGATTGTTTAGTCGATTAGCATACGTCATGATATATAAGTCGAGTGTCGATATCCAACTATGTAGGCCCTATAGCCTACCTGAATAAATGCGAAGTTTTTCAAGAATGTATATATGAATACTTTGTAGATTATGCATATACAATTGCATATATATAATTACTATAAATATATAGGTGGTTGTAATTGTAGATGGTTATCGCTTTAGGACCCACTTTATGTCCACCGCTTTGGGCCAAAATAGTAAAGCGTTGATGAAGCCCTAACTTCAACCGCGCTCAATTACTCAGCTAAAACGGGTTCACAACTATATATATATATATATATATATATATATATATATATATATATATATATATATATATATATATATATATATGCGTAGGCTTGGTCTCGGTTCTCGTGAAATTACGGACCGTTTGGACTCATAATTGACGGATCTGCCGTGGTTATATAGTACGTCGACTGAACGCGCTCTGAAATCAACCCAATAATTTACGTACTTTCTGCCACACTGTTTTATAGTGTGTAATATAGTACGCCAATTCTGGGAATCCTCTTCCACTCTTCTGGAAAATGGCCTCGTGGACGCCGATGGTGCTGGGTTATAAGGCACCGATGGGAATTAAAGCTTAAACAAAATATATTGTTGCGGTAAAGTAAAATAGTAATAAAGATGACATGTGTGAAGTATAGATACCTTCGGATGGCGTCGGTGATATATCGTCCACGTACAGATGACACAGCGGGAAAAGGGCAACTGACTGACAAAGTCTCGTGTCCAACTGTCTGTCTGTCTGTCTGTGTCTGTCTGTGTATTTCTTTTGGTCATAACAACTCAAGTGTTTCAAGTGTTTGCGACAGGGTTTCTAAATATAGAACGCAATTAAGTAGTGTATACGCGTAATACGAGTTTCCGAAATTTCTCAGCGCCATCGAAAGCGCTATGTCAATCTCGTGTCCGCCATAGTTCGAGGATCGTGACTTTCGGTTTTAAAATTCGTAAAAATTCGCGAATTTTTGGTCTATTTTAAATTCGTAAAAATTCGTAAAAATTCGTTGGGCATTTTTACACTGACAGCAGCATTTTGCAAAAACAGCGTAAGCAACAACAACAAATGTGATGACATCATGATTTGTTGTGTTAAGCTTCTAATTAGAATTTAATCTAAAATTCAGTATAAAAGTTCATTACGTAACTAGTTAATTAACTTAATTTAGTTAAAATCTAATTTCTTAAAGATGAGAGTGGAATTAGCCTATGTAGTAATTTTGGAAGAGAAGGAAAGGGTAATCCAAAAATACAGTGTTGTTTTTGTGACAAGGAATTGTTGGTTTTTCTGCCCGAATTGGGGAGCATTTGCATGGCGAAAATAGAGAAACCAGAGTGGAGTGGGAGCAGTGGGCTGTTCCTGACTCAGAATCAGAGAACGATGAAGTAGAAGACACAGCTCGGTGAACGTTGCCAACCTTTTTGACCATGTTTGGTTGCAAGCTGTGTTAGTGAGTGACTGGTCACACTGGTGGTTTTTCGTTCTGATGACTGACATAGTCACACTCCAACTACGATAAGAATCGAAGTTCAAGACTCCAAATAGAACAGTAACTGAATATCAGTCCTATTGAGTCTATTGTGTTGATAGTCAGCTATGTTTTACGGCTGATTGATTGATTGCCTATGATATTGACATTTATACTTGCTTAAACAGTTTAAAAGTAAAGAAACAATAAAATTCGTTGGCATGGCAAAGAATTCTATTATTTCATTATTTCACGAATTTTAACGAATTTTAAAACTGCAGTTTTGAAATTCGTTAAAATTCGTGAATTTTTAAAATTCGTTAAAATTCGTGAATTTTTAAAATTCTTAAAATGCGAATTCTCGAACTATGGTGTCCGCAAGTCTAGAGCCATCTGTTGTTCAGTCGGTTTTCTAGACAGTCAGAATCAGAGGGTTAAGCCGAGAAGCTACAGTGAAAGTCATTGGTGTTGGTGATTATAGGATCGATCGTAAGCTTAAGTATATATATTTATATAGCGCCTTTTCCAGAGAAATTCAGAGGCGCTTACTTTCCTGCCGACGAAAAGGATGGTTTTCAAGGGCTTACGGAATAGAGGTAGAGAAAGACCAAGGAGCTCATGTCGTAGGATGCTAGGTAGCCAGGGCTGTACTGGTAAATCCCCCTCTACGTAATCATCAACACCATCTTTATAATAGAATGCAATATTTTAATGTACTGTAATGTTGCTCGTCCTGCTGCTGATGTCTTTGTCAAATCGAAACTTGGAACCGCGATTAAAACAACCAGCAAAATATTAAGTGAACGAAGTCGCTAGCAGTCGATAGCTTAGCGACTAGTTTCGACTTGAGGGCTTAACGGCGGCGGCGGCGGCGGCGGCGGCGGTCGCGCCGGGGACTAGTGAAGGACATGAAGAGTTCTGTCATCAGCTTAGAGATAATGATCAAAACAGGATGAAGAAATGAATGAACGGAAGGGAACCGAGAACATTATCTTGAGGAACGTCATAGACCCAGGACATCGCTAGATGGAGCTAATGACGCTCTGCTTTTCAATAATAAATAAGGCTCATAATTAGGGTCTATAATTCAAACGTTATTATACTTAGGCCTATATATTTTTTTATTTATACATATTATACATACATGTATATAATCAAACTGCCATTTGCGCATTATAATCCAATGTATAACAGAAGCATAAGTTTCAAAGCAACAGCAAATAACGAAGATAACAGCAAAACAACACCGCAACTAAACGCCAAATTAATATGACGTAAAGCTTCACAGACGACATCACACGGTTATTGACATTTTTCAACAAGATGACTTTTATTTTAAGAAATAACTATTACCAGTATGTGTGCAGCCAGATAACCCACACAAAGATACTCTGAAGTTCACCCACCGACCACGTTATTAATTCTGAAACCTATCGTGTTCGTATACCAATGCGATCTTTGACATTCTAGTGACATATTCTGCCAGTTCTGTTTCATGGAACTCCCTCCCTTGATATGGAATTCCTTTTGAATGTTTTATGCAGCACTTTTCTGCTCAAAAGCAGTGCGCAAAAGCAGTTATCAAGTCACACTGTTTCTCACCTATAGATTTATCTTTTGTTAATCATTGTGATATATATATATATATATATATATATATATATATATATAGTCAGTTATCGAGTTAATGAAGCTGTATAAAACAGGTTTTGCGTGCATTGTACTCTGCATTGTCCTGTGCAGTATGCACTGTACTCCACACTGTATTGTGCATTACAGTGCATTAAACTATGCAACGTACTCCGCATTGAATTCTGTATTGACTGAACTGTGCATTACACCCTGTATTGAACTGTGCATTGTACCCTGCAATGGACTGTGCATTATACTGCACCATAGACGGTCAGCAGAAGTGCGAGGGTTCGAAACTTCCTCCTCTTTTAACGATCGAAACCTGAACGTGAGACGTCTCATTAAAGCCTCTTTCGTGTTCATCAGCGCCATCATACGACGCCTTGTAGAAACCGGACGTTCGCCAGGACACTCGCAAGGCGGCGCTTTGGCTCGCCGCGCCAGTTGCCGAGTAGAGATGTCGTCGCCCGAAGGTGGCGGCGCGGCACAGAAGCGTGGCGAGGATTTTGCGGAAGCTGGATCTGAAGCTGTCGCAGAGGATGCTGTAGATGAACGGATTGACACAGCTGTTGATGAAGCCGGCCAACTGCGTGCTGAGCATCGTGAAGAGAAAGTTGGAGCGACGCAGGAAGCTCACTTCCTGCATTTGACTGATGAATGAAACGAGATAGAACGGAGCCCATGACGTCAGAAATGACGTCGCAACGGCTATGATCACTCGCACAATCTACAAGGCGAAAAGTATGCATGCGAGCATATATAACCATAACCATAACCATAACCAGATGTATTATTATATATAAGGATACTTAATATAGCGCCTTTAATTAACTTCTCAACACGCAGCAGTATCTATACATATAATATCCATAGAGTGTCCGTCTGTCGGGGGACGCTACGTCACAAACGGGTTCTGTTCTATTGTGAAACATAAACCGTTGTCTTGACGACGGCGATAACCAACGATACATATAGGCCTATAATATGACGTCATAATATGACGGGCAAATACACTAGTATCAAATATAAGCTAAGGTCACATGGACGATGTTTAAATATAGGCATGATAATTATGTTATGCTGTACCACGAAAGCCTCCATCAATCCTATCGTGATTGTTCCTCGTCTTCTTCTTAGCGTTCTCATCAACCTCCAGTCAGTTGCTCGTCCATCTCCCTGACCTTTCGGTGGCGCTTTATAAATGTCAGATTACAATCACAATTGTAATGGGGTCCGTGTCGGCTTTATATAGAGGATTCCATATGGGAATTTGGGTCCTATATGCTCCATGTAGGCATACTGGTAAGGTAGGGATCTCTCCTACCTTAGGTAAAAGCTTAAAATGGATATAATATGTAATTATAATGGCATAATAATAAATTGCTATTTATTATTGTATATTAAAAGCATTTGTTTTGGGTAGCTAAACTGATGCGTAGATGGGGATGGTGATGACAATGACCTTTCTCTTGTTGCGTTCGAAGTTTCTGGCCGTCTGTCCTCTCCTCGAGACGTCGGCTGGACGCAGAAGACAGATGGACATGTGAACACAGGTGTAGACGATGATCAGAACAGGTAGGACATACATGCTGACGATAAGAAACAGAAAGAATCCCTTGCGAAACGACCCGAGGGACGGCGAACTCTGACCCCGTGGGTCATCGACGGGGGAGGTCAGAGCCGCCAGCCAGATATCGATGTCGTCGAAGCGATCGGTGCAGATGCGGCGGGTGATGGAGCCGAGCTGACTGCTGATGTTGAACGCGTAGCTCTTGCAGAACAGATAGGGAACGGAGACAATGAACGCCAGCAGCCAGGAAATGATGAGGATGCGACGAGTGCGAGACTTGGTCGCCAGAGCCTTTGCGTTCAACGGGTGAACGATCGCAATAAATCTAAACAAATCAACAACAATTATCGCCGTTATTATTGTTGTCACGAAAACAGTGTTATAAGGGCAAACAGACAGCACTACAGCGCATAGATAGGCAGACAAACAAAAAGACAGACAGATATATATATATATACATACAAACAACAACAGATAATCAGGCATACAAGCAGACTGACATGCACTTGATTGACCTGAGAGTAATCAACTGGGCGTCAACGGCCGATAGCGATTCGCATTTTTATGTACCTCTTAAATATGTTTATTATTTATTTATTGCAGTGGTTGTATATAGCGCCCTTCAAGATTATCTACTCAGGAACGTTGTGGTGGTGATGATGATGATGATGATGATGATGATGATGATGATGATGATGATGATGATGATGATGATGATGATGATGATGATGATGATGATGATGATGATGATGATGATGATGATGATGATGATGATGATGATGATGATGATGATGATGATGATGATAATAAATATAATAATAATAATAATAATAAAAATAATAATAACAATAATAATAATAACAATAATAATAATATAATAATAATAATAATAATAATAATAATAATAATAATAATAATAATAATAATAATAATAATAACAATAATAATAATAATAATAATAATAATAACAATAATAATAGAAGAAGAAGAAGAAGAAGAAGAAGAAGAAGAAGAAGAAGAAGCATGAAGATATGCTTAACACTCGCAGAACAACACGTGCATTGCGATGACTGAATTTCTTCGGCATCCAAGCAATCGTGAGAATCAGATTATTCACCGGCGCTTACAGTAATCAGAAACAATATTGGATGACTTGCAATTACTGCCCGATGCAGTTCCAGGTCCAGTTGCAAAGGTCAGATAGCTATACAGTCAGGTGGCTAAGCAACTATAGCGAAATGCTGCTCGGGAATCCTTAGCATAAGTTTCGTGGTCATCGACTTAAACACTTGTATGAATGATACTCAGGATAGAGGGGCCAAGGTTAGGATAAGCTATTAGCTTTTCTTGGCTCCTATTGCACTGTACTTGTTGACCCATGCCTGTAGCTGTAATACCTGTTTTGTGCAATAAACAACATATCATCATCAATCATCATTGACAATTGGGAAGTAGTTCTATTAATTTGGTTAATTATAATCAGAGGCGCCCGCAGCGTGACGCACTGGACGCACGTGCGTCCACTCACCAAATCAAATCCATACAAGGAATAGGCATCTCATCAATATTTCTGTTAAACGGCAATTTCGGCATGTTAAAGCATTATATGTTATCTAAATTGAATTTTGTTTGTTACGCTTGTCACTAGTCACTACTCTATCTATGGCAGCTATTTCAATTTTCCTACTTATAGGCCTATATCTATGATAGCAAAGCGGGCAAGCGGCCATATTATTTGTTTACGAGAGGGCTGTGCGTCAAATTTTTTAAAGTCTGCGGGCGCCCCTGATTATAATGCACGTTCGCCTTAGTATGCATGTCTGCTTAAACTGAACCAGATAGAAAGAGGAAGCGGCAAGAATCAACGCATTTGAAATGATGGGAAGGCGGACGAATCTTCGAATACCATGCTTGGACGACCAAGACAAATGAGCGCGTACCGGGGACCGGGGAGTAGAGAGAAGCCAGAGCTTAGTAACCAGACGCAGGAAGCTATCACACATCGGCATTTGCTGTGGAAGAGTGGACATTGCCTGGAGTAGGACCTCATCCAGGGCACAACTACTGGATTACTATAGCAAGAGGAAGATCTAAGAGGGCATGGATCGATAACATAAAGTCGTGGACTGAACAGTCGTTCGAACAACACAGCAGGAGACAAGGAGGGAAGACGGGATAAAATAGGTCGTGGAGCAGACAATCTGTGCCTTGGGGACGATTGAAGACAAGATAGTAGCGTGGTCGCAATCAAGTCTATGATAAATTGGTGATATAGAATTGGTTAATAGAGGCTAATGTTCGGCTTATTCGTCAGTTTGTTTGCACTGGATGCAAGAAAACGCCTTCTAACGTGATATGACATATTGTGGCCTGCTGCCTGCATAGACCCATCGAGGCGGATCGATCATATCATAGGGCAGATTGTGGCGCGTGCGTTTCCTGTATTTCTTATCTTAAGACCGGGGATCATCTTTGACGTCACGTCATCCGTGATCTCAAACGACTGTCACCGACAGTGATTTTTTAAGTCTGACAGACAGAGAGACGGACAGAGACAGACAGGCAGAGAGAGAGAGACGGAGAGAGACAGGCACTCAGACAGAGACAGAAATGGAATGAGAGACAGAATGGGATGGGAGACAGAGCTTCACTGATCGAGACAGACGTAGGCAGATATATAGGCTACAGATAAAGATACACGCTAACCGTTAACCGTAATCGTAATCTCTAAACTTCTAAAGCGCCCCTCGAAGGCCAAGCGCAGAGCACCAGCCTATTCACGAGCGCAACATCAAATCAGATGGATTTTCCAGGAAGTAGTTCAAAAGATGTCCGAGTTCGGTTTCCAGAAGGCCAAATCAAATCAGAGGGGTTTTCCAGAGAGTCATTGTAGTCCAAAAAAGGCCCGAGTCCGGTTTCCAGGGGGCCAGATCAGGAGAGGAGCTGTCAAGGGGGTGTCGTCTAGGTCGAGAATAACTGGAAGGCGGAAGATTAGATAAGTCAGGGTAGGAGCAATTGAAAATGTGAGACTTCAGTTTTGAGAGTGGAAACTCAGGGGTGACAGAGGAACATGAGGAGGAGGATGAAGGACAGATTGTAATGATAATGGAGGAACTGAGAATCTGCGGAATTCAGGGGCAGATTGTTCCAGAGGCGTGGTGCTGTGTTGGATATGGCTTGGTTGGAGAACTTGAGGTGAGTATACTGACGGGGGGGGGGTCGAGAAAGACTGAGACTGGAGGTTGATCAGGTGGAGCGGGTTTCCTCGATGGTGAAGAGATCACGAAGGTACTTGGGTTGGGAATATTGTAGGGAGTTGTAGGTTAGTGATAGGACTTTGAAGTGGATTCGCTCTGGGATTTTTAACTAATGGAATGACTTGAGGATGGGAATGATGTTGGGCGATTTAGTGACAGCTCTGCAGGCTAGTGAGTTTTGGACAAGTTGCAGACACTTGATTTGAGTGGATTCAAGGTTGAGGAAGAGGGAATTGCAGCACCCATTCATTTGAAACAAGAGTGGAGTAATTGGGGTGGAATCGCCTAATGAGGTAAACTGAGGGTTAAGTGCGGTGATTGCTTGGCGTTGAGTATTGTATACCGACGCAGGTATCGCCTGTATACATGCAAGTTGTGATTCTTCTCATATCCTGTGCAGTTTACCTACTTTCCAGACAGCCAATTTTCAAACATTGCGGCTTGCGGACAGATGAAACGTAGATGGAAATGCATAGGATGTGCTTTCTGGCAGATCTTTACGCGCCGCTAACTCACACACATTAGTTGCCCAGAGCATCCGGAAGAGACAGCGATGTGAAGTATTAGATGTCGTTATAACTGATCTCGATGTCTATTCACACAGGAAAAACGACATATCCGTTCCTAATAGGCATCTGTTGTTCCTCCGTTGGTTACCTGAGTTCAAAACTGCTTTTTGCACTGGATAAACGAAAACGATACCTAGAGTGCACATCGTAGAATTCTGCGCTAAAAAGCATCTTTTCTGGTCGTCTTCTTCTCTATACAACCACAAACTATCGTAATCGTAATCGTAAGCTGAGAATTTCTACTGCGCTACTCTAAAGCTAAGCGCAAAGCACCAGCTTATTCACGAGCGCTGAATTCAACATGTTATTCATTAAGTCTTATCTGTCGGCTTCTCTGTAAGGATCACAGATTCATCTCTTCATAGACCTATGCTTTGCCTCGCTGTTCAGTCCATAATTATGGTCTTTGGCTTCTCTGTTCATTCTATTTGGTATTCCTTCTATGCCCCAACCATTACCGTCTTCTCATTACCTTTACCATCCTTCTGTTGATCCAACTCTTCCTTTCCTTCTTTCATCTGTCTTTCCTTCTAAATTTCCCACCTTCTTCATCCCTTCTTTATTCATTTCCTACTTCAATCCTTTCTCCTCATCCTCCCCTTCCTTCTTCTCATTCCGTGTCTTATTCCTAAATACGACAGTCACCTTCTTATTCAACATCTCCTAATCACAACCGACACTCTGGTCTTCTTCCTCCACCTCTCCTTTCTCACTCCATCAAAGACAGAAACGGTGCAGGGTTAATGATTGGCTGGTTCGTTGGCCACTCATAGACTTCCGTTCTCTTTGCTTCGGTCGATTTACTGGCGGAATGAGTGAGCACCGTTGTCATCAATCGTAATTAGCGACGACTGCCAGAAGCGTCATCTATTAAGCGTCCAAGGGAAACAACAGGTTCAACGATAATGCAACCGTACGACCTTTCCTTTGTAGTCCCGATTCGATCATTACGCCACTTCCTCTTCTCTCGCCAATTCCACATTCTTCTTCGTCCGCCTTTTCCTCGTCCGCCTTTTCCTCATCCTCCTCTTCCTCGTCCTCCTCTTCCTCGTCCTCCTCTTCCTCGTCCTCCTCTTCCTCGTCCTCCTCTTCTTCCTCGTCTTCCTCTTCTTCCTCGTCTTCCTCTTCCTCATTCTGCTCAGTCTTCTCATGCTTCTTGTTCTGCTCTTCACTCGCTTAGCAAACTGCTCCTCGCCTTTCTTCCCTTTCTATAATTATGTCCTTCTCAGATTTCGTTATTCTTAATTCCCTTCGTCTCTTCATCCTCTTCACCGTATTCATGTTCTTCCTACCCGAATTCTCTTCTATTTCGTCAATCTCTTCGTCTTCCCAATTCTCTTCATCATCCGAATCCTCTATGTCTCCAAATTCTCATCTTTTCCTCACTCTCTTCATGTCCTCATCCTCCTCATCCATCGTATCCTCTTCACCCTCAGCATCCTCTTCAGCCTCCGCATTCTCTACTTCCACCTCTTCGTCTTCATTCTCTTCCTCCTTCTCATTATCTACTTCCTCCTCACTATCATCATCCTCCACATTCTCACCTCTCCTCCTCCCCTCTCCATCTTCTCTATCATTACCACTCCCTATTTGCACCACCCTTAACACCCAGAAGGCTGAAATCTTTCGTCTAAAAGAACGACCCCCGCTAAGAACACCCTACGGAACTGGGACCACTCAATCAAATTAAGCCAATTATCTGTGGCCGGTCGATGACATCTGAATCCTCTGTCGACCCTCTGGGCCACTCCCTCCTTCCATCCTTCCTCTGACGCCAGCTAACGAACAATGAACCCAGACTTCGCTTAATTCTTTCTATTTCTACGGGCAACCGTATATAAGTGTACGTGCAAATGTTTGACTGTGTATGTCTATATGCACGCGTGTATATATGCTCGTGTATGTCTCGGTGCACGTGTGTGTGTTTCTGCGTGTACGTTTGAATCTGTGTATTTCTGTTTAGTACATGTGTGTGCATCTGCAGTGTCTGTCGGTGTGTGTTTGTCTGTGTTTGTGTGTCTGTCCGTATATATGCATGTGTATGGGTGTGTTTCTGTGGGGTGTATGACTGTCTGCATGTCCGTGGCTTGATGTTAGGATGTGCTGATGAGGTATCTATTCAAACCTAAGAGCCTTTCTTAGATGGAATAGGATCTCACCGCATCTGAGATCTTCATGTCTCAACGGGTCTAACATTGTATCATCTGTCTGTCTCTCTGTCTGCCTGTCTGTCTGCCTGTATGTCTGTCTGTCTGCCTGCATGCCTGCCTGCCCCCCTCTCTCTGTTGCTCTAACTCTCACACACTTTCTAACTCACTCTCATATTTCACACTTTTTCTCTCGCTGTTTGTCTGTTTGTCAGTTTATGTCTGTAGGTCACTCTGCTGATGTTGTTTCCTACCTAAACACCAGGCTGCTCCAACAGATTTCCGCTCTGCAGCAGTCAGATCAGATTAAGAGATCGTGCTTAGACGAAACGCAACTGGACATCGTGTTATCGCATAATTAAGCGTCTCATCTCATATCATACGCTCTTAATTAATATCTGTTTATTTTTTAGCAGGTCTCAGTCCACCGGTGGAAACAAACGCCAGGTGGAGAATTTTCACCTGCGACCAGCGGTGCAGGTGTACTTCTATCTAGGCCAAAGAAGAACAATAGATAACGCACAGGCATAAAGACACATATACGCAAGCACCCGTTAAATCTTCTGTCTCTCTGTTTGTCCTCTCATTAATATTCTTCGCTCACCCTCTAGTAGTATACACCTTTCTCACTCTCTGTAAGGCTAAACTTCACTTTCATTTTCTCACTCTCGTTTTCTTTCAGAATACTTATGCATTTCTCTATATTTCTTTCTTTGTCTCTCTCCTTTTCGCTCTGTCTGTCTGTCACTCTCTTTCTCTCTCTTGCTCTAACTCTCACACACTCTTTCTCACTCACTCTCATATTTCACACTCTTCTCTCGCGATCTCTCACTCAGTACCACTTACTCCTTCTGTATCACTCTCACTCTTCCTCTCTCGCTCTTAATTCTCTGTGACTTTTCTCTCATATTCTCTGTTTCTGTGTCACTCTGTCTTTCTCATTCTTGCTAAATCACTCTCTCTCTCTTCCTGGTCTTCCATCATTCTCAAACATTCTACTTGAAAGGCATCGTAGGCAAGATCTGAGTGCGTTCAGCCTGAGGGCTGTCAAAGACATTGGCCAATCGCTCTATTTTAAGAGCTTTTCCATCTGAGATGTACGATCATGTATATACATGTCAATATGATAACAGTCAGCAAGCTGTTATAACTTCATTCTCATAGGTAAAAATGCTAAAGTGAGTGTTAGTGAAACCTTATAACACACGAGGAACATGTCACAAAAATAGTAGATGGAAAATATTTTAGAATAGATGCTTTTGTCTCAGCGTCAAAGTCGATCAAGTTGAAATATTACTTTTCAATTCGGCTAAATGGAAGATTGAGATAAAATAAATCATCAAACAAAACAAAATTTTAAAGCAGAAAAACTAATCAGTTTACTTTGATTTTCGTAATCTAGCAAATGCGGATGCTGTCACTTAGGTTTGTTTACTTCAGATTATACCAACAATCAGCTTCGACGTGACCGATGGGTCTGTTATATACAAGTTTCTATCGCCCTATAGCAGTGGTTTTCAACCTTTTTGTAGTGACGGAACCCTATACAAAGTGCTCGTTGGCTCACGGAACCCAACGCGTTTCACCCATCCAATATTGCTGGAAATAAATATAGCCTAATTGAAACTTTTAATGTTGGGACAATATTTAGATTTTAGAATTTTGAACTTTTAATATCAGTTATTTGCACCTATGCTGCTGGTGCAGGTTATAATATCACGTTACAAGTATACAGGCCTACTTTAGCTCTCAAGTGTAGTGCACAAAACAATGCTACTGAACAACAGCATTATTATTGTATTTCGCCAGTAACTATTTCCGATAGATGGATAGAATATTTAAAATATTGTACAACGGTGTTATTGAAACGCTGTGCTGCAAGTAACTTTCATCGGTGTAGGCCTAAAATTTGTGCCTGATGGTTTCAACGTAGGCCCTAACAGTTTAATTCTCGGACAAGTCACAGTATTTTGTCCTCAACAGACAAGAGTCGTTCTCGCTCTTTGTTTTTTTGTGGTAGTCATGGCAGAAAATCCGAACTCGCATAGGTAACTCTAGTCGAAAACTGAATTAGAATTTGGCAAATCTTTCTGAGCAGTAAATGGATATTCCTTTTCGACCAATATCAAAAACGAATCGAAGTCTAGCTCTACGTGTTGAGCATTCCATCAGTCGCGATTTCAGCGAGTTCTCTTTCAAAGTGAACTGATCGAAAGAAAAATTAATTCCTACAAATGGGTGTCTAACCCAGTCGTAGGCTTACTGCTCAATGGGTACTGATGGAAAATAGTTATTGAGACTGTTGAACACAGCATCCAAATGGTTCAAAGTAAACGGTAAAATGTCCTGGTATCATACCGTGTCTGAATGCCATTTGGAAACTACAGAATTCCCATTTGACGCATATGCCACTTCCAAATTATAAGTCATGAGTTGAGTCTTGTGTATATGGGTATGTATGTAATATAATGGGTATGCATGTAATATAACGACATATAAGATGCAACATTCGCGTAAAAATGTTAATTATTTTAACATAGAATTGTGTCAAGCATAATTACTAAAAGCTATAAAGAATTCTGCTCATTGTTAATCCTTTTGTGAATCATTCACTTGATGTTTTAAATTTTTATTTTGAACTGCCGCGGAGCCCCTGGCCGACGCCCGCGGAACCCTTGGGTTCCGCGGAACCCCGGTTGAAAACCACTGCCCTATAGAGATAGGCAGATAGAGACAGAGATAGACAGATAGACAGACATACAGAGAGTCAGAGACAGTGATAGAAACTGAGAGAGAGTGACAAAGACAGATATATATATAACTACTATATATATAATATATATATATGTAGTAAAATATATAAAGTAATATAATGGAAGTGCGAGACAATCCGACTACATAATTGGTCTTGACAGGTGCGACGTAGGGTGAACTGAAATTTCCTCAATCAATTGAAACAATGCATACATTTAATGGACCATTGTTTCAAGAGGAAGTTGAGATAGATTGATATGGACAATGATATAGAGGGAGTGATATAGAGTAAGAGTGAGAGACGCACAGAGATTGAGTAAGAGACAGAGAAAGAAATTGAGAGACAGAGACAGACAGACAGAGACAGACAGACAGAAAAAGACAGAGAGACCGAGGACTTCGACTGCTTAGAACGCCTGCATGGTGGGCCACAATAACTCGGCAGAAACTAGACCCCGTTGATCGTGATAATAAGAAGGAGTCCAGGGACAGACCAATGACCATAAACATGCTTATCAGATAGCAGCCACGATTTCATTTCTCTGCTTCATCTGTCGGAGAAAATTTTCTCGAAAATAATATCGGTCGTTTACCGTAAACAGTCTTAAAGATGTTTTGTAAAGTGGTCAACACAGATGTCGACTAAATCATCGGGGGGGGTCCTATTTCCCCCGACGACCATCATCATCATCATCATCGTCGTCGACGTCGTCGTCATCAGTTGTGCTGTTGTTGAACCACTTGTTATTTCTGACTCTGCTCAATCGTTGCTACTGTGGTTCAAAAAAATAATGATCTATACCTCAAGTAGACCAGTCTATCCAAGTGTAATTGTAATTCAATTCAATATAATCCAAATCCAATTCTAATCCAATCCAATCTTAATTTAAGTAATTTAAACTAATCTAATTCAATCCAATCCGAATCTAATACAATCTAGTAATTTTTTATAATGAAAATCTACAGACAAAGTCTTGCAGCCTGATACATTTATTATGGTTAAAGAAAGCAGTGTGCATTCAGGGAGACCATAGAGTATCAGTAGTCATGTCGCGTCAGAATAAGGCAGTGTATACCAGTGTTTTCAGTTATGCTAAATTCAGAGGCAGGAATCAAATTAAATGGACGGCTGGTGAATAATCTCCGATTTTCTGACGACATTGGCCTCCTCACTAGAGGCGGTTCAGAACTACAGGATATTACAACACAGATTGACGAAGCCAGTAGAAGATTCGGCCTAATGATCAACGCAGAGAAAACCAAAGCAATGGTGATTGAAATGACCAAAGGGACACCACAATCCAAGGATAAGCTATTGAGCAAGTAGAACAATTCTTCTATCTATAGGATGACAAAAAAACGCAGATGGCAGCAACGAAAATATATACAAAGGAGAATTGGACGCGCTTCACAGGCATTTGGAATAATGAACACGATATTGAGAAGTAGAGAATTAACAAAGAAAACAAAGACAAAAAATATACCAGAGTATGATATAACCGACTTTTTTATATTATGGGTCGCAATGTTGGACAGTGCAAAAACAAGATGAGAGAAGATTTCAGTTGGCTGCGGAAGATCACAGGGATTTCAAGACTGCAGAAAATAAGAAACGATGACATAAGACAATCATTAGGTATCCAAACAACTCTGCTAGACAAAGTCGTTCAACGAAGGCTCCGATGGTTTGGACATTTAGAGGAATGCCAGTTGACCGAATCCCACCCAGTGCACTATACATGCAAGATTCGAAGGAAAAAGACACAAAGGCAGACTATGACTACGTTGGATAGAATAGATAATATAAATGAGGACATAACATCACCTGGACTAACACTAAGGGGGAATAGACTTGACAAATGACTGAGGACAATGGAGATAATTTCTTCCTACCCATCACCGCCAAATGGCTGGCGTCAGGAACTGATATGAATGATGACGAGTAGAGCTGTCGGATTCTTCTTATATATATATCGGTGAAACAAGCACGCCCAAGAAATGGCAACTATTTGAGGTTTAAGGGAAACTGCTAAGTCGAGGATGAGACCAAGATCCCGTAATCGTAATCGTAATCTCCAAACTTCTAAAGCGCCACTCGAAGGCCAAGCCCAGGGCACTAGCCTATTCACGAGCGCTACGTGAAATCAGAGGGGGTTTCCAGAGAGTAGTCCAAAAGAGGTCCGAGTCCAGTTTCCAGAAGGCCAAACCAAATCAGAGGGGGTTTCCAGAGAGTAGTCCAAAAGAGGTCCAAGTCCGAATTCCAGGGTATACCAGATCAGGAGAGGCAGAGCAGCTGTCAAGGCGGGTGTCGTTTACGGCGAGAATAATTGGATAATCCCGAACAGTAGATGATGGAGAGAGTAGAGAAGAGGGAGCATAGAGAGTGAGACTCAGCATGAGTCTACTTTGATTGTATTTTCGTGTCTGTGAACATGTATCAGTTTCTTACTTTCTACGTGTGTTCAGTGTTAGTCTTCGTGTGTTTCTCATGTCTCTCTGTCTCTTTCTCTTTCTTTCCATCTCTATTCACCTATCCATGGATAGATAGATAGATAGATGGATGGATGGATGGATGGATGGATGGATGGATGGATGGATGGATGGATGGATGGATGATGGATGGATGGATGGATGGATGGATGGATGGATGGATGGATGGATGGATGGATGGATGGATGGATGGATGGATGGATGGATGGATGGATGGATGGATGGAATGATGGAATGATGGATTGATGGATGGATGGATGGATGGATGGATGGATGGATTGATGGATGGATCGATAGATAGATAGATAGATAGATAGATAGATAGATAGATAGATAGATAGATAGATAGATAGATAGATAGATAGATAGATAGATAGATAGATAGATAGATAGATAGATAGATAGATAGATAGATAGATAGATAGATAGATAGATAGATAGATAGATAGATAGATAGATAGATAGATAGATAGATAGATAGATAGATAGATAGATAGATAGATAGATAGATAGATAGATAGATAGATAGATAGATAGATAGATAGATAGATAGATAGATAGATAGATAGATAGATAGATAGATAGATAGATAGATAGATAGATAGATATCATATCTCTCTATCTCTCACCCTGTCCCTGTCTCTATCTCTTTACGTTTGTCTGTCTATCGACCATCAGCTCATCCGATCAATCATATGACGGGGTAATTTCCTGCGCCCTTCAGGAGAGGGCATGCAGCCTCAGCAACTTGTCTGTCTTTGACCATATGATTTAATCCACGAAAGGCTATAAGCTGCTGCGTCGTGGCTTTTTCTGTCGGCTGCGGAAGTTGGATCAGGTAACAACGCTGCAAAGATGGCGTAGATCTCATGCAGGTGAGCATTAATAGTGCATAAGTACTGGAGACGTAAAGGAGCCTCATTGGCTTCCGGAAGTACAAGAAATGAGTTCGCAAGAAACATCCGGTCTCTCTGATAGTCTCTTTAGAAATTAGAGCATGCCTGTGAGATATAAAATGTACAGGTACCATCGAAATACGGAAAAGTCGCAAAGACTTTCTACGCGACAGAAAAGCGTAGAGCTATTTAGTAGATATACTTCGAGAAGGTTCATGTCGTAATTAGTATCTTTCTCGTATAGTAGAAGACGTCTATAACGTGATTCCTTTTCAAAGAAACTCGCCTATTCCTACTCTCCGATTAATATTATATTAAATGAATCTATTACACGACTCAACAGGTACAGTCAGGTGTACAAGCGACACTATTGAAGCAAACGATATTTACAGCACAGGCCTCGGGCATATACAATTATTCATATGCCAGTACTATATAACGTATAGATATACATGAGCACTGGCATGTATATGTATATACATGCCAGTGCTCAGTGCCGTCTTAACAGCATTGTAGGCCCTGGGCAAAAATCCGGGGCCCCTGCCTAACCACAGGGATACACATTTAAATAGTCAATAAAATTAAACCTATAGATTTATTGGTACTTTCAGCAATCTCCTAGACTCCTTGTAACAAAATGAATGTTTAAACATAAAGAAACATACTGTAAAGCAGGGGTTCCCAACCAGGGGTGCACGCACCCCCAGGGGGTGCGAGATAGCATTTCAGGGGGTGCGAGAAAGAGTAGGTAAACTTTTTCATCGGCTGAGAGAAAATCCGTCATGTTTGTACAAATGTCACGAAATTAACTCGTTACAAAAATTGTTTGCATTGAAGTTGAGGTCACATTTATTTTATTATTAAATGTAATAATTGTGTGTGCATGTGTGTATACTTACTGAGCAGTATTTAAATCATAGTGCAACCGGTGTCTTGCAGTGTGCCGGCATTTATACTTATAGGTCATTATTTTTGCTTCGAGTGCAATGTCATATTGACATTATATTTTGAAAGAAGCAATGAGCAGGAAAAAAGTGTCATAACGGACTTTATGAACAGGTGAATTAGCTCATATTTTTCTCTTGCTGGTTCGCAGATTAACCCTTCATTTTTCATCATGTCAAAAATAAAGAAATGGAATGATGAGTATATGCACTTTGGTTTCACTTGCACAACAGGAAATGATGACTTGCAAAACCCCAGTGCATTCTTTGTAGTGTTATGAATTTATATGTGCATTTTATGCCCTTAGGTAGGCCTAAAGGCTCATTTTTAGTTCAGTTTGTTCACCCACAGTACTGTATGAGTGTCAGTCCAGGTCCTTTGCCTGCATAGGTCCCTCACTTTGGAACCGACTTCCTCCTTCTGTCCGCACCACCATTCTCTCTGGTAGCGTTGCTTCTTCCTTTTCTCACCTTAAATCCTGCTTTTTCTCTCGGGGTCTCGCGCACTGGGAGCGCCTCTGAATGGTATATACCGTGAGAGGCGCTTTATAAATGCCCATATACAATACAATACAAAATGTGGTTCAGTCTGTGGTAAAAAAAATAGAAATGTGACTTTGTTGTCTTCAAATGCGATATGACTTTTGTAGGGGGTGCGAGCGCTAATGAAATATTTCCAAGGGGTGCGAGGCATAGAAAAGGTTGGGAATCCCTGCTGTAAAGCAAAGATTGATCAACACAAATCTTTGAGCAAGCCTAGTACTCATAGCTAGAGTTTAACTTCTGGTCACGCGTGGAGGTCGTGCACAAATAACTTTTTTTCTCTTTAATTTGGGGCCCCTAGAATCGTGGGGCCCCTGACTACTGCCCAGCGTGCCCATGCCTTAAGACAGCACTGCCAGTGTTGTATACTGTAAACATGCACATAATATATGTGCCAGTGCTGTAGACAGTATATTCGAAACCTGTGCTTTATATAACACAGCACAGGCCACGGGTATATTGGAGAAACTCTACACGGGCTTCCAGGCTGAAGAAGAAATTTAAAATCATTTGTTCTCTGCCTCGCTGGCTGCCTCGCTGGTTGGTAGAGCCTTGAGCCATGCACTAGGCAGCTGTTCATGATAGCGCCTAGCATCATCGAAGTCAGCCATTGCTTCATTCTGATCCGCAGCCCGTGAGATCTTCTCCCGGTTCCTCGACTTTACACTCTACTCGTGCATGTCGTGCTTCACATGCACTGTTCCTTACTTCTGAAACAATCAAACTCCGCACATGCATACAATTAGGACTATATGTCTGTAGAGCAGATCACGAACTATATATATATATATATATATATATATATATATATATATATATATATATATATATATATATATATAGATATAGCGCTCGCGAATAAGCTGATGCTTTGCGCTCAGCGTTAGAGAAGCGCTTTAGAAATGTGTATTTTATGATTATAAAATTTATATCCTGTGTACAGACCGTTGTGTTTTCAGCGCTTTGAAAACATTCACATAATGCAACACATACACATTGCAAAAAATGCATCAATATACTGGATGTTTTTTCTGTAATAACCGTAGAGGTACGGGCATTATCATCCATCATTGACACAATCGTTCAGTTCAGCAACTGTCAACTGCAGAATACAACCGCGGCACAGCTGACTCGCATCTAAAGGTCATTATTTTATCTTTGTGGACTGCGTAACGCAAATAACCGGGAGCTGTACAACAAAGAAAATGAAAAAAGATCTACATAGAAAAAACCCGAAATGAGCAGAACAAGGACCTGATGAAAGAAGGAAGGAGGAAACGAGCGAAACAGAGGAAGAAAGAGCGAAGGAAGGGAGAAATGGGAAAGACGGAAGGCAGTGAAAGAAAGGGGAGAAGAAAGAAATGGGACGAAGGAGGAGGAAGAGAAGGAGAGAGGGAAGAGACGAGGTCACATCTGGACGAATGCAAAGAGAGTTCATTAGACGTCGGCAGAGATTGGAATCAAAAGATGACGATGACGACGATGATGATCGTGATTTGCACGAAGTAATAGATCACAATTCTCCGCTGGCCTTGTAAGCTGTTGCTCAGAACGATTCTGTCTTCATTTGCTACTTTCTTCGTTCGCTCATTTCTTCATTCGCTCCTTTCTTCATTTGTTCCTTTCTTCGCTCGCTCATATCTTCATTCGCTCCTTTCTTCATTTGTTCCTCTCTTCATTCGCTCATTTCTTCATTCGCTCCTTTCTTCATTCATTCGTTCCTTTCTTCATTTGTTCCTTTCTTCGCTCGCTTATTCCTTCATTCGCTCCTTTCTTCATTTGTTCCTCTCTTCATTCGCTCCTTTCTTCATTCGCTCCTTTCTTCATTCGCTCCTTTCTTCATTCGCTCCTTTCTTCATTCGCTCCTTTCTTCATTCGAGCCTTTCTTCATTCGCTCCTTTCTTCATTCTAGCCTTACTTCAGTCGCTCCTTTCTTCATTCGAGCCTTTCTTCATTCGCTCCTTTCTTCATTCGCTCCTTTCTTCATTCGCTCCTTTCTTCATTCGCTCCTTTCTTCATTCGAGCCTTTCTTCATTCGCTCCTTTCTTCATTCGCTCCTTTCTTCATTCGCTCCTTTCTTCATTCGCTCCTTTCTTCATTCGCTCCTTTCTTCATTCGAGCCTTTCTTCATTCGCTCCTTTCTTCATTTGTTCCTTTTCTTCATTCGCTCCTTTCTTCATTCGCTCCTTTCTTCATTCGCTCCTTTCTTCATTCGCTCCTTTCTTCATTCGCTCCTTTCTTCATTCGCTCCTTTCTTCATTCGCTCCTTTCTTCATTCGAGCCTTTCTTCATTCGCTCCTTTCTTCATTCGCTCCTTTCTTCATTCGCTCCTTTCTTCATTCGCTCCTTTCTTCATTCGAGCCTTTCTTCATTCGCTCCTTTCTTCATTCGAGCCTTTCTTCATTCGCTCCTTTCTTCATTCGCTCCTTTCTTCATTCGCTCCTTTCTTCATTCGCTCCTTTCTTCATTCGCTTTTTTCTTCATTCGAGCCTTTCTTCATTCGCTCCTTTCTTCATTCGCTCCTTTCTTCATTCGCTCCTTTCTTCATTCGCTCCTTTCTTCATTCGCTCCTCTCTTCATTCGCTCCTTTCTTCATTCGAGCCTTTCTTCATTCGCTCCTTTCTTCATTCGAGCCTTTCTTCATTCGCTCCTTTCTTCATTCGCTCCTTTCTTCATTCGCTCCTTTCTTCATTCGAGCCTTTCTTCATTCGCTCCTTTCTTCATTCGCTCCTTTCTTCATTCGCTCCTTTCTTCATTCGAGCCTTTCTTCATTCGCTCCTTTCTTCATTCGCTCCTTT
This sequence comes from Allolobophora icterica, assembly GCA_963556255.1. Classification (NCBI taxonomy): domain Eukaryota; kingdom Metazoa; phylum Annelida; class Clitellata; order Crassiclitellata; family Lumbricidae; genus Allolobophora; species Allolobophora icterica. Next base: position 15,844,278 of record OY744608.1, read on the forward strand.
CTTCATTCGCTCCTTTCTTCATTCGAGCCTTTCTTCATTCGCTCCTTTCTTCATTCGAGCCTTTCTTCATTCGCTCCTTTCTTCATTCGAGCCTTTCTTCATTCGCTCCTTTCTTCATTCGCTCCTTTCTTCATTCGCTCCTTTCTTCATTCGAGCCTTTCTTCATTCGCTCCTTTCTTCATTCGAGCCTTTCTTCATTCGCTCCTTTCTTCATTCGAGCCTTTCTTCATTCGCTCCTTTCTTCATTCGCTCCTTTCTTCATTCGCTCCTTTCTTCATTCGCTCCTTTCTTCATTCGCTCCTTTCTTCATTCGAGCCTTTCTTCATTCGCTCCTTTCTTCATTTGTTCCTTTTCTTCATTCGCTCCTTTCTTCATTCGCTCCTTTCTTCATTCGCTCCTTTCTTCATTCGCTCCTTTCTTCATTCGAGCCTTTCTTCATTCGTTCCTTTCTTCATTCGCTCCTTTCTTCATTCGCTCCTTTCTTCATTCGCTCCTTTCTTCATTCGCTCCTTTCTTCATTCGCTCCTTTCTTCATTCGAGCCTTTCTTCATTCGAGCCTTTCTTCATTCGCTCCTTTCTTCATTTGTTCCTTTCTTCATTCGCTCCTTTCTTCATTCGCTCCTTTCTTCATTCGCTCCTTTCTTCATTCGCTCCTTTCTTCATTCGCTCCTTTCTTCATTCGCTCCTTTCTTCATTCGCTCCTTTCTTCATTCGCTCCTTTCTTCATTCGAGCCTTTCTTCATTCGTTCCTTTCTTCATTTGTTCCTTTCTTCATTCGCTCCTTTCTTCATTCGCTCCTTTCTTCATTCGCTCCTTTCTTCATTCGCTCCTTTCTTCATTCGAGCCTTTCTTCATTCGCTCCTTTCTTCATTCGCTCCTTTCTTCATTCGCTCCTTTCTTCATTCGCTCCTTTCTTCATTCGCTCCTTTCTTCATTCGAGCCTTTCTTCATTCGCTCCTTTCTTCATTCGCTCCTTTCTTCATTCGCTCCTTTCTTCATTCGCTCCTTTCTTCATTCGAGCCTTTCTTCATTCGAGCCTTTCTTCATTCGCTCCTTTCTTCATTCGCTCCTTTCTTCATTCGCTCCTTTCTTCATTCGAGCCTTTCTTCATTCGCTCCTTTCTTCATTCGCTCCTTTCTTCATTCGCTCCTTTCTTCATTCGAGCCTTTCTTCATTCGCTCCTTTCTTCATTCGAGCCTTTCTTCATTCGCTCCTTTCTTCATTCGAGCCTTTCTTCATTCGCTCCTTTCTTCATTCGCTCCTTTCTTCATTCGCTCCTTTCTTCATTCGAGCCTTTCTTCATTCGCTCCTTTCTTCATTCGAGCCTTTCTTCATTCGCTCCTTTCTTCATTCGAGCCTTTCTTCATTCGCTCCTTTCTTCATTCGCTCCTTTCTTCATTCGAGCCTTTCTTCATTCGCTCCTTTCTTCATTTGTTCCTCTCTTCATTCGTTCCTTTCTTCATTCGTAAGTTCGTATGTTAGTTCATTCATTCTTTCTTTCTTTCCGATCCAATTCTCCTTCCATCCTTCCTTCTTTCTTCGTTTCTCTCTTCGTTCGTTCTTTTGTTCGTGTCATCTTCCTTTCTTCAGTCCTTCTTTCCTTCATTCGTTCCTTCTGTACTTATTCGGTTCTTTCATTCCTTCATTCCCCTTTCTTCTTTCCTCTTTTCTTTTCTCTCCATCTCTCCCTCTTTCTGCCTAGTCTCTACCTTCCTTCCTTCTTTTCTCTTCTCTCTTCTCTCTATCCTTTCCATTTTCTCCATACCCTCCTTCCTTTCTCCTTTCCTTACTCCCTCCTTCTTTACTTCATTGTTTCTTTCCTTTCCTCCTTTTTTCCTCCTTGTTTCCTTTCCTCGTTCGTTTCTTCCTTCCTCCCTACTCCTCCTCATTCCTTCTCCCAATAGCTCTCAACTTCCATCAAACAGTTGACAGAGAAACATCTGCATGTGTTATCTCCACCGTATGTAAGGATGGGTCGATTATCCTAAACTTAGCATGCGCAAACCGATCTATTCACGTGTCTCGGCCTGACTCGGTGTACCTCTGTCCGTTTGCGTGTATCCGTCTTTGTGTTGGCGTCTGTCGCTCTATGTCAGTCTGTGTGTTCATCCATCTGACTCGCTGCCTAGCCATGAGTATTCGTGTGGAATTAATGACATAGCGACCTCTGTCTGTCTGTCTGTGTCTCTGTCTATCTGTCTGTGTCTCTGTCTATCTGTCTGTGTGTATGTGTGTCTGTCTGTATGTATGTGTGTCTGTGTGTGTGTCCGTCCGTCCGTCCGTCCGTCCGTCTGTCTGTCTGTCTGTCTGTCTGTCTGTCTGTCTGTCTGTCTGTCTGTCTGTTGCTATCGTCGTCGTTGGTGTCGGGTCCTAAGATGCCCATAAATAGCGGTGACGGTGGATCGATCGAAAGACCGGCGGAAGAGCGGAATATGTGGTCGTTGAAGGCCGCTGGGAAAAAACGACTCATTGGCTATAAGTCGCTTTGCTTTCGATGTCTGAACACTAACTATAAAACACTCTAAGACGACAATCTAAAGCCCTATTTCTCTCGATATCTCTCTCTCTGTTTCTCTGTCTGTCTGTCTGTCTGTCTGTCTGTCTGTCTGTCTGTCTGTCTGTCTGTCTGTCTGTCTGTCTGTCTGTCTGTCTGTCTGTCTGTCCCCAGGCCCGGTTCAAGACATTTGGCGGCCCTAGGCAAACGGTGGCCCTAAGCACAAAAAAGTTGACCTTTTTTTAGTCATTCACCTCTTTTTACGAATAATAATTAAATAATTTTTGAAAAATGGAAAATCGGCGGCCCCTAAAAATCGGCGGCCCTGGGCGGCTGCCCAGTTGCCCATATGGACGAACCGGGCCTGCTCTCTCTCTGTCTGTCTGTCTCTCTGTCTGTGTCTCTCTCTGTCTCTCTCCGTCTCTATCTGTTTCTCTGTCTCTCTCTATTTCTTTCTTCCTTTTTCTGTCTTTCTCTCTCCGCCTTTCTTCCTTTTTGCCGCTTCAGTCAGGCGGTCAGTCAGTCAATCAAGCAGGCAGTCAGTCAGTCAGGCAGTCAGTCAGTCAGGCAGTCAGGCCGTCCGTCAGTACGTCCGTTCGTCCGCCTGTCTGTCTGTCTACTGTCTACCTGTATGCCTGTCTGTCTTTTGTCTTTCTGTATACCTCTCTGTCTGTCTTCTGTCTTCCTGTATGCCTCTCTGTCTTTTGTCTTCCTGTATACCTCTCTGTCTGTCTTCTGTCTTCCTGTATGCCTGTCTGTCTGCCCGTATACGTCCGAGTCAAGGAAGAATTCATCTACGGTTGCGAAATAATTGGAAATCGTGAATGCTCGGAGGATTAGGCAAGTCCAATGTCAATGAATCCACTTAAGTTGCTTTTTAAGAGCAGCTATCGTGGTTCGGAAAAGTCGCGAGCACACGAATCCTTGAACCAGCTTACACGTATTTACAACAGGTACGTTTTTACCTTTCAACGGAAATGGAGACGAGCGTGAGGACACTGGCGAAGACAAAGACGGGCAGAATGAAGTAGACGAAGGAACAGAGAAGATCACTCGTGAAAAGGCTCCACTCGCAGTCCATCGTATATTCGACCAGCTTCAACGGCATAACGAGCCCAGCAACGAGAAAGTCACAGACCGCCAGGTTGACGATGTAGTAATTGGTGACAGTGCGCATGCGCTTGTTCCTGTACACCGTCCAGATGACCATCAGGTTGCCTAGCAACGACAGGCAGATGACGATGACGTAGGCAATGACGAAGGCGTATCGAACGACGTCGCTCTGCGTGAAGTCAACGTAGACAATCTGAGCGACGTCACATTCGGTCGTCGTTGGCAACGGGGTCGACGCGTTCTCGGCTGGCGTAGCAGCCATGTCATGAAGGAGTTGCTCTGGTGTTTCTCTTATTAATTAATTAATTAATTAATTAATCTATTTGTTACTTTTACTCTTAGCATTATAATTATAACTATTATTATTTGCTGATGTAGATATGATTCTATTCAGATTAAAAAACATTCCGGATTATTATTGGGCGAGGTTCAGCTAGTCGTCTGTAAGTTACCATCGAATCCGTGGAATTCGATGGAGTTGTAACGCAAGCCAGGTGTTCAGCTTGATAATAGCTCGAACAATTATCAATTAATGTGTTTCCAGCAGCCAGCCAGCGCCAGTTACTGAAAGAAATAAAACACAGCAGAATAATTACATTCAAATGGCGATAGATTTATTTACCGCAGCTGTGCATAGCCATTAAAATTTTTAAAAAGCAGCAGCAACAAGGACAACGACATTAGTAGGCTCACTGATAATAAATCCAATAATGATTGCAGCATGTAGGCCTAATTACTCTATCTTAGTGAACTGATCTTCTGGATATCGACCTAATTGCGCCCTGGTTTTGGTGCGGGATGTCTTGTACCTTAAACATCGGCGCGATCAAAATGACTAATTAACCTAAGTTGTGCTTGCAATGATTACAGCATTGGGTAGCGCGAGAGAAGAGAAATGAATTATTTTCCATACGAAAATTCGTCGACGTTCGAACAACTGTTAAAACAAGTTAACAACGGATCGATCGATTAACTATTGAGAGTTACATGGGTCCTTATATGAATATTCAGATATAAAAATACATATTATGGGGATAGAGTAATGGTAACACTCATGGCCAGGAGAGCATTAGATTTGCGGTTCGATACCCGTAACCCCCTCTAGGGCGGCGCCTTGCATGGCTGCCAAATCGTTTGTTTAATTAAGATCTTGATTGTACTATCATGTTTCAATGTAATCATACTGCGTACTTGTCAGTTTGAATTAATAAAGAAGATTATATATATATATATATATATATATATATATATATATATACATAGATAAATGACCACAGAGAACTAGAATGTCTTACAGTAAGTACCAGTTTAAAACAGGCCGCAGGTGGGTGTGGACGCTGTTCTACCGGATGTGGCTATAGTGTAACGTAGAGAAATTTTGGAGATTGACATTATGTAGTCACTACATACTGACAGTTGTCAGTACTTGAAGCAAGTATAAGCGAGAACCCGTTGTCTTGCACATTTAAACTAATATGCTATTTATAATACTAATTAAACACTAAAGCTAATTAAACAAGCACTACAGTATGCGGCACGGTGGTCTAGTGGCTCTAAAAGCTAACGATTGAGAACTTGAGTGAATCTGCGGAACGGCCGTGTTAAAACTGAACGCGTAGAATAAGAAAAAGAAGAAAAAGGAGAAGAAGAAGAAGAAGAAGAAGAAGAAGAAGAAGAAGAAGAAGAAGAAGAAGAAGAAGAAGAAGAAGAAGAAGAGGAAGAGGAAGAGGAAGAGGAAGAGGAAGAGGAAGAGGAAGAGGAAGAGGAAGAGGAAGAGGAAGAGGAAGAGGAAGAGGAAGAGGAAGAGGAAGAGGAGGAGGAGGAGGAGGAGGAGGAAGAGGAAGAGGAAGAGGAAGAGGAAGAGGAAGAGGAAGAGGAAGAGGAAGAAGAAGAGAAGACGAAGACGAAGACGAAGACGAAGAAGAAGAAGAAGAAGAAAAAGAAGAAAAAGAAAAAGAAAAAGAAAAAGATAAAGAAAAAGATAAAGAAAAAGATAAAGAAAAAGATAAAGAAAAAGATAAAGATAAAGATAAAGATAAAGAAAAAGATAAAGATAAAGAAAAAGAAAAAGAAAAAGATAAAGAAAAAGATAAAGAAAAAGAAAAAGAAAAAGAAAAAGAAAAAGATAAAGAAAAAGAAAAAGAAAAAGATAAAGAAAAAGATAAAGAAAAAGATAAAGATAAAGATAAAGATAAAGAAAAAGAAAAAGATAAAGAAAAAGATAAAGAAAAAGATAAAGAAAAAGATAAAGAAAAAGATAAAGAAAAAGATAAAGATAAAGAAAAAGAAAAAGAAAAAGAAAAAGATAAAGAAAAAGAACAAGAAAAAGATAAAGATAAAGATAAAGATAAAGATAAAGATAAGGATAAGGATAAAGATAAAGATAAAGATAAAGATAAAGATAAAGAAAAAGATAAAGATAAAGATAAAGAAAAAGAAGAAGAACAAATCATTAGTGCGTAAATTAAAACATACCCTCCAGTGATTGACCAGGAAGCACTGTAGTGTCTGAGGTTGGTCCATATGCACATTTAGCATTCCGTTTTGTTATTCCGCAAGACCTAATACTGCCCTACAGACTAATCTCCAAATTGCTGAGCATTTCGCTGAAGTAGTTTAATAATACATTTAACGGCCAAAAACTGTAGACATTAACCGAATAATACGACCAGTTCGGCATAAAAGTCGCAGCATCAGGCAACAGCTGCAGAGTCATACATACGAAGTGCTAAACTAAAGTCTGAGAGGATGCTGCGCGAGATGCCTGTCCGCATCTCCACTGCTACTGCTGCTGATGCAAATTGTGGCGACAGATGAGTAGGCACCGCTACCTGATGGACGCCATTGGAGACAGAAGAGATTTCATTTTGACGGCTCTCATCCATCAGACATCCATCAGGCGTTGCATTTTCTTCCATCGCTCGACCAAGAGATGAAGTAGTGGAGGCTGAATAACCATCATCCACTGCCTGATTGACCTGGACCAGGACCAGGTCAACATTGGTTGGGTGGAAACAGGTCGGATTGCTAACGGATATGTAAGGAGGGAGAAGAGGACTGCAGATTTATATGAACGGACGGACTAACGTGCGGACGGCCTAGAGTGTGGAAGGACTACTGAGTGTAAGGACTACTGATGGAAGTTCTAGTAAGTGGAAGTACTAGTGATGGAATGACTAGTGAGTGGAAGGACTAGATTGTGGAAGGACTAATGTAAGTGGAAGGACTAGTGAGTCGAAGGACTAGTGATGGAAGGACTAGTAGTCTAAGTGGAAGGACTAGTGAATGTAAGAATGGATCGACAGACGGACAGGTACGTTCGTCAATCAATCAATCAATCAATCAATCAATCAATCAATCAATCAATCATATTCTTTATCATTTCAAACCGACAGACGCAGTAAGATTACATTGAAACATGAAAGTACAATCAAGATCTTAATTAGACACACGGCTTGACAGCCATACAAGGCGCCGCCCTAGAGGGGCGTTACGGGATTCGATCCGCGTACCTTATGCTCTCCTGGCCATGAGTGTTACCACTACTCTACCCCCCCCCCTTCCCCAAGTACTGGTACGGGAAAGAGAGGAAGAAACGAAAGCGGATGAGATAGGGAACAAAAGGAAGGAGTTGATGTAAAACTACGACAAAGAGATGAAAGATAAATATAAGAATTATAAATATGTTTAGAAAGAAAGCAAAGGAGTAAAGGGACTGGTATCGCACCGGAAGAAGAGAAGCTGTCGAAAGACGAACAGCAGAGCACATTTGTCAACGAACAAGCAATACGAAAAGCAGAATCGATACACTACAAAACCGCTAATAAAGTCACGCAGCAGAAGACCGGAAGCTGTCTTCGTCCCACTTCCTCTACTCTCATCCTTACTCTTCGAATTGTTTCCCCCAAATCATCGCTTCTATTCAGACCATCCGTCACCAGATAGCGCTGCCGCCCAGGCACGCGATGACGTAGCCACGATGTGATCTCCTACGAAAAAGAATGATCATTGATTCAGTCATGTGGATGATTTAGTACTTCGTAGGTGTTGACGCCATTTAGACCTATTCACGTAACATGTTTACGACATTATGCTGCACTCCATGATTTTATGTCTGACATAAAATGCCACTCTGGAGTTTGGCCATTACTTCTGATATTCAGGACACGTCCTAAGCACGTGTTGTGGCCATTATAGCCATAAATATATGTCTCTCTAGCGTGTCATTTTCCATCAATTAGTTGGTCTCATGCGGATTTTACTGGATAGTCTAAATATTCGTTCGTTCAGACTTCTAATGTGCCATGGTGAAAATGCGTTCTTGGAGTTATTATCTCTCTTTCATAGTAGTTTCTGAGTGATTTACACGATACGTATTCTTATTATTTAGATTTTGCGCGTAAACAGCAACAGCAACAACAATAACAATAATAATAATAATAATGATAACGATAATGATAATGATAATAATAGTAATAGTAATAATAATAATAATAATAATAATAATAATAATAATAATAATAATAATAATAATAATAATAATAATAATAATAATAATAATAATAATAATAATAATAATAGGGCCATTCCGGACACTTTATTTTCCATTTTAGTTAATATTCAAGTCCCTGAGGGATAAAAAAATAATAATAATAATAATAATAATAATAATAATAATAATAATAATAATAATAATAATAATAATAATAATAATCTTTATTAATTCAAACTGACAAGTAAGCAGTAAGATTACATTATAACATGACAGTGCAATCAAGACCTTAATTAAACACACGGATGGCAGCCATGCAAGGAGTCGCCTTAGAGAGAGGTTACGGGTATCGAACAGCGTTCTAATGCTCTCCTGGCCATGAGTGTTACCATTACTCTATCCCCATCCCTATAGACTCTCCTGTTAAGGGGCTTCAAGTTGCCACAGATGTCCGTGGGATGTTGCTGACCATTCCACTGCGGCCACGCTCTATAAACAACTGTATTCAACCACAAAGGAATGACCTTCTAGTTTCTACCATCTCCGAGGGAGGGACCCGGTGTTCGGGTTTGTGAATGAACTGCGAGCCTCTTCGTCTGTCGTTGCTCCTCATCTTCGACGCTACGTAATCCAGGAACTCCGAACATAATATAAAAATCTTCGTTTTTTAATATCTTCAAACTGACAATTACCGTAATTACGCAGTATGATTACAAATCAGTATGAACGGATGATCACAAGTTATTACAGGAGTCGAATTTAAACTGTATACGGCAGCCATGCAAGGCGCCCATCTCGTCCTACATCTCATTTTAACAACGCGCCATCTCCCGAATGATAGGCTGAGTGGACCTTGGGAGGGTTACGGGAGTCGATCCCACTACCTACTGCACTTCACGCCAGTGATGTTACCACTACTCTATGGACCCCCCAATGGTGTCTGCTATCAGCTCTGGATTAGAATCCATCGGTTGAGCTCTACGTGTCTGCGAGAGCTCCCCAGTGGTGACTCTTCTAGTTATCAAAGCCCTATCTGCTTATTGATTAACTTTTTGATATTTCTGGATTTAACATCATTTAACTCTGGCGAAGGTGTCCACATACGTTCATGTACATACAATGTCATGCATACATACGTACAATGTTTTATATACATTCAGTTCAATTCTGTTTACACACATACATATATCCATATTCATAACACAGACTCTAGCTTTAGTTTATATATCAAATTCATATAAATGAAGTATTCCTGTGTCGATTAGTCCATGGCACTGTTACATTCCCAGTGCATGCATGCATATACGGCTTACAGACCCGCGCTGCTACACAGCAGTGAAACCTGAGTGGGTTTAGACATCCGTGTCATTTACAGATCGACCAATCTACAGCAGCTGTGTCCGAAAATGTTCACAGAAATATATACCTGGGTTTCAAAAAATCATAATCATCTTTTATTCATCACGACTTTCCTCTTTAGTGTTCTTGCCTACATAATATTGCGTCTGTAATAATATTTTATTGTCTTTTGCCATGGGCTATAGGCCTAGGAACGATCTTTCAGGCTATGAGAAATATTAAAGAAATACAATTACTGTCATAATTGTTCTTGTCTATCACTATAATTATTAACAATAATAGTATTTCGAATATTTATGACTAAAAATTAAGATTAATAATTATTTTATTACAAATATGAGCAATGTTTAGAAATGTCTTCATCGCAATGGATCATATGCACATTGGATAATAACAAATCCAACAATATCAAGAACAATAACAACATTAATAATGATGATGATGATAATAATAATAACGGTATTGTATTGTATTTAAACATTTATAAAGCGCCTCTAGAGGGTGAACCATTCAGAGGCGCTCCCCGTGCGCAAGGCCAAAAGAAAAGAAATAAGTCTCGAGGAAAGCAGAAGACCAGGGGTTACCTATTAAAATATGAGAGCGAGTAGAAGGAGACAATGTATTCCAGAGAGAGGGACCAATTGAGGCAAAATATCGGAACTGCGCCATAGCTCTAGTTGAGGAACTGAAAGATCAAATCTGTTCCAGGAGCGAAGTGGACGATGCGAGGAGACAGAAAGAAGCCGGTGCATTACATCGATTAAATATTTGGGGGCGAGACCTCATTGTGTCTTGGACACCAGAATGAGGATTTTAAACTTAATACGTGCAGAGAAAGGAAGCCAGTGCAGTTGCTCAAACATGAAGGATGAAATACGTGAGTAGTGTAATAGTAATACATGTAATAATAATAGCAAGAACAGAACAAGAACAAAAAACAAGAAGAGCAAGAACAAGACTAAAAATATAAGAAGAACAAGAGCAAGAGCACGAAGAAAGAAAAGAAGATTACTAAAAATGGCGACATCAACAACAGCAAAACAAACAACCAACAGGGACGGTAATAGTTCAAGTTCAGGTTCATCTCAAAGCAACACGAACTATATATATCCTCAATTTGTACGCTTACATCTATACTTCGTGTTTTCGCTATAAATACATTCTCAGTTGGTCTAAGACCACACCTGTGAAGCCGTATCAGATAGACACGTTTAAGCGCATTTAAAACCTGACAAAATGCGCTATATATTTGTTCAGATGCTTACACCTATTTGTATACGTACGATATGTGTAAGCACAGTAGAACATCGTGACCGACTGTCGGTATAATATCTGTCCAGCACGTGTCTATAGAATTAGTAATGGCATTTAGTAATGGCAGGAGCTTATAGAAGTGAACGCTAGTTTCTGCGATGCGCTGATTCTCTCCCCATGGTGCAATAATGTACGACAATCCAACGGCAACGTTACGGTCAATTGCCTAAGAATACCGCAAGCGAGCGCTTCCCCTACTTGCACCCATTGTATCCAACAGCGCAAAACAAATTTACAGAGCATGAACTAGATCTGGAACCGCACGTGCGCGCAAGTTGATGATGGTGCACATGTATGCTAAGTACTTGCCTCGAAGCATAAGCTGTGTCTCTATCACGGTAATGATGACTTTCAATATTATTAGTTTTTTCCGTTTGCCTTCTTGTAATGTACATACGAGTATATATAGGTAGCGTGGCGAAAAATTCAGACCGGATTTCAACGATGACTCCGAGCAATTAGTTGTAAAATTACATCTGTTAAGGATCACCACGCAATGACAGTCTCAAGAGATACTTAAACCTGAATTCTATATAACCAGGGTTGTAGTGGTAAAATTACAGGTGAGTACACGCTACCCGTTTGTTTTCCGAAACAAATTGGAGGTGAGTATACGCTAATGGTTAGTTTTCCGAAATAAATTAGAATTGAGTACAAATATTTTGTGAGGTGAGTATACGGTCTCTATAGAGGTGAGTACACGCTGTATACCCGCGTATACCCTCGACTACAGCCCTGTATATAACTTATTGCCATAGGGTAACGGTAGCCAACTAGTCTACACTATAGAACGGTACATGCAAAGAGATCTTCAATTATAGACTATAGATAGCATGGAAATGTTCAATTATAACTATAGACTGGATTTCGACAGCATTTACCAGGAATTCTATAGTACTTAGAAACGCAGTGTTCTTGTATTTAGAGACTACCACCGTATACGCATTGTAGCCTATACGCATTGTACACTGTATACGACACCGTATACACACTGATACCTGGGCGCCATAGAAGCCTCGGAGTACATATGCTCAGATAAAGGGTTTTCTTTCGCAAAGCGACGGTGTTCTGCAGCCTCCTTGTTTACAGAAGAAACGATAAGAATATATAGTTCTTCCTAATTCCATCTTCTTATCAACCAATGCGGATATCAACCGTCATATGGCGCCATCTGATGAGCACCGCTAGGACAGACACTCAAAGGGGTCTCTGACCGGCGATTATATATTAATCTACACGTCATGTACATTAAATATATGGAATATATTTCAGATTTACAATATATATGCCATATATTTTATTATGACATATATGCTATATACTAATATACTGTGCTGAAGATATTTACACTTGTCGGTTTATAGATATATATAATATATATATACATTTTTATATATATACAGTTGGTATAACTTTGGGTATATATATTAGGGTGGTTCTGAAATCTGAAATTTTGAAATGTGATTATTTCCGCTTATTATCTTGTTCTAGTACATACTAAAATATATCTGGCCAAATATGAGCTGATTTGAGCAATATTTAGAGGTAGCTCAATGAGGTTGAAGTTGTCAGAGCTTGTCTAACGTAGCCTAATTACTGTGCATCCAAAAGATAGAGTTTCAGTTTTACGATTACAGTTACGATTAGTAATTATTATTGGATAAAATTAAAGAAAAATGTTGACAGGAAAACTGAGCCTCAGCCAAAAAATTTAAACAGAATTTGTTGATGCCTTAGATAATTTATTTGACATTGCTCACTTGAATGCCTTAAACATAATCGAAATCTAAGAGGATAAAGAGTGTCTGCTTGCCCAAAGAGAAAGAGGTCGCCGTTGTTGTATGGGACCAGTTGATATGGTACTTACTTCAAAAGAAATGAGGGCATCTAAAAGGCAAAGATCAAGCATGGAGAGAAAGCAGAAAGAATATCAATATTTGGAAGCCATGAATGAAAAAATTATTCTTGAAACCTCTAGTAGTGATGATTCAACTGAAGAATGCAAAGATGGTGGCAGTCAAAATGTAAATTTAGTGAAAAGGAAAACTCCTTTAAGAATGCCACTAACAACAAATATTGTGACACCAAGTCTGGCAGCAGCTTTGGACAGGACACTGACAGGAAGGCAACATACGTGTTAGCAGCTGCAGCTCAGAGTCTAGGCCACAATGTAGACCAGTTGAAAATCAGCCGTTCTTCAATACATAGAGAACGAGAACAATATCGAGAAGAGGCTGCTAAGAAATTAACAGATATATTTAAAACAACTACATCATCTACGCTGGTTGTGCACTTGGATGATAATTCCTTCCGGATCTGACAGGCAAAAATTTGGTTGACCGTCTACCTGTCATTTTATCTGATGTTGGGGAAAGCCAACTTCTTCGTTACCAAGCTACATTCTGGCACAGGAGAAGCACAGGCAGCCGCTGTTGATAAATTGTTGCTCGAATGATTTATGCTTACTGAAAACTCTGGTTAGCTATCAATAAGAAAATCCTGCTCTCTCCAAAGTAGCCAGCAATAAATTTGCAGGTCATCTGTGGTACCTTAGTGAGGGGCTCGTGGCTTTGGCATTTTTTGATTTGGCATTGACAGCCAAGTCCAAACGAGCAATGGTGAAACCTTTACACGAGCGACCAGGGCAAGATGATCCTCCTATATTCTATAGGTAAATGTTCAGAAACCTGTGGTCATGAACATACAATGAAGATACAATGAACTCCATGCTATTTTTTGACTGACTAAGAATCTCTAGTGATTTCCTGAAAAGCGATCCTGAAACATGGGAACTTAGAGATGATTATAAAGTTGCCTCAGAAATTATTCATCATCTACAAGTTGTAAATGACAATGCTGAAAGAGGAGTTGCTTTGATTGAAGAGTATAATTCCATAATTACAAAGAAAACCAGAAACAATATCTGTTTCAAGTAGTGCATGATCACAGAAGCAACTTTCCAGAATGCAAGAAAGAAATGCTTAAGTCAAAATAAACTTCAGCAAATGATTTGTGAGCCATTAGGCCTATATTATTATTACATAATAACATAAAGTCATACTAATTAATTGAAATCATTTAGAACTACTACTTTAACAGTTTGTTCACTTAATAATAGCAACAATTAAACATTGTTGTTTCATTAGGTAAAGAAAATATTAAAAATGATGGATAATGGAAAAATTTCTTTTAAAATACTGTTATGTCAAATTTAAATGTTATTGAGCTACCTCTAAATGACAAGATAATGTTCTATAACTTTGCAGAAATTTCTTTTATATTCATTGGAACACAACTCAAAGCGGAAAGTCAAAAAAAACAGTTTTAATTTTCTTCCATGAAAGTCAGAACCACCCTAATATATATACATATATATATATAATTATATATATATATATATATATATATATTCCAATTTAGATGTCAGTGGCTTTAGTTGCCCTACGGCGTCGTTGGACACTGGCAGCTCCATCATTTCATAAAAATTATATATACGTTGTCTGTGTATACGTGTGTGCGTACGTGTGTGTATGTGTGCATGGACTGATGCTGATGGTGGTGGAGCATGTGAGTAGGTATGTACAGGCCTACATCCGCCCCATGGTGGAGTCTATGTACATTATGCACTATAGCATAACATACAGTAGACAAGTATTGTGGGGCGTGGTGGCTCAATGGTAAGTTCGGCGCCTTGTGACCGGAGGGTTGCAGGTTCGAATCCCACTCTATAGCCGCTGGGTACCGACCTTGGGCAATTCTTTCACTCGCAATTGCTCGTGGCGCTTCGGCGTGAAAATTCCGGCACAGTATCAAATGCTGTATATCGGGAGCGCCTCTGAGTAGTAGTTGACTTCGGGAGGCGCCATAGAAATATCCGGAATAAATAAAGTATAGGCTAACTTAGGCATTCTCTGCGCCGCCTTCATGAGCGGAGGCGGTTGTATAGAAGGTTTCTTACGGAGGATTTCCTATATAGAAGGTTTCTTGGGTAGGAGGTCGGTTAGGTCGTGCGTGCCAGTGACAGACGATAAGAAGACTGCTTAGAGACTTAGAGATTTTCGGCCGTGATGAGATTGATGGGGGAGGGTTGCATCGAGTGGTTGATGGTTGGTTAAGGTGAATTGCTTGATATTTTTGCAAAAGGAAGATCTTCTTAAGTAGCTCCACGCAGACAAATGCTAAGAAATCTCTTCGTCGATCTCCGTGTTGTCCGTCTTGCTTTATATGCTGTCCGTTATCCGGGTTTCCTGGTTCTGTGAGAGAGGGGAAGATGAGCATATACAGGCGCGTGTACATAATACATCGACTGATGCTTGAGCATTGCGGCGATGGCGCTATAAAAATCTCATGTTATTATATAATAATTGCTAAGTGTTCACCTGTTGTGGTTTATCAAGCGCCTCGTCCATTAGAACAAGACGTTTATGTTCGGAAATTCGGAATAGAACGTATGCAATCAGGGGAGGCTATCCCCCCTAAGTCATTGGAGCAACTTCCCCTTCCCCTCTTTTCCCCCTCCACTTCTTTCCCCTCCCCCGAATGGTGGCACACACTGACAGATCTCCCCCCCCCCTATTTCTTGGATGGAGCATTTGCTCCACGGTTTCTATGGTGTAGACGCCTCTGTATACAATATGAAGAGTCACCCATTTTATGTTTGAAGGGTTAGCGACTTCATTCTCTTAGCTCAGCTCATCTGGGCAAATGTCCAGTCTCACCCGTCTCCTTATCTTTCCGCAGAGACTGAGCGGTCAGTGGTCAGTGAGTGTACGGTCGGTGCACTCATTTATAGCTTAGATCGCTAGGGGACGCAAGTGGAGCAAATATTTTAGAATGTCTGCGCCGGCGAGGTTTCGAAGCCCCCACCTTTGGGTTGACAGTGCAACGCTCTGTTATAACCTTTAGACCATCGCGTATCGCATAAACAAATGACATACCAAAAATGAACCATACATCAGGCCAATACGCGCGCACATAGATACATACATACACACATAGAAAATACACACATATGCGTAATATACATATAGAAATAAATACATAGATAACCACATGCATACATGCATATGTATGTAATGTTATGTAATCACATGTTTATATAACGTCTCTTCAAGAAAAACTCACCACAGGGGCTCTCGACCCGTACGGTGGAAAATAAGATCAGACAAAATGGATTTCAAGCGCTAACGGGACAGAGATAAAGACACAGACAAAGAAGCTCATTGTCGTAAGATGCTAACTAACCCACTCCAGAAAGTTGGACCGACCACAGCGAAGCTTCTGGCATTATATGCTATACAAACATACATACAAACATACATACACACAGACATACATGCAAACTTACACACATACATACATACATACATACATAGATACATACACACATACATTCATGCATAAATAAGTCAGTGTCTAAATAGGACATTGTCTACGAGAGAGAGGAAAGACATTCAAAACGTTTACAGCGCATTAGGGAGAGGCTGTCACTTTATCGTACCGCTGTCTATGGCTTCCGAGATAAACGCCTCGTCAAATGTCTTCGTGTAATTGCATCTACACGTCTTTGTCTGCCGCCTTCCAACCACAAGAATGTCTAGCCAGAAAGCCCAGAAGACGTCATGGATCGTCCCACTTCCGGTTGTCACTATTCCACTTCCGGTGAACACTCTCAGCTGAAGACATAAGACTCACTTGTAGTGCTTCTTGATTTCATATGAAATCCGTGTTCATTCTAAAGATCCATTATGCATTAGAAAATGCCAAAACAGTACGCATCTCTTTCGGTCTTCTCAGCGGAAATGGAAAGAACTATATATGAGTCAAGGATACCAACTACGCCTACGTCACAAGGCATCAAAATGTCTACGCCTCATTATATGGACGTCTAATGAGTACTGCCGTTTTTATAGAATAACCTCGGCTTATTCAGAAAAGCTGCATAAATTATCGGTTAATATATATGTAGCATGTTTGACATTATTAGAGCATCTAATACAATACAATACAATACAATACAATACAATATGTAATATACAAACAAAGGGTGAAATAGTATGGTCCCGTAAGGTGAGTCCCTGAGAGACAGCCATGAGCATGTAATGTCAGCAGCTTCAGTTTTCTTGGTCTCGCCTGATATTCCCACTGACAATTTACTCATTATATTTGAGTTGGCTAAGGGGCGCAAGTGAAGCTGAAATCTAGAAACATATTTCTGGCCGGAAGGGGGTATACATGCATCTCTGACCTTTCGACTGACAGTCCATACGATACCCATCATAATATCGCGTATTATATATATATATAATATATATGTGTGTGTTGGTGTGTGTGCATTATACAATGCAGTGTAAGATAACATGATATCATATGATAAGATATGATTTGATATGATATATGATCATGGGCGCCCGCAGCATTTTTTGCAGGGGAGGTCAGTCATGGCCGGGAGCACTGGCGGCGATCTTCTTTGACAGGTGGGGGGGGACACTTTTGAACGGATCTGGTCAAAAAAGAGTTTTGAACTGATCTGCTCAAAAAGGTCAAATTTTTTTTCGTGTGATGACCCTTTTTGGTGTTTCTTCTAAATTTGGGGGTCGGATGCATGGTGTGTCGGATGTATGATGTGCCTCCTATCTTCGTCAGTTATTCACAGTCCAACTACGCCGCTCAACCCGCTCCTCATCCGCCCTAACATTTCGCCCTTTCATCACCTCATCACTAAAATTTGCAAATCGCTTTAAAGCTATAGCTGTTCTGCTTCTTTTGAATAAACTCTCACCCGAATTACGACAAATATCAGATCCTTCCTACGAACTCACCAAAACCTTACCTCTTGTCATCTGTCCACATGGCTTTCACTCAAAACATAAAGCACTGCTCTTTCACAGATCTTAACCTGCTTCCTTCTCTTCCACTTGCCTCCCTCACCGCTTCAATTCTAAACTCTATCCACCGTAGCCGTCTGACTGCCTACCAGGCCTGCCTGACCTCCTTGCACTTTGACCCTCTGCCTATAGATTTTGTTTGACTGAGTGCCTGTGAATAATCTGGTTCCCGCGACCTATAGCTTTTGTGGGCATTGAAGTAATCGCGAGATTACGATTGCGATTACAAGTAAAAACTGCGAAAAAAACGGATTTTTGTGTGTGGAAGAAAGTAAAATTTAAAGGAATATGGCCATCTCTAATCCTGTTTGTCAATTTTTCTGATACTCAGATTTAGGCGAATTGTTTATAAATGCAGTCTCGACTCTCAACAATTTAGTTGCACTTACCATCACATCATCCAGCTGGTGACTTTGAAAACGACAGATAAGTTTAAATTACTTTAATGGCGGTCCCCTAGATATTATCAATTTTATTAATTTAAAATTTAGTTACAATCTTCTGTATTCTCGAATAGGGCCTACAATGATGGGATCTCAAAATGAACTGATCTAGTCTCAATTTCTCCTCCCAATCTGAAGCCCATAAATAAATATGATATACATAGGCCTACATATATGTATATGCCTATATACATAGGCCTACATATATGTATATGACTGGTTCCGCGTTAAGAAAGGCGTTCGGCAGGGTTGTAACATCTCTCCTTGCCTATTTAACATCCTGGCGGAACAAGTGATGCGCAAGGCGCTTGACGGGTTTATGGTTGGCTTCAGAATTGGCGGTAGGATCATCAGTAATCTTAGATATGCGGATGACATCCTCTTGATTGCTACATCACTAGAGGAACTTCAGGAGCTCGTCAGTAGAGTCGAAGTCGCTGCCGATGAGTACGGTTTAAAGATAAATGCTTCAAAGACGAAAGTTATGACCAACATCGATGAGGTCCTTGAGATTTTCGTTGCAGGCGTTGGGCTCAAACAAGTTGATAACTTTACATATTTGGGTAGCAAAATTTCAAGCGACGCAAAGTGTTCAGGCGATATTAAGTCCAGGCTGGCCATGGGTATGGCAGTCATGGTGAGGCTCACGAAGGTCTGGAAAAACAAATCCATCAGCACCCAAACCAAGCTCCGCTTGATGAAATCCCTGGTGTGGTCAGTCGCAACTTATGGTTGCGAATCATGGACGCTAAAAAAAGCTGAGGAAGAGCAAATTCAAATTTTTGAGAATAAATGCATTCGAAAGCTTTTGCACATCTCCTGGACGCTCAAGCTTACTACAGAGCAAGTTTATCGGCTTGCTAGAACTTCCCCCGAACTCTTGGGTTCCGTCAAGGCTCGCAAACTCTCCTATTTCGGTCATATCATCAGGCTCCCTCAGGATTCCTTAGAAAATGCCATCATGCTGGGTCACGTTGAAGGATATCGACGCCGTGGAAGACCACGAATTAACTGGATAGACAACATTCTTTCCTGGTTCCATCTTTCTGGATCTTATCTTCTCGCTGCTGCACGCAACAGGCGCCACTGGAGAACCCTAGTCCATACATGTGACCAACCGTCGCGCAGCGACGTCGTGTTTGACATGACATATACATATATTACAGCTGTCTTAGTAATTATTTGTCCTGTGTCTTATCTTTATATCCAAGTCCAACCACTCTCTCTTCAGTCTTGTAGGATGATATGATTTCGCGTATCACCATCCTCCGCCTTTGAACCATGCAGAGAGAAACCCAAGCTATCTTTCAACAGCCAACATCTGTTTGACCTTTCAGACCGAGAGAGTACACGGTTTCCAGTATCCATGATTCTCTGGGCAGTCGCCTTAGCTTGCTGACCCTAAGGTCAGGGCTGGCATTGGCCGGCTCTAGGTAGGTTCCATTAAGCCTACTGTGTTATTTCTATTAATTCTATAGTGAATCAACTCTGGGGTTCTCGTCAACAGCCAGCACTTGCTGTTGCTTTCAAACTCAGATAGTAAGGTTTTCAGCATCCATGATTCTCTTGGCAGTCACATCATGATTTCCAGGGGGGGTCACGCGACCCCCCTTGACCTATGCTGCGGGCGCCCATGTATATGATACGGTAAGATTAATATAATATAACATGATATAATATATTACAATATAATATAATATAATCCAAACTCAATTAATCTAACCTAATCTTTTCAAATATAATAATCTTATATAGGGTCCTGTTGTAGCACGTTTAGTGTAATAACTGTTATTTGATATGTATAATATTATAGAGTCAACTATGTAATATATAGGTCTAATATATCTGATGCAATCTTGTCAGCGTTTATGGATCAGCTGTTTCTCTGCGCTTAGCTTTAGAGTAGCACTTTAGAAATTTGGAGTTTACGATAACGATTACGATGTTTTTCATTCAGTAATACAATACACGGAATGAAACAGCATCATTGAAAGAGTTCGGAAAATAAGCTGATTATTGTGCAATCGCCAGATGACGCCAAGCATCGATGTGTGGCCGGTGACTCAAATAACAAATAATAGATTTCGACTAGTTTGGATGTTATAACATATTTTAGCATAGTATAGGCCTAATACTGTATAATTATTAAACGTATAGTAACAAGTTTAGAGCGTGTAAATATAATATTCTCATTATGTGCTATATTAATAGTAGGTATTTAAAATAATTTATTTCTAATATAGAAACCTAGCATATATAAGCCAGTAGTTCCAAATATTTTCCGCCATCTGTTTTTAGATGGCCCGTCAAACCTATCTCACCACCGAAAAATTTCTGTTCATTTGTGTAAGTCCTCCTTATTTTAATTCCTGTTACTCTCCGTTATCATAAAATAAAATTTTGGGTGACATTACAAGAGCACCCACTCAGACCTTAGTTCTCAATATCCAGCTGGATCAGGTATAGGAAAGAACTTCATAGCAAAAGCCAAAGTCCATTAAGCAGCAGCCAACAGTCATTATTTACAAAATAAAACCTAGAACAAAATCACTTTTGTTGCATCATACGAGATAGTGTTATGAGAGGAAGAAACCATTCACCAATGCTGAAGAAATAATTAATCCCGCACTAAAAATTGCAGATAAAATGCTAGGTGACAAAAAAGTGGAAACACGTTTTTCGATCAGATATGCTTGTCTAATAACACTATGACTAGACGAACTGCACACTCTCTTTTTTGTGATGAACGAATCAGTGATATTTCTGATACAGGTTTTCGAGCAATAAGTGATAGTTTTAAAGTTACTGAGGTTCGTTTCCTGGACTTAAATCGATGCATTCGACAACCAAAGGAAGCGACCTGTTTCAAACTCTTAAGGCGTGTGTCGAACAGAAGTAGGCTAACATAGAATGGAATAAATTGCTCAGCATCTGCAGCGATGGCGCGCCAGCCTTAACTCTGCCACTGTCCGTACTCTGGTAATGCCAGTCCTAAGCCTAGATAAAAGAGGAGGAAGACGAGCTAATCATCTTTGCTGAAACACGGTGCCGTTAAATAGAACGAACATCACCAAATCTCCTTAAATGGAGTAACGACCAACGAATAGATTTTTATATGGTCGATGTCAATGACCATGGCAGGCTTGGCAGTTTTCCAGTGGATTCCTTACAAACACGAGAGAGAGAGAGAGAATGAGAAAGAGACAGAGAGAACGAGAGAGAGAGACAGACAGAGAGAGAGACAGAAAGATAGAGATAGATAGAGAGAGAAAAAAGAGAGAGCGAGAGAGAAGAGAGAGAGGGGGAGGGAGAGAGAGAGAGAGAGAGAGAGAGAGAGAGAGAGAGAGAGAGAGAGAGAGAGAGAGAGAGAGAGAGAGAGAGAGAGAGAGAGAGAGACAGAGACAGAGACAGAGAGACAGAGAGACAGAGAGACAGAGAGACAGAGAGACAGAGACAGAGACAGAGACAGAGACAGAGACAGGACAGAGACAGAGAGAGAGACAGAGAGAGAGACAGACAGACAGACAAGACAGAGACAGAGACAGAGAGAGAGACAGAGAGAGAGAGAGAGAGAGAGAGAGAGAGAGAGAGAGAGAGAGAGAGAGAGAGAGAGAGACAATTTCAAAAGGAAACAACGGAAAGCCAGGAAAGACACTAACGAGATTGACGCAGGTCGAAAGAACTGCTTTACCTGCTCCATTCTCTCTCTATCTCTCTTTCTCTCTCTGTCTGCCTCTCTGTGTCTCTCTGTATCTCTCTGTCTGTCTCTCTCTTGCTCTCTCTAACACACGCGTTTTCTCTTTACCCTCGTAGGCCTCAGCCTTTAATTCTTCCTATTCCCTGAATTCATTGTGTCCCTATAAAAATCCCTCTCATTCCGTATCCCCTTATCACCTTTCTTTATCTTACTTCGCACGTTTCTGTCTCCCTAGCCGGACTTTTGACCTTAATTTGGTTTGCCTTTTGACACCAGCAATCTTAAGGTTACATCATGTGCAACTAACAGTAATGGTGATCGTTGATTGCTTGATTGATTGATTGTCTGATTGATTAATTATTTATTGATTTATTGATTTCGACTTTTCCAATTTATTCGTCAGCTTTAGCAGTCTCTTCATTTGATGGATTTGCAGAAGGGTTTTTCTAATAATTAAATAACAAAAGCAGTTCTATCCATACTTAGTTGAATAGGCTTTGAACTGTAATGTAAAATAACTTAGCATTACAGCAGTGAGTATTCACACAAGTATGAGTATTGTATTTCTGAATCTAGGTTGATATATGGCATGTGTTGCTGCGAAATACGGGCAGAACTAGAGCAAACGACTCTTAACTTAGAGGACTGACGAGAATGCTGAAACTATAGACTGGAGAAGAGGAGTCGTCAGAGAAGAAGTTCAGGTGATCATAATGATAAGAGCAGCCAGCCTAAGTCTAAGTCTAGGTTCAGTCTAGACTCTAGAGGTATCCGGTAGACGAGATAGATTATCACAGTCTTAGGGAGTCTTAAGTATGTGACCGAAGAACAATGACTGGACTCAGAAGATAACCGTTCGTCTTAAGCGGATCTTGAATTTAGTTCTTGTAATAAGTGGCAATCATCTGTTTAGTGTAGCTCGAAAAATCTTGTGCAATCACACTGTATACTCGTCAAGTGACATTCGCAGAGAATGGCATTAAAGAATTTTCTACAGAGGAATCTCTCATATCGCAGCCTAAAGTGATCCAATGGTCATCTGCCTTCACAGATACGCAGAGAAAACCATTGTGCTATAGTTCATCGATTGAAACCTGGTGTAATTTATCTAATCAATGTAATTTTAATTGGATATTTATATAGCGCCGCTCAAAGAGCAAAACAAGTCATATGCACTCTCTGCTCCAGTCCATATGATGTCATATGCCATTCAGAACTAGACTATTACATCAGTGGCATAACAATGCACAGCAACCTGGAAGAGTCGCCAGTGGTGGGCCCACGCACACACATGGAACCAACCACCAGGTTCCTTTCGACAATTGTCAGATGACATGGGCGTTCAGAGTTTCTGGGTCAAGTTGCGTCGATAGGTTGGAGCGACAACAGGTGACAGCCCTCGCAGCACACGATGACGCTGTCGCCGAGCAGTTCAGAAGATGACGCATGTCCGGCTAATTCGTCGAGGCGCCAGGTGTACGTAGAAAAGGCATTCGTCACGTGTCCGTCGGTAGATTGATGCACCCCCAGTCTATATATACTATATATACTTCGGCCATTGCGTTACGAAGTGTTAAAGGCTGTGTAGTATGTACAATACTCCATGTTCCCTATAACCCACAGCAAAGACCAAATACGCTCTATAACCAATAAAGCCCAGAGGAAATTCCGTCCACGTGTCTCGTCATCGTCATCATCGTCGTCGTTGTCGTAGTCGTCTCTGGCGCGGTCATACCTTTCAGCAGACGAT
>OY744608.1:15868026-15898026 GCA_963556255.1 Allolobophora icterica
ATGATCGACACTGACCAAAACTTAGAGAACGAGACAGAAAGCGAGTCAGGTACATAGAGGGATCACGAGTAGATAAACACACACAGACATACACGCAGACTGACAGATAGACAAGCACACACGGACAGAGGAGTTAGAGAGAGAGAGAGAGAGAGAGAGAGAGAGAGAGACAGACAGACAGACAGACAGACAGACAGACAGACAGACAGACAGAGACAGAGACAGACAGACAGAGACAGAGACAGAGACAGAGACAGAGACAGAGACAGACAGACAGACAGACAGACAGACAGACAGAGACAGAGACAGACAGACAGAGACAGAGACAGAGACAGAGACAGAGACAGAGACAGACAGACAGACAGACAGAGAGAGACAGAGACAGAGACAGAGACAGAGACAGATACAGAAACAGACAGAGACAGACAGAGACAGAGAGACAGAGAGACAGAGATATATATACTGCATGGAATGACAGACAGACGGAGAAGGAGGAAGAGATAGACAGAGAAGTGGTGAAGAGTGCGTGATGCCTTGTCACGAACCCAGTGGACTTAATTGCGAATCGGGTGACGGAGAACAGCAGCTGTTTACACAACAGCCACTCCTCAATCGTTCCGATTAGCCGACATATCTGTCGCTTAGAACGTATCCGAGTAATAGTCTTCCGAATATAACGACATCTTGAGTTTCCCAGGGCTACTAACGTCGACCTTGTCTGATATAACTTCCGGGAATCAAAATAATTATCTAAATTATTAAGAACACCGTAATGTTATAGTCTGCCTCCATTTAAGGCACTCCGCAAAGGACATTTGGCGCAAAGTTATAATACTGCTTAAAACACATTCAAAACTTTTGTTTACGTTCTTGAGGTTCGATACTCGTGGTGTGACGAGAAATTGATGTCAATTAAATTTTGAATCTCGTGAATATAATTTGAATTCCTGACCATTTCAATCTGTTGCAGTGATGTTATTGACCGTTTCAGTGTATTGTATTTAGGGTCATTACCATCTCGATCTAGTGGATTCAGATTCATGATCATTTAAAACTAATGTATTCAGATTCGTGATCATTTCAATCGATCGAATTCAGATTCCTTGTAATTTCTATCTACTGTATTCAGATTTCTGATCATTTTAATCTAGGAAATTCAGATTCCTTGTAATTTCTATCTAGTGCACTAAGATTTTTGATCATATCTACACTGTGAACGGAAAAAAACCAGACCTCTCTTATTACTACGATAATTTTTGTAATAATATGCATATTTTAATAAAACGTGGTGGAACTTCAGTTTAAAGGATATGAATCATATAACTATTATTTTTTAGTTATAATGTATGTTCAAAATGTCCTCCTTTGGCCTCAACACACGCACAAAGACGCGCTCGCCACTGACTAATTGCTGAATCGATTACAGCTTGATCAAATTCATCCCATGCCTGAGTTATACGTTCACACAGTTCTCCGACATCGCGCACCTTTGTCTTGTAAACTTTTTCTTGCATCATACCCCAGATTTTGTAGTCCACGGGATTAAGGTCCGGGCTATTTGAAGGCCAAAGTGTAGGGGGAATGAAATCTGGAGTTACGTTTGTAAGAAGTTCAACAGTATCGCGAGCTCGGTGTAACGGATGTTTTATTACAAATGACGTCACGGTCACGTCAATTTTTAACTGCTTTAGCGCATTATTATCTGAGATTATAGTTTGGAATAAAATAGTTTTAGACTCAATAACATTTTCAATATTTGGTGTTTATTTCCCTATTTATTGTAGAGGTCTGGTTTTTTCCGTTCACAGTGTATATACTGTATTCAGATTTCTGATCATTTTAATCTAAGAAATTCAGATTTCTGATCATTTCAAACTAGTGTTTTCAGATTTCTATCTAGTCATTCTAGTGTATTCAGATTCTTGATAATTTCTTTCTGTACTATTTAGATTATTGATAATTTCTACCTAGTGTAATCAAATTCTTGATTATTTCTATCTAGTGAATTCAGATCCCGGTTTCAATCCAATTGAATTCAGATTCCTGACAACATAACAACGAGTGTTTGTAAAGCGACAATATGCTCGAAATCTAAAGCTGCCTGTAATGAACTGGATTTCAGACAGACGCTGTTCAAGGCTACCTTCCTGCGCTGGCGCCCACCGTCTCTGCCTCGATCCGGGATGTTGCATGCACACACTGGGACAAAGATCGATGCGTCCTCCAGTGCTAGTATGTTTAGCCCCCACCGGCGGGCCTTCCATCACTTCGATTTTTATTTGGATCAGACTGCCTTGAACCGTTCAACGCTCTGCTTGCTTCAATAACGACTTCCGATTTAAGATGATACGTTGATCCTAGCACGCGTCTGAAGTGTCACTTTGCTCGTAACTATAATTATTATTTATTCAAACGGACTCATAATAGGCCTACCTCGTGTTTACCGTTATTTCTTAACCATCATATATCATGTCTAAATATCGATTGAGCGTCTGATAACTATTAGCCTCGCTTCCGTCGTATCCGTGGTCTTTAAAATGTCGCTTCAATTTGGACTTTTGATTACCTGCGTATTGTTCTGCCTATCAGGTAAGTCGTTCTTGCGTTGATTTGTCGTCACGGTATGTATATGTGTATGTAAGTATGCTCATGCGTATATCTACTATGTGCATGTATGTGTATATGTACGCATATATACACATTGTCTGTATACGATTTTTGGGTGTCTGGGCATTTCACAGCGCCTTGTTGGTTCCTCACAGAGACCCTCTTGCTGTTGTATCTGAATTTAGAGTTCTAAGAAAGCGACCTGTACATAAGTTATGCTCGTGTATTTGGGGCATATTCTGAAGAGGTTCTTAATCGCCAGTCTCGCGCAGACATTATGGGAATCGATCAACAAATTCAAACTACGATTGGTAAATTATGCACACTGTGACCGAAGACTCTGACTGTAGTCTGAGCAGCGTGCAGACCGAATAAGTTCCGTAAAGACCTCGAGGGTCATCCGAAAAAAATGAGAGTCTGACACAGGACGATCGAACAAACGAAGATAGTCGAGCGGACATCGCAGTTAGAAAGGAATACAATATCAACGGACGCTTTGTTAGGACGAAGTGCCAGCTAAAGATTGTTTGAACATAAGGGGAAATTTTCAGTAGGTAGTTAGATGTATTTATTTATTTAGGATTGGAAAAAGTAGAGTTTTATTGTCCTTCTGCGTTTTAAATATTTACACCTACAGTTTAGACTAGGCCCTTGTACCACGATGGCCAACAAGAGTAACAGATTTCGACACTGAGATCTTTATCCAGTAAGTAAACGTTAGTCAGTTAGTCAGTTAATAAATCAGTCAGTCAGTCAGAAACTAAGTAAGTGAGTAAGTGATTAAGTGAGTAATTTTTTCGCGAAACAACCACCCACAGTTTACGAATAAAAAATTAAAAGATTATGCAATGTTATATGACAAGTGAGTTTTCACCTTGCGATCTTAACTCCGTCACTGTCGTTTTCCCGTGGTGCCAGTCCCAAGCCTGAGAAAACGAGGATGGCGATATTAACATCTTTGTCATGTCACAACATTGTTGAACAGAAACTACACACACCCGTCTTGCGACCTTGATTTTACTCCCGTCATGTGAAACATAAGAATTTTTAAATATTATTGTTCTACGATCGCTCCATTATAATTGCTGCCCATTTTCTGTTGAGCTGAATAAAAATATTATATTGATTAAAACTGTCATATAACATTGCATAATCTTTTAAATTTTTTCTATTGTGTTAACTTTCTGTTGTGCTTACTTTGTCCAGTCCGCTGTGGATAATACAAAAGATGAACACAATAGAAAGTAAGCACAGAAGAAAGTAAACATACCAGAAACAGAACAGTAAAAGACCGCAGCTGTTATCGTTTGTTTTGGGGCTGCCCTTACATGTTGCGCTATGACAAATGGTTTCATTTCCAAATTTCCAACAAGGAAGGAAGTAAATTGAAGATCTAACGCGCAAATGTCAAAGATGAAAGCTGCAGTTGCCTCCTCTTTCATCAACAAGCGGCGTCGGGTGTGATAAAAACAACATTCAAATCCAATCGGAAATAATGGACACTTGTTGTTGAGCAAACTGTCCGTCTTGGATCCGAGCGCAGCTTCCGAGGCATTCGATAATTTAAAAAGAAATTCGCAGAAGTTTTAAAAAACTTATGCAATATGTCATACAATCGGAAGCTGCCGGGGGGAGTAAACGAAGCGCCACAACAAATGGCCAGCATTATAGATTTCCATGGTTGTCACAAAGGCTCTGTGGAAAATTGGCCAAACACACAAATCATACGCCGGCTGTAAAAACACCTGCAATAACACGCCTCTATCCTGCATCTGGGCGGTCAAAGCCCCAGAGTTTCAAAGGCATCGTCGAAGACGTATGACTACCTGTACATAGAGGTCAGCCGAGTATAACTGGTCTGGATTCACAAAGCAAAACAAGTCTTCCTATTTTGCACTTTGCAGTAAAGACACCTGAGACTTGGTTCATGACTGCAAGATTGTCGATCCATGACATAATTATATCATATGGTGTCAAAATGCAGAGTCGTATTTGATAAATTTTTCCCGAAGGAGTTCAGCAATTGTCTGTATTTTGTAAAAAGTCATTTTTCCAGCGTCGGCTCGTGGTTCCCAGGAGTGGGCTAAGATTGACTCCTCTAAAAAAGACGTTTCGATTAAAACTAGAGTGATTGACTTGGGGCCTATATATTATCTTTGAGCTTCCCAACGGCGTCTGAGATTTTAAAGCGTCATTTTTTAGAAACCGACTGGAAAGTTTCAAGGGTTGTAAGTAGACTCTGTAGTAGTAGGTCTATATTGGTTTACTGTACAAAACTGGTTTTCACACCGCAACCAGGAACATAGATTCATGACGAACGTAATTAAAGTTAAATGTGATGACAGTTGTGAAAGTTACTAACAACGGGGATTCAGAAAATATTCTTTAAAAGATCTCATGAAATGTCGTTTCTGTCATTCTTTGTTGGGTTGGAATACATAGAAAGTAAGAGGTGGACACGAGGCCTTAATCCGCGGAGACAACTGATCCTTGGTGGGAAAGCATAAACCCTGGATTAACTCATCCCTAAACTCAAACACACACGTTTGGTAACTCGCAAGTACTATGCCACTTCGAATTACATTGCACAAATAATCAAATATGCACGAAATTGGCGCATAGGTGGGATTTTGTGCTTAAAAGTGTTAGTGTCCATCTATGGGTCATTGACGTCTGTCAATGACCCATAGATGGACACTAAAACTTTTAAGCTAAAACTAAAATTTTCATACACTGACGATGGTCAGTGTATGCATGTACAAATGCATCTGGCCATTTAGATAGCGGGTTTTCAGAGCATCATATAGAGGCGCTAAACGTGGTATTCTCACGGAACTATAGACGGTGTATATTGAGATCGGTGTAAAAAATGTTTCTAAGGTTGTCTTTGGGGGAACAATGCGTGTATACTTAGAGTCAAAGACTGTTTTAAGAGTCTGCCATACACCAGCAATTTCAGCCTCTTTAGGTTTAACCCTTTCCCGCCCGAATTGTTTTGATACCTATTGGGTTAATCGGGTCACGGGTGACCCGGTCGGGCGGGAATGGGTTAACCCTAGTTAACAGAGGTCCGTTATTCCTTGTCTAAATCTCTCGCTCTGGCATCGCTTCTGAATGGCCCGCCCGCTAGAAGCGCTTTATAAATATCCGAATACAATACAATACAATAAATCGCCTAGTATAGGCCTAGTAAATGTATTCGCCAGTCAGATAAAACGCGAATTCCCCGAAACGAGGAAACCGTTAACGTACGAATCCAATTTTTCCCAGAATTAAAGCCATCCTCCTTTCGACACCCGACCGCCCTGACCATCTGCCGCTGACAGTTACGCAAATAATGATCGACTCACTGAATGACGGCCTCAAGTGCGACCTATATGGTTACAGAGGAGTCGACGACGGTACAAGAGGTTTTCGCGTCGATGACCCCGATTAGGACGAGGACGATCGCTGGAAGGAAGCCCGTTCGGTGCCAGTCGGAGGAAAGATCAAGTGACAGAGGTCGTCATGTACAGTGACAGTGTGAGGATCAGAGTTTGCCAACGGTCTTTGTAAAGGGCGGAGGATTAAAACGATTCTGGTTCACGTTACTCGTCGTCCTAAGCGCTTTTCCAAGGCAACCTGATTGCGGCGGCGGGACGCGTGATGCCCGGCCATAGATAAACAGACAGTCCACGAACGATACGGCCAGGAAGTTTAGCCTACTTATTGATCTAAATGGCCGAATAAAAGTAGTCCCTTTATCCTTAAGCCTAGTAAATATGTAGGAAATATAGCCAAGCTATTCGTGTGCAATATTTGACTGTATATAACTATTATTACTAGACGTATATAGAGGCTATTACGATAACGATTATGGTCTCGAGTGCAATCGAGTTCGTTTTTAAAAGTCTTGGTCTTGGTCTTGGTCTTGAGACCAAAAGTCTTGGTCTTGGTCTTGAGGTTCAAAGTCTTGGTCTTGGTTACGCAAGACCAAGACCAAGACTCGGCTATCAACGTGACCAGTCACTAACAAAACTCAAGAATTAAAAAATTTATCAAGCCTGCTTGCGTCATACCCTACGACAAATATCTACGGACGGATACAAGTCGTGTTGGTCAGGAAAACCCATCGGCGGCAGCAACTAAGCTGTGCTGTGTCTGGAAGCCCTGCCGAGACTTTTTTCTGAAGCCAGACGCTCTGATAAAACCATGAGAGGATTTCAAAAACGCTCACGATTGTACATTTACATCCACTGTCATCCAGTGCTTGAAGAGCTACTGTGTGTGCCAGCGACTTAAGCACCTATTAGAACGTATTTTTCACATGGCGTATAATTTATGATGCCCCACAAGTAGTGGTCAGCCGGAAATCGCCTCGGACATTTGCCTCGGCCGAATATCCCGTTTTTTGCCACTATTCGGAAGTATTCGCCTCGGCAAATACTGTACACACAAATAGTTGCTTGTCACATGCCTGAATTTGTAGGCTCATAAATATCAGCTTTGAGCTTCATCTAGCATATTTATTTTGAAGAAGAAAAGTACCAAAAAACACCAACACCGGAAGTCCACAACGGAAGTCAAGTCCATTTCATTGATTATTTATTTATATAATTCAAAATGTATTAGTCAATTATTACAAGTACATAAATTTATATCGATAATTTTTCATTACATGAAAATGTGAAGCTTCGCATATGGATAAAATGGTGCTCGGTTCGTACCCGGATCCGGCAAATAGTACATCCAAATAATCGGATTCGGTACTCGGTTGAAAATGTCTACCCGGCTGACCCCTACCCACAAGTGTCTTGGTCAGAAAATTCTGAGCGAATTGGTTTTTATAAAATACAAAAGGCATTTGGAATAACATTTTGCGTGAAGGACTTTCGTAAGTAAGAATTCGGAATTCTCTGCAGTCTGCATTTAAAGCTAAAATTGCTTGATTAAAATAAAAGAAACGTTTTCATTAATAGCGAGTAGTCCGAATTGACAATTTTTTTGGTAAGAAATAGAAGTCTTGACCTGATTGTGATTTTTTGGGTCTTGGTCTCGGTCTTGGTCTTGAGGTTCAGGGTCTTGGTCTTGGTCTTGATCTCGAGGTTCAAAGTCTTGGTCTTGGTCTTGAGGTTCAAAGTCTTGGTCTTGGTCTTGAGGTTTAAGGTCTTGACAACAAGACTGGTAGTGAGTACACGACGTGGGTGGTTCGTTAGAACATAACATCAGTTGTGATTCCACACGTACACACGATCTAACCGATCAGTATATAATCAGACTACTTCGCAGTTGAGAAAATGTCGACTTGATGGTCGCTCATCTGCGTCAAGTCGCCTTCGACTGCAATTTTTTTCTCGCGACATAACATACCCGGTAGTCTCAGATCGGTCGCAAATACGTTCTTCGCCGAGACTGATAACCATTCAAAGCCGCTACATCGATTCCGAATTAATTACGCCGCCAACCGTCAGGGCGCGCCACACCACCGAGTTCAATAGATGATAGGATTTGGAGACTTAACGGGCAATCCGGCTTGGCTCACTGGTTGGTAACTATAGGCCAGTCCAGATGTTTCGACGTGTCATCAGAAAAAACGCCTATTGATATCGATCGATCGATTTCAGAGGCTTTGTTGCCGACGCCAGATTTAATTCGGGCGACGCCAGAGAATGAGTTTTGTAGCGCATTTCTTGACGAACGCGATGGATTAGTTTAAAGTGATTACTTGAAGCTTCCACGCCGTCTTGATATTAATTGATATTGAAACTTTTCATAAAGCACATTGACTTGACCGTAATCAAAACAGATGTGCTTTGTATGTTGAACGAAACCTGGTGCAATCTTTTTCACGTCAAACCCTCTGCACACGGGAACAGTGAAAGGGAAATAATCTAATATGGGAACTTTTTATACTATGGACGCCGTCGTAACGCGAAGACATCCACCGATGAGCAATTCTATATCAGGGTGGGAGTTGTCAGGGATATTGGGGTTTCAACCCCCTAGTATTTCTTAGGGCCCTCAGTTAAGTCTTCATTGCAAACCCCAGAGGGGTCGTTTCCAACCCCGTCAGTCGTGCTATTACGATTTAGCATTAGTTTACTCTGAGTCTCTGACAAAGAGAAGAAATATCCATGGTGTATCTATCATGTATGCATTTTTGAATTTTCTGAACAAAAGAATTGATTTTAATTCGAGTCTGACCTGCCAGCGTTGAAATCAGCTGCTTTCAAATTTCGTTGACATCGGTTTCCAAAATACGGATCAAATGTTCAACCGGTGCCAACCACCAACCTTTTTTCTACAATTCCCACACTGTTCTATAGACAGCACCGCTCTCTGAAATCATAATTCTCTGCAGGACAGTTGGTCTAAACACGTCATTTCAGAGTTGTGTACAAATCTCATTTTCAATATCATACATTTGCCAAAATCTTGTAGTATTTTAGCCGTTTTAGAATTATACCTGACCAGGTGATATTTCTACTAAAGTTAGTGTGATATATAGCGTTGGAAAATGATTTTACAAATTAATTTTATTGCAGTTGGAGTGGCTCATACATACACATGTTGCAGTCAGTCTGATATTATAGGTGTCTAAGGCCAAGACATAGGCTGCGCGTAAAAGTTTAAAACGATTAAGATTAAAATATAAAAATATCCAAATGTTATGGTTTCTTTTGGATGATGTT
This sequence comes from Allolobophora icterica, assembly GCA_963556255.1. Classification (NCBI taxonomy): domain Eukaryota; kingdom Metazoa; phylum Annelida; class Clitellata; order Crassiclitellata; family Lumbricidae; genus Allolobophora; species Allolobophora icterica. The sequence continues at coordinate 15,877,305 of OY744608.1, forward strand.
AATTCGATTCCTAGATACGCAATTTTTAATAACTAGAGGGAAATTTGAAGCTCATATAATTCCCATAAGGGTTTTTCTATGTCCATAATACGGGTTCACATGATTTCACAATTTAGAAACAGGAATATAATATCAGCGCAGTGTTTCAGTGTTTCAAAGCCACATTGGACCACGGAAAACAAATAAGTATTTTCCTATATACTTAGCGCATGATCTCGATTAAAACAAAATAAACGAACAGTTCAGTAAATGGTGGCAAATATATTTTCTCGACAACTTGCACAAGGATGAAGTCATCTTAAGGATGAATCATATTCTGCAACCTGCAAAGCTTTAGAACTGCTTCTGTCGATGCAAGATGCAATAGACTTGGACCGCTACGAGTCTCAACGGCTAATTGATTCCCACAAGCCATACTCAAATTCCATCCAATCGTCTAACCCCAATCTCTCCTCATCATTGTACCCATCCAATTAATTACAGTCCATCCTACCCTTCCACTCCATTCGTTCCTGAATTCCCTCCAATTATCTCCTTTTAACCCAAGTCCTTTTATCCTAATCTTTCTCCATATTCGCCTACTTCTGTCCAGTCGAGAAGGGCCAATTCAGTTCAAAGACTCCTTATTTTCTTCCTCCTTTCCACTATCTCTATATCACCGCTCATAGTCACCCTTCTTCTTGACCTCACTCCTTGGTGTGTTTTTCCCATTGTCAATTGGTTGATTGAAGCCCCTAAGGGTCACATCGAAATCGAAAGGCGACGTCAGTAGCATTAGTCGTAAATGCGACAACCTTTGACCTGGCAAGTGCTGCCATCCAGCGGTCAAAAGGCCAAAGTATCGTCTAGACACAGCGTTACATAACAACGGTAAGACAAACTCACTCTTAAGGGCAGTCGGACTAGAAACAATGTCCAAAAATAATCATTGTGACCTATCTTCTCTCTGTCTCTGTCTGTCTCTGTCTCTATGTCTCTCTTTCTCTCTTTCTCTCTGTCTCTGTCTGTCTCTGCCTCTGTCTCTGTCTCTGTCTCTGTTTCTGTCTGTGTCTCTTTGTGTTTCCTTCCCTCTTCCTTCCTTCCAGCCTTCCTCCATCCGTCATTTCTCTTTTTCTGTATTTCTGTCTTTTCAATGTCTTTATATTATGCCTTTTTCAATTCTATTTTTCTGACCTACTCTTTTCTTCACTCCTTTCCTTCTGGTTTCTCAAGTTCTTTGGCTCTTGTTCTTCTTCTAGTTCCTGTTCTTATTCTTGGTTTCTCCTCCTCTTCCTCCTCCTCTTCCTCCTCCTCTTCCTCATCCGCCTTTTACTCCTTCTCCACCTGCTCCTTTTCATCCTTCTCCTTTTCCTCATTTTCCTCCTCCTTCTCCACCTGCCCCTTTTCATCCTTCTCATTCCTCCTCCTTCTCCTTCTGGTCCTTTTCATTCTCCTTCTCCTCATTCACTTCCTCGTACTTCTTCTTCTCCTCGTCCTCCTTCTTCTCCTGTTCCTTTTTTCTCTTCCTCCTCCTCCTCATTCTTCTTCTCCTCCTTTTCTTCCTCCTCTTCATTCACTTCTTTCTCCTCCCTCCTTCTCCTCTTGTTCCTCCTCCTCCTTCTCCTCCTCCTCCTCATCATTCTAACCCCTCCACCTCCTCTTCTCCTCCTTCTCCTTCTCGTCCTCGTCCTCGTTCTCGTCCTCCTCCCAATAGTCTAATTCATTTCCATGAACCATTCGATCAACCTTTGCTCTTCAAAGCGAAAAACCAGTTCAGCAGATTCTCCAGCCAATGTCATTTCGTTCGGATTCGAGGCTATTTCCTAATTTAACTAATGGAGACGCGTCACCGGAAGTCCGTCCGTCCATATGGTCGGTTAATCTCGACGTCGGTTTCGACTGAACTTCAGTCAGATCATCTTCTCTTCGTCTTCGTCTCCGACAGCAGACGAACCGGAAAGAGTGTGTCTGTCTCACTCGATGATCACAAGACATCTCTCTGTCTGTCTTTCTGCTTCTCGCTCTCTGTCTTTCTATCTTTCTGTCTGTCTTGCTCTCTATCTGTCTCTGTCTCTGTCTCTGTACCTTTCTGCATCTCTCTCTTTCTCTCGCTGCGCATCTGTCTATTATTCCATCTGTCTGTCTGTCCGTCTGTATGTATGTATGGCTGTCTGTCTCTGTCTCTCCGTCTCTCTGTCTCTGTCTCTGGAATCTTCTTAAAACAGAATGCAGTCATCATTCATCCACGATTGACTGATGTCTTAAATCGAGTCTTTAATGTGATGCGGCTTATGAAGTGCATCGAAATCACATCAGCGATCTACCGGAAGTTGGCTCTACCTAACAGAGGCCTAATCTAATCTAATCTAATCTAACTAAAACTAATCTTATCTTAACTTATCTTATCTTATCTTATCGAATTCAATGCTAGACATTACCTTAAGGAGCATGACGTGTGCAAACCGTTAAACACCAATTTATTCAACTTTTTATGCGGACATAAACAGCGCCATTAAGGCCAACATCTCGAAACAAATAAATGTGGTCATTCTTATTTACAGAAACTGGGATCATGACATATGTCAATTTTCTAACAGAAATCCATCTGGGAAATGTAATGAAGGTTGCTTTCAGCCAGATAGCGTCTGCTCTGATAAATTTCTTTAGATCACAGAGTAAAAGGGGTGTTAACGTGTTCCAGCGTCTGGATGAGGCCAAAGATGAGCGGAAGAACGGAACGCCTATATAAATTTTATCGGTTTGGTGCAGTAGATACAGAATGGGCTACCAGAAACACAAAGGCCCAAGGACCCTCGAGGGCCCTTATCAGAGCTCGGTTTTCAAATAATGCCTTTGGCTCCCATATCACAGATCGATATTCAAACAGTGCCTTTAGCTCCATATCGCAGAGCGGTTTGATAAGAGGACCCAGAGGCGGATTAAGGCATGTTCAACATGTTCGGCCGAACAGGGGCCCCCACACTTGAGGGGCCCCCAAACGGCAAAAAAGAATTTTTTCAATATGTTATAATTATTGTTACTTGTTAATTCTAAGAGTAAAAAAGATCCAAAAACTAAGAGCAAGTTATTCGAAAACTACTCATTTTAATCAGTGTGGGAATTGTAGGAAAAAAACTGGGGTTGAACATTTTATCCGTATTTTGCAAGCTGATGTCACCGAAAGTTGCAAGCAGCTTATTTCAACACTAGCATTTTTGCAAATCAGACTTGAATTAAAATCAATTCCTTTGTTGAGAAAATTCAAATATGCGTAGGGGTCATACATTAAGGACGTCCGCAATGAGGGGGAAGGGTAATCGAAATGCGGACAAATGCGGACAAGGGGGAGGGAGGGTTGTGACCAGTGCGGACGTCTGCATCTAAACTTTTAAATTTTATAGTTTTTTAAACACCATATTATTTCAACCTTCCCCGAAAGACGAAAAGGCAGTGAAGTTATTGCCTAAAACCACAGTCATGGTATAACCTTTACTGTGACTTTATAGAGGCTTTTATTACTTCACATCCTGCGATATGAAACCCGAAGTGGTCACTTAAACGTGCACAAGAACTATGGAACAATTGTAAACATGATGATGACAATAAAAATTGGCTTAGGTGTGCGGACGTCCGCAAAGGGGGAGGGAGGGGTAAGGTCATATGCGGACAAGGAGGAGGGGTCCAAAGTAGATCATATTTTGCGGACGTCCTTTATGGACGACCCCATACATGATACACCATGGAAATTTCTCCTCTTTTTCAGAGACTCGGAGTCAAATAATGCTAAATCACACTAGTACAACCGAGGGGTTGAAAACGACCCCTGGGGTGTGCAATGAAGACTTAACTGTGATGGTCCTAAGAAAGACTATAGGGGTTGAACCCTAACCTTCCGACAATTCCCACCCTGATTCTAATATAGGCCAACACAAATTCACCACTTTGGCACATATATGTGGGCCCTTATTGGATTTTCCATTATCAGGCAGATTCGTCTCAAAATAAGCCTGAAATGCTAGTATAAGACCTAGGCCTATATGCTACTCGCCTTCCACATCCTACTCAATCTGCCAAATATCGCTACATCCAGGTCAAATCCTGCGTTTTATGTCCTTTGTATACATTGGCCATCTTCCGTTATTAATCCTCCAGGTAAACAAACCTCTGTGACTTGTTCCAGCTCCTTTCCATCCAGTCTCACCTTCAGCTCTTTATGTTGTTTTCCGATAGTCGTTGTCTTAGTTTTTTGCACATTTATGCCGAGTCCAAACTTTCTATTACTGTTCTGTATCCTGTCTGTCAGTTCCTGCAGTTGGTACGGCGACTCTGCAACCAAGTTAATATCATCAGCAAACCGCAGATTACTAAGTATCTGTCCATTTAGTGTCAATCCAGCTTCAATAGAATTCAGTGCACAGCTCATCATGGCCTCCAGAAGCAAGTTAAACAGATCTGGTGACAGGCCGCATCCTTGCATCAAACCATAACGTGTGATAAATGAGTAAAATTATTCAATGTTTGCAATAATTATATTATCTTTTCTAAATAATGGATCATTGCAATATAATCATGATCTGAGATTATGAATGTGACAGTTTGCCATGCCAAAAAGGATTCTTGCCAGGACGGTGGACAAAAACGGAAATAACTGACAAAAACCAAGGCAGACTGCAGTTATTGGGACCATGGCAAATTCTTTGCAAAATAACAAAAGTAAACAATGCTGTGGTGCATTTTACTCTGTGTCAGCACTACTTTATATATATACGCTAATCATGTTCCGACAGTTGTCAATTTTTCAAGTGTCAGTCAGCCAGTGTCACTATCAGTATCAGCACAGGGTGACACGTTGATAATGGTGTGACTACCCAGTTCATCATCACTGAGTAAATCCAATGTTCTATCTTCGTTGTCCACTGCAAGAAGACCACAAAAACATCCGATAACAAGTAATGAAATGATTTAGAGCCTTTTTCAACTTGGCTTCAATATCACATGCGTTTCCTTGCTAGTATTATTTTTCCATAAGAGACCTATGTCCCATAGAAATAATCATGGTAGGCCTAATAGTCATGAAAACGGTTATGGCAACAGTCATGGTACATAATAGTCCTCATAAGTCATGAAAATATAGTTTATAGTAACAGTTATGGTAATAGCCATGGTAATAAGCCTATAGTCGTGGTAATGCTAACAGTCATGGTAATAGTCATGATAATATCATGACGATAATGGTAATAGTTGTGGTATAATGGTGATAGTAATAGTCAATAGTCATGGTATTGGTAAGAGTCATAGTAAGTATGGTCTTTGCAATAGTTATGGTAATAGTCACGGTGTGGTAGCCTAATTATGATAACAAAAGTAACATTGCCAAGAACGAAAACGAAACCGTCTAAGCTTTCAACCAGAAACTTGTAAATCTAGAGCCGTAATAAATAGCTGATAAGACATGTGCGTGTGTTTGCGTATATGTGTAGGTGTGTGTTTATGCGTGGTTGTGTGTGTGTGTGTGTGTGTTTGTGTGTGTGTGTGTGTGTGTGTGTGTGTGTGTGTGTGTGTGTGTGTGCAGGCGTGTGTGTGTGTGTGTGTGTGTGCAGGCGTGTGTGTGTGTGTAGGCGTGTGTGTGTAGTTGTGTGTGTGTATGGGTGCGTGTGTGTCTGTATGGGTGTCTGTGTTGTGTTGTGTGTGTGTAGGGGTGTGTGTGTAGGTGTGTGTGTGTGTGTGTGTGTGTGTGTGTGTGTGTGTGTGTGTGTGTGTGTGTGTGTGTGTGTATGGGTGTGTGTGTAGGTGTGTGTGTGTGTGTGTGTGTGTGTGTGTGTGTGTGTGTGTGTGTGTGTGTGTGTGTGTGTGTGTGTGTGTGTGTGTGTGTGTGTGTGTGTGTGTGTGTGTGTGTGTGTGTGTGTGTGTGTGTGTGTGTGTGTGTGTGTGTGTGTGTGTGTGTGTGTGTGTGTGTGTGTGTGTGTGTGTGTGTGTGTGTGTGTGTGTGTGTTTGTGTGTGTCCGATCTGATCCAAGGTCTTACTATAAACATAGAGTTTCAAACTGCTTCAGATTCGTTGAATCCAGTGACAACGGAATCTGGCGAGCACAGACTGCCAGACTGGCAGGAGTCCTCCTCCTCCTCCTCTTCATCATCATCATCAACAACAACACCTTCGTTGTCATCATCATCGACCTCCGGAGTGACCTGCGACCCTTCGCTCCAAAGCACCGTCCAGCGATCAACCAAAGAACACCTTGGATTAGATAAGACTACGCTAGCGACACCTGGTGATCGACAGACATCATCACCGACGCCTTGCGACCATATGAGAAAACGCACATTTACAAAAAGGAAAGTTTCTCTTAAGGTTGCGGAAGAAAGAGGGTTCGAAGCCCGATCAGAGGACGCTGAAGATGACGAAGAAGAGGAACAAGAGGAAGATGAGGAGCAGGAGGAAGGCTGTGAGTCACCGAGTTCTCTGGAAAGTTCTTCACCAGCTGAACGTATACAGAATGACACCCTATCCTCCTCTGTAGAAGAAGAAGAAGGAGACCTATCATCGTCGTCTTCGACTTCGCCGCCAGGCGTCGCCGGCAGACTGAAGGCGGGTAGAGTGCCTTGTGGTCAGAGGGCCATCAATAGCAATCGCCGACCGTCAGTCGACTCCAGGCAGTTCTCCAACGAGTACCGGATCAAGCAGAGTCTTCTGAGGAGATACGATAAGACGACGCGCCCCGTCCGCAACGACACGAACACCGTCACTCTACACATCGGAATGTCACTCTTCCACATTCTAGACACGGTCTGTTGGAGGGAATCAGCTCACTCGGATTTATACGAATTTTTATTTAATCACTAGTTTTGTCATATAACACTGAATGACGTTTCTGCTCATAGTATTGTTTTAACTGCATACTGGGCATGATGTGGAAATGGTAGAGGAAATGGTTACGGAAATGGCCAAGAAACTAGTTGAGGTTACGGTTGGGCGCTAATTTACATAACCTCATGGGCGTAACTTTGGTCTAAAAAGTGGGGGATACCAATTTCTTACAGACACGAAGCAAGGCGGAGACTGCGATCTTTTGGAAGGCACAGTAATAAAATATTGATTGGCATTGTTCAAAAAGTGGGGGTACGGTACCCCAGTCCAAAAAGTGGGGGTACGGTTACCCCTCGTACCCCCCCACAAATTACGCCTATGCATAACCTGTTCAGATAAGCTGATATTATAGAGTGGTCACTTGCATGCTGCGGACTCTCTGAGCACATATAAATATATGCTATAGCATCCAAAGTATCAATCGATGGCACTTTGCATCTTTACTAATGTATGTTTCGTTCGTTCAAGGGATGTGGATGGTTAGTTGGCATTAGTATGCTAAGACAGCAACAGAAGAAATCGCCAGAAAAATGTATCCAATTCACTGTACACTTTAACATTGCATATATATATATATATATATATATATATATATATATATATCATTGTAATAAACAAGTTCATACATATCATTGAACCTATATTTCGCTTTCCAGAATGAAAAATTCCAGACGCTGTCAGCCTTGATTGCCGTGCGATTGGTAAGTAAAATAATATAGGCCTAATAGTAAAATAGTATAATATTAAAATAATATAATATAACATAGTATAATATTAAAATAATATAACAGTAAATAGTACGATAGTGAAATAATATAATAGGCCTACTTAATCTAAAACAGAAACTAGTCATCATTCATCCACGACTGACTCTATGTCCTAAATCGAGTCTTTAATGTGATGCGGCCTACTAAGTGCAACGGAATCGTATTAGCGATCTTCTGGAATTTGATGCTATCTAACATAATCATCGAATTGAATGCTAGAATTTAACTGTCCTATGTAATTGCATCCTGCGATCAGAGTTGATTGATTTTACTCTCTCTAGGCAACTCTCAGCACTTTTGTGAGGTACTATACAGAACATGTTCTTTTATATCGATCTATTGATCATTGGTTCATCTATTACCAATCGGGTGTTGATGAAATGCTGAAGGATCGTTTGGTATCGATTAATAGTCAAAATGATGCAAGGCAAAGATAGGCATTAAGAGACGGGTGATGTTGGACATCCATAAATTACACGGAACATGTAGGGTAGAATCCATAATTCCATTTATCATACACGAAAGGCGTGACATGATTAGGCTACGATGCAGGAATCACTTGCAATGAATACTTCCGTCACGATCACGTTCAGCTATCCTGTCTCCCCTTTTCATCCTCAGCCAATCATTTGACTTGTCATCCTATACCTTCTCCTTGTCTTCCTTGTCCTTCTCATCCTCTCCCTCAATCTCCTCTTTTTCATCCTCTACCTCTCCTCTTCCTTGTAATACTCTCCTTCCTCCCCCTCCTTCTTCTCCTCTCCTGCTTCTCCTCCTTGTTATCACCTTCTTTCTTCTACTAACTTGCTAGCCTCTTTCTCTTTTCCTCCCTCATCCTCCTCTCTCTCTCTCCTTCTCTCTCTCTCTCCTTCTCTCTCTCTCTTTCTCTTTTTCTCTCTTCTCTTCCTCTTCGTGGTCTCTCTCTCCTCCCTCTCTCTTTCTTCTCTCTTTCTTCTCTCTCCTCTGTCTCTCTCTGTGTGTGTCTGTCTCTCTTCTCTCTCCTCTCCTCCTCTCTTCCTGCTCGTGGTTGTCAATCTGAGATAACTGTGGAGTGTAATCCCGCGATTTTCTGTCTCATTAGCAGACGAGTCTTGATGGGAAGACACGGTTCAATTACTGCTTCACGACAACCGACACACACTGATTAACAGCGACGACCAGCGATCACGCGGATTAACAGCAACACAAACGCACAAAGGCAGAAGGCAGCCATACAGAAAGACAGACAGACACACAGGCAGACAGATAGACAGACGCAGGCAGACAGACTGAAAGGCAGACACAGGTAGACACACAGACAGACATAGATCCCATAGGCAGACTCACAAACACATATAGACACGTATAGAAACACATGAAAGCAGATGTAGACATACACAAGCGTAGACAGACATACGCGAACTCGCCGACCGACTCAATTAGATCAATCTGATATCCGTCGAGGTCTTGATTTCATTCTTGTTTTCATCGATTCTTTGCTTTGTGTGTTAGAGGTGGGTGGATGATTATCTCCAGTGGGATCCAAATCAATTCGAAGGACTCGATCAAATCTGGATACCAGCGATTCACATCTGGACGCCGGACATTTTCGTCAACAACTTGTGAGTCTCTTTCGACCGCTGCATCTCATCCATTGTTTTACTGACTGATGAAATCTATGTTCTTAACAACATCCAATATCATATCAGGTTAGCGAATGAATCGCCTCTGATGATCTGATCAGCTTTTCTTCTGTAGGAGACGCTATATAAATTTCTAATTGTAAAAATATAACTCATCTATATGCGAGTACATCAACCGTATACATACAGTTTTGTTCAGAAACTCAAGTGGAAAATGAAATCGCTAATATTTCATATCTGGTCAAATTCTGATTTTCTTCTATATGAAGTAAACTAAACAGGGCGAAGTTATCTGAATACCTACAACATATGATGAAAAGTATCTGAAGGTACATTGTATACAGGACGAGTTGTATCTCGAAGTATATAACGAAGTAAGTAACTGTGAACTGAGTTTTGTGTACAGTTTTGCAGTGCGAGATATTTAGCGTATATATTTAGTGCGCTTACTTTAGTTTCACGTGTATATGTATATATGATAGATGTATAACGTTTAGTCTTAGTGACACGCGCGGCCGGCCGATATCGGCAGCGGCGCGCTATATGTATATTATTAGAGTTCGCTTATGCGCACAGAAGACAGGTGTGTCAAGAGGCGCGAAGAATTATGCTGACTAGAGAAGTTTGAATTCGAGTGTGTTCGCTGTAGTAGTGTGGCTGACTAGTTGAGTTGTAATCGAATTGAGTTCTGTCTGTTTGTTTCTTATTAAACTAGAAGATATTAAACTGTGTTGCTGATTAATTCAGGTTATACTTATACGTAGAATTAGTGTTCAAAAGGTGAACGTTAAATAGGCGTTAAGTACGAAGAGAACAAGGATTTGATCAGAAGGATTGTCAACGGAAGGATTGGGATGACATTATTGGTGGCAGCGGTGGGATAAGAACTCACGGTGGATAAATAACTCACGGTGGATAAATACTCACGGTGGAATAAATACTCACGGTGGATATAAACTCACGGTGGATTAAAATTCACGTTATCACTTCCTTCGGCGGATAAAAGAATTTACAACGGTGATAAAAGAATTTACAACGGTGTTAGAAGAATCTACGACGGTGATAGAAGAATCTACGCGTTGTGTGCTGTGTGACGTGTCTACGATATCAACGACGGTGGAACACGAGAAACGGTATAAAAATTTCGTTGTTTTCCACGAACAAATATAAAAGAAATCCCGTTTGTTTATCGATTCACACAACAAGAAAAACCGTGACTTCTTTGAAAAGAGAAATCACCAAAGTAAACAAGTAAGATGGAGAAACTAAGTGCTGAAAGACAAGCAGATATTAAGAAGATGTCTACGGAAAGGCTAAAACAGCGTTTGTTGAAAGCCGGTTTTAAAGAAGAACAATTAGAAGGTATGTCACGTGGTGACATGATACAGGAACTCGCTGAAGTGTGGGTGAAAGAAGAAGTCGAAGAAGAAGGTGCCGTTGGCGGTGCCGTCGAAAAGGCTATTGAAAAACCTCTTGCGCCTATGTCTATGGAGATGTTGATGCAGTGGATGATGATGAAAGAAGATAGGGAGGAGAAACGGAGACAAGAAGAGAAAGATAGGGAGGAGAAACGGAGACAAGAAGAGAAAGAAAGAGAGGAGAGACGAAGACAGGAAGAGAAAGAGCTGAGACAAGAAGCAGAACGTGTAAGACAAGACGATTTGCGCTTGCAGAGAGAGAAAGAAGAGAAGGCAGAATTTGCAAGGCAAGAAGAATTGCGCTTGCAGAGAGAGAAAGAAGAGAAAGCGGAACTTGTAAGGCAAGAGGAATTGCGTCTGCAAAGAGAGAGAGAAGATAAAGCAGAACAAGTGCGTAAGGCAGAACTTGAATTGCAAAAGAATCAGTTTGAGATTCAGTTAGAACAGTTGAAACGAGATAGGGAAGATGCTGAAAGAAGAAGATTGGAGCAGATGATTGAAGTTGAAAAAGCTAGAAAAAGTGATGAAGAGGTACGTCAGCAACAGATTGAAGCAAAGAGAATGCGTGAAGAAGAAAAAGAAAAAGCGCGAACGTTAGAGTTAGAACGCGCAGAACAGATAAGACAAGAAGAACTCAAATTTCAGAAAGAAAGTTTGGAAAAGGCAGAGACAGAAAGACAAGAACGTCTGAAACTGGAGAAATCAAAATTGACATTGAAAGAAACGCAAATGAGAGAAGAACGGGAAGCAGAAAGAAGGAAGCAGCAAGAAAGTGAAACTTTGGTGTCAAAAATTAAGAAAATAGGTGATGCAATGAAGCATGTATTGCCTCAAATGCCAACTGATATGATGGAGGTGCCATTATATTTTGAAACAGTCGAGAACGCGTTTCGTAGCTTTGCTGTGGAGAAGCCGTTTTGGGTTAAATTATTACTACCATTGATGACGCCGAAAGCTCGAACTGTTCTGAATAGATTGTCATTCGATGATCTAGACAATTACGATAAAGTCAAGCAGCACTTATTAAAAGAATTTAAATTGACTTCGAGAGAATACAGAGCCAGATTTGTGGATGCTAAGAAGACGACAGAAGAGACTTATACGATGTTTACGGCAAGACTGAAGAACTTGCTAAACTATTACGTGAGAAGTCGAAACGTGAACAGAGAGTATGATACGCTCTTTGATTTGCTGGTAGCGGATAAGCTAAAAGAATGTTTACCGCCAGGTCCACTACAGTTTGTATTGTCGAAGGAAGGAACTGACTGTCTCCAAGCTAGTGCAGTGGCAGACCTAGCAGACATTCATGTAAACAATCGAATTGGGTTTGCATTTCCAAATATAAACAGTTATCCTTCTCAACGTTCCGTAAACCAAAGCCAGAGTGGAAAGTGGAAAAGTAATCCAGGAACAGGGAATCAGTTCATAGGTAAAGAAGTCAAGGCTAGTGTCCCTGTACCCAATGAGACCAGAGAAGTGACGTTTGGTCGTCAGGGATTTAACAAATCGTCAGCGCCGTTTGCCAAGAGGGAAGGCAACACATCGTTTACGCAGTATAAGAGATATGAAGGAAATGAACAACGAGGTATTTCACAACCATACCATACAGTTGTGAAGCGTTGTCACAACTGTGGTTCAGACAAACATTTGGTTAAATTTTGTCCAGTTCCAGTGGCAGCAGCTAGTTCTAGCAAAAATCAAGAACGCACAAGGGTGAATTTGATTCAAGTGGTTAGTGATACAGATAATCAAACCGCAGGTCAAGAAAACCAAGAGACTGAAGTAAAGTCAGTAATGAAATGTGGTATTCAAAAAGAAATTCTATTGGATGCTGAAATTCAGAGAGAAGTCATAGGAAAAGATGACAGTCGAATATTGAAGAAATCGTTCTTGCAATATGTCGAGGTTGAAATTCGTGGAGTAGACGGTAAAGAGCCAGTGAAAGTCAAAGCACTGAGCGACTCGGGAGCAGAGATTCCGGTGATTAGTGAAGAATTACTGGAAGGCATGAAGGTGGAACAAATTGGAAAAGTTAATTTGCAATGTGTGGCAGGAGATGCCATTCCTGCGAAGTTAGTAAAAGTCGATGTTAGACTGTGTGATAGTGACGTGGAAGAAGAGGGATTTCCGCGTAAAATCCAGTGTTCACTTACACCTTATGTCACCTTGATGTGTGCTAGTATTGCAAAGATGGGCAGTACAGAAAGATTCTTGTTGCATCCAGAGATAATTGCCGAATTAAAAGCCGTACCACAGATGAAGGTCAAAACGATACAAGGAGATGTGAGTGTACGAGCAAATGTAATGACGAGAGCGCAGAGTCGGAAACAGGAAATGGTAGATGTTGATAAGAAGAGTGAAACTGAAAGTTCAAGTGATGAGGAAAACGAAAGTAATGAGCAACGAAGCTTATCGCGAGATGGTGTAACATCAGAGATGAACGAGCAAGAGATGGCTGCATGCGAGAATGGCACATTAAATGAAACGGAAGAAGACAATGAATGTGATGTGGGGATAGGAGACTTGTATAGAGATGAAGAAATGGATGAAGAACAAAAGGTGCAGATTGCCGATTCGAAGAAGTTCGAAGAGCAACAGAGAAAGGATGAATCGTTGAAGCCGTGGTGGAAGTTAGCACAAGAGAAAGAATCTGAATTCTGTGTGATCAACGGTTTATTACATAAGAAATATCAGATATTAGACCAGACGATATATCAACTAGTGTTACCAAAAGAGAGACGAATTAAAGTGATGGAATTGGCGCATGAATCGGTATTTGGAGGACATTTAGGAGAAGAGAAAACAAGAGAACGAATAAAATTATCTCTTGTATGGCCAAAGATGAGAAGAGACATTGTGAAATTTTGTAAGTCTTGCGAGAAGTGTCAACTAAAGGCAAGGAGTTTGGTGATGGATAGAGTGCCCATCACTCCAGTCTCAAGAGAAGAGGTCGCCTTCAGGAGAATGACGATGGACCTCGTTGGCCCGATCGATCCAGTATCTGCTGCAGGTCACAAGTATTGTTTATGCATTGTGGACTCGTGCACCAGATGGCCTACAATCTTCTTATTGAAATCGCTGACAGCGAAGGCTGTGTGTGAAGCGTTGATGGAACTGTTCATGAACGTTGGTGTGCCGTCCGTGATTACAAGTGACCAAGGAACGAACTTCACAGCCAGTCTGACAAGAGAATTTCTCGATTTAATGGGCTGTAGTCCAAGATTCGACACACCAGGACACCCAGAAGCTGCTGGATTAGTAGAAAGATGGAATCAGACATTTAAAAAGATGATCCATCATGTGATAATAGACAACCCGAGGAAATGGCACAAGATAATTCCTTTCACAGTGTGGGCATTACGAGAAGTGCCGAATGCAACTACTGGAGTATCATCATATATGCTTGTCTATGGGAAAATTCCGAGAGGACCATTGGCAATATTAAAAGAGAGTTGGACTAGAGAAATAAACTTACCACCTCATGTTGGAGTTAAACCAGAAAAGTATTTGAAAGAACTCAAAGAAAATATGGAGAAAGCATTATTGTTTGCAGAATCCTACTCTCGAGAAAAGCAATTACAATACACGAATCAGTATAACAAGAGAGCAAAGCACAAAGAATTTGAAGCTGGTGAGAAAGTCATCGTTTTGTATCCAACGTCAACAAACAAACTTATTTCTCGATGGCATGGTCCATGTACGATCATACATCGAAGATCAAAGTACTCTTATTTAGTCGATATGGGTGAAAATGGTCGAAGAATAATTCACGCCAACAAGATCAGAAAATATGTTACTCGAGCATTAAGTTGTGGTCTAATTGTTGAAGAAGATGAAGATTTTGGTTCAGTGGTTGAATTACCAATGAGGAATGAGGTTCAAGATGACAAGAATTCACTTAACCTCGATCCTGAACAAATTAGCCATTTGACAGTAACTCAGCAAGAACAGTTGTTGAAAGTCTTGAACAAATACTGTGATAGATTTTCAGAAAAACCCGGATTATGTACATTGGTTGAACATGAAATTGAACTAAAACCAGGATTTCATGGAAAGGAATTTGCAGCATATCGAATTCCTTTGATTTATCGAGCAGAAGTGGAACGTCAGATCAAAGAAATGTTAAAAACAAACATTATTAAACCATCATCGAGCAGAATGGCAAGCCCTTTGGTTATTGTTAAAAAGAAAGACGGATCTTTGAGACTTGCCTGTGACTACAGATACATTAACTCATTCACAGTGGATTGTAAATATCCGATGCCGATTGTCAGAGACGTTTTGAACAAAGTTGGAAAGTCTAATGTGATTTCTATTTTGGACTGTCGAAGTGCTTATTGGACTTGTCCTGTAAAACAATCTGATCAATGGAAGACAGCTTTTGTAACACATAATGGACTGTATGAATTTACTCGTGTTCCTTTTGGAATGATAAATTCAGGACGAACTTTTGTTAAGGCGATAAATTTAGTTTTACAGCCTATAAGTGACTTTGCAGAACCGTATGTTGATGACATTGCTGTGCATTCTGACAATTGGAAAATTCATTTACAGCAGTTAGATGCATTTTTGATGCAAATGAGATTGCATAACGTTACCTTGAATTTGAAAAAATGCATATTTGGTAAGAGTGAAGTAAAGTTTATCGGTCATGTGGTTGGGTCTGGTAAGATAAAGATGAATCCAGACAGAATTGAAAGTTTGACTAATTTGAAGATCCCAGAAACTAAGAAGCAAGTTAAGCAACTGCTTGGATTTTTTAATTATTACAGACAGTTTATTAAGGACTTTGCACAGATTGCGAAACCTTTATCTGATTTAACTAGTAAACGTGTTTCTGATAAGATTGATTGGACTGTTGAACATCAGCAAGCATTTGATTTACTTAAAGAGGCTGTGCGATCCAAAGTAGTGTTATATGTTTTTGAAGTGGGAAAACCATTCAATTTGTACTGCGATAGTAGTGACTTTGCAGTCGGTGCTGTTTTAACACAGATGGACGACAAGGGAATAGAACGCCCTGTGTCATTTATCAGTCAGAAATTAACTGATACCCAGAAGAGATGGGCTACTGTGGAAAAGGAAGCCTATGCTATTGTTTGGGCTCTAAACAAGTTAAAAGAAATTATAATTGGATCAAAAATTTTCATTTTTACTGATCACAATCCTCTTACATATTTGACTGAGTCAATGTCTAAGTCTGCTAAACTTGTGCGTTGGGCGTTAGCCTTACAAACTTTTGATGTTGAGGTGAAGTACAAGAAGGGCAGATTGAATATTATTGCTGATTGTTTGTCAAGGTTATAAGTAATCGTAAGACTGTTTATTAATTAGTTATATATATATATGTTTCATGTATTTTGGTAATTTCGCAAATTTTGAAATTTAATTTGCTCAATTCCAGAAAAAGGAAGGAGGTAATGTGAACTGAGTTTTGTGTACAGTTTTGCAGTGCGAGATATTTAGCGTATATATTTAGTGCGCTTACTTTAGTTTCACGTGTATATGTATATATGATAGATGTATAACGTTTAGTCTTAGTGACACGCGCGGCCGGCCGATATCGGCAGCGGCGCGCTATATGTATATTATTAGAGTTCGCTTATGCGCACAGAAGACAGGTGTGTCAAGAGGCGCGAAGAATTATGCTGACTAGAGAAGTTTGAATTCGAGTGTGTTCGCTGTAGTAGTGTGGCTGACTAGTTGAGTTGTAATCGAATTGAGTTCTGTCTGTTTGTTTCTTATTAAACTAGAAGATATTAAACTGTGTTGCTGATTAATTCAGGTTATACTTATACGTAGAATTAGTGTTCAAAAGGTGAACGTTAAATAGGCGTTAAGTACGAAGAGAACAAGGATTTGATCAGAAGGATTGTCAACGGAAGGATTGGGATGACAGTAACATATATTATTGGCTTCTGATAAGGACAAGTGGTGTCTGAAGTTGTATTCTACAGTAACAATGGCATCTGAATATATATTGTATAGGACAAGTGGTATCAGAAGATACACTGTATTTAGAACTACTGGTATGTAAAGGTACTTTGAACAAGGAGTACATACCCAATTGGTTAAAGTGTTCGGTTGTAACGCAAAGAGTACGGGTTCGAGCCTTGCCCGAGGCAACCACTGTGTAGAGATCTTGAGCAAGTCCTTTACTCAAAACTACTCAGCGCCATCGATGTTCTGACGCGTGGTCGTGTGGATTGGACTTCTGAGGTTTGGAAGGAGGAATATATCCTTTGTTTTACTAGGCAAGTGATATATAATCATTGGTGAGTGAACTGGTTGTTGGATTATCGTTTCAGCGCAGACGATAGTTTCCAGGACTTCCTGAACACCTTCGCCATCGTTTCCAGCAACGGTCACGTGCTCTGGATGTTTCCGGCAGTCGTCAAGACCTACTGCACCCTCGACGTCCGCCATTTTCCCTTCGATGATCAGAAATGCAACATGGTCTTCATCTCGTGGACCTTCAACGCGCTCAAGCTGAACGTCACCTTCAACGAGAGCGAACACCAGGCGGTCTACTACACCCCGAAGAACCAGGAGTGGTACGTCGATGCCGTCACGGTTGAGCGGCACGAGAAGATCTACGCTTGCTGCCCTGAACCGTACCCGGATGTGACGTTCACGATTCACATGACGCGGCGCAGTCTCTTCTACGTTGTGAACCTCATCTTTCCCTGTCTACTCATCTATGCCGTCTCCTTCCTGGGGTTCTTTCTTCCGGTCGAGTCAGGGGAAAAGGTCAACCTGGAGACTACAATCCTTCTGGCACTCGTCGTTTTCCTTTTGATCGTCGGAGAGACACTGCCACCCACTCCAGATGCCATTCCGGCTCTAGGTAGGAAATGGCTCACCTAACTGTCCTTGACTTCACACCTAGACCTCTGTGTTCCTGTACTTATATCTACTTCCAACAGCCTACTTGGTTCTCACCTCTTGCTCAGCCTGTCCGTCTCTCCTATGTCTGTTTGTCTGTCTTTCTGTCTGTCTTTCTGTCTGTCTGTCTGTCTTGTCTGTCTCCTTACTGCCTTCACTCACCCACTCATCCACTCATTCACTCCATCCATCCATCCATCCATCCATCCATCCATCCATCCATCCATCCATCCATCCATCCATCCATCCATCCATCCATCCATTCATTCATTCATTTGTTATTTCTTTCTGCCTTTCCTTGGCTTCTTTCTTCTTTTTTATAACCTGCGACCGTAAACAATAGTCCTGTAAAAATCAGCGAAGACATAGAGCGAAGTTTATCGATCAGGAGATCGATCTCTGAACCCGTCAGACGTTTAATTCGACTGATCAGTCGGTCAATTAGTCCGTAATTAAACGATCAATCACCGCCTTCAGACAACTGTGCCTCAACCAACCAAACTCCAGACGCCATCTAGAAACGAGTGAGTTAACAAGGAGACGACCATGGCAACATCGAATAAGCTGATGGAATAAGAAGAGTGTGAGCGAAAGAGAAATTTGGTCGAGTGGAAAAGCTGGTGAGCCTGGAAAGAGACTGTCGAGTGTTGACCAAGGCCGTGAATCACGTTTTAATGTAGATGTAAATGCATACGTTTTTATACAGCGACCGTATAGCCTCGACTCTGCTCATTTTTCAATGACTTGATCGGGTGAGCTCCTTCACCACCGCCAGGGTTGGACTGGCTCGCTAAAGCGGCCCGGGAAATTTGGTCATTGGCGGCCCATATTATCGAGCGCCGAAGGCACGAAACTTTTCAGGATAAGGGGCCTAAGCCAATGCTTTTTGTAGCATTTAACATAAAATGAAGGACATTTTTAGTTATTAATGGGCCAAATGGTATCATTGTTAACTGATAATTAAAAGATTGATAAATTAGGCCCTAACACGGACATGTGTTTAAATTTGTGATTTGTCGTAAATTCGCAATTATGTTTGGAACCAACTGTCACATTATGTAGTGCACTGTGCACAGTTTAGTTTATTTGAAAAACGTAACATTTTAGTAGGCTACACAACTTCAAAAAACACTTTGTATAGCAGTTTTTTAATCGTATCACAAGTTGACGCCTAAATGTCAACGATTTCATGATTAATTCTGAGAAGAAGGTCCTTTTCACAAGCCATCAGCATGAAAGACTCTAAACTTCACTGATTTTGCATATTTTTTAATCTGTTCAAAATGTATTTCAGTTTCGAAAATGAACTCTCACAAGCAACTTGTGATGAGGATACTGTCAAAACGATTTTGTAAGCCAAAAACAAATTTGAATAAGCTAGACCGTGCAAATTGAACTAAAGGAGAAAGTAGTAACAACAAACAATACATTTCCTGCCAGATTTGAATTTATTTCTGTTCCTGTTATCTGCTATTGGGACTTTTTCACTTTTATAGGCCTAGATTCAAATTGCATGGCGTTTTCTGAGACTGTGTCTGTTATTTCAGTGTCAAATAGCAAATTATATCTTTTAGTTTTGATACTTTCCAATTTTCTTGCAAGTCCAATAATTCACTTTGCATCTGCTCTGTAGCAGATTCTCCTGGCAATTTCTTTTTTGACTGGATTCTTTTCTATTTCAAAGCACTCTCAACATCAATGTCGAGATTTCTTTTATCTAGTATTCTAGTTCATTGTTAGCAAGCTCTGAAAAATGTGTAGCTGCTTCAAAAATGACATCAAAAGTTTCGATGTAGGCCTATTTGGCTTAATTCATTGATAGTATATCTTAAACTATCTCATAGACTCATAGGATGTTGTGTGTTCAAACACTTTCATAATCAATTGCGCTGTCAAATAAATTCAAAATTTGTCAAAGAATCCAGAAGAGTTCTTGCTCTGTACGGTACCCATCATCATTGTTGAAGTAGTTTGAATCGGAAATATCATGAAAGCATGTTGTAGCACGTAGGCCTATATGTAAGCCTAAAAGAAATCGACAGCTTCTGTTCCTTTATTGCATGCGCTATAGGCCTAATCAAAAGTAGGCTAAGTTAAAGTGAATATTGGCACGTAGCCGCACGTTTCATGAGGCAGTGCAAGTTTCTTGGTAACAACCGTGCACTGCCGATATTTCATTATTTATAACGCTAGAATTAAGGATTAGAACTAAAATATCGTAATATTTTTTAATCATATTTTTTTCTTTTTGAGCGGCCGGCTCAGTCCAAGCCTGGGCGACCGGCCCACCGGGAATTTCCCGGTGTCCCGGTGGGCCAGTCCAAGCCTGACCACCGCTGCCCGTTTGAATGGAAGCCACGCCATTTTAAGGTCCCCATGGATACGGACCGTGCTGTCATTGTCACGTCCTGTCACATCACAACCTTCTATGTCTTTCTATTTCGCTTTGCGACGTCTTTACTAAGCGCTACATAAATTCCAATTTATATGCTGGTGTGAAACGGTGATCAATTCGGTTAGGGCGATGGATCTGTAACTATACGATTGCGGGTTTCGCGCCTGCTGAGAGGAGTCGGTGTATCCGTTACCGTATTTGCGCACACTTGTATAAGTTGTCTCTGTCACGGAGCAGTAGAATTTGATGGGAATAAGAAAAGATGGGCATTAGTAGACGGCATGTCCTTGTGTCCACCAGCACCTTGAGATTCGTCCACTTCCGGTTCAAGGGCCGAAGAACAGGAAATGAGCGCCTCCCTACATTCCTATCATGGGACATTTAGACCTCTTTTATATATCTTACACTCACGCACACCTGCACAAACACACACATAAACAAACAAACACACAAACAAACACACAAACACATACTGTATATATGTACATGTAAATATATATGCAAATTGCATATCTGCATATGTATACATACATAGAAATGTTTGTTCTGTGTTATTTGTGTAGGAATTCTGTATGGTCTGACGATGTTCATGGTGTCCATCGCCCTCGTCATGGCCGTCATAGTGACCAACATCTACCTGAGGAAGGACGCTGGTCATCGCGTCCCCCCTTGGCTGCGTCGAACGAGTGACGGTGGCGCCCTCCCGCGATTAACCGACGAACCGAACCACTGCGGTCACGTGACGACGCAGCCAACGAAACCCAGAGACATCGAACTCGACAGCGTTT
>OY744608.1:15903026-16055526 GCA_963556255.1 Allolobophora icterica
GACCACCCAGAGCGAATGATGACGGCCAATGCAGGAGGACAGAGGGCAGCAGAGTTCACGTAGTTCGCTCCTTTCATCCTTCCTTCAGTCATGTCCGTCCATCCGTCCATCTGTCGCTATGTCCGTTTGCTGACCACCATTGCGTGCATTGAAGCGTTTCATCAGCTTAAACACTAGCCAACGATTGTTTATTACTGTTGAACTCGAAGACTGACCGACCGACTGGGGGGGGGGGGAGGGTCGTGCCACTGTGGACCAAATCGGTCTGTCTTGCTCTTAGACGATTTAATTTTCTACACGCACTCCTCGCTCAACTGTAATTCATCGTTTCCCCCTAAGCTATTCGCAGCCAGCTGGCAAAACTTCACACACTTTTCACATAGGCATACATGCATATATATATATATATATATATATATATAGTTACGATATATGAGCACATGTATGTCTATGCGAAAATATATACAAGTATCATTATATATAGACTACACATATACCTATGTGAAACAGATTAGGACTATATATACAGAACAATAGGTCAATATTGAATATGTACATAATATATATATATGCCTATGTAAAGTGTGATATATATTATATATATCATATAATTATATATTATATATATATTATATATATGTATGTATGTATGTATGAGCATACCGAGGACGTGCCACAGTGATGATTATTATCCGCCCTCTCTGCTCAACGGGGATAATTAGAGATTGGACAGCCGAGTTCTTGCATGAGTCATGCAGTTCCTATGTAGGCGCTCCTTATATATAGGGGCTGCGACAAAGGGTACAGGGTAGTCTGCGTATTATAAGCGCTTGCACTTTTGACCTAGAGGTGGTTTCTTCTCCTTTTAACGGTCCACAGATCAGACGGAGGCAGTGTCATTCGGTGCACCAGTCAAGTATTCGTCCTTCATACCAGTCCGTCCGTCCGTCCGTCCGTCCGTCCGTCCGTCCGTCCGTCCGTCCGTCCGTCCGTCCATCCGTCTGTCCGTCTGTCTACTCTTAGGGTCCGATTGCACTTGGCATCATTTTCCGATATCCATTTGCAGGCACGTAACTAGGATTTTTCGTTTGGGGGGGCTTAAACCTTGAACATGGCAACATTTATACAGTGTTCATACGAATTTTAGCCGTAAGCATACAACGGCTTGACTTGTTTGGGGGGGCTTCAACTTCGTTTGGGGGGGCTTAAGCCCCCCCAAGCCCAACGCTAGTTACGTCCCTGTCCATTTGGCCGTCGATTATCTCTCGGGAATTCTCGGGATAATTGTTTCCTGTCGAAACAATCTCGGGATTTTGAAGTTGAACTGTTTCTGTCAACGTCAACGGTGAACTGTCTCGTATTTGCACGCAGAGACCCATCATCACTGAGCCAACAATTCCCATCCGCAGCGCCACTCCGCTCAGCAACAGGTGGTACAGCATCAACCTGCATCCGAATACATCACTCGACTGGAAACTTCAGTCAAAGATGAGGGTAAGTGAATGACAATAGATCCGTATATAGGAATTTATTTCCGATTATTTGTTTCTTAAACCGAGTCGATACGGCGCTTACCAATATTACTTGCTTGCACGCATCGGCTTTCAATGTCCTAGAAACGACTTCCTAATAAATATTAGCACTTTTGAACCCATGGCCACAAAGTAAAGTACGGGATAAACTACGTGTGTGAAATAGAAATCGCAACAAACATCGCAACAGTAATTACGTTTATAAACCCAGCCATACAAGAGTGAGCCTCTTGCATAGAACTGTAACGAATTTACGACAATTTCTATGCCTCGTGTGTCATACTCTGGTAAAGAAAACTCGGAATCGACAGTAGATTGTATTAATGCGATGCAAAAGGTGAGAACTGTTCCAAATAATTTTTCCCCACTTCAACGGTCTTGGCTGCCATACACTCCTCCTTCTTATCCTTCTCTTTCTCTGAATATGAATATACTGTTTACACTGAGAGAAGAAAGATAGAAGTAACTTGAGAAAAGTCGACTACTCAAAAGCGATATTAATGTGCGTATACGTAAGGCATCGGTCATACGAACCCTTAATCCACTCGAAACCTTTTAAACTTTCATCTGTATACACCATACAACGGAAGTTACAAAACATGAGGACTTATGCTTCTCCAACAGTTCGTGCGCTATAGCTAACTTCCGACTGCAGCAGAAGTTCAATTCTATGCGCGATAAAACGAAATACGCGAAATACGCGATAGGTTGAGAAGAATGGCCCATGGTGAGAATTGTCGGGGGTTGGGGGTTCAACCCCCTAGTCTTTCTTAGGACCCCATAGTAAAGTCTTCATTGCACACCCAAACTCCACATGAATCATGGTGTAACCCCCCAGTCTTTTTTCTACAATTCTCATACTGGAATGGCCTACACGATCAAATATTTGACGGTTTGAATAAACTTATTACGGAATAGCCTCTCAGTTACTATGCATGTGTAGAAATATGTGTGGACAGGATTTAAAGAAATGACTCTTAGCGCTGGATAGAAATACCTCATTGTTGTAAATTATAACATCTGATGACCTACCTTATGATGATGATGACGACGTCGATGATGATGATGACTATGATTAGGAGAAGGAGAATAACGATGACGATGACGACGATGTTGACGACGATGGTGATGATGATGATGATGACGATGATGATGATGATGATGACGATGATGATGATGATGATGATGATGATGATGATGATGATGATGATGATGATGATGATGATGATGATGATGATGATGATTACGACGACGATGGTGGCGGTCACTTTCTTATATGGGAATGCACTTAATCACGAACATCATTACTGAAAATGACTGATGCAATGGCGTTTTAGCCGATCCCACAAAAGCCTACGTTGCCGATAATTAACAAGAGTTATGTATAATTATACAATAATTATATAATTATACATAACTCTTATTTTATGATTGTTACATAAGGATGATAGTGTATAACACTGTGTATATAGTCAATGCGTTCAATTACGTCAGATTATTCCGGTAATTATCACATTCAACGCAGATTGACGGTGAAGCACACTAAACTTATAGGTAGATCTTAATATTGTATATATTTGTATGCGTCATACATAGGTGTCCATTCATTCAGAGCACACTTATATATATATCCGTATAAAGAGGCTCTTCAAGTCTATAGCCCCGGCGAAAGAGATGTATCAGTATAATAAACATTTATGATATAATCATAATGTATCTATATAAAAAAACTGACAGAAGACGTTGAGTTGTCTGTATAGTTTAGGTTCTGCTATGAGATCTAAGTAGGAGTCCTTGGTGTAAATGTCAGGCAAATCAGTACAGTTCGCGTTGTTGAACTTCATGCGAAACTTTGGGACCAAATTTAGGCCATCTACAAGGTACAAGTGACTTCTCAAAATATACGACCGTCGACAGATTAGTTTCAAGATGAAGCCTCATCAAATTCTAATTATCAGTAGCTTTCTCTGTCTCTCTGTCTGTCTCTGTCTTCCTCTGTCTGTCTCTCTGTCTGTCTGTATGTATGTGTGTCTCTCTGTCTCTCTCTCTGACTCTCTCTCTGCCTCTCTCTCTGCCTCCCTCTGTCTGTCTGTCTGTCTGTCTCTGTCTGTCTGTATGGGTGTCTCTCTCTTGTCTCATAATGTCTTGAGCCTTAATTCGAAAATGTCTAGTGATTGTGACACCTTGACATTCACAGTCGGAAATGACAACTACTGTGTCTATTAAACTTCATATGAATTCCAAAATACTGAGATTCCTTCTGTGTCGATGATGTATCTTGCACGTGACCGTTTTTCTTCTGAGATTGTATTGTATTGTATTGTAATCGGATATTTATCAAGCGCTTCAAGCGGTAGGGCTATTCAGTGCGATAGACCCCGAGAGAAAAAGCAAGTTTTAACAAAAGTAAAAGAGGGAAAGACGTTACCCCATAGAATAGAAGAACGAACGGACGGAGGAAGCTCATTCTAAAGAGCAAGGCCAATGGAAGTAAAAGACCTAGATTGAGCCAGTGAAGTCCTGACACGGGGAACAAGGAGGTCCAAACGGTCAGACGAACGAAGAGGACGAAGAGAAACAGCAGAGTGAGGGCGATGATGGAGATTAGCCTCTCCCCTTCCAACCATCCGACAGTTTATTGGTGTTCGCCTATCTGCAACTGGCGCTGAACTCAGGCGAGACATCCCCCCAAAGTATTAGTTGGTGCCCCGTTCCAGCCGCGAACTCATCGCACCCCGCCCTAACAGGTTTTCAACCAAACTGACCCGGAGTTTAGATTGTCTATCAGTTTAACTTGGCAGCGAACACAGTCTGGTGCTCGTGAGACATTTTAGATTGACTGCAAGGACCTGCATGGCCTGCATGTATACGTTATGTACTAACGTCGAAATATAGTTCCTTACAGACTAAGCTCCAAAGGAAATCAGAAATAATGGGCTTTTGATCCCAAACGAGTGCCTTGTAGACCCACCATTACAACGGGTCACTGTTTGGGTGATCAGAATAATAAGGTAAATAGCGTCGACATTTAAACACAGATCCGTGACCAGACAACGTAGAAAAGTCTCTTTCGATGCCTTCTGAGAATGATACATTATACTTTATAACTATTTAACAGGTATTAGCCTGAAACTGCAGTCTACTATACTGATTTAAACCATACATACATATATAGGTACAAATAACTATAAACTTTAAAAGCAAACACGTTGGTCTAGCATTTCAGTAACATTATCTTATTGAAGTGAATGCATTGTCCTGTACCCGAAGATGCTATTGTATGTGTGTGGGTGTATGTATATATATATATATATATACTAGTTTCGTAGCATATAATTATATATATATGCTAGTTTCGAGTGAATACAGGCCTACTATGTAAGTATGTTGTATTAAAAAATTATACATAGTTGTTGAAATCGCAGTCATACGTTCGGCTGACGAATGTCCACTTGTAAATCGGAAACATTTTCAGCTGATAAGGTCCCATCACGTGCTAACCGTTGGCCAACCAGACCATATATAGCTTGCATTATTCATCTACGTCTTTGTGTAATACTACCTGTGTCTGAATATATATATATATTGTCTAAATATATATATATATATGTATATATATATAAATAATTATATCGCCATAAACTGCATGTCCAGTGTTCAGGAAAACTTATCTTATCAGCATCGTCTTTGAGTTCTCTGCATCAGTTGGTCTCACGCCCTTCCTGCTCTGGTTCAGTGACTATAGTTGACTGAATCCGCTGCAACTGATAGCAGTTCAACTGTATACGTTAAGCCATGTATTTCAATCTGTACACAACAGCCTTCTTGTCTAACAAACATCGGCGATGGCATCTTATACACACCCAGGTGTGTGATTATGTTGTCAACAGTTGATCCGCACGTCTACCTGAACGTATCTGAAGTCTAAATTGATTTATACTGAAATGACAGCCTCTGCATGTCATAAATAAAAAATCTCAGTTTGTATTCATTTATTCTGGTGTATTTTAAGCGGCGGATGTTTTAAGTGTCGTATACGTGCAGTTTCAAGTGACGATCACTTGATGAGTGGAAGGACCATTTTCGGTATTTCTAGGCAAAACTGCTCTCTACTTATTTCTACTCTTTGGTCTTTCTCTTTAGCGCCCTCTGTTTCTCTCTTCCCTCTCTGTCTGTCTTTCTATCTCGCTTTGTTTGTCTTTCTCTATGTCTTGGTGTCTCACTCCCCTATCGAATTGGTTCAGGGTTTCACCTCGAAGCTCTTCTGATCAAATCCAATATGCATACAACACCAGTAGACGATTCAAGGCTTTGTCGAAGATTTCTCAGACATCAAAGGTCTCTATGTGAACTACTTGAGGATATATAAATACACCCATACTTGCGTGTAGAATATATACATATATAAATACATTTCTGTATATGCAATATATATATATATACATATATAAATACATTTCTGTATATGATATATATATATATACATATATAAATACATTTCTGTATATGATATATATATATATATATATATATATATATATATATATATATATATATATATATATATATATATATATATATATATATATATATATATATATAACGGCAGTTTGGTGTCGATGAACACCGTACATTCTGTGCTAATGAGGCCTATCATAATAATTCACTGTAAACATCGATATCCATTGTGTTCGACTGTGATTTAAACAATCTGACCGTTTTTCTAGTCTTACAAGAATGTCCAACAGCTATATTTGTATAACTATATATCTATTTATATATGTATATATATATATATGCAGGAGGAAGAAGAACTTAAACAAAAGTCGTCTATATAAATATTCCGAGACATAATATGACGGGCCACACGGCGCATTTGTGAGGCATGAATCATTCGCTAACAGCGTCGCTAACAGCGCTAGCATAAACACATCTTGTACACAGGCTGTCAGAGCATAGGCTGATTTATATAGCTCCTCTATAGAAGCGGAATGGAGGCCGTCTGGGTCGTAAAAGGAACCCTTTATCGAAGTCACCCTCCACCCTCCCGCTGCCGGCCACCCAAAAAGACAGGAAGAAGGGAATTTAACCAACACATAGATGTACGTACAATATATATATATATATAGATATATATAAATTATACATATATATATATAATTTGTATATATATATAAACTTTAACCATGTAAATAGTTATATATGGATTTTAGTGAGTCTGGTTAATGTCAATTAAGAACCCTCTTTCGCCAAATATAGTAAAGAACAGACCCAGGCCTTTAATTAATATGGACGTAATTATATGCCTCTAAGGAGCTTTGATCTTGCGGTCTGCGCAGTTTTATATTTCACATATTCGAAATTAATCATATATGAGCTAATATTACGGACAAGAATCGTTGCGTTTGTGTGCTTTGTTATAACACACTGCAGTCGTCAGAGAGTGTGTTTATCGTTGAGCTGTTAATGATAAACTAACAGAGATAGATCATCCTATAAGAATCATAACAATTTGACGTTCAGAGAGTATACTAGGTGTTACACCTAACAATAGGTATAGATAAATCGTTTAGATCTTTTCGGTTTCTTCGTATCACGCAATACACAAAAACGACGCGTACACATGAAAATAAGTCTGACAGTTACCTATAAACTATCTAACAGTAACGATCACACAATGGGTTCGTTTATGGCGATTTGTATAAGCACATCCCATACAGACCCTGAGAAGGAATAATTTGAAAAGAACTTAAATGATTTATTACCACATAGTAATTTTAGTCTGTTGACTAGAAGTTTAACGACTCTATGGGTAGTCAACAGTTGAAACTTGTCATGAAAAAAAACTGGGTCACTTTCCGTGTCCTTTGACTCATTTACACCCTTGTGAGTTAAGATGGTAAGTTGTTTGCCACGTCTTTCCTACTCCTCTGAATAATAAGCCATACAACTGTGCAGTACAACTCTATTTGTTATTGCCCTTCTTCCAAAGCTCAGAAGTGCACACACGACCATACAACAGAACATCGATGGCGCAAAGCAATTGTGCGTGAAGGACTTGCTCAAGGTCCCTACAGTTACTTCCTGCGAGGAGATTCGAACCCGTGATCTCCGCGTTCCAGGCCGAGCGCCCTATCCATTCGGCTACCGTGACCCCAAAACGTCAATCGATTATTATAGGCCTATCATAAAGGCGCAATAAAAATTACGTATTAGTAACATTTGATGGCGCCCTTATTAGGGAACTACTAAGCAGCGCCCTCTCGTAATCGTAATCGTAAAGTCCAAATTTCTAAAACGCCACTCTAAAGCGAAGAGCAAAGCACCAGCTTATTCTCGAGCTGTGTGAGAGGTCTGTAAACTAGGTAACAAGCGCGTCGCAAAGTATGCAGGTCACTCGGGGTTAACTGAGGGGAGTAGGTCTACTTATCGGCGACTGACCTTAGGATTTAAATGATATAGGTCTCTTATGCACTCTCATTATTTTGGTCACTGTCATATGATTGAATTAGATTTCTGTATTATAGTCAGTTATTGTGCACAGACGTGTTTAATATTACTTGGGTCAAGTATTAGTTTGAAATCTCTCGTCAATGATCTGTGACAGCCAATAGAGCAGTGAGTAGGCACCTAACTATAGATAGGCAACCTATTATCGCCTAAATGGCCTAAAGAGGTCAACGTGTAGTCGTGTACCCTGGGAAGACGTCCAACAGCAGATTAATCAATGAGACAGTTAATGACCGTCACTCCTACATATATACGCAGACCCTTACCACAGGCAAGCATACATGACTGCTAAAAGTAATATCTGCTAGGAGCAGACAACAGTGTGACAAGACTTCTGGCTGTAGACCAATGTGGCCTATATGTGGCTTTCTGTGACATATTTTACTGATTCGCCGTGATAATACACCCTAACCACGTAACTATAACCAGTGTTTAATCTAGACGTCTTTTGGGGGGGAAATTTCCCCCCCCAGGATTGAAGTTTCCCCCCAGAACTCGGCAATATTGTAAGGCAGAGACCTTTTTGGGGGGAAATTCCCCCCGAGAAACCTTGTTTCCCCCCCCCCAGAACTGGGGGACTAGATTACACACTGACTATAACACCTTGACAGTTTGCTTCTTTTCAAGTGCTGTGTGATGAAACCCAAATATGTGAATTTCTTTAACCTGTTTGAGCTAAACACCACCAAATAAATCGATCATAATTTAAGTTTTAACGAAAAACTACATTTGTTTAAAAATTCTCTTATCAAAACATTGAAATTACTAGTCTTACCGCAGCCAAATTCCGTATCTTTCTGGTCTGTCTCTCTGTCTCTATCTCTCTGTCTTTGTCTCTATCTCTCTGTCTCTATCTCTGTCTCTCGGTCTGTTTCTGTCTGTCTGTGTCTGTGTCTGTGTCTGTGTCTGTGTGTGTGTGTGTGTGTGTGTGTGTCTCTCTCTCTCTCTCTCTCTCTCTCTCTCTCTCTCTCTCTCTCTCTCTCTCTCTCTCTCTCTCTCTCTCTCTCTCTCTCTCTCTCTCTCTCAGTCTCTCTCTCTCTCTCACGTAATAAAAGGCTCAGATGTCGAACAGTTTCATACATTAACGATAGATAGCCATATATGTATAATATATATATATATATGTAACGTGTATAATTATGTTAATCCCTGTGCCTTGGTATATATAGTTTGGTGTGATGGCACCCTTGGCATGTTTATATATTATCAATCATCGCATGCAGTCTAGTACCAACTTTTTGGTAAGCGCTCTTGCAAGGTGTTTGAAAGGCGCTATATAATAATGTTTTGTTATATTGTACATGTATATATACAGAATATATTCAGTAGTGCCTGTTGTTAACAGGGTTCACTGTTAAGTGTTAACAGTCCTCGTATTCAGCAGATCAGACAACCGTATCATTTCTTATATTGAAGATGTCAAGAGTTATCTATATCTTAATACAGCTTAATTTGTCACAATGGGCCAAATAAGAGCATGTAGGCTAAATCGGCCTATACTGCTATTCGTAGGCCTATCTGACTTCTTGCCTTTTGACCAGTATACGTGGAAGGTATACGGGCGATTGCGCAAACGTGTTGTTGCATATTGTGGAAGGGGCTTAGCTATCCTATTTCTGTTGCTCTCGCTCTCTGTCTGTCTCTTTCTTTCTCTCTCTCTGCCTCTATGTCTCGCGCTTTCTGTGTATGTGTGTCTATCGCTTTCTCTGAACCTTAATAGTTGCCGGCTGCCGTTCTCGAAGCTTGTCAAGCGCATTCTATGCTAATAAATTACAGTCTAAAAGGTAAGATTGATTGACAAACGTCGTATATAAGGCTGGGTTGTTGTTAAATAGATCACATCATGCAACAGTAGGACAGTTTCAAGTAAGAGATCAGAGGAAAACGACCCGACAGGTAAGACAGCAACAGCTACGAAAGCATCAGGCATACATTGAAATCAACAGCGAAGACAATAATATTGTAATGATAGTAATTATAATCTATAATCTGAGAGACTAATCAAAGACGATGATGAAACGATACCACGATAGAACATAATGCTTTTCATGTACTTGTGAAATAGAGGTAATAATAGAGGTAAAAATCGAAGAATCGTGTCGTTGGTTGCTAGGCAACTTATTCCGGATAGTTATATTCCGGATAGTTAACTTGCTACCGGCCTTAACCTTTTCTCGTGATATATGCTGTTTATCAGATTTAATTTACTGCAACTCTCTGCGATTTGTCAGACTGTTCCAATAAAGGAATATATATATATATATACCAAACACAACTATGATTCTGATGCGGGTTATACTATCGGGTGGTGGGACAACCATGCAGGTGATCTCGTGCAGCAGAACGAATATATCAATGGCCAGGATCAGTTAAAATCTAAAAAACATCGGTATACGAAGTATGCATGTAACACATAGTATGTATGTAACACAGTGTGTACGTAATTCATAGTATGCATGTAACATATAGTATGTATGTAACACATAGTATGTAAGTAACACATAGTATGCATGTAACACAAAGTATGTATGTAACAATGTCATACATACGGGTTCATACATGCATAAATACATACATTCATACATGCATTCATACATAAATACATACATACATATATTCACACATACATTCATACATACATACATACATTCATACATACATACATTCATACATACATACATACATACATTTATACATACATACATACATACATACATACATACATACATACATACATACATACATACATACATACATACATACATACATATATACATACATACATACATACATACATACATACATACATACATACATACATA
This sequence comes from Allolobophora icterica, assembly GCA_963556255.1. NCBI lineage: Eukaryota > Metazoa > Annelida > Clitellata > Crassiclitellata > Lumbricidae > Allolobophora > Allolobophora icterica. Next base: position 15,913,891 of record OY744608.1, read on the forward strand.
CATACATACATACATACATACATACATACATACATACATACATACATACATACATACGTACAAGGTCGTTTGATTGGGTTAGAGAATTGAGGAGTGTAACTATCAAATACGAATTGGAAAATTCGCAGATAACGCGGAATTTTTATATATGTTGCAATTAATTGAAACGCCGAATCGCTGTGATAATGTTCAACTTCAATCAAACATTGAATAGAAATCTATCCATCGCTCATGGTACTAAGCGGCGCTACGTTGAGTGAGCCGCCTCATAATCACGACTGATAGCCAAATTAAATGAGGCTATGTGACGGTACGCCCTGGTACGGCTACGGTGTTTAAGACACTCAGTGTATTGACAGACTCATTGTATACAACGTATTTAGGCGGTTTCAGTTTTAGCTGAAAGGATTTGGCCTAAGCACCGGAACCGATTTAAATGAGCTACATCAAAAGCAATGACTACACCTGAGGGGGTCAGAATATGGCACGGTGTTAGTTTTACGTTGCTAACAATCAGATTATGGACCATTTCCGTTCGCTATTTTGACAGAATCAAACCGGTGAAAGCAGAGAAATAGATTCTGCTTTCTGTAGGCGTATAATTGCGTCGTATTGAAGCATTCGATTCGGTTTTAATGCATTTAGGTCTGAATTTGCATCCGATTTCGATCAGATAATTAAAGCAGCTGGCGACCATTATTTACTACGCGCTTACAGCTGATGCCAGAGGTAGATGCATGATATAGTTGCAGGCTGTTATTGATATACACGACAGCAGAATCCATGTGTGTGTGTACGTGTGTGTGTGTATGTTTGTGTTTGTGTACGTTACGTCGTGTGTGTGTGTGTGTGTGTGTGTGTGTGTGTGTGTGTGTGTGTGTGTGTGTGTGTGTGTGTGTGTGTGTGTGTGTGTGTGAGGTTAGTTTTATTGGTGGTTGGTTGTGAGTGGTTGATGGGTGTCAAAATAAGGGTTGGTGTGATTGAGTGCGTGGGTGGGTGGGGTTTTCTGTGTGGCGCACAATAGTCTGCGTGGTCCGGAAGGGAGGAGGAGCATCTGAGACGAGGGATTGGGCGGACTCCCTGAGATGCCATGACATGGGCTGTTGATCCTGGATCAGAAACCCGTCAGCAGCAGCAGCAGCAGCAGCAGCAGGAGCCACTTGTTGTAACCGTTGAACTCCACCCATCCGTCTCCATCCTCTGATGTCAAGGAAATGTCCCCTTCGTCGTTACTGACTGATAGTCGAACTATATGATGTGACGAAAGGTTGACGGACTGAATATGACATGCAGACGGATAAACAGACATCCAAACAATGACAGAGACAGACACCGAGACGCACTAACAGATATATTCACACATATAGCTATGCAGGATAATCATTGAAGGATTAATGGCATCTTTAAAGATCTACGCAGACTAACAGATAGACAGATACAGACAGACAGATACATACAGACATAAACAGACAGATACATACAGACAGACAGATACAGACAGACAGATACAGACAGATACAGACATACAGATACAGACAGACAGATACAGACAGACAGATACAGACAGACAGATACAGACATACAGATACAGACAGACAGATACAGACATACAGATACAGACATACAGATACAGACATACAGATACAGACATACAGATACAGACATACAGATACAGACATACAGATACAGACATACAGATACAGACAGACGGATGCAGACAGACTGGAATGCATCTAAAGCAGAGATTGAGGCCCAGAACAAAAACTTGTAGTCTGTCTGAAACGCCGATCCCAGAAAACGAATGAGTGAAAGAACGAGACAGACGGATAAACAGACATCCAAACAATTACAGAGAAAGACAAGCAGACAGACAGACAGACAGACAGACAAGAGACAGCAACAGCTGCCAGCTGGTGACCTTCTTCAGAACCAAACATCCAAACGTATGCAAGATTACGAAGAACGGACAAATGGACAGACCGATTGATATCCAGGTAGTTTCCAGTCAGACAGAGAGACAGTCGTCGGTAAGTCAAACAGACTGGTATGCGAAGATCGTAAGAGATATAGACAATGTGAGGGAAATAAAGCAATTAAGAAACGCGGAGCCCAGAGACAGACACAGAGACAGAGAGAGATAGCCAGAGAGAGAGTCAGAGAGAGAGAGAGAGAGAGAGAGAGAGAGAGAGAGAGAGAGAGAGAGAGAGAGAGAGAGAGAGAGAGAGTTAGAGAGAGAGAGAGAGAGAGAGAGAGAGAGAGAGAGAGAGAGAGAGAGAGAGAGAGAGAGAGAGAGAGAGAGCTCTTTTAAGAGTTTAATATCTGGTAGCAGTTGACACTTCTGTGGCTTGAACGATAAAAATACAAGCGATTAGTCTTATAGTAACAACCAGTCAGTCCTGTGTACTTGTATGTATACATGCTGTATGTGTATGAATGTATGTATGTATGCATGTATGAATGAATGAATGTATGTATGTATGTATGAACGTATGTATCACACAAGTAAGCATGTGTGTATGTATATAAGCATGTATATAATGTGCGTAATCAATATCGTCATAAGTTCTTGATGCCAGCCATTTGGCGTCGAAGGGTACGAATAAATGCTTGTCCTTGGTCCATTGTCCCCGGTCATTTGTCCATTGGTCCTCGGTCATTTGTCGAGTCCAGTGTTCCTCTCAGTGTAAGACCAAGTTTTGTTATATCCTCATATATATTGTCTATCCAGCGTAGTCTTGGTCTGCCGTTGCTTCTTTTTCCTTCGAACCATGTATGTGTGGAATTCGGTAACCATCGGACCGACTTTGTCTAGCAGATTTGTTCGGATATCTAATAAATGTCTTATATCATCATTCCTAACTTTCTGTAGTCTTGAAACCCATACAGCATTCCGTAGCCAATTTATTTTTACTTTGAGAATTCTTTTCTGATTTTGCTTCCCATTGTCTGGCATTCTGGACCGTATCGGAAAATTGGTTCCATCAACGTCTCATGTATTCTAGCCACATGGTTTTCTTTGTATATCCCTGCTTCTCCGTATCTTGGCCATTCTTTTAAATGCTTCTGAAGTGCGTCCAATTTTCCTCTCTGTGTATTTTTGGCTGTTGACATCTCCTCTTATAAGACCTCCAAGAGAGACGAGTGATCCACTTGGATGCTGATAGTTATCGTGTCTCTTGATATTTTTAACAACTAGGGCCTATTGTTTTAGTGTTTCTCTGTGCAGTACAGGCCAATTAAATCTTCTGCTGGTTTCGTCTGTCTACATATTGTAATACTCTGCAGTTCTCTTCCACTTCTAGTGAAGAGGCCAATGTCGTCAACGTATCGAAGATTAATCGCCATTTAATTTGATTACTGCCTCGGTTTTTGCTTAGCATGAGAGTCATCACTACCTCTAATATCAGATTTGGTGATAAGGTGTATCTTCGTCGTACTTCGGTTTTCGTCTGAAAGTATTCTTTGATCTTTTTATCTACTTTCATCGCACTTAATGATTTTCAATAGGCCTATATAGAGTCTCTTGTATACAAGTTAGATTAATTTCCCTGCTCTACCTGCATTTTGCATCGCTATCCAAATTCCGTCATGCCGTATCCTGTCATCTGAAGTAATACTTCTTAGTATTCGCAATCCAGGCCACAGTAGGTGTGCGCTTTTGTCAGACGCTGCGCGTCTTTCGTTTTGGCAACACATATTCGAGAGCGTACTTGAGACAGAAGGAGAGCAATAGGCCTGTGGATGGCTTCAGTGTCTAATGTCACAGTTCATTCGCTGCTTGCTCGCACCTGTTCTCGATGCATATGTAGGTCTATGCAATCGGATTTACAATCGTCGTTGCAGCAGGTGATCGTGGTCATCGCCGATTGAATTAGTGATTCGCTGTGGCAACTACGGTAGTCGACTTTCCGAATATTAAACCCGCGGCGTATCGTATCTGCCCTCTCATCCGTCGACGTTAACTTTGGTGCTAGACATTCCGCAACTAAATTTTAATTGCTGGTTTTCGCTGCAGATATATGTACATCCAAAGGGCAGGATTAAATTAACTATAATGCATAAATATTATGGTGTCCTAACTGTATAAAGTTATGTATGTATGCATCTGAACTTTTATATAGCGCATTTTAGAAACCCCTCAAAAGGACTATGAACGTGGCTGTCTATGGGACCTGAACAGGTGCGTATATGTTTCATAGTAATATATAGGGTTAATAAGTTGATAGTATTTAGGGTTGATTGGCTTAACGATATTCGCCTTATATTTTTGTCAACCGTTCACTGTAGGAAACGATGTCTGATAAGAAGAACCTTGAGAACTGCGTCAAGTGGATAGCCAATCAACAGGTAAGCTCATCAACGTGCATACTCGTTTTAAGTGTCTTCTGTCAAAGACGTACCTTAACGCTGTTACAGTACGAGGGAAAATCCACGCACGTAAACCCTGGGTCTAATGTGCGAGTGGCTCTTTCTGATTAATGCGTTTATTTTTACGACGCCGTCATATCGAAGATGATTGGCTCTTTCGTTTTGCTGAGCTCAATTTATAGGCTTTAAAAGCCATCTTTGTCGTTCGAATTGCCGACACTCAAACGCCCCTCAGTTTGAAAAACATGACAATCTGAGCAATCATCACACTTTCGGCAGCCTGCCTACTCGCAGACGAGAACCTGGTAATCCTATATACCAGGTGACCTGGATAAGCAACCGCTATCAATTGCCTAAACAAGTAGCCGCTAAAAATTGTGGTGGCTCAGTGGTAGGTTCGGCGCCTTGTGACCTGAGGGTTGCAGGTTCGAATCCCACTCTAGCCGCTGCGTACGGACCTTGGGCAAGTCCTTCACTCGCGATTGCTCGTGGCTCTTCGGCGTGAAAACTCCGACACAGTATACCAATGCTTTAGTCGGGAGCGCCTCTGAGTAGAAGTAGACTTGCGGAGGCGCTATAGAAATATCCGAAATAAATAAATAAATAAATTAAATAAATTACCTGTAGCCTTAAGAGCTTTCTGATGAACGCAGGTTCGTCGAAAAAGGCTCAAGTAAAATTAGGCATTACATCTAGACAATTATGCATTAGCCATTACTTTTTACTATTAGACATGAACAACAAACAATAATAATAATAATAATCTTCGTTTAATATCTTCAAACTGACAACAACGCAGTATGATTACAAATCAGTATGAACGGATGATCACAAGTTATTACAGGAGTAGAATTTAACTGTAGGCCTACACGGCAGCCATGCAAGGCGCCCATCACGTCCTACATCTCATTTTAACAACGCGCCAACCCGCGAATGAAAGGCTGAGTGGACCTAAATTTGGGAGGGTAGCGGGAAGCGATCCCGCTACCTCTTGCTCTTCACGCCAGTGATGTTACCACTACTCTATGGACCCCCAAGACACATCTAACGTTCGCAACGCATGCATGCATAAATGATGGTTTAACTTCGTCTCTGAATTGCAACCTTCACACGCGTGGGTTCTATTAAAACGCCTTTTAAAATGACAAAGAATGTTTCCTGCGAAAAGCACGCACGTGTGCATCTTGGCAAACATGTATCTCTTCAGCCTTTGATGTATCTCCTTTGTCGGAATGTTATAAATCTGAGAGAAATAAAAGTATAGATCAACCCTGCAGACAAAAGGACAGTAAATATAATCTGCTGAGAATTTTAAGTGGAGGAGAAAGCTATGAACTCTTCATGGAATGACACACGTAGCGATATTATTGGACGGCATGTTAAGAGGGTGGTTTATTGGAGCGATGAGGATACTTAAAATGCTCAACATGTTTGTGAAAGGATGAAATGTGTGTGTATCAGGACATATAATGCAGGCCTTAAATACTCAGAAATGTCAACTGCACGCTCTTCCTTAAACTATCAGCTAGGGGCCTCGGGAGCACCGTTAAGCTCCCCGGAGAGGTTTAGGATGGAGCCCCAGCCAGCATCAGTGGCTATGGATCTTCGACATTTCCTGCCAGACCGAGAGTGAAACCAACTCGCAGCCGTCAGGGCTCCAGACGCCTACTAATACCGAGTCGTAAAATTTCATGTATTGCAATTAAATCGTGTGTAGTTAACTTTGGCTAATCTCTAAAAGATTCAACCTACACACTGCACACTTCAGACAAGTCACCTGCGCACTCGACAATGTCAACAGCACACTTTGTGTGAGAAAACACACTATTTTAGGCCCTCAGTTATAGTTGCCGTTTAACGACGCTGTCACCCGCTGTGTCATGACAAAGATGACAAACGTCGCCCTTCTCCTTCATCCAGGCTTGGTCATTTGACCTGCCTATTTTACTCTTGACCTGCCTTGTGGCCTGCCTATTTTACTCTTGATGTCGAACGTTCAAACTTGACATGAAGCGGTTATGTTATAGACAGGTGTGGTTGACTGTTTCTAACTTTCTATAGGCCTAATGTCGTGCGTCTTATTAGCATACAATGTTCGTGATGTACTGAGTAGCTTATCAAAACTTCCAAATCTTTAAAGATTAGCAAAGTAACTAAAGTTTAACGTTTTAATTGCTGAATTGTTTCAAATTTGAATATGCTTCAACAATTGGGCAATTAGCGTTCATTAATAATTGTCTTCGTTTTATATATATATATATATATATATATATATATATATATATATATATATATATATATATAAGTAGGTATATTTAGACTATTCTGGGACAACCACGCAATAACCACGTGACGTCACGACCATCGTATGAGTCATCAGGTGATTACGTTGGTTAGGAATTTCCTATAGTATCTAGTAATCTAGTTTTACGAAAGGGCTTAAAGGCATGAATGTCCATAATAAAATGGATACTCGAACTGATTTCAAGAAATCACCTAAAGGAATAAATGTCCTTAATAAAATGGACTATTCGACGAAGACCGTCAAAGAACTACAAAATATCGCTCGAGAGAGAGGTATGGTTGGTTATTCGAGACTGCGAAAAGCGGAACTCGTAGCATTAATGTCGCCGAGGTCTGCGAGCAACCCGCTAGACGCTCCAGTTCCAGACATTAAGGTTCCAACGCTTACTCCGGGTAAGTATACGCCTCCGTCTAATACTTGGAAATCTCGTTTCAGCCAAAACGTTTTGACTGAAATGGGGAATAAGGTGAGGTCTAAAATTAATTCTTTTTCAGATTGGTTGATTAGTTACGTGCCTCCTCAAATAGAAAAGACCGTCAACGATAAATTGGAATCGTTGAAGTCGAGGGTTTCGAGTATTTTCAGTAAAAATAATAAAAACAAGTTCGAAATCCGAGAGACCGCGAAAGCTATTAAGGGTTTTACTAAGCGATACACGATCGATGGATTCGGTGGAATCGACGCCACGTCTTTTCTTAATGCCGTAAGACCTCAGGTAGTCAGTCTGTTAGCGAAAAATCGTGGGGTAAAAGTTCAATTCAATCTTAATTGCGTAATGAAGAAAGTAGATATTAAATCTGGGGAAGAAGTCGAAGCCGAACCTAATTTTAAATCAAAGACCGATATCATTTTAGACGCAACCGACGTGTGTGAAATATATAGCAACGCAGTGGATAAAATTAAGGAGAGCATGGCAAGTTTTCAGATGAGAGGTAGTAATTGGAGGTTTAAAACCGTTATGAAGTTGGATATCGATACAGTGGTATATAAGCCATTGAAAGGCAGTTCTTATATTCCGCTTCCCGAGTATTTAGCCAATAAAAAGGCTATTATTAACCTGAAAAACAACGACGATGAATGTTTCAAGTGGTGCGTTACTAGAGCGCTGAACCTGATAGATGACCACCCAGAAAGAATCACTAGAGATCTAAAAGAACAATCTAAGAAACTCGATTGGAGTGGTATTGAATTCCCAGTCGCTGCTGATGCTAACGTAATAAATAAGTTTGAGCGTCATAATAACGTTAGCGTTAACGTATTCGGCTATGAAAAGGATGTATATCCATTATATATATCGAGGCACGAAAGCGATATCTGTGTAGATCTACTGCTTATTTCCGACGGAGAAAAGAAGCATTATTGCTGGATCAAGAACTTTAATAGAATGATGGCGGCACGAACAGAAAAATCTGTAAATTCGATGCACTATTGTAAAAGATGTTTGCAGGGATATAGAGAGCTAGGTTCGCTTCATAAACACACCGAGTACTGTTCCCAACACGAGGCGCAAAAGATAGAACTTCCAGAACCAGGAACTATGTTGAGTTTTAAAAATTATTATAGAAAGATGAGGGTCCCCTTTGTAGTTTACGCCGATTTCGAAAGTTTTATTAAACCAATAGACACATGTCAACCAGATCCTAACACGTCCTACACCAACAAATACCAAAAACACGTTCCAAGTTCTTTCTGTTATTACATAAAATGTTTCGATGATGACTTATATTCGCGAGCCCCCGTAATATTCACAGCGAAGAACGAAGACGATGATGTAGCGCAGATATTTGTAGACACTCTTATAGATGATATAAAAGATATTTACAAGCGATTTAAATTTCCAAAAGACATGATATTCAGGAAGGAAGACAAGGAGCTATACGACTCGGCTACTGTTTGCCACATTTGCGAAGGCGAACTAGGCGATGATCGAGTTCGAGACCACTGTCATTTAACTGGAAAATATAGAGGAGCCGCTCATACAATTTGTAATCTACGCTATAGAGTCCCTAAGTTTATCCCGGTACTGCTACATAATTTATCCGGATACGACAGTCATTTATTCGTAAAGAAACTACGAGGCGATGATAACGAAAAGATTAACTGCATTCCTTGCAATGAAGAGAAGTACATCTCATTTAGCAGAGAAGTTGTAGTTGATAAGTTTATGGGTAAAGAAGATAAGGAAGTAGAGGTTAAACATGAATTACGTTTCATCGATAGTTTTCGATTTATGGCTTCGAGTCTCGACGCATTATCGAGGAACCTAAGTAAAGACCAGTGTAAAAATATAAGCAAGCACTACTCTGGTAATCAGCTCGATCTCTTGTTTAGAAAAGGAGCGTATGCTTACGATTACGTCGATTCTATCGATCGCTTGAACGAAACAGAACTACCACCGAAGTCAGCATTCTATTCGAGACTTAACGACTCGGACATTAGCGATGAAGACTACAACCATGCACTAGCGGTATGGAACGAATTCGGATTTAAAACGTTTAGAGAATATCACGATTTATATAATCTGTCCGATGTTCTCCTGCTCGCCGACGTGTTTGAAAATTTTAGAGACGTGTGCTGCGAGAACTATGGTCTAGACCCCGCTTGGTATTATACTTCTCCAGGGCTTGCTTGGGACGCCGCATTAAAGTTGACTGGAGTAGAGTTGGAGTTGTTGAGCGATTACGATATGATACTAATGGTTAAACACGGGATAAGAGGCGGTGTTAGCACAATTTCACATCGTTATGGGCAGGCAAACAATAAGTACATACCCTCGTTTGATGACAGCAAGCCTTCATCATTTATAACCTATTTAGACGCTAACAATTTGTATGGAGGGGCTATGTGTAAGAATCTACCAACTCACGGGTTCAAGTGGATGGGTAATGATGAGCTAAACGACTGGAGATCAACGCCGAGTATATTAGAAGTGGACTTGGAATATCATAGAGATTTGCACGATCTTCACAACGACTACCCTCTTGCCCCTGAGAATATTACACCCGAATTTTCGACTGTACCTAAACTCATTCCAAACCTGAACGATAAAGTAAAGTACATAGTCCATCATGAAAATTTAAAGCTGTACGAAAGCCTAGGTTTGAAGATAACCAAAATTCATCGTGGAATTAAGTTTGAAGAAAGTGCCTGGTTGAAAACCTATATCGATCTAAATACCAGCCTGAGGACTAGAGCTACCAACGATTTCGAGAAAGACTTTTTCAAACTAATGAATAATAGTGTGTTTGGGAAGACGTGTGAAAATATAGAATCTCGAGTAGACATAAAACTAGTTTCCAGCGAGAAGCAAGCTATAAAACTAGCGGCGAAAACGAGCTACGACACTCGAACTATTTTTGATGAAAATCTAATCGCCATTCATATGAAACGTACGAAACTATATTACAACAAGCCTATATATCTCGGTATGTGTATTTTAGACTTGAGCAAGACGATTATGTATGAATTTCATTATAATTACATCAAGACTAAATACGGAGATAGGGCTAAGCTTTTATTCACCGATACGGATTCTCTAGCTTATGAAATTAAGACCGAAGACTTCTACGCCGATATAGCGCCCGACATTAGAAGTAGGTTCGACACTAGCGACTATCCTAAGGACCATCCATCCGGTATAGAAACTGGTATCAATAAAAAGGTTATTGGTATGTTCAAAGATGAAGCGGGAGGAAAACAGATCGAAGAATTCGTGGGTTTGAGGTCGAAGTTGTACTCGTACAAGATGGCTGGAGTAGACCACAAGAAATGTAAAGGCGTTAAGACGAACGTCGTCAAGAAATCTATCACTCACGAAGATTATAGAGACTGCTTGTTCACCAAACGAGAACAATCGAGAAAGATGAATGTCATTCGATCCCACCTACACGATATCTACACCGAAGAAGTAAATAAGGTCGCTCTTTCAGCCGACGATGACAAACGAGATATATTGGAAGATGGTATACATACTTTAGCATACGGACATTATTCGCTTCGTTAATAAGAGTATTAGTCGAATAGTAAAATGAGTTTTGCAACTGTGAAAAACATAGATGTTGAAGGCGTAGTTCTTCCAAATCAACCGCTAACGAATTTTGAATTATTGGATGCTGCGAAGAAACTAAATATTCCGAATTTTAGAGGAGTTTTTCTGCGAGACACCCTACCGAAGAAACCTAGCCGGAATGAGTGTGGAATATTAAACCTAGACGATTCTAATGGGGTAGGCCACCACTGGGTCGGCTTTTTAAAGAACGGCAACGAGAAAATATATTTCGATAGCTATGGACTGCCTCCTCCTACGGAATTAATAAACTATCTACAAAGACCGTTGCTTTACAACAGCGAGCGAATACAGCCGGATAACGAAGTGTTTTGCGGACATTTGTGTTTGTACGTGTTAAAGAAGGCGATGAACGACGGATGCGAATTTCAAAAAATCATAAACGACTTGCATTAAACTAATAAATAATCTTATTAAAAAACAATGCCAGTAGATAAATTTGGACATACAGATTCAGGATCTACGCAAAGAATAATTGCAGGAGGTGTTACTCTTAGTCAAGTAAATGCTAGTTTCCTTCGAATGGACGGAGCAAACCCCGCGACTGGAGATCTAAATATGAGCGGCCACGCTATAAAAGGGCTACCTACAACGAATATTTCAGAAGCAGGAATGGATGAGGCTGTCAGTCGAGGACAAGCCATAGATTTGTTAACGAATCGTGGCGACTTACCGTCCGACGATAATCTAAAAGTGTCTAAAACCGGTGATACCATGACTGGCGACTTACTCTTAAGCGTCGGTAGAGAGCTTACGCGGAGGATGGGATGTAAGGATTTAGGTGGAAATAAAGCTTTTATTATATTTTTAGGAAATACAACGAATAAAATAGAAGGTCGATTAAACCAGCCGATTATATCGCAATCGACGGATGGATTTAGTTTTAGAATAAATAATGAAACCATCATAGAGATGGTTAAGTCAATGGATGGCACTCCTCCTTCTAAAATAAATGTGCATAAGCCCATCTTTATGCATGGCGCGCACATTACAGGCCTACGCGATCCCAGCGGCGACGGCGATGCAGCGACTAAAAAATATGTTGATACAACCGCAGTCGGACCCGCGTTTAGCGTTTACACTATATCTCAACAAGCCATACTCGCTGCAACTCACACAATAGTTTCTTTCGATAGTGTAAGATTCAATACCGATAGTAGTGATAACAGTACAGGACCGACTCGTTTCACTCCTGGTAAAGCCGGATACTATATCGTTACGACGTACATAGAATTTTGTAGCGCGAGTAATACCGCTTTTGCTAACGTCTTCCTGTATAAAAACGGGGTGTCGCACATGCAAATTGCGGGTGGAGGGGGTACGGGAATTGCGCATAACAATTCAACCGGTAGTACTATAGTTTTTCTAACCGGTACCGATTACCTCGAGATATTCGTTTATTCGTCCATCGCCACACCCATAATAGCTAGAGACTTTTCAGCGGCATTCTTACGACCTTAAACTAAGTCTGTAATTTTAACTGTAGAAACCTATCGCGTGTATACAAACGATAGGTTTCTAAAAATGTATCACTCTTCGCTTGGGTGTGCAACTGCATCGATTGTTTCATCGTATGCTCTCGAAGTCTCTTTATCGATCTCACAGATTCCGTCGTACACCGTAATTTCGTATCTGTTTCTCCATACTTTTCCGTTATAATACAATATTAGTCGGGCGTTTTCTCTGTGAGCTTTAGCCGCTTTGTGCATCGACGAATACTCGATGGTCTCACCCGTTTCCAAGTCAAAAATAACGACTCGTTTCGGGTTGTTTCTGATACCTTTCAATCTATCGTATCTACCATCGTCATTATATTCTTTTCGACGATCTTTCCAATATTCTTTTTGATATTCTTTTAGATATTCTTTTCTCGTTAATTTCGGTTTACCTAACAGGGAGTTGTCCGCGGGAATCAATCCTTTCTCGATCAGCAGCTCTACCAATTCCGGTTTGTTGAGATGAGTGACGCTTTTAATCTTATTCTCTTTCGCTAACTTGTGTAATTCTGGCAGCTTCATTTTATATACTACAAGAGTGTCTTTAAACAAGAAACTTATTTTCATACAGACGATTAGTACACTACGCTCATCTTCTGACCATCCGACTGGAAGTTTAGCAACTTATCCGAAATTATAACCGCGTAACCTTGCGTATCAGCGGGGACTGCGGCGTTAAAAGTAGCTTTGATTTGGATATCGACGACCGACGATTTCAGTCTTTCCGATTGTTTACTAACATCGAAAACTATGAGCGGATATAGATCTTTGTAATCGGCTGGAGTGATGTTGCTTTGCGTAATCAACGGATCCATTCCGTAGAACTTTTCGCTGAACGACGCCGCGTCTCTATAAGCTCTCGAAAATTTCTGGTTGGGAAACGATAGGTCGTAGTCGACCGCCGGATATCTCTCTTGATTCATCATCACGTACATGTTTTTGAGGTTGCAATGATCGAAAATCGAGGGGTTATGTTCTTGGTTGCCATCGCTTCGAGCGGTTTGAAATCCTACGACTATCCATCTAGGTTTTTCAGGAGCCGTCTTGACGCTAAGACGCCAACTAAAAGTATTGGATTGAGGAACCCCTATAGTATCGCATTGTCGCGCTCGATATGCGACGGGTACCGATGCTTTCGATTCGATAGTTTTGTACAATTGCATCTTCTCCATGTCCACCGGAGTAACGTGCGGCATAAACCACGAGATTTTCTCGACGTCGACTTTCCCAGCATCCGCGGTAGCGTGTCTAAAAATAGCGTCGTTGTCCGATTTGCGAACCATCGTTAGCGTGTGCTTAAAACCGTACACTATTTTATCGTAATCCTCGCAGAATCCGAAAATATGTTTCAGGGGCACGACGAAACTAAACGTTCCCTTAGTCGTTGGTTTTTGAATAAGATACCCTTGACGAGTCGCGAAACCTACATTATCCGCTATAACCGCGGTTGCCCCAGTATCTTTGCACCATAATTGATTAACCCTTGAACGGTAACCTTTTTTTACACCGGTCCTCGGTAACCTGGGGTTGTTTTATACCCCCGGGGGTAACTGCTGTTGTTTGTGAGGTAGGAACGAATTTTTCTAACGATACAGTACATCATAGGCCTAGTTTGATAATATTCTTTGTATTTAACACGATTAGGTATTCTATGCAGAGGACTGACGTCATTACGATGACGTCATTGCGTTATTGACATAAAACTAATTCGTCCTTTCATAGAAATTCGTGCCAATGTGCCAACAATATCACATCAGCCGTCTGTTGCTCGTGCAATGTTGTCTGTTGGGGTGCAACCCGTGTTACTCAAACCGGAGTCGCAGAAGTCGAGAAAGCGTGGTCGATGTCATGCATGCCCCAGAAAAAAAGATATAAAAGTTGAAAACCAATGCATTGAATGTGAACAATTTGTTTGTCAGCAGCATGCTGAAAAGAAGCTAATATGTAAGAGCTGTAGGCCTACAATTGAAGATGTCTTAGCATAAGAGATAATATCACTTGAGCTTTTGTTTGTTATCTAGATGTAAAGATATCATATGTTATTTGTTTGGATGTGGACTAAGCATTTTAGATTCTCCTTTGCAATTAGGTTTTCTTCATAACATCTCGTTTTTTGCCGCCATAATTATTGAAAATATGTTGACAGTATCCCGGGGGGCCTATGCATAATTTTTTTTCACTTAATTTGAAGGATGGTCAATATTAGGGAAAGTCACCAAAGCGATTGTAAAAATTTCTAATACTTCCTTTAATAGCTGCAGTTACAACAATCTGGGGGTAGAAATTACCCCCAGGTTACCGTTCAAGGGTTAAGACCTTGCGCTTTGGCGAAGTCGTCTGGATATTTAAGCAAACCAAGCATCGTCGTTGCTTGGCCTGGGTGAAATACCGTTTCGATATCTTGATTCGATAGGGAATACGCGATTTGGCTGAAAAGATGCAAGAGTCCATTATTCGCGAGGGCTACTGCGTTAGCATTAGCGTACGCTGTTCCATCCGCTTTGACTAGCCTACCTTCGAAAAGCAGGTAAGATTCGGCGGGATGGCAAAATAGATCTTGAGTTTCGATATTTATGCGAATCTCGCCGGGTGTGTTAAAAGTCGTTCTCGCCGCTGGTTCGTATTCTTGCCATTCGTATTTTTCGATTCCTTCATCGACCTCTGTGGGTGCTGTAATGTTTAGAATATTCGATTGCATTTTAATTACTAAAGATTATTTATTTAAACTCACGCGAGTTTCAATCCCGCTCCGTTTTTGTTGAGACCACGCACTAGATCTCGAATGGACACGGCATTCGAAGAAAGTCCGTCACCGGCTAGTATCTTATTAATATCAGTAGTTCCTACATCGTTATCGATTAGCCGTGCTAAGATAGCTGCATTCTCTCGCGTAAGCGCTGGTATCGTTTCGACTACAGGCGTCTTCGGAACCAACGCTGCTAAGAGTTTAGTCGCAGCTTTATCCATCAAGCGTTTACCAACTTCTACGGTGGTATTCTTTCCAACTTCTAGCGCCTTCTTAGCCAACTCTCTCGCGGCGTCTTTACCCGCGCTAAGGGTGGATGATGCGGCTCGTTTACCGACATCCGAAGTGAAGAGCTTCTTAAAAACTCCCGTAATAGTATCCATTATTCCCGCTCCTCCTATAACGTGTTTTCTCTTAATTCTTCTATTAGCGATGACGAGCATTTTTATAATCGCAACATTAAGTTTTTATACCGTTCTTTGTTGATCTCTTTTTGTCGTAATAGTTCATCGCATATACCAACGATCTCGTTTCTTACTCCCGTATTACCCGCGTCGTAGCTAGCGAAACGCAGACTCAACATTTCTACTAAAGCATTCGGATCTTGTGGAATTACGACGACTCCTTTACCCGTCTTCGGCGTCTGTTTTCCAGTCTTCATTTCCCATATCGGTTTAATGATGTTTTTATACTTAGAGCTTCTTGACGATTTTGGTTTACTCGGATTGTTAGGTTGCCTCATCGCATTCGTCGCGTCTAGAATCTCGACGTAATCGGACATATCGTTGTCGTCGTAAATCGAACTGTTCGGTTTAGTCATAGTCACTAGCTCCCAAAGTCCTGGAGTACCTGTATAAGTCTTCTCTCCGACTATTATATCGTCGTTCTGGAACGATACGCGTGTGTCTCCGATATAAAATTTCCCGTCTTTAGAATTTAGACCGAACGTCGTATCGGTAGACTTGGTCTTAGAGGTGTATTGACTTAGGTATTTCGTTGCCACATCTCCTAATTCTAACATTCTACCGTCTTCTATAGGATCCTCGTAAGCCTCTATCGAGGGATACTGTGGAAGCTGTATGGCTTTTAACGACGATGATATCGATGCGGGAAGCGCTTTTAGAGCGGCTGCCGAGTTTTCCTTAATAGTAGACAACAAAGCGTTTTGTTCTTTCGATATGGTCGATTGTGAGTCCACGATCGGCTTGTACAACTTTACCAAATCTCGCTGCAATCCTATATCGCCTAGTTTCTCTGATAAATAATCTCGTTGAATGTTTTTCTTCGTCTTCAGAAACTCTTCAACGATAAAGTCTCTTTTGGTGGGATCGGTTATTTTTAGAAATGACATTTTTTAAATAGGTGGTATAATGTTTTAAAGCGTTTTTGGAACACGCGTTAAAACATTGAAATGGAACGAACGTGAATTTGTACGTTTTTACGTTTATGTTCTACGTTTTACGTTTTATGTTTTACGTTTTCCTTCGATTTCGCAAACGCGTCCTTCAACGACTCGGCTATAGTTTCTCCGCTATTTCTCGATTTTCTGATTTCTTCTTTCATTTCGTTAAATTTCACGCGTTCGTTTAGAATTAACGAGTATTCCTCGTCCGAAATATTACCGTCTTCCAAAGATTTCGAGATGTAGTGACTGATGGTGTTGAGTCTCGCTTCGGCCAACGTTTTAATATTTTCATGCTTCTCCGCCTTTGGTGTGAGCTTTCTGTTGATCACGCGCCCGATCACGCTGAAAACACCCGCTCCAACCGCCAGTGCTTGTAGAACCATCGCGATAGGTGTCGCGACTATCGTAGACAGAACCGTGATTGCCGAAGCAGTTGAGCCCAACGCGACTAGAGTCGATATACCGTCTACTACGTTGATAATCCTAACACCTTTACGATACTTTTTACCTAGAGTCTCTCTTTTTTTGAGTTCCCGCTCGAGCTCTTGTTGAATTTCAGTGATTTTCGAAAGTCGGAAAGCATGAGCGCTTCCATCGATTTTCAGTGGGATCTCCATTCTTTTTATAATAACGCGATATAATTTTTTAAACTGCGATATAATTAACGAAACATAACGAATCGCCTTCGATTATACTAACTACGGAATCGGAGTCGTTTTGAATAGTAATTTCGATGTCTTCTACTTGTCCGATAACGACTCCATCTCGTAGACTCGCTTCGATTTCCTGTCTAAGCGAAACTAAACACGATCCTTTTGTCATTCGAACACCTAGTCCTAGCGCCACCGTAGCTGTTTCTCTAGGTTGAATCGTTATCAGTTGTTGCGCAAAAATCTCCCATCTTAGTCCACCTAGTTGTCTGCAGGGTGTATGCGTCACTTTTTTCAACGTCCAACGCACCTCTTTCGGTTGGGTTCTAACTTCGATCCGACGAGTGGGTCTCGTTATAAATTTATGGATAGGTCTGTTGAATCCCGACATTTTATTTATACGAGGATAAGTTTTTAAAACAACATACCGAGAATCGGAATATTTTGGAAAGGCGAATTAGGCCCTAGTATAAGCCCGGAACCGGGTTTCATATACAACCCACTACCCGTTTTCATATACAGTCCCCCACCCATCGAACTGCCTTTCGGCCACGGAGACAGATACAACCCATTTCCATCCGGTCTTACTTTACAAGCCAAGTCCCCTTTTTTAACATACAATACTCCCGATCCGCTTATTTTATCTACAACTTTCGATGCAGCTGCGGAACCTATACCCGTTAAAGCGCCTTGTGCTAAACTAGGTAGTACGCTTGTAAGAAGAAATTTTCCGGCAGTAGCTAGAAATGGTAATATAGCTCCGATAAAACCGCCTTCGACTTTAGCGTTATATATTAATTGCGTTTTACTCATTTTGATCGTCGTGCCCTTTCCGTCTTGGTAAGCTTTCGCCACTTTCTTAATTTGCGCTTTCGTAAAAGCTAAAACGTGGTCTCCCTCCAGATCATCGTGAGATAGTCTAATACTGACGCCATCGATTCCCGCTTCAAGCGCTCGTTTAATCTTGTCTTTTTGTCCTTCCGAAATATTAACATAGAAGTTTGTGTACTGAGTCATTTTATATATAACTAAGATAAACTTTTAATTATCTTCACACTTCTCTAATATGAAACTTGATCGACATCGCTTCCCCTCTAATGTTAATTAGTTTTCCATTTTGGTCGGTAAGTCTCGTTTCCATCGATGAAATCGTATTCATCGTAACGGGGAGATAAATTAAATTAGCTGGGATTTGGATGATCTTATAACCAGGTCCAACGGTAGGGAAAAACGAATATATCACGTTCGTCGTCGATCCATTCGAGTACGAACCTCCGATTATATCGCTAGTTACTCTAAAGCTGTCTATGTTCATTATGTTCACAATGTTCTCCGATTCGAAATAACCCTCCGTATATGTCCCGGGAGTGAAACCTAGGACCGTTCTGATCGAGTTGTCTGATGTGAAATCAACCTTATAATTCGGCGCAATGTTTAACACCGCCTTCAACGTATTAGTGTTTGCTTCTAACGTAATGCAATATTCTTCGTTTGAGACGTCGTAATGGCTGTTCTCTTTCATGATTTTCTTCACGTAGTCGTTTATATCCTCGAGCTCATAGGACCCTTCTGGAATATCTACGTCAAACCACGTCACGCCATGATCCGGCGAATACCTGAAGTTGTTGTTGCTCGCGTCTATGTTAGGAAACACGTAGTAAGTATACAAATCGACTAGAGCCATTTCATACTTTTTGGTTTTATCTAGTTCGATTACAGGATTGTTCCTCGTTATTATTCGTGCGGTTCTGTCCTTTTCGTTACCCACTAAAATGTAAAACGACGATTTAGGATTCGTGTTAGTCGCAGTCTGTGCTGTGTTCACCTGTATCTTCACGAGGAGTTCTTCCATTTTTACTAGTATATTATATTATTTTAATTCAGAATTGGGGATGTAAAATTCATCTAATCCACAACGGTATTTACCGCTGCTCCTTTCACTCGTTAAGTCGATAACTACGAATTGATGCGGTTGTTTCCACGACTCCACGCATAGTTTTTTAAATTCCTCTATAGACATGTCCGTACTTACATGATCGTTGTAGATATGGGAAACGTTCTTCATGTCTTGGGGAAATAAACAAATAAAGTTTGCGTTCTCTCTGATAGTCTGCCTAGGCAATTTAAAATAATTCTGGGCGAGGTACAAACAGTCGACGTTACTATGTCTGCCCCTAATATAATACGTTTCGCATTTGTTCTGCTTTTCTAATTGTAAATCGTCAAAAATCATCAAGTTCTTCTTTTCACGGCTCAACTCTCTCGGATCCGGTACATCGTTCGCGGATTCGTAAAACCTGCATTCGATATCCGACTTGTCTCTTAAATGTTTCGCTATCTCTTCTACAACGCACGCCGGAGAAATATTAGACCTCATTATCTCATCTCGAATGTTAAACAGCTCGATGATCGTTTCTTTTGGTAGTTTTTCTTCGAATGCCTTCTTAAGAATTTTGTACTCCGGTTGAAATAGAGATTTTCCGAATACTTGCAAATTGTCATAGTCGAGCCATCCGGGTCTCAAAAGTAAGTTTAACAATAACGTCGTCTTACCGCATCCCGATTTTCCTACTATTACACCCCTTATACTTTTAGGTAATAGGTTGATATTAAATCTTTTCAACGATAAATCGTTCCACGTTAAAAGTCTTTCACTTCCATTTTAAATATATAAAAGTTCTATATTAAAACCGAAATGTATTGCGTAAAGTGTAAAGGAAAGACCGAAACAAGAGATCTTCAGAACGCCGTCAGTAAAAATAATAGACCCATGCTTCGAGGCCTATGCGTCGTATGCGGAACGACTAAAACTCAATTCGTAAAAGGAGCCGCTGTAAAAGGTGGAGATGTAGTTGGTTCGTTGAATTCAGTTACTAGAAACGTAAAGTTACCTTGGGCTAAATATCCAGGCGAGATGCATCTTCCAGGTCATTCGTTTACAGGACCCGGGACTAGGTTGGATTTGAGACTGAATCCTGATGGAACTCCTAAAGATTGGAGTAAGCCTATCAACAGAGTAGATAATGCAGCTTACCACCATGATTTGGCTTACGATCGACACCCCGATACGGCTTCTAGGAATGTTGCCGATAGAGCAATGATTAATGATTTGAATAATATTCCTAATCCTACTATCCGAGAGCGTATGGAGAGAGCGGTAGTTAAACCTATATTGTCTGTTAAATCGAGTCTCGGGTTAGGTTTAAAAAAAGCCCCGACCCGAAATGGACAGATCAATTAGCGGATGAACTACATAAACCGGTAGTAAAACATTTTAGAAAGAGAAAAGTGTACGTTAGTGGAATAGATGAGATATGGGCTGCTGATTTAGTCGATATGCAAGCCTTCGCTAAAGAAAACGATGGTGTGAAATACCTATTAACCGTTATAGATGTGTTTTCAAAGTACGGATGGATCGTGCCATTGAACGATAAGAGTGGGAAATCTACAGCAAGCGGCTTCTTGAAGATACTCGAGAGTGGACGAAAGCCCGTTAAATTATGGGTAGATAATGGTAAAGAGTTTTATAACAAAGACGTTAAGAATTTGATTGGGTTATACTCTACGGAGAATGAAGAAAAATCTTGCGTTGTCGAGAGATGGAACAGGACGATGAAAGATAAAATGTTTAAGTACTTTACAGCTAATTCGACGAGAAGATATATCGACGTTTTAGACGGAATGGTTAGTAATTACAACAATACGAAACATTGTTCCATTAAAATGACGCCTGCTAAGGCTAGTATGAAAACGAATGAAAAGACTGTATTTATGAATTTATACGGCGAAGAGGTTTCACAGCCTATTGCGCCTAGATTCTCGGTTGGAGATAAAGTCAGGATAACGAAGAAGAA
Organism: Allolobophora icterica; assembly: GCA_963556255.1. Taxonomy (NCBI): domain Eukaryota; kingdom Metazoa; phylum Annelida; class Clitellata; order Crassiclitellata; family Lumbricidae; genus Allolobophora; species Allolobophora icterica. The sequence continues at coordinate 15,934,781 of OY744608.1, forward strand.
AAACATATTTGAAAAAGGATATACACCTAGATGGACTGAGGAAATGTTCACAATTGCGCAAGTTCAGTATACAAATCCAGCAACTTATAAGATTACTGATTCTAACGATGAGGAGGTACGGGGCTCATTCTATGAACAGGAGCTACAGAAGACGACTCAAGAAATATTTAGGATCGAAAAAGTGATTAGAAAACGTGGGAAGAAATCACTCGTTAAATGGTTAGGATATTCAGACTCGTTCAATTCTTGGGTGGATAACGATAACTTGATGACGTTGTGAAACGATTATTCAAAATGCTATTTCGACTTAAAGAAAATAATTTTCATATAATAAAGAGATACTATGGCAATCACATGGAAAAACTTTGATATTAATAATGTTATTTTCGAAGACGTTACAAAAAGGTCTACTCCCGCTGAAACTAAATTTCAACGCATATTTCTAAAGTACAAATACGCCGATGGGACAATCGACAAAATATCTATAAAAACTCCTCCGCTGTATTCTTATGGGATTCAAGAAAACCGATCTTCACAAACGGGTCTCTTAGACTCGTATTCTTTACCATTAAACATGTACGATAGAATGGTTGGTGAAGACGAAGCGAAAACGATTGAAATTTTTGAATCGTGTTTAAAACTGGTAAAAGAACATCTTAAAAAATCTGATGTGAAAGACGCGCTTAATAAATACGAAAGGAATGCGGATGTTGATCAAATGGATATTTTTTACAGAAAGAAAGATAAAGGTAAAGTCCTTCCCGATATACCCCCTACTCTATATCCGAGACTTTTAACTGCCTATGAAAAATCACGAAATCCAGATGTGCCACCTAAGATAACTACAGGATTTTACGATTTAAACGATGAACCGATAGATCCTAAAACTCTCATAAATACGCGTTGTAAGGTTGTTTGAGATATTCGCATCGATAATATCTATATCGGGGCTAAACCGTCTATTCAGGTAAAAGTAAACGACGTCATAGTCCTCGATCGATTCGTTAGACAAAGGCGTCTTTTCTACGCACAGGAATAAGATGAATCATAGCTTTTATAACTGCTGGTTATAAAAACCCACGTAATCACCTGATGACTCATACGATGGTCGTGACGTCACGTGGTTATTGCGTGGTTGTCCCAGAATAGTCTAAATATACCTACTTATATATATATATAAGTTATGCTGCTTATGTTGAGGTTATGTTGCCTGATGCGTCAAACTCAAACATTAATTTCGACCTGCTGTATAACTCCCATGACCCTGACGCGACCTGCTAAAGTTGTATAGCTTGCGCCGCCACTGCTTGGGACTAGCACTGCCAGAGTACGAGCAGTGGTCCTGCCTTGATGAGCACATCTCGAAAATTCGCTTTATTTCGTTTCAGACGCTGCAAGAGAGAGCAGAGTTCGGTGCCAACAGGAAAGCCGTGGAAGAATCTCTTACAGAACAGGTCCAGCGCTGTGAACTCATCAAGGACTACAGTTCACAAGTGGACAAGATAAAAGATGGCTACAAGGTATAATCGCCAAACACAGCTGCATTTAGCTTAGAGACATATTTATGTATAAAATATAAGCAAAGGTGGCTCAGATATCTACTCTGCGTGTAATAGCTTAATATTGATAATTGATATAAAAATTTGTTAGATATAGGTTAAGATGTGACTCAAAGGTGATTTGTTTCTGTACAATTAGTACAAATACGGTAAGTATACATAAAGGAATGAAAAGCACTAATATATCAAGGCAGACATTTAATTGATCTTAATTGCACGATCAAAGTTAACTAACATGTATGGTATAAGTACTGTTGAGTGGACGCTAGGCCAATTTATGGATGTAATAAGACCTACAGACGGAAGTAGGTATCACGTAGCCTACTGCACATGCATGTGCATGCGGTGTGCAGTTGTCAATGTTCCAGTCTGCAGTTTAACATACAGACGACTCTCTTACAGGTGACATGGGCTGCACATGTGCAGTTTTATGATGCTTTTAAATGTAAGCCTCTGTATTATATGTGGCTCGTTTAATAGCCCAATATACTTGTCATTTGAAATGCGTATATATTTATCGACCCATACATAACCTGTCGTTAACAGAAGTGACAATGGAAGACATGTAGCTATAGTCTCCGGTCTCCTCTGAGAAATGCGTCTTCCACCGCTCTCCTAAGACGTTCAACGTTCTCGTGTAAAATGTAGGTTGAGTGACAAGATCAATACCCATAATTAACTCCTCTAACCTAATTCCATTTTGAAACGTTCTATGCCCTCACAACAACGGGGCCACGAAGGCTATGATAAGAATCGCGTGGTGTCATTGCAGTGTGCGTGATGATAAGTCCTCACAATTTTAGGCGTACACCAAATTTTAGTAGAAGACTTCTCCTCGATTCACGGGTCACGTGATTGGCTTCAGCTCATTGTTATGAGAATAGGAATGAATGCAATGCTCCTCAATTATAAATGTATATAGAATGCAGGAAACTCGCGTCGTTTTGATGGATAACGCTGATTAAAATAAGCATTGAGCGCTCTACGCTCTGTGAGGTTGGGCTGAACAAATCACTGCTAGCATGTAGATTGTAGAACTATGTTAAACTAGATCGTTTGTGCTTTCTGCTGTGATGCACAAAATGTTTAGAAAATCTAGCAAGAAAGCTACATTTCGAACCAAATCCAATGTGCAAAGTAATGTATGTTTGTGTGTGTATGTATGTATGTATGTATGTATGTATGTATGTAAGTATGTATGTATGTATGTATGTATGTATGCATGTCTATATGCATTTATGAATGTATATGTGCATGTATGAATGTAAGTACGTATGTGTGTATGTATGTAATGTATGTATATGTATGTATGCGTGTATGAATGTACGTGTGTGTATGCAATGTATGTGTATGCCTATATCTTCATACTTACTATAGTGCCTTTTACTGTCTCACAAAAATGGCTGCTTACGTTAGCCTACATTTTTGTATAAGGGCTTATCATCATAATGACTATTTTGGTATAACGATTTCTTCAATCAGGATCGATAATCGTAACATTAAAATCGATTAACCATTCATCAGTCTGATCGTCAACCACCTGCGTGTGCTTAATACATCATACTATATATACAACCACGTACCTTAACGTGATACGTTAGAAGTTGACCTAGCTGTCTTGTATACTGCCGAAACAAAGACCTTTACGATGGAGATCATCTAAATAAGGCCGTATTTAACTTAGCTGAAAATTTTTCTCAATTTCTAGGTTTATACAAATGTTCAGGACCTTTGAATTTTCATTTATTAATTGACCAGATTTTTTAGACTCTCAGAAGTTCTGTAAGGTTTTCTATTGCTTACGAAAATGAGTCAGTTTAGAAATGCGATTGGTTAACTGCTTCGGTCTACACTGTTGTAAGCTATAGGCCTACTAGAACAGACACATTAGCTTGGCCTTAAGGCCTAACCGAATAATTTTGTTTTTGATGAGCGTTTGATTGATTATTGTTTGCTTCAGGATCCTCTGATGCTTGACGATCTGCAAACAACCTACGACAGTCTTTGCGTAAGTTACCTTACGATACCTGTCAGTTACGCTACAATACCTTAAGTTACCTTACGGTACTGAAAATTATCTGTGTATTACTGTGCATGGGAAGCTGTGCTTGTTCCAGCTCGGCGCCGACCCGATTGGATGAAAGCATGCAAACGAAAAGAAGCTTCTCACAACTGTCCGCATCCATGCATGGATGAATGATGTCACATCTGTCACAATCGCTCTCATTCTCGACTCCTTACGAAGATACCTAAGTAACGGTAGTCATGCGAAGTGAAGTCACAGTTTATATAGGCCTAACTAACAGCGGCTGATGGAAGGGGCGCTCTATTATAATATCTACTAGGTTACGTTACACGAATGAATGTAGACTTTACAATACAATACAACTGAAATTTGATAATGACCCCCTTCTTGCTATGGCTCAGAGGTGCAATGAATCCGCGTTGCTTAGTGCAGGATATAGGTAAAAGCTAAAAACAGATACAGCTTAGAGTCCCACAATCCGCCGAGGCATACAAAAATTCAGTATTTTTCAGAGGCTTTAAAAATTTTGTATATATATATATATATATATATATATATATATACACACACACACACATAGGCCGTGTCTTATACTTATCGGGAATTGTTTTTGTAAATAAATAAATAAATAAATAAGCCTAAATAGGCCCAAGTGTGTTGCTTCGTTTAGTGAGTTTTTGTGTGTGTTAATTTCTGTTTTATTTTATTTGTCTGGCATACAGACACTGTCGGAGAGACGCCTGGCGAGTATTCAGTCGATGTCTCAGATTGCTCTGTTGGAGGACATCTTTTCGGTAGGTCTTGCAGATCCTTCTTTTGTTTCGTCATAGATTAATGCCTAATTCATTAGATACAAGCTCCATAGAAGACATAAGCGCCTTTTATGGGTGCATAGAAATGTTCAGTAAATGCATACAAACATACAATGATTAATAGCCGAGTTATTATTTTTTCTAAGGCTATTATTATTCATTAAAAACTTATATTTTTCAACTAACATCTTCTTGATTTTTTAATTCTGTAATCAACTGCCAACTTCCCAACTATTCAAAATATTTCCAGTTATAAATGGGCACACCCATTTGACTGCGATCATTCACCATTTCCCAATTATGACTAAGCAAACTCAGCAGACTCTAATTTGTGGGCTCCCAGATGTTCAAACCTGCGCTTGTAATTTATTTCATGGAAGCGTCAGTCTGTGCATTTGGACGACCACTGCAGAGGACCAGCGTTGTTAACGAAACCTTCTGAAGGAATTCAGCGTCTAATTATAAGTTATTGCGGTGTATTATTAGTCTATGTCGAGGCTGTTAGTCAGTCGTACATCTAAATACGCGGCTTGGTAATAAATCTTCCTAATTATTTACCAAAACAAATATGCGCTTGTCAGGTCAACCATGCAACCGATCGCAAAACTGTCTCTTCTGAAGCGTTATTAATTATTCTGTTTTGTCTTTGCAAAGCAACTTTCTCCGTCTGTTTCCGTTCCGGAAAGTAAACCTTCAGTCGGCCATGTCGTATCACGTGACTTCTAAAACGCCGCTGAGCTAAGTAGTGTACTAGACGACGCTTATAAATCATCGCTGTAGGCCTATTGGCGACGATACACCACATAAGTTTCTCTCTGCACTTTTACACTTGTGATATCATGGGTCTATTTTCCAATGGGTAGTTTTTCTGCAGGTTTTATTGCCTTTACCAATATTTGCCTATATGATTAGGACTAATAATTTACTGCAAAGCTACTCATTTGTACATGGCTTCTATGCTGTTCCATCAACTCATCAAGTACAGTTATTCATTTTACAATAGTCTATTAGTCACTCTTAGACAATATCACGTTATATGGCATTGACTACACATGTTCGTAGATGTAAATTTATCTAAGTTTTTGGGGGCACGTGTTTACTTCTTGCCTCTTCTACCTTCCTACCAGCATGTGGGCCCATCGGATCATGCTGACATGATTCCTACTTTCAGAATCAGATCTGTAGGTAAATGAATTGCTTAAATCTGGCAAAAAGTCACACCATCAGTCTTTTGGGTAATTTATGAAAACATTGTGGGTATCGGCACAATTGACAAGCCTAGCACTAAAATTAGGGGGCCTATTGGGAGGGATCAATCGTAGTTGCCAGTTGCACCAGTTCTAATTGGAAAAAAATGCTGATTGTCTGTCTGTACGTCTGACACACGAAGACTCTACCTACCACAGCCAGCATTTACTACTGTCTGCACCATAATCACACACAAGCACACACACACACACACACACACACACATTCGTTATGATTATAATCATCGGAGGATGACACACCGCATCACAGCTTGCAACATACTCCACTTGTATAAGTTTGTATACCAGTCATTTAGGCCTAACCAGTGCGATTCTGGACGGAGCACCACCGATCCAGCGGCTCATACAGTCCTTCTCAGAAGAGGTAACGAGACCTAGAAGGTCAAAAGGTCAAGGTCGTTGAGTGTAATACATTTACACGTCAAGATAATTGGCCTATCGTCTGACATGTGTCAGAATCAAATGCGTCTGTCATTACTTATTATCTACTGACAGCATTCAACTGTATATTCATCCAGACTTTGTGGGAGGAGATCATCATTAGCAGATAATAGAAGACGAATATCAAATTCCACAGTTAAATCAAAAAGAGAAATATCAAGTCCCAGAATGCAACCCGTCGTATAGGTTCAGGCCCGCCGAGAGGGGGGACAAGGGGGCAAATGCCCAGGGGCCCGGCGACTTTTTAGGGGCCCGGGCCGGGCCCGCAATCAACTTATGAAAAATATTATGATCAGTTATACAAAGTTTATGATTTATGCCTTTTTGAAAATATCATCTGACGCTTAACTACAATCAGTTTAAACTATAAGCATCTGAATAAAATCATAGTTGTATATATAAATGTAATATCGTACGGTCGTTCCCGCAGTTTTATTGTTTCATTTCTATTTTTTTCTTTTTTTTGTACGACCATAAGATATTAATATAAAGCCTAAAGATAGTTTAGAGACCCGTCACTGCTCTGCCTAGGGGCCCGTGACTGTTCTGCATATGGGCCCGCGAATGCTCTGTCTAGGGGCCCGTGACTGTTCTGCATATAGGGGCCCGCGACTGCTCTGCCTAGGGGCCCGTGACTACTCTGCCTAGGGGCCCGGAATTTCTGTCGGCGGCCCTGTATAGGTTATGGCCCATGAACTACTATATATTAACCTAATGTATAGCAGCCATATGTTAACCTTATGACCTCATCGCATAGGCCATGGACTCCCATATGTTAACCTTATGACCTCATCGCATAGGCCATGGACTCCCATATGTTAACCTAGGTGCCCATCGTATGTGCATGTATATATTAACCTTGTTCATAGGAGTCTATCGTATGGGCCATGGACTCCTATATTATGTTAACCTTATGTATGGGAGGCAATTAGGAGCCCATCGTATAGTCCTACCCTCGAACATGCACTTCAGTCATGACTGCTCTAATGGTACATTCTGGTGTTTGCTGTTTCAGACAATTTCCGATGACTTCTCAACAAATGCGACTAAATTAGTTGAGAGTCTGTCAAGCGTGGAGAACGGCAGTGGTCCGGAACATCCATCGTCTCATGTAAATGGACCGACCGCAAATACCGCACAGGTCAGTGCTTCTTCAAACCTAGCGTACCACCTCTGCACACACACACACACACACACACACACACACACACACACACACACACACACACACACACACACACACACACACACACACACACACACACACACACACACACACACACACACACACACACACACACACACACACACACACACACACACACACACACACACACACACACACACACACACACACACACACACACACACACACACACACACACACACACACACACACACACACACACACACACACACACACACACACACACACACACACACACACACACACACACACACACACACAAACACACACACACAGGGCCTCGTAGATCTGATCTAATCTTGATTGTACTAGATTAGATTAACGTCTTCAGTAGACTGAAAGTTTTTAGTCTACTAAGAAGAGCATCCATGGTCACCAGAACAACTGTATGGTCATTTCAGACGATGGCTGGCTTATTTAAACTTTTTACGAAGAATTAAACTGCGGACTTTTTGCATGAGTTGCAGGTTTAGTGATGATCAAAGAATGTTTATTGAAAAGATCTGACATAGTGGAGTTATATACGGAAAAGACTTCAAACCTCGTCGTCACACCCACCCCCACATACACCACCCACCCCCACATACACCACCCCCTCCCACACATACACACCACCCACTCCTTCCACACACGGGACGTAGCAGATGTAATTTAGTTAAAGGGAAGTGAGATAGGTGGACAGGACGCAGAGAGACTGAGGTAACCTGAGACAGGGAGACAGTGAATGAGGAACGGAGATTGAGACGGTTGGAGTTAACAGAGAGACAGTTACAGATACCAAAGGCAGTTACAGTGGCACTCCGTAATCATTTGGTCAGGTGTGTTCCTGCCAAACAGCGCAGCAGCAGCCGAATGCGTAGTTGTGAAAGCTGGTTGCTTTTACTTGTGCTTTAGAGTTGCATCTTGGCCACTCGCAAGAACTGGTCTTGGCTGGTGAAGCTGCTCGACTGTTCAAAAATACATCTCCAACATGCTGCTGATTATCACCAGGTATACCATCATCATCATCGCATCCACGTCATCATCATCCGCCTTCTTCTCCTCTTTCTCCTCCTCCTCCTCATGCTCATCCACATCATCACCTTCGTTATCGTCACGCACTACGTCATCGTCCTCCTCCTGCTCCTCCTCATCATCATCATCATTGTCGATGTTGTTGCTATACCATTCATTGTCGTCATCATCCTGATTATTTATCATCTTCATCATCGTTATTATCATCGTCGTCGTCGGCGTCATTATCATCATCATTGCACTTGTGAGTCTTCTACTGCGTTCTATGCCGTGATGTTGACTGGTGTTTGATCGTTGCGTAGTTCTTCTACGACGTGAAGGAGTACGAACGGTGGATGCCAGCGGACCTAACGAAGGCTGAAGACCTTCTCAACTATGCCAACATGAAGAGGAACCAACAGGGATCCGATGCCAGTCGCCTCGTTTTCGAAATCAAGGCAAGTCTTCCAGTCTCATCATCTATCAGTAGGATGCGCAGAGACCTCCCGGAACACAATAGCGCTATACAAATGTTTAGAGTAACTTGAATTGCGTTGTTTTACACTACGTAACATATGATTACTGCGGTCAGAGAATGGCTGCCGTCAATGTGGACTTCATTATTGTGTTTGTCATTGTTGTTATAGCTATTGTCATTGTAATTGTTACTGTTGTCTCAGTGGTATTGTTGTACTATTGTTGAAAATGCTGCTGCTGATGATGATGATGATGATGATGGCGACGACGATGATGATGATGACAACGACGATGATGATGGATATGAAGTCTTGTATACATGTAGTAAAATCCCTGTTTCAGACTGGTCTGTCAATCTTCCTCAACTGGCAATCGAAAGTGGAGTCCATCTGGGATCGCAGCCGCCTTATTATTCCCGTTCCTCTTCGAACAAAAGGCCTTGACCACGAACGACCTGCTAAAGTTCTCACTGATTACAAGACAAAGGACGTTAGTACTTGACCTATTGACCTGTGACACGACCTGCGTCTACTATTAACAGCAGATTATAATAGTACGTAGACCATTAATAGTAGATTAGCCTATTAACAGTAGACTAAACAGACTACTAATAGACCACTAATAGATTATTATATTAGTCTACTAATAATAGTTTCCCATAGTCCACTATGAGAATTACAAGACTATGTAATACACTACTAGTCTAATAATAGACGATTAACAGGTTACTAATGATTAGTATTAGTAGTCTATTCATTGTGTAATGTTCATAGTAGCCTTCATAGTAATAATTAATTATGAATAGACTATTAGGCTACTATCCTATTAGTAGCATACTACTGTTAGACTATGAATAGACTACTAATAAATTAATAATGCACCAGCTATTAATTAACTATTGATATATTGCTGGCATATTATTAGTAGACTAAAATCGACTACTAGACTACTAGTAAGATACTACCGGACTACAGATCTGACTACAGATCTGACAGTTAACTACCAATACACCAATACATGTAATATATATAATAGCACACACTACGGACTATATGCATTTATGTTAACAGGTATTAGTACTGTGGGCTTGCCATTACCGATTTCCACTTAATCATTCCTACCCAGTGACCCTTAGACAAATGAATGACCCCTTCCCTTGACCACATAGCACCACCATGCAGTAACCACTAACGGACCATGTGGTCACTGACGAGTGAACTTTATGTCAATATAATTACCTTGAACCTGGAGCGCATTTAGACACCAACAGCCTAATTATTTGCACTTAACAGTGCAAGCAATCCACGCTGATCGCATGCACTTCCTTCCAGAAATTCCTTTCAATGACTCTTCACGTATTTGGAATTGTTCGTCATGACTGAGTCAGTAAATGAGTGTACCTGATTGCTGTTGGCTTTGTTTCGTTTAGATAAGCGTTCAGGAGGGAGAAGAACTCGGTCTGCTGGACAACAGCAAAACGAGGACATGGAAGGTCAGTCAGTGCATCACACTCGCTCCACATTCGTCATCGTAATCTGATCTAATATAATCACGTGACTAATCTTATCTGTATCGGTTCAAAGTTGAATCTAGTTCCAGTCTGATCACATCGATCTCTGTTCTTTATCACCACAGTTGGGCTGGGAGCGCCTCTGAGTAGATATCTTCAGGGGCGCTATAGAAGTCCTTCAGTTAGTGAATGATTAATATGAGACTATAATAGTAGACCATTAATAGTAGATTAGCCTATCTCATTCTTATCTGATTACTCATCATAACTGAGAATTGCATTATGATATTGTCAGTCTGCCATTGTTACGAGTGTATGCAAGTCAGAGACCGATCTAATTCAGCCCAGCCCAACCAAATCTGATCTAGCCTAGCCTATATATTCTAGTCTAGTCGAAATTATTTTAGCCTAGTCCAGTCTAATCTCGTCTATCTTTTGTTCCAACGCGATGACTCAGTTCTTGTGTATGCACAGGTTCGGAACTTGCGTGGGGAGGATTTTTCTGTTCCTTCCGTCGTTCTCTTGCTTCCGGGTCCTGATGCTGCAGCGACAGAGGCCGCACTCAAGTACGCATCACCTCATCCATCTAATAGCCCACATAATAATAATAATAATAATGCATACACGTATACATGAACTTATGTAGGTTAATACGTGAATATGTCTACTAAAATGTGAATAGGCCTACTAAATGGGAATAGGCCTATTAAAATTTCTGTAGGCCTATTATAATGTGAATGGGACTACCAAATGTGAATAGACCTACTAGATTGTGAACAAGCCTATAAAATGTGAATAGGCCTACTAAATGTGAATAGGCCTATTAAAATAAGTGCAGCAACGATTATCCAATCATTACAGGTTGAAAAAGATATCGTAATTGTTTGTACTTGTAAATATGTTCCAAGGCATGTGCATTTATTAAGCGCCACTATCTAACAATCAAGCATCAATCGATGGCGCTGAGCAATTGTCAGTGAAGAACTTGCTCAAGATCCCTACACAGTAACCGTCTTCGTGGAGGTTCGTGGCCAGTGTGTCCACATACTGATATATGATTAGTGTCTGACGCAAAACAGACTGAACGATGTCGTTGACATCCGTTGTGTTGCTATTCTTTCCCTGTAGACTGAAACTCCAGTTCCTGGCCTCGTGGACTAACATGATCAAGAGATTTGGAAAAACGATCATTCTGTTCCTTCTCCAGGTCATACGCGACTGGACTCCAGTGGAGGTATGTGTCATAATAACCCAAACTATTTTCCCATTCATTATTTCGCTCATTTGAATAGTTGGAGCTAAAGGATGAACTCACGTGTGAAGGTCATGAATGCTGCAAGTAATAAACTGATGTAATTAGACACCTACATGTAACAGTGTTTTTGGTTGGTCTATTACCGTTTAAACACATCAATTAATGCAAGGAATCAATGAAAGATGGATGGTAAAAAGATAGAAGGGCGGAAAGATGGATGAAAGGATGAACTGACGAAAAGTAGACTAACTGCAAATCCTGGATCTGCACAATCACGGGGTGCACGTTATTGACGGCTGGAGCTCTGCCTAAGTTCCCACTCTCAAACAGACAACAGCGTATACCCAAGAGCAGAGTTTGATCTGTGGTTTCTCTTTATTTCAGGCGAGCATGTTACGAGCACTGAGCGACTCCGACAAACAGGAAGTGCTGCATCTTCTCGACTCCATAGAGAAAACCTTCTCTCCGTACTGGAACCGCTATCCGCCGTACCAGCTGCTTCAGGCGAGGATGACGAAGCTAAGAGAAATCCTGGCTCAGAAGCCATCGAAAGAGGACAAAGGTCATTGATGCTCCATCAACATTCGGCATCATGTGGATTTATATAGCACCTTTTCTTTCGTCCTTCTGAGACAATCGAAAGGCACTAAGTAAATTCTGATAGAACTTCCTCTCCAGGTTGCCTGAGAGAAAGGAAAAGACGCTGATGACTATAGGTCGAAAGTTCTTCTATCTGCAAGTGAGGCGTGATGATCAGGAATACGACTGATTTGAACGATGATGACAACTACGATGATGGTCACAGGAGGACGATGATGATGACGATCGTACTTTTCATCATCATCTTCGTCGTCGTCGTCGTCAGCAGCACCCTGTTCATCATCATCATGTACGACATCTTCATCATCAGCAGCATCAACTACACTTTGCCTGTTTTCATCACTGCCACGTACCTTACTATTACTTGAACTCCGTCAATAATATCATCAATGACATCGACTACTGTTCATTCGACTATCCCACTCCTCCTCCTCCTCCTCCTCCACCTCCTCCTGCTCCTCCTCCTCCTACTCCTGCTCCTCCTCCTCTTCCTCCTCCTCCTCCTCCTCCTCCTTCTCCTCCTCCTCCCCCTCCTTATTCTCCTTCTTATTACTACCTCCTCATACAACAGACTTTGTTTTGTTGCCTTCTGTAGAAGCTGCGGAAAATGGAAATCTTCTGGTCATTCAGACGAAAGTTCTGGAGGAACTACTGGGCAAATATCGAGTAAGCAATCGCTCAATAACTGTAGATTTGCCTTCTAACAGAGCGCGCACCTGTTGCCTCGCGCTATTTCAACATCTTTCCTTATCTTTCCGCCTTCGGCTGAAACAGCAGCCTGTAAAGGGTTGTAATGCAAAGCAAATGGTTTTACATAGCCCCAGTGCTTAACATTTCTTTTATCAGCGCCGCAGTAACATTGGAGAAACATGCAGTTGCTTCGTCATCAGATACGTTTCTTCGTAGCCATGTTCAGCCCCAACAGAGTGCAGAGATACACGAGAAGGCCTTATTTTTACAGATACCAGCAAAATGATTTTATGCAGGCAGATGCAGACAAAAGAATGAGAGGCTGTAGTTTCTTTGCCCAGTCACTGTACTGTCGAACTAATTGTCGTCATCGACGTCGTAGTCGTCATCATCATCATCGTCATCATCATCATCATCATAAATCGTCATCTTGCATATGCATTATCATCACCATCATCGTTATCGTCATCATGCATTATCATCGTCATCATCATCATAATCAGCGTCATCATTAGTTGTTCGTTATCATTATCTATATTGGCCGGATGCACTGCGTTGCAAACAGGAATTCTGGAAAGAGTGGGAGACGTACAAGGTTCGAACAGAGTCTCTACGTCACCCGGAATATCTGCTTGGGCCCAAAGACTGGGAGGATTACGAATTTCTCGAAACTGGCGAATGGCTCGAGTACGTATCTCAAATCCATTATATAGTCCTAATACTACAGCAAAGCTTGTAATGTTTATAATAGCCATCAGTGTAATTTATAGACCACTTAAAATTTAAACAGGCCTAACCGACCTGTAGAAACGGTATATAGGCTCACTTTATCTATATAAATATTGTTAAACGTCTATGATCTCCATCAATAAAATAAGTAAGACCTTCAAAGCAAGATAGTCAATGAAAACGATGGTGGTGATAATGATGACGATGATGATGATTATGATTTTATGATTATGATAATGATTATGCTGACGACGATGACGATGATGATGACGATGACGATGATGATCTTTATAACGGTGATGTTGATGACGACGATGGTGTGGGTATGTTAGCAAATGGCAGACGGCGTTGGAGTTTGGCGAAGAGGACTACGCGAACATCGGACATGCGGAAATCGTCGAAGAGATCCATACGCTGCAGACGGCCAAGGAAACAGCGGACACAACTCACCTAACGACCAGCGAACAGGAAGAAAGACAGACCTTTGTCATCACAGGTATTTTACTACTAATCACAGGTGTGACATCACCTGTCATCACAGGTATTTTATTACTAATCACAGGTGTCACATCATTTCATACATACATGCAAACATGCATACAGACATACATACATACACTTACATACACATACACACATGCATTGATTTCATATATACATATATAAACCCATACATTTTGTTTGTTTGTGCCGTCGGCTCTAGGAGCCCTAGCGATCGTCATGCCACACAGTCTCCGTTGCCGTCTTGCTACTTCTCCCAGTAGCCCTTGAGTCGCGCTTTGGCCTGGGAGTCCCACCTCAGCGCTCCGGCCTGGGAGTCCCTCCATCCGCGACCATCGGCGTGGTTTGGTGTGTGGCATGACGATTTTCTTGGCATGATTAACAGGGGTGGTTTGCCATTGCCTTCCCCTGGTTTTGCCTGCCGTGCCCGTTCGTTCCCCCTCCTAGGAAGAGTACTTCCTAGGAAGGGTACTAACGGTCCGCACCACGAGAAGGTGGGCACGGAGGACTTTGGTTCACCAGCCCAGGTCGGATCCGAGTCTACGCTCATCAGAGTCGTCGGTCAGGTCGCCTCCCTGCTTTACTCTGTACCAGAGTGACTGGTGAACCTTTGCGGACTATACCCATACATACACAAACATATATACAATATACATGCATACATACGTGCATACATGCATGCATACTTCTACAGGTACGAAATCAGCATCATCACAAATTTATGTGTGGTGGGTAACGATATGATATCGTTCGCATATTCTGAAATGCTATTGAAGATAAGGGGACACTCGTATGAGGCCACTTGAGCAGTGACTTCGTATGAGGCCACTTGAGCAGTGACCCCGCTCAACAACATCAGCTCATCATCGCCAGAGTAGATTATTTTCAGCCTTTGACTGAATGAATAGATACTAAGAATTTCAAGAGTTATTGTCCGGAGTTGATTCCAGTGAAGTAGCTAATTGTACCAGGCTCATTACTAGTAATAGCACATGTAAGTAGCAGAGATGTTTCAAGTATTTAGGTTACTTGAGACTTAGGTCTCAAGTACAAGTACGAGTACAGGTACTTTGACCCCAAGTATAAGAGCGAGTACAAGTACTTTGGTGTCAGGTATAAGTACGGGTGCAAGCACATGGGTCATATTACAAGTTCACGTGGCTACGGATTACATGTGCCTTACAACCCAGTCAGCATTTCCGTGGGCATCAAATGGGAATCATATGGGTTCTGTATGGGTCCGATATGGGAATATGGTCCTATACGGACTCCATGTGGGCATGTTGGCCCAGAAGGAGATAGTTATTTTGTAACAATTAAGGCCAATCAATTATTTATTTTCACTGATCATGTCTTAAGGCAAATGCACTCATTTATAATTGATCTTGTGGTTTTAATATGGTTTTATCATGAAGTCTCAAGTACAAGTACTTTGGTCTCAAGTACAAGTACTTTGGTCTCAAGTACAAGTACTTTGGTCTCAGGTATAAGTAGGTGCACTTAAAAACAAGTACCAAGTACAACAGCTCTGGTAATTAGTGTTATATGTAATAAAATACCTGTGATGACAGGTGATGTGACACCTGTGATTAGTAATAAATTACCTGTGATGCATGCATGTATGCACGTATACATGTATGCATGGGTTTATATATGTATATATTGAATCAATGCATGTGTGTATGTGTATGTAAGTGTATGTATGTATGTCTGGCATTGTCTGTATGCATGTTTGCATGATGTATGTATGAAATGAATGTATGTATGTTTGCATCCATGTGTACATGTATGGGTGTATGTATGTATGTATGCATTGTATGAAAGTATCTGTGTATGTGTGTATGTATGTATGCAAGTATGTATGTATGTATGTATACCTGTATGTATATATGTATGCACTATATGTATGTATGTATGTATGTATGTATGTATGTATGTATGTATGTATGTGTTGTATGTTTGTATGTATGTATGTATGCATGCATGTATGTATGTATGCATGCATGTATGTATGTATGCATATGTATGTATGTATGTATGTATTGTATGTTTGTATGTGTGTATGTATGTATGTATGTATCTGGACACTGACTACAGGAGTGATCGATCCTCGCACTGACAAGGAGATATCGTTGGACCAAGCGGTCAGCCTGGGCATCATTAACCAGACAGAGGGTAGGTACGTCAACCCGGCGACGGACGAGTCGATGCCGATCCCGGTGGCGATGAACGCCGGTAAGATCAAGGTCGAAATGACGACAACGAAGAAGTCGGAGGAGAAGCGACGAGACATCGGTCTCATCACCATCCACATCGCGAGGGAGTCCCGACCGTACACGATCAAAAGCGTCGTCGACGCCAAGACGGAGAGACAGCTGTCCGTTGATGAGGCCACCAGGAACGGAATACTCGACCAGAAGAAGGGAATCTACAGGAATCTGAACACGAAAGAGGAGCTCGGTCTCGGGGACGCTCTCGACAGCGGTCTGCTCGTCGTGGAGTTTGAGAAAGACAACTCGGAAGCCAAGACGCCAAGGTCGGTCTGCGTTGGAATAACGTACAACTTACTATCTGCACAAAGTATTGCAAGGCTCTGTAGGTGCACAACCAGCACACGCTTGTTGGAATAATGTTCGACAGATTTTGATAAAATTAATGTTGGATCAGATAAAATTTGTTGGACCAATTTGTTACCTTGGTCATAAAGACGCTGACACTGCGAATTAAGATGGAGTGAGACGAAGGGGAAGAAAAGTATATAGCATCGTCATTATCGTCCTCGTAATCGTCGTCGTCGTCGTCATCATCATTACCATTATCGCCGCCACCACCTACACCACCACCATCATCATCATCGCTACCACCACCACCACCACCACCATCATCACTGCCACAACCACCACCACCACTAACACCACCATGCACCAGATTTCACTGGTAGGCCTGCATTTGGTCTGCTTCAAATCGTGGATCGGCTTTGATCTGCATTTGTTCGTTTCAAATATAATTATAACATGGGACTTTAATGTTGCAACCGCTTTTCAGAGAGCCGGAAGTTGAGACGAAGACTTACGCCGTTCACGCCGTCATCGACATGAAGAACAGGAATCGTGTGGGATTCGCTGAAGCTGTCCAGCTGGGTCTGATCAACTCAGACACCGGTGCCTACTTCAACAACGCCACAGGTGAAAGCGTCTACATCGGAGACGCCATCAAGAATGGCTTCGTCAAGGCAACCGTCGTCTTGGATACGAAGACAATCGACATCGCCCCTGGCAACGCAATCACGCTGGCCCAAACGGCCATGGATAACTTCCGACAAAAGGTCGTGAACCCTCTGAAGGCCGTAAATGCCATGAAGGCGGCGGGGGCTACTATACAGAATGGAGACTGAGGTCATAGGCCTACGTAGGCCTACGTAGGCTTAAGGCAAACGGCAGAGCGGAATACACGCAGGGAAGCCAGTGGAATATCAGCTTAAACCAGAATCACTATTCTTGCAAAAAGAACCTAACACCTTTCCTAATAACTAGTAGCTGAACATTCAAATAATTATCACGATCAAGAATTAACACTAACTCTGAAGTAGAATCCACAAAGACTAAATCCTTAACTTTAAATCACGAGGTAGAGTCTAACTTTGTAGATAGTCTGTTGAATTTACTACCAGGTTAGATTACAAGCATTAAGCACCTATAGGCCTACTCTTAAAGATGCGTATTTTCTGGTATGTATCGGTGAGGTGAGGTGGAGAAGGACCTCTGAGCAAGTGCCTAATGCATGGAAAAACTGCACACCGATGAGGAATGCATGCTTTTGCCCAGTGAGGAAAAGTTCTGCTTATTCGCTACAACCGACATCTTGGGCTTCCCGACCTCCCCCACCCCCTACTAAGTTTCTGCATAGCCACTTTTTGGTGTAGGCTTTCATCAGGATGAACATAAATCCTGGCAGCTTCAGCACACTCGCAAACTTTGGAAAGCGGATGTCTAAACTTTCAACTGATTTCTTTTTTAATCATCATTGACTGTGATTAACAGTTTTTATAACATTATCGTTGCACATACATGTAGGCCTACATGCATAAGCTAGGCTGAAGAAACATAACTTGCCGAATAAATGTATCATTTATAGTTTATAAATTTTAAATACTTACATATATATATATATATATATATATATATATCAGTGATATTTTCGTTAACGAAAACTAAAATTAGAAGTAAAAATAAATGATTTCGTTAACGAAAACTAGAAGTAAAAGTAGGAATTATTTCAGCAGAAAGAACGAAATTAAGAATTGAATTAGGAATTATTTGCCGAACTAAAATTATGAACGAAATTAGGAATTATTTTCAGAAGTAAAATCATTTTACTTCTTGTGGCGCTTAAGTCGAGACGAAGGCGAGTACCGGTAAAATGCACACGCTCCAAACAAAATCCATTGGAAAACTTCGGTTGCGCTGCGCATACCATTTATATTATTAGGTCTTCGTTGTCTAATAATTGTCCCCACTTAATTGCATACCAACGACCTCAGTTTCATACGCCATTTTTTGGGTTTGATCGTTAAATTGTAAAATTACGAGTTTATCGAGAATGTTGACCAGAAGGAAGCGAGATAGCCCAATAATTATTTTTGGGTTTATCATTTCGGTGAAACTAGGGCCGACATGTGCAGGCAGATCTACATGCCAAGTAGGCCTACTAAACGGGGAAAATGATGGAATTTGTGGAACAGTACTAGCTGGAGAAATACAACCAATATAAGTCTTGTAAGGGGGATAGATGAATGGTAACACGCTGGCATAGCCTAAGAGCATTGTAGATCTTGCCGACTGACTCGAATGAATTCCATCAGCGACTGCACAGCGTTTTGGATATGGTTGTCCACACAGTGGGCCTACCCGGTTTCGCTGATACTAGATAACTCTCCGTTTCGTATTAGGATAACCACACGACTCAAAATTCAAATTACCAGCATTGTTAGACTAAAGCTTTACCCCTTGTTTTACTTCAAACAGTTTTTTCTTTCTCGAGACAGGTTTGGTGTGCTTCTCTCTGCAAGCGTTGCATATGTACTTTTACAGCACGGAAATTAACAATTATTTGGAAAACTAAAATAAGAAGTAAAATTATTTGAGAACTAAAATAGGAATTAGAAGTAAAATTATTTGTGAAGTAAAATTAGAATTAGAAGTAAAATTGAAGAGCTCAGAACTGAATTAGAACTGAATTAGGAATTATTTTTAGAAGTAAAATATCACTGATATATATATATAGGCCTATATCACGATGAAGTAAATATATATAATTTATACTTACATATATACATGTATATATATATATTCATAGGCGTAATTTTCGGGGTACAATGAGTACCCGTACCCCCACTTTTTGGACTGGAGGGTACCGTACCCCCAATTTTCATACCCAGAAGAAATAATGTCCATTACCTGTATTAATTTCTGGGAGGAAGGCCTTCATTTGAACCTTCAAGACTCAAACAGTTGCCAAGCATCATCATCGTGATCACCATCATCATTATCGTCAGCATCATCATCATTATTCGGCGAATAAACGGCGCCGGTATACGTGTAGTTATCGTTAACGAAATCATTTATTTTCGTTAACGAACATTTTCGTAACCGTTATCGTGAACGAGAATCACACTGAGAAGAACGTAATCGTAATCTCGAGATTTCTACAGCGCCCCAAAGCGTGTTCCCTGGAACCGGCTTATTCACAGGGGCTTAGACCGCTTAGTCAAAACAAAATCGATAAGCAGGCAGGGATAAGATCGGTTCTAGGTCAAGATTCAAAGGGGTCATGCAGGCAAACAGTCAGATGGCTAAGGTGGATGGTGTTTAGAACTGAAACGACGAGGGAGGTAAGGGGAAGAATCGGGACAGATTTGTGAAAGAGCAGTGTTTTCAATGAAAGACCTGTGAAGATACGATAGACTATAATTATAGCAAGAGGTGAGCTTTTGGTGAATTCGTAGTATGGATCAGATAGGCCTACGTGGCGTAATTCTGGCGGGAGTTTGTTCCAGAGAGGCGGAACAGCTCTATGGCTAGGCTACGGAGCGATTTGCAAATTTTAGTGATGAGGTGACGGAATTAGGACTGAGCAGGGGCGTCTACACCATAGAAACCGTGGAGCAAATGCTCCATCCAAGAAATAGGTGGGGGCTCTGGCGTAAACTTGTCCAAAATATTGGGGGGCATTTGGCTATTTATTCTACACTTGTTGCATAGAATGTACAGTCCATCTCAATTATTGGGGGGCACGTGCCCCGGCTCCCCCAGAGTCTACGCCTATGGTGGGGGAGATCTGTCAGTGTGTGTGCCACCATTTTAGAGGGGGAAGGAAGGGGGAGGGGAAAAAGAGGGGAAGGGGAAGTTGCTCCAATGACTTGGGGGATAGACGACCTGGGGCTGAGAAGTGTTAGGCGGATCCAGGCGGAAGATGAGCGGGTTGAGCCAAGTGGTTGGAACTTGGACCGTGAACAACTCACGGAGACGGCTGAGAGGATTGAAGTGTGTTGCATGTAAGATTGTAACTTGTAAGTGATAGGATTTTGGTATTTTACGCCAGTGGAGCGATTTGAGGACAGGTCATGTGATGGTGTTTTCTTGGGGGATTTCAGTGACGGCACGAGCGAGAGCATTCTGGAGAGCTTGAAGTCAAGGCGTGCAGGTAATGCTTGAAGGCATGTAGGCCTACTGCTCTTCAAAATGGAAGTAGAAGATATAGCCTCCTCTAACGCCAAGTCTTGACTCGTGTTTGCCAAACTACGTACTCGTCCACAGGCGTGATGGTTTCAAAGGCAAGCCTACGTAACTGAAATGCACAATCTCAGCACTCGTAAGACACTTGCATCGTACAACACAACATTTTCTCAACCACTCTGAAGTGTAGGCCTGCATGGTATTCTTGCTTCTGCCAGTTTCTTTATCTATCTTTATTTAAGCACAACAAATCTAACACGACACAATACTTAGACACACAGTCAACAAGACACAATTTTCTAGACACATGCATGCATTCAAACAAGACACAATTAACAGAATAAGCAATAACGAGAAAAACGATACTCAGGTAGCTCGTCTACATGTAGGCTACGCCGCCGCTAACAAATAGTTTGAGTAACTTTTTTATTCTACTGAACTTATTTATTCTGTTATTTTAGGCCTACTGGGTCTTGTAAAATATTCGAGCCTGCCAGGAGTCGAACCTGGAATCTTCTGATCCGTAGTCAGACGCGTTATCCATTGCGCCACAGGCCCTAAACGATGGCAGGTGTTAGCTTGTAGTACTTTATCTTTAATTGCAATTATGCGAGGTTTAACCTGGGATTAAGATTACTAATAATTAGTAATTTTAATCCCAGGTTTAACACAAATGTGTATAGAAATAAAGCTGCTTACAAGACACTGAAAACTCTCAGAGCACTGGAAGTCAAATGATGACCCCCAGGCGGTGTACGGTTCAGGGCAATAAAACACACAGCAGAAGTCGTATCTCCATTCTTTTGATCCGTCGGCCTATAGCGCATAGCGCCACAGCGACATAAACTGTAGATATTGTAGTAAACAACAGCAAATTTTTGTATCTAATTGGTCATTATAATCGTAAATTAATTATAATTTCATACCAAACACGCTGTACGAATCTACTGATGCTAGATAGTGAAGCGTCATATGCCTTGTAATTAATAACCAAATCCTAATACGATTCTAACCGGTGACTCCCAACAATGTTTCCGTAGTGTAGTGGTTATCACGTTCGCCTAACACGCGAAAGGTCCCCAGTTCGAGCCTGGGCGGAAACAAACTTTTTCTCAGAGTTACATCATCCAACCTTAAACAACAAGCGAGTTTTTCGTAGTTGTTCATATCGACTTAGAGCTTATGAATTTCTACGGGCATTGCATTTAGGCCTATAGGTTTAGGGCCTAACGCACTGTTAACAACATTGCCATAAGTTAGGCCTACCCTCAAAAGTGATGTCCTTTCTTGGATTCCTTTTTCCCTTCCCTTCCAAGCCTTCATGGGCGGCGATCCGGGGGTCCGGTCGAGGGGGGACATGACTTTAAGAGTGGAGGGCACGCCATATATCTGCCCCTCACATTTTGATGAAACACTAAAAAAAGTTACCAAATTTTTTCGCGCGTGAGAGCGAAATAATTTTTGGACCTCGTTTTTTACCAGATCAGTTCAAAACTCTTTTTTACCAGATCAGTTCAAAACTTTTTTTTACCAGATCAGTTCAAAACTCTTTTTTTACCAGATCAGTTCAAAAGTGTTATCCCCATTCCCCACCTGTCAAACAAGATCGCCACTAGTCTCAGTAGTCTGATGTATAATATGAAGATAATTAAGATTTTACGGCGCACTTTATAGCATGGTCACTTGGTCAATGCCAGTGGTCATTTTATTGGCAATACTAAACTTCGGTATCGTTCGTAAATAATTAGGTCTGCCGCTCTCTTCCCCCAACCCTCCTTTCCCTCTCTTCCTCCAACCCTCCATTCCTCTCTTCCTCCAACCCTCCTTTCCGTCTCTTCCTCCTACCCTCCATTCCCTCTCTTCCTCTAACCCTCCTTTCCCTCTCTTCCTCCAACCCTCCATTCCCTCTCTTCCTCCAACCCTCCATTCCCTCTCTTCCTCCAACCCTCCATTCCTCTCTTCCTCCAACCCTCCTTTCCCTCTCTTCCTCCAACCCTCCATTCCCTCTCTTCCTCCAACCCTCCTTTCCCTCCAAACCTCCATTCCCTCTCTTCATCCAACCCTCCATTCCCTCTCTTCCTCCAACCCTCCTTTCCCTCTCATCCTCCTACCCTCCATTCCCTCTCTTCCTCCAACCCTCCATTCCCTCTCTTCCTCCAACCCTCCATTCCCTCACTTCCTCCAACCCTCCATTCCTCCAACCCTCCATTCCCTCTCTTCCTCCTACCCTCCATTCCCTCTCTACCTCCAACCCTCCATTCCCTCTCTTCCTCCTACCCTCCATTCCCTCTCTTCCTCCAACCCTCCTTTCCCTCTCTTCCTCCAACCCTCCATTCCTCTCTTCCTCCAACCCTCCTTTCCTCTCTTCCTCCAACCCTCCATTCCCTCTCTTCATCCAACCCTCCATTCCCTCTCTTCCTCCAACCCTCCTTTCCCTCTCTTCCTCCAACCCTCCATTCCTCTCTTCCTCCTACCCTCCTTTCCCTCTCTTCCTCCAACCCTCCATTCCCTCTCTTCCTCCTACCCTCCATTCCCTCTCTTCCTCCTTTAAATTCCAAATTGCTAATATTCTGTTTTATGTATAATATGAAGATAAGTAAGAGTTTAGGACACACTTTATAGTATGGTCAGCGCCAGTGGTCATTTTATTGGCAATACTAAACTTCGGTACCCTTTGAAAATAATTATTAGGCCTGCGTACGGGGAGACAAATATTGTAGAGCTAAACTCATCATTTCTTACGTACGCGTACGTTATTTTTTTGGATAACGTACGTACAGCACGCGTACGTTATTCCGGCAAGTAACGTACGGTCGCACTTTGTAGAAAGCAGATGATCTTGCTCGCCTGGCTGACGACCGGCTATTTAATGCAGTGATGTCTAACCCACACGTTCTTTGTCCGTATACTTCCCAGAGAGCCGACCCACTCCTTAACTTTCTCGCCCTCGGGCGCATAATTTTTCAACTAAAAGTGATAAAACTTTATATCGAAGGTATTATAATTTGTATTAGCTTCGAATTAAGTTAAATTTAGCGGATAGATTTCTATTTATTATTTTACCTATATATGATTGTAACCAACTGCAAAAATAAAAATGCATTACAAAAAGTGATGGTACACCACCTTCGCTATAAACTTG
Organism: Allolobophora icterica; assembly: GCA_963556255.1. Lineage (NCBI taxonomy): Eukaryota > Metazoa > Annelida > Clitellata > Crassiclitellata > Lumbricidae > Allolobophora > Allolobophora icterica. The sequence continues at coordinate 15,958,725 of OY744608.1, forward strand.
TGTTTGTGAAACTGTTCTCACCTTTACGCTGGACAACAACCTTTCGTCTATTGAAACTGGAAAGGCATTCCTTGACCTTGTTGCTGCTTTTGACACTGTTGACCACCACCTAGTACTTTCTAGACTCGGTGAGGGGTCGTCCATAAAGTACGTCCGCAAAATATGACCTACTTTGGACCCCTCCCTCCCCTTGTCCGCATTTGACCGTACCCCCTCCCCATTTGCGGACGTCCGCACACCAACGTCAATTTTTAATGTCATCAAATGTCATTCTTTTTACACTTATTCCACAGTTCCTGCGTACGTTTAGGTGACAGTTTGGGTTTCCTATCAGGATGTGCAGTAATAAAAGCCTCTTTAAAGTCACAGTAAAGTTTATACCATTTTTATGCAATCACTCACTGACCTTTTTGTCTTTCAGGGAAGGTTGAAACAAGGTGGTATCTAGAAAACTATCAAATTCAAAAGTTCAAATGCTGACGTCTGCACTGGTCATTACCCTCCCCCTTGTCCGCATCTCGATGACCCCTCCCTCCCCCTCATTGCGGACGTCCTATATGGATGACCCCTAAAAGCTTTGGAGTTGTCTGGATTCTGTTAGTCTGGATAGCTTCTTATCTCCGCAAACAGTCTCACAAGTGGGGTATTGGTACTGCTCAGTCTGATCCTTCTTTCTGCACTGCTTGTGCCCCACAGGGATCTGTTCCAGCCCACTGTTATTTACAATCTTCCCTTCACCAGTCAGCATAGGCATAATTTTCGAGGGGTACCCATACCGCCACTTTTGGACTGGAGGGTACCAAAACCCAAACTTTCATACCCGGCAAAAGCAATGCCCATTATTATTTCCTCATAGGAAGGCCTTCATGTCAGCCTTCACGGCTCAAAACAATAACCTAGCATCATCGTTAATATTATTATTGTTGTTGTTCATGGATAATAAACGGCACCGTTACAAGTATTTAACATTAGCAAAGGACAAAAGATGCAAAATTGGTTTGACTCCACTTTCTAGAGAATCTAGACCAAGGTTAGGCTACTGACCGTGGCGTAATTTCCGTGGGCATTAGACGGGACCCATATGGGCCCTACAAGGATCCAATATGGGAATATGGGTCCTATATGAGCTCCCTGACTAACCACACATCATATTCGTATTTCTGTGTGCCTTGCACACATTAAAAATACCAATGATAATGTGAACAGTGTCAAAGTCAGTCAAAAGGCTGCTTAGTACTGCAAGTGAAACTATCCAGGGATAAATGGTCCGAGAATAAATTTAAATCATCTGAAAGAAACTGCTTTAAACAAGAAAATTAATAAACTTACAGATAAGGAATAATGCACATTATATGTTTAACACAAGAAAGACACGTCCTATAAAACAATAACCTAGCATCATCGTTAATATTATCATTATTCAAAGAGTAATACGAAGTCTTTATGACCCTATACTTAACTGCTGGTCATAACCATTCTACTAATCGTTTTCTCTTACAAGTATATCGATTGAATACACTGCTATGCATGATTTCTGATGTTCTGCCAAAAACATGTTTTTCTAAAAGATTTTAGTCTGCTGATTTCAAAAATGATATCCGTTTTTCTGTATCACGTAGGGTTTTCTCGACATCTCTGCCGCATTTGACACCATTGATCACAGCCTTCTTCTTCAACGACTATCTTCTTGGTTTAGCGTCTCTGATACTGCTCCACTCTGGTTCCAGTCCTACTTGTCTTCCCGATCCTTCTCTGTTAAAGCCTCCAGCCACTGCTCACAACCCCTTCCTCTTTCCTGTGGTGTCCCTCAAGGCTCCGTCCTGGATCCACTACTTTTCATCCTTTATACCACACCCTTAAGCCATCTCATAAAATCCTCCTCTGTCGACCACCATCTCTATGCAGATGACACCCAACTCTTCATATCCTTCTTCCCAGACTCTTTTTCCACCGCCATCACACAACTACTCAACGTGGTTAACCTTATTTAAGAGTGGATGTCATCCAATCTCCTCTGCCTTAACCCTTCCAAAACTGAATTCATCATCCTAGGCCTTCCTGATCAAATCAAGAAAATCCCTGATCCATCCATAAACCTTTCGACTAACTCATCGTCTCTCACCTTCACCGCTGACTCCCCTGTTCGCAATCTTGGTGTTATTTTTTATCCACACCTCTCCTTCTCTAACCACATCTCCAACCTCTCGCGCTCCTGCTTCATGCACATTCCTGACCTCCGACGCATACGACCCATGCTCGACCTTAAAACTGCCTCCACCATTGCTACCTCCATTGTTCATTCAAAGCTTGATTACTGCAATTCTCTTTTTCTCAACCTCGAATCCACTCAAATCAAGCATCTACAGCTTATCCAAAACTCACTAGCCAGAGCTGTCACTAGAACGCCCAAACATCATCATATCACTCCCATCCTCAAATCACTCCATTGGTTAAAAATCACAGAGCGAATCCACTAGAAAGTTCTATCACTATCCTACAACTCCCTACAATATTCCCAGCCCAAGTAACTTCGTGATCTCTTCACCACTCAGACCCGATCATCGTCCTATCTCAGTCTTTCTCGACCCCCAGTCACTACTCACCTCAAGTTCTCCAACCGAGCCATATCCATCACAGCACCACGCCTCTGGAATGATCTCCCTCCTGAATTCCGCACTTTCTCAGTGCCTCCATCATCATTGCTACCCGTCCTTCATCCTCCTCCTCTTGTTCCTCTATCTATCACCCCCGGACTTTCCACTCAGAACTGAAGTCTCACCTTTTCAAATACTCCTACCCTGACTCATCTGATCCTCCGCCTTCCAATTCTTCTCGCCGTAAACGACACCCGCCTTGACAGCTACTCTGCCTCTCCTGATCTGGTACCCTGGAATCGGACTTGGACCACTTTTGGACTACTCTCTGGAAACCCCCTTTGATTTGATGGACTATTTCTGGATGATGAACAGAGATTGTTCGTCAGAGGAAGAACACGCAAGAAAATCTAAGAAAACACGTTTCTGTCCCTAAGACGGTTTATGTCTCAGTTTCATTGTATACAAGATTTTGCCATATATTTTGTATAAAATTTTTGTAAACATCTGGGCACTGTCATCTGTTTCTAAGATTTTGACATCAGGACTTTTATAAACCTTTCTTATAATTTTTTTCTGCAGTGTATCAAAGAGAAAATAATTTCTCAATAATGTAAAAATTCAATAAACTTATAATTTGATTTGTACGAAATTGTGACGTGATGGCCAAATTTCATCAACATATTTGAAATCAGGATGTCAGAATTGTATAAAATCAGTAAAAATAAATCAGACATCTGATTCTTTCTTTTAAAATGCATAGCAGTGATATCCACCGTGGCAGGTCACTTGCTATAAATTAACGTCTTATTTGAATAATAACCAGTAACATAGAGTTGGCTGTAACTGCCAAGTTAATTTCAGTTAGAGTTAGCCTCATATTGTGTTTCTGATAAAATGTAAACTGCAACTGTTTAACCCTTTAACAACAAACGTGTACTAAAATGTATGTCTTTGTAAGGGTTAATGTCTTTAATGTCTCGTCGTTAAACGGTTATCCTTGAAAGGTAACAAGTAGTCTGAACAGAAAGGCGATTGAAATTTTGGACAATCTGAACTATTCTGTACATTTGCTTTCATGTCATTCTCGTTTCTACAGCGTTAACAAATACCATTCCTTAGACTATGAACGAACATCTAAACCAGAGTTGGTGTGAAATGTCAGAACAGTTTATATGCTGCCATGTTTGTCTACATGTCTCCACATGTTTTTATCCTTCAGCACATGGCACTTGGTCAAGGGTCGGTGGTTGGGTCGGTGGTTCAGCGTCGGTCGTTGTCACTGGGAGGCTGAGGCGATGGGGATTGATTGTAACGGACTTTGTGCAGTTGTGTGTCTTGTAGATGCCGATAAGACGATCAGCCAACTCGAACATATTGTTACGGAGGGAAATGATGATGAACTGGGCATTACGGGTCCGTTCCTGTTAACAACACAACATACAAACAATACAAAATTATCACTACCAGTCCCATAGCAAATCAGTTCACTCACATCAGTCACTATACTAAAAAATTGGTAGTGATAATATTTTCTGGGCTTAAACTGCTTGGACACCTCTTAAAATGCATTCAGTTTATAATTAGTACAAAAACTAACTAATATTAATGAGAAAGTATTAATATGCAAGTGGTGGGATACAATTTCTTACAGAAGTATATTTAGTTATGACAGAAATGCCTACAGTATCATTACTATCATATGCCAATGACATAGTTAACAAAAACTGAAGTCACAACAACACAGATTGTGGGTCAATACACATGCAAATTTAACCACTGCAATGGTCTTAAAATATTTTATACAGTTGGCTTGACCTTCTGACCATAATAAAGAAAAACTGTCATTCAAAAATTAAAAATTAAATGTTTCATATCTGAAAGAAATGTATAAAGCTCAGTTAGCTTAACGAAGGCCACATATAAGGTTACTTACCCGGATGTAGTTTGCAACAATGGAGACATTTTTGAAGTCGAGAGCTGCATCGATTTCATCCATAACGTAAAGTGGAGTTGGTTTGTAATGGTGAAGAGCAAAGACTAGAGCCAGCGAACTCAGCGTCTTCTCACCACCAGAAAGATTAGAAATATTTTTCCACGATTTCTTTGGAGGCCGCACACTACAAACGAAAAATGCTTTCAGGACGCTATACTTAAAAAACAGCACCTACAGGATGGATATAGGATTAAGATGTTTTAGTCGTTTAGTTATTCTGTAGCCCTAAGTAAGCCATATTCTATTTATTTCTACCTATCCCAGAATTGTGATGTTATCCTGAACAGCAATCATAGACTCAAACATAACGTGTGCACTGTGCATTAGTTAATCTTTCTGGAACAAGCAGCCACTACACATCGATGCTGTTCTACATGAAGCAGGTTTGTAAAATTTTTTAACTTTTACAGTACAACTTTGGTATTTAGAACACCAGTATTTTGAACTGCTAGTTATATCAAATAACAATCAAAGGGCAGGTCACAACCGATGCAAAAAAACAAACATAACTCTCTTTTAATTAAACCTGCTTTATACAGAAGTTTTGCTTGTTGCAGAGATGCTCTATGGTTCTTATCAAACTGGAAGATATCTCGAAGTTACAGCCACTCTGCGAACTGACTGATGAATAATCAAGTGCTTTGTTTGCCGAATGGTATGAAATGAAGACTGATGTACATGTATGTTGGTCAATGGGAGGGATTCAATCAATTGAGGCTAGGCATTGTCCAATTTCGCCTTCGTACCTTAGCTTTGTTTTCTTGACCTAAATCCTAGAGTTTCTGAAAGATGGGGTAACAAAGACGATGGGATTTTGGTTATAGTGATACCACTGACACTTTGGCCAATTGCATGACTTGCCTGATGACAATGGTCACATTTCATGACGTGCCATCTAAACACAATAGTCCAATCTCATGACTCACCTGAAGACAATGCCTTCTGAGAATGGATCCAAGGAGTCGACCAGTTCCAGTTCAGCATCTCCACCGAGTGTGATCATCTGGTACATTTCCTTCAGTTTGTTTGTTATGATTCCAAACGACGTCATGAACTCATCAAGACGCTGCTTGCGCAGGTCCTCGTGTTGCTTCCTCTGGCCATTACGAAGCTCAGTCACCTGGTCCAATTCAGCAACCCTCTTCAAGTACATCTCTTCCTGTCATCAAAGAAACCCAAAGCATCTTATCACCATTCGTTTATCATCTCTACTCAAAAATAATCATCATAATTTACTGATTAATAAATCATGGTCATTACCATCAACACTTTAATCATTAAAAGCATTACTGTCTTCATCATTAGTCATCATCATCGTCAACTAAATAATCACCAGTAAAACATTATCATCATCTAAACCATCATTACTATCATCATACACATTGAGGAAAACAACGTGCCTCGTAAAGTAACCACTAGTGCTTTATATGGTGATCCAACAACAGGATTTGTCTTTTACCGGAAAAACGAATAATCATTCAAAACCAAATGCAGGGAAAAATTAACTTTCTTCATCATGACAATCACCATTATGATCGTTAGGACAAGCCCTCTTCTCGTCTATATCTCCTTTCCACAATATGTATTAGTACTTCAACTGTATCATACACCATTTTCAGTACCTTTTTACGATATTCTCCGATGGCAGCCATGTTGGGCTTCATTTTAGCAAGTTTCTCTTCAACAAGGGTTATCTGGTATGGAATATTTTCTGTGTCAACGCTAACAAGTTGCTCCGGCGTCAGAACGGCCAACTGCTCTGGTTCGCCATCAGTAATCTGGTGCAGCTTCAGGCGATCAAGCTTCAACAGAATTCACTAAAGAGGGTAACTATAAGAACTAGATAACACAACAGTTTTAACATGGTCTAAAGGTTGTAATTGCTGTCATGACATTCTTTATACTTATTAGCAGTAATTAAAAAATCAGAAATAGCTAAGTGACAACTATACAAACTTAGAAGGAATTATCAGACATATTTGGGGACTATATACAATTACAATTATTCGTCACATGCTCTGTAGTAGTCACCACAACCCTGTACCACTACACAAATAATAAAAGCCCCGATTTCTCAGAACAGACTTTCATTGCAATTAATACACTGGAGCACATAGAAAAGTTATAGTTATACACAAGATTTCAAATAAACAGCACAAAATACTCTCACAAACATATGAAGCTAGCACAGCTATACAACAAACAGCAGAGCAGGTCCCAAAATCAGTATAACAGGTAACATAATAGTAAATGTTGTGCTGCCCAGTTTACAGTTTACCAGCAAGTGAAAGCAAGCACTGTGAAAAGGCCTCCAGCAGGATTAACAAGGTTTTTTAATTTACATGCATAGATCACGTGGCAGTAAACGCCACACCTCTTTTTTCCAGTGCTTATTCTTCTCATGATTCTCCTTAACAACTGCATCATATTTCTCATATCTGTGTTGGATTTCAATTTGGTCTTTCCTAATCAGAGTCTCCTCCCCTTCCAACTTTGACACAGCTGCATTCACTTCGGCCAGAGATGATTCCATCGATTTTATTGCGTCCTGATTACATAAACAGAAAGTAATAATTAGACGTCTTTAATTCTATTCGATTATTATTACATCAGCAATTACACTTGTTAGCTATGCATGCTGGAGTATTATTAAGACAGCTGTCACGAAGGAAAGACTGTCAGTGAAGGCAATTTAACGTCGAGAAGTAGCTGTCTACAGAGGTCTGGGTTATGGAAAGATAGCAAACATGCCCTTAAAAAGGTACAAGTTACAAACTCAGCCGCAGTATAAATTTTGAGAAAATTGTCTCATATTTAAAAAAATAATTACCCATGCCATTGAAGTCTTAAAAATGCTGAAAGCTTAAGAAGTTGCGCCTCAGAACATCTTACGAACTCAACAACTTTCAGATGATCTTCTTTGCACGTGAACTGCATTATACTAAAGCTTAACGTTACCTGAGCCTGTTTGTAGGCATCTAGTACGCCAGTGGCATCTACATCTAGCTGTGCCAGTGCCTTCTCCAGTTTCTCTAAATTCTCCCGATTCTTGATTGTGTCTTTCTTCACAGTCTCCACCTTTTCCTCCGTCTTCAGTATGTTCCTTTAAAACACAAGCTGTACTGTTTATGATAGAATAATAAACAATACTTGAAGATTTAACCAACAATGAGGCTTAAATGTCATACAATTATGGTACGACTATATTGATTCAATCAGTAATCACACAATGAAAAGCAAAATGGTGGAATCAGTAACAGCTTAGTTCACATACACCTAATTATCTATCTATCTGTACTACAACGCCTACTGGGAATGTCAATACGCTATGATAGTGCATTATCTTAGATCGATATTTCCTTGTAGTGGCTCTTTTGAGTCATGTAAAAACTTGTGTAACTAAAACCTGCAACTGATTTATGATTCTATAAATTTTCTTTAATTCAAAAACACTGTACAATAGTTCATACACAGATATTCTCAGATCACAAGGGCAAGATGGAAGCTATGAGTTCTGTTCTCAAAGAAATAAGGATTCATTTACTGAACCTAAATGTCTTAACTGGCAAACTGGTACTGCAGAAACACAATATGATCAGTACATAGTTCATTTAAACCAGGCCACATTTAACATCACAACCATCAAGTGAATATGAAAACAAAGTATCGGGTAATTTATTTGCACTTGGCCAGGAAGAGGGACATGGAGTGGGAGGGCAAGATATAACACAGTGAGGGAGATGGAGAAATGGGGAGTAACAGAGAATTTTCCCCAAAGGGAATACAACGGCAATTGTAACTCATGTACTGTGCCCACTTTGCACAGTGCACTTTCCATTGCATTGCACCACAAATAGGCACGTTAATCAAACATGTGAAGCATGAAAATGTTGCCAGTACTGGCCAAGTCCGAACGTAACATCACAAGAGTTTCATCTTTTGTTTTCCCGAAACATGATTTTACCGTTCAGCAGTTTTAATAGCCACTCCAGACTTCGTAAGCAGCTTTGAAAGTTGATCAACCTGTGAGTTAATCAGGACTAGGCGAGATTCTACAGCCTGCATCTTTGTTCCACCGATATCCATAATTTGCTTGTGTAAACTTTAAAGAAAGAAAATAACAGCTCTTTACGGTCTGCTGTAATTCAAATAATTTTAATGCAAATACATAACAGATGCATTTGAATGTTAATAACAATTCAAATCATAATTATTTGAAGAATTTATCAAAAGACCGAGGGCCTCTGAGTAACCCTCTTGAAGAGGCGCTATATAAGTGTCCTAATGAATGAATGAATGTATTAGCTCATGCCCAATACACAATTCTTTAATTACAAATCACAGGAAATTGTAATGCCAGCACATTTAGTAATTTTAAATTATAAGTTTATTATGGAGATATAGCATTCAGTACATAATGTAACTTTTTAGCACTTCTGGGCAGTTTTTGAAGTGTTACATTTATGTCCAGAATTGTATTGTGCATGCTAAAATGCTAAACATCATGAAATGTCATTAAATACAATAGTCAATCATTAGGACACAGTGGCAGAAACTCACCTATGAACAACCTCCTCAACTTCAGTTGAAGCTTCTTGCGCTTTGTCATAAACTGCAATCAAAAAGTAAAAGACATCAGAAAATAGTTCAGCCTGTAGCTTCAAATGACAATAAAACTGCCTTGCCACATAAACAATATTAACAGACTATTCGCTTGTGCCACACCACCACAAGGTTGTAACTGGGTTCAGTTAAAATGGCTTTCTTGCCACACTCTATAAGAACCAAACACAGAACCAGAAAATAATAGCATCTGCCATGCTTGTCAGTACAACAGAAAATCTTTGCTGCCTTAAGTTAAATTGACCATTCATGTACTCTAATCACCCCTGCCCTTATGGTCAAATTTTTGACAAAGCTGAACCTCCATATGCAATGGCAGTTCTGGGTTCATTACTCCTCTGACGTTTTTCATTTTCAGATTTCATAAGGAAACTAGTCTTAATCTAAATGAAAAAAAAGAAAAACTTACTCTTTTTCAATGATGCCACCTTCTTTTCTAAGTTTTGGAGCTGCTTTTCATCCGGTGCTGCAGCTTTTACAAGTCCCTCCTGTTGCTTCTCAAGTTTCTTCAGCATTTCCTCTTGTTCAGTGAGTGACTGTGGCATGGAAAACCATTGATATTCATTCAGAATACATCAATCACTCAATCAACCAAGAGATTAAAAATAGTAATAAAGATCATTCAATCAAGAGCAGACAATGGGAAGAAAGCCATTCAATTAAGATAAATCATCTCAATAAATCAATATAATTTCAACAAGACCAATCATTTTCATAGAACCATTATCTAATTAAGTTCAGTAGAAAATCACTGGTAACATGTGGCACATGTTATCAACGAGTTTCTACTGAACTGACATGCCCCTGCCAAAATATCATGCAAGCAAATAACAAATGCATTTGGATGTTAAAAACAATTTAAATCATATTTAAAAAATTTATCGAAAGACCTGAAAACCCACAGTGTCAATCGATTGGACTTCGAACTGTCCACTAGCCAAATTTGTAGCATAGAGTTAAGATAAGACACACAATCTCTGATTTTCCCTGTGATAGACAGTTTCAGTTACAAAGGTTACAAATCAACCACAGGTATTCTACTGCAGTATCAGACACTCTTAATACAATCAAAGGAGAGCTTGGTTCTAAGCAAGATTAATTAAAGTAACAAGGCCACTTTCGAGATCAAACAAGGCGCAGTGTCAGCAAAAAGGATTTCAAAATAACCTTAATCTCAAGAGTGAACTTCTGATGGTTATGTTGCATCTCTCGAGAACTTTTCTGAAGGCGGTCTACCATCTCCTCCAGTTTTCCTCGATTTTCATGACAAGCAACAGCCTCTTTTGTTTTCTGTATATTAAGCAAAAACAGAATTAATCGGATAATTGTTACAACAAAGCATTAACAAGCTAAACTTCAATCTTTCAACTTTTCTAAATTACCTTAAAAGCTTTAGTTCATTTGATTGAATTAAAACGAACAGTAGTTACCTAAAAAATCAGCCTAAATATACAATTTAAATGAAAAATCCATATGAATATTATTAACACTTTAACGACACGGTTTCCCAGTCACTCATAACACATGCTCATTGTTAAACATGCCAGACTGGTTTATATTAATGTCCAATGCTAAGCGGTTGTTCATCTGAGAATGAGAACAGAGCGTTAGGGACCTGTGAATCACAAATTTCCAGTCGAATCGAATCTCGAATCGAATCGGGGGTAAAGATTCGAATTCAAATCGAATGTCGAATCAGCGGGTACCAGATTCATATTAATGAAGCTTGATTGCACAGGCGTACCACAGTATCAATAACTTTTCTGCAGTTTAAAATCAATTAAACTAAACGTTAAGCTAATTAACAGAATTAAAATAACACAAATAATTAATTAATTAAGTATATTCTTTGTGCCAATTGCATAACCGCACTTTGGTGCACTTACATCTAAGCGGAATTTATTACAGAGCTTCTCATTTGAGGCGATCGATCAATCTCTATCCTTGGTCGCTCGTCTAGCAAAGGTACGGGCGAGCGGTTAATCGCTCGTCTAGCCAAAGGCGTCGCACCGTCGGTCATCGCTCGATGAGCTTAAGTTAAACTCCAAGACGATAGACGGAACTGGAGCCAGACCATTATTTTATTTATCTAATTTACATTACATTAATTTACTTACTTGCGGCAGCGGTGAATGCATGCCGTGACCTAATGACTGCTGAGTGATCGCTCTAAGTTCATACAATATGACTGGCCATAACAACATGGTCGACACCTCACGCCGCATGACTTCATTCGTAAAGTCACTAATTATATGCAGCTACACAAAATAGGCTGTTCACAGAAGCTCTAGACGTCGACCGCGCATCGCTTACCTACTCAATCCAGCGCGATAGATTTTCAAACCGCCTACTATTTTCAAATGAGAAGCTCTGAGTAGGCCTACAGCATTCTAATTATAAGCCCTTTTCAGAGGGTTTGCTGTCGTTGCATGCCGCGTTTCACGCAGAAATTCAACAACAATTCCACGCGCAGTAAACAATTAAACCAAGTAGTTTACAAGAAATTGCGTCACGGGCTAATCATTTTTCCGCAAAAAGATTCGAAATTTTTTTAATCATGACATCATTTTCGAATCGAATCGAATACCACCGTACGATTCATTTTCGAATCGAATATCAAAGCTTCGCAGGTCCCTACATAGCGTATCATTTGTCCGCAGTGAATAACACCAGAAACTTGTTATAACATTGTCTTTTGGAGCCACACCAAGAACTGCCTCACAACAAGTGTTTAGTTTCTATAACGAAGTGTCAGGTGTATTGGCAGAGGTGCAACTGTTAGGTGACTCACATTGTCCAGCTGTTTCTGCCACTCTTCGACATCTTTTGGGTCGACATCAACCACCACTGCAGATCCCATCTTCCCCTTGCAGACTCGGGTGCCACCGCCGGACATGGTTCCTAAATTTAAGCATATTCTTATTATTTACCACTGTATATTCTATCTGTAGCCACACAGCACCATTATCTAATGATGAAGAATCAACTGGCAGAATGACGCAATTGCACACAAGGAAACGTTCGCAGCGACTGTCTTATCGAGCATATCAACTCCTAATTCACACAAAAGAGCCAACATTCATGCAAAATGTGTCCTTCATTTATCTGAAAGTCTTTTCTTTTTTTTTCTTTTTTTTCTTTCAGCCAAAAGTCAGCCAACCATTGCACACACAGTAGGTCAGCTACTTAATCTGTCTTCCAAATCATAAGTATTTCACCTCAACTCTTGCACACCAAGCCGGGATTGCGTTCAAGTTAATCGGTAAACTGTTGGAGATCTTGGAATGAGTGTTTCTTTATGTCCACTTCAAACTGTTATTCAGGTTTGGACTAGCATCTCATTTTTCACATATCGTTTGCTCCATACTCCATCTTCTCTGCTCTCTTCAAAATGAAACATGGAATGAACATATCTGGCAATTTCCATCAGCAGCAAGTAAATCTGTTCAATTTCTGGTTTCTGTTCAAGATGGTTTCTGTTCAAGATGGCTTCTGTTCAAGATGGCTTCTGTTCAAGATGGTCTCTGTTCACCATCTTGTCCTGTCAGTTGCTAAAAAGCATCTGCATCTTTGGTCACAAGTTATTTATAGGTAAGGAAGGAAATAAAGAATTCCAAGCTCACCTAAACTTCATTCAAAGTCAATAAATATGAGCAAAACAAGAACTTTGGAAATAAATCTAGCCTGTACATACCCGATGTATCGATTAGTTGCCCTCCAAGTGTAACCACCCGAAACCGCGTTGGTCCATAGGCAATTCTAGTTGCCTGGTCAAGATCCTTCGCAACTAGAGTGTCACGTAGAGCAAAGTAGAAGACAGGCAATATCGCCTCATCTTGTACGCGCACTAGATCAAACAAACGTGGAACATTTTCGGGCCTAAAAAATATAAAAGTTACAACAATGTACATTTAAAAAATAATTGAATGATTCTTCTGTAACTCTTCCTATTTCAGTTCAAATATGTTTCAATAATCTTAACACTGAACAAGACCAACTGCACGAAATTGTTGTTTACCAGCAGTGAAGAATTCAAACAGCCAGTAGTGCTGCAGGCTATTTATCCATTGCAAACAAAACTAATAACTTACGTCTGTATTTTCTTGTGACAATACTGTTTCCATTTGTCCATCTTGTCCAAGCCGATAAACGTAGCCGAGCCAACTCCGGTTTTCTTTAAATGCTCCACACACCTCTGCGCTGTGTTAATTGAATCCACCACAATGTTATCAAGTGCACCACAGGCAGTAGAGATGGCAACGTCATACTTGTCATCAATTGCTCCAAGGTCTCCCTACAATGGATTCAGCATAAATCTCACAAACAGTAACATTTAAAAATTTAATTACGCAGGACAAAGAACAAAGATAAATGAAGAAACTGACAAATCTGAATGAGCAATAAACTGCCACTCGATGGTCTAACTTCTACTTTATTTCTAAATACCAAATCAACATTTTCAGGTTTGAGCCAACAAACAAGTCTGCAACAAGCTTGGACAAGTTGTTCATGCTCATTTTTTGCAATGTTGGGAAATAAACGCTGATGTCCTGCAATGCAATGCCCCCGTCTTTTGCATACTGGGTTTGTCCATTGCCAGGTCCAATGGGTCATTGGGCAAAGAACACCTCCCCCAACTTCTGCGCTTTACTTTTTTTACTTTCTATGGAAAGCTTCAGGAAGAAATTAAAGGCTTACTTGTTCACATCATCTGACTAAGCCAAGCTGCTACTAGCGCATATGCGGTGCATTTATATTAACTTATAAACTTGTGCTTTATAAATCTTCATATAACAAAATAATAATACGATGATGATGATGATGAAAAAACTAAGTTACCACCACCAATAATGAACGTTCACTAATACCATCATCGAAGTCAACCATATTTATCCTTCTCAAGATGTTTCTCTGTCTCACTAGACCGACGTTGTGACACATCATGAATAGGCACTCGTGTACCGTCAACTGATGCCTCATGCAGTATTTAACGGCACTGTAGATGTTACAGTCTGCGATGGAACAGCCTAGGTTATAACACTCATTCAACTACAAAATGCCTACATAATAACAAGTTTAGATAATCACAATGTCCATCTCTACTACCACCCTCCTTTCCACCATCTACAGTCAAAACTGCCCGGATGATTAGACAAAGTACTGTACCAGTCTTCCATAGATGCCTGGCAGTTTTCCACTGCGTTTCAGACTCAGGAGCGAATCCAGGACCGAGCTCTGACTGCGTGCTGCCTGCATGTTGCTACGTGCCTCCTCGACACGAATTCGATACTGCCTCACCTGAAGATCAGAAAAATTATCAGTCATTTAGGTAAATCATCGTATATTTCAGTCATCCATTACCAATACAATCTGAGAGAAGTTAGAAAAAGTGAAGAGAAAATTGCAAAATTCTAGTTAAAGTTAGGCCAGGAAAAGACATGAATGAGAGCAACAGTCTGCACAGTATAAACACACAAAGGAACAAACAGTTAACTCCAAGTACATAATTTGGTTCATGTAAATTACCAGCATATACTAAAGTTTAACTTCATAGAGTTAAAACCAAAAACACCAATATATATATTTATTCAGATGCCTCTTTCTCATTGATTTCTGTATCAAAGGGATGAACAATTAACTCTGAGCAGATAACCTGGTTTGTGAAACTTATATGCCTAATAAACTTCAAAGTCACAGAAAACAAAAACAATTGTATACTTCTTCGGATGCTTTCTTTTCAGTCGTCTCTATCTCCATCAGATCCTTCTTTGCCTTTTCCAGCGCTCGGTCGGTTTCCGGAATCTTCTTACTCAAGTCATCGATGGTTCTGGAAAACAATTCCAAGTGAACCTAAACACTTGTCACCACACACAGTCACAAGCCACAAACTATCAATCGTAAGCGCTGATGACAAATGCTCCAGTGTTTTAAAGACTTATTATTCCACAGTACAGCAAACACAAAACACTGAGCAAGCAACACAGTTTCACATTAGTCAATGTTAGGGCTGCAAGCTTTACACTACAATTTTGAAATACCTGGCAATGAGAGTGAAAAGGGCAATTGACATTTGATTACCAAATTCAACAGACAACAACTAAATATAGGGTTACATGCTTGGCCAGGATTATAATAATTGAAAATGATCTACTGCAATTGTAATTATCAGGAATTATTTTTGTGATATGGTGACCTGCATTTTATAGTGGAATGCGTTTGGTCCCACAAGATGGCAACTATGTTCAAAAGACAATCAGCGTGATTTCAGTGCCTGATTGCTTAGCTACATTAATTTAGGCAGTCGCCAGGGTGTGAGTACCAAAGAAGGAAGGAACAAAACATAAAGCGAGACATCTTAGTGCCATTTCTACTTTAACCTTTCACTGACCTCCTGCGTTCTTTCAGTGTTGTCGAAACCCTCTCCAGGTTTCTTTCTGTCTCTTTCCATTTCGTTGTTTCCTTTGCCTGGTTACTCTTATAAAGATCTAACTCTGACTGAGCCATTGAATACTAAAAAACAATTACAAAACTGGCTTATTAAATAGTTTTAAAGTCCATTATTAATGCACAACATAATTTAACTATCATAAATCATCCTCAAGTACGTGTTGTCTGCTTAGATGGATACACATAGTTTACAAAATTGCATTACATCAAAATGCCAAACTAGATTTGTTACTACTATAAATTAAGAAAACAAAAACCTACGTAGAATTAAACAAAGCAAAATACAGAAGTGCTCTAACCTTTGATTTGGTTTCATTGACATTCTCTTGAAGTTTAATCAACTCCTGTTCTTTGCTTTCTTTCTCAACTTGGAGATCCTTTCATAAAACCACAGTAACACAATATCACTAAAAATTACATACTACGTTCTTAACTTTAAACTTCTATTGAAAGTACCAAAATACTATCTTGTTTTAACTGTTAAAAGCTGATAGCAATAAACACTGAATTAAACATGACATCATTTTCAAATACATCTATTTTTCCATTGCGTGGGGCACAAGCACTCTCTTCACGTTCCTATATAGAATATTTGTAGGAACCAATCTCACATGCCTCAAACTGTCATTATTTCGCTAGCAAATGCCTTGGCTGCCAATCAAGCAAAGAATCCAATTGAAATCTGTTTATAGGGTTTATACTTCAAAGGGTATTACATTTAAATTGGCTGACATATCTCTTCTTGCTTGCTCCTCATACCAACAAACACTGATGAACTTAAATTAATCAACACTTCAACTCTAGTGCCTCCAGCTTAGTGGCTGGTCCAAAGCTTTATAATTCCCTGTCCATTCCCCCAGTTTCTGTCAGTTCTGTATACATCATCCAGGTGAAAACTGAAGACTAACCTGTTTCAACTTCAGCCTGACATCAGACTTCCACTGGGCTTCTTTTTCCTCTGAATTACAACTTTGTTCTTCAGTTTCATTTCAAGCGACCACTAATTGATGCCTAATGCACTTTGACAAAGGCACCATAGACATACTAAGACTAGATTAGGTTGATGCTTCCACATCATGCAAGACCAGGCTTAACTTTAAAGCAGCATGATTCTAAC
Organism: Allolobophora icterica; assembly: GCA_963556255.1. Taxonomy (NCBI): domain Eukaryota; kingdom Metazoa; phylum Annelida; class Clitellata; order Crassiclitellata; family Lumbricidae; genus Allolobophora; species Allolobophora icterica. The sequence continues at coordinate 15,975,502 of OY744608.1, forward strand.
CTTTGTCTCGGTTTTAAAGCTCTCCATAACTTCCTTCAGCTTCTCCTCCTCGGCTGATTTCTCTCCCTGTAGTTTATCCAATTTCTTCTTCAGTTCTGCCGATTCCTTCTCTTGTTTTGCTGGAACTACCTTAAGTTCTTCCAACTAAAAAATCAAAAATTTTTTTATAAGAGACACATTATTAAGTTTCTTCCTTATTCACATTTCTCAACTGAAAAGTCAATTGTAAAATGCTAAACATAATTTTACAAAACAATCTGAATCAGTACAATACCACACAACTGTATTTGATATTTCCCTCCTTCCAAAATTCAGAAGTGCACTAATCACCATACAACAAAATACAGATGGTGCTGAGCAACTGTGACTGATGGACTTGCTCAAGGTCAGTACATCGTAACCTCCAGAGCGCTCAAACCAATCGGCTACAATGCTCCACCACCTTTCAAGACTAGCCATTAGCCTAATTCTTTTTTTTTCAAATACGCACAGCAGCATTTCAATGGTTTAGTAATATCCAGTTTTTTTCTTTATGCAGTAGTAACATCTAATAACAAGCATCATTCAGTGGTGCTAAGCAACTGTGCTTTAAAGACTCGCTCAAGGTCCCAAAACAGTATCTTGGGGGGTTCAAACCCATAAACTCCACCCTACAAGAACAGCCTTCAACCATCAGCTATCACTTCCATATGTAATTGTTACAGTAATAACAACAATTTATATATCATCGTACGTAGTGAATTATTTCTGTGCACTTACAGTTACAATTGTCTCAGGTGGCCCTGGCTAGTGGGACCTTCGGCCCCTTTTGGGTCTCCTGGGTAACTTGTAACACTTGATGTAATTGCGACCTGGTTGAAGTTTTTTACCAAATAAAATGTGTTATGTTATGTATGTTATGTACATTATCAATTCTCAGTGCAGGCAAAGAATTATATAACAGTTGCGTTTCAAACAGAGTTTCCTAGTGCAATGCCTACTCTTTGCCAGGACCTGCAGCATAACTAAGCTACTCCTCACCTTCTTCTCTTCTTGCTCTATAGACTTTTCCAGTTTCTTTTTTTCTGCTTGAGCATGCTTGACATCTTCACGCAGATGAACATCCTGCTGTTCAAATTTATTAAACTCTTCCTTTCGCAGTTCACACTCTTTCGACAATTCTTCGTATTTTCTTCCAAAAACATAACAGAACCAGTTTTATTGCAGATACAAAATTCATCCGCTATTGGATCATACTCTAAATTCATCAGGTTGTACTTATTAGGAGCATGATTACCAACAAATTTCCAAGCATACGGTACTGCATTAGGCAAAGCATTTCTACAAATGAACATTACTTCAGAAAAGAGACTCTCGTCCATTTCTGTTATTTTGCTGTCCCAAATTAAAATAATACATTTGAGGACACTCGAGAAACCAAAAACATGCATAACAGCAAACAGATCATGAGACATATACAAACCTATGTACACTCTTTCTTTATGTCCATTACTAGAATCTGATCTCTAAAAGCTGAGACTATGTGCAGCCCCAAGCAACTACGCAGCTTCTGAACTCACTTGAAAGTCTTTTTGGATTCCTGTACTCGTAATTTCTTGGAGCCTTCAATCTCAGACAACTTCTGATTTAATTCCTTTAATTCTTCGTTGACCTTGTCCCTCTTCTCAGCTGCCTTTTTTTCTGATTCGTTACAGTCCGTTCTAAAAGTAATGGACGCAATAATCTAATGCACAACGAGTATCAGTGAACTGGTGGTCAAGGTTTTTCTCAGACATCAAAGACAACAAATAATCACATTGAAACAGAAGTGCTTCAACTGCATATATGTTGAATAAACTAAAATTGAAGCAAAAACAATGATACTAAAGAAAACACGAGGTCCTATATCTTGCTATCATGACAAGTCTCTTGATCAATTACATCTAAACTGAATACAAATGTAGGCATTCAAGATTTCAACAGTTACAACCATTTGAATCTTGAAGTGTAGGCAGTTAGTTCTTTTGAGTATGAGCAGGACAAAATGTGAAACCCATTACGTTACTATATAACAAATATTATACCATCTGGGATATTCACCCTAGAAATGAATTGAGTTTGGCGACTGAATTCACTACAACACTACCTTGTCAAAACACTATTTGAAAAATTCCCAAAGGTTATATAATGCATAGGTTTTTAGTTAGTCGCAAAATCTCATAATTTTAGAAAGTGAGAAACAATCTCAAGATAAGTTCTGTTTTTAATACAATAGCTCATCTGTGAGCGTGTGCAAGGGGTTAAATTCAGACAAAAACTGAAAATAGTCTTACAGGTATTTTTGATATAGCATGTTTTTCTTGCGTACAACTTCATTTTCCAGGCTCAGATACTCCAGGGCCTCGTTCTTTACACCTTCAAGATCATCCTTCTCTTTTTCAACAGTTTTTACTCGATTCAACTGTAAGAAATAAAACAGAATGAAAACAACATGCACTACAATTGCTGTGGAGTTAAAAATCCATATCTGCTACAGTCATCACAGAACAAAAATTACTATCTGCTGCAGCTGACTGAATAAAAACAGTGTACCACACCCCTAATGTTGAAAAAGGTAATAAACGAGCAATTATGTTACCTTACAGAAATTTTACTGGCTATAGTAAAAACGGATTTACATACTGCAGGCAGTTGGACACTGAATGGCTAAGAGATCAACAAGCAACAATAAACAGCTTTAAAAGAAAACTAAACTGTCCAATATTTTCTAGTAAGATGCCCCCATTTGTGCTAGCTGGTCTTTACCACTTCCTCTTCAAATTAGGCACAAAATAATATAAACACACAACTAGGAAATCGGGAAAGGTAATGAGACCAGCCAATGCATGCACCCTCATTATCAGAATGCATACCTTTTCACCACGCAGCTCATTCAGTTCTTCAACTCGTTTTGCCAGCTGGTCAATTGGCACTTTGAAGCGGCTACTGCCAATTATGTCCTCAAGGAATTCTAGCATTCCATCCTCGTGCTCAGATGGCGCTTTTGGTTTCATCATTGCAATCTGTTCCACCTCACCCTGTTCAATAAAACGAAAATACATCGAGAGGTTGATACATGAAGCAGTTCTTTTCCTGGAGCTACCATTTCAATTAATAGTTCTGACTTCATGTGCAATGCAAGCCATTACAGTGCAAAACCCGTTCTAACATGGTTGCAATTCTTAGTTTACTATCACATACTTTCAGATCAATTTCGACACAAGAACACAGTATGCAGCAGTCCTAAGCTCCAAAATTCTGATATTTAATTAGGTCTCATTCTCTAGAAATGCCAATTTATCAGTTGACACCTCTTCCTATGCACAGGGTTTTACAACCACATGCCTTTCATGCCTAACATTTAAGTCAAAATTGCAAAACAATCACTTACATCAGAATGGGGAATGGTCACTGGCGGTTTCTACCCTACCCCAGAATGGGGAATGGCCACTGGAGGTTTCTACCCTACCTCAGAATGGAGAATGGTCACAAGAAAACACGTATAACATAACGCAACCACTTTCTGGTTTATTTAGAGGAAATCCATGAGATTGACTTCGTATGGTGAGAGAGATTTACCTGTAAGATGAGAAAACGATTATGATCCAAATCAATGCCACAGCCTCTGAGCAGAGCCGCAACCTCCTTGTACATCACTTTTCGATCATTTACACGATAATAGGAGCTACTATCTTTGAATGCTGTGCGAGACACGACAAACTTTGAATCTGGAACCACTGTGAAGTCATCATCACCTGGCTGCAAATCAATCAATCAAATCAATCAACTGATAAATCACAATTAACAAAACTGTTAAGTTAACAGCCCTAAGCCAGTGTCATCATTCATATACTCCAAGCACTCTTCTTGAACTTTAAATTTTAACGACACTAAAATGAAGCAACTAAACAAATATCATCAGATCCTAACTGGCCCTTAGCCAGAAATACAGAGTTGCCCGTCCAAAAGCATTCGAAGTCATGACCGCCCGACGCCTTGAGCGTAAGAAATCGCAACCGCCCGAAGTCCCTCCGCCGTATGAGTCTGACTGCAGTGCCCCTATGCTGTTTACAGAGCCTAATATCAACCCCTGCTCCTTACAGAACTGTAATCTGAACGCTGGCAGTGGCTGTAGAGAAGAAACTGGATGTTGCTCGATGAGAATCATGCACAATTTATGCCCGTCCAAAATAATTTTCACCCGTCCAAAGAACGGGTGGAGCCAGGATCCTAACATCGCATTAAGCAATAAATTTCTTCAGTCTCAGAAGTGCTACGGTGCTATTTAAATCATCTTATTATTAGTATTATTACTAAATGTAATGTATGGTGTTTAAAATATATCCAATTATCCATTAGCCATACACTTTGTACTAATAAATTTAAGCTGAGATTTTCACACAGACATTATTGCATTTACACCAGTAGCAATGCTTCTTAAGATCAGCATCACCAATATACACATCAATGTCGACGATACTTACGCCAGTGTCGATAATCTTTTGAAAGTGTACACTGACAGTGCAGCTGTCAATGTTCTGGTGATCGGTGCTTGAGTGAATCAGGACGCTGATTTTCTTTGACCGAATCTTGTTTGCTCGATATCCAAACACAAACAGCATTGAGTCGATGACGTTTGACTTGCCACTGCCATTTGGACCAACAATTGATGAGAAACTCTACAAAGACCATGCATTCAGAATAAAAACATAGACCAAGAAACCACAAATTCCCCACTGAATATCTAAAATCTAATAAACCTTAGTAAACTAGTAAACAACGTAGGCTTTGCAATGGATTCGTTCTGTACTGGAAGAAGAACTGATGATGGCAACCCGATAACCCAGCCTGCACACAAGTTTCATTTGGAGTCCCATTCTTTGGCCAGTGCTGTACATGTTGTACGCATGATTAGGATCACCACTGTTCTTGACACAGAGGTCCGTCAGTATGACGACGACGTCCTGTTGTATTTGACGTGTCATCAATCTAACAATACTGAGTCTGACATATATATGAAAAACACAGTGCTGAATGGCTCTATATTGGCTTAGGCTGAATTCAGCAAAAATGCAGTTAAAATGGTTGGATACATGACAGGCACATTTACGAATGGACAATAGCACAATCATGATGGCATTTCCACACTGGGAAGCACACCTTATCTCAGACCTCTGTTTGTTCTAGGAAGAAACAGACCAAGACAGGATCCAAAACTGAGCATGGGAGCACCCGCTGCACAATGCACATCCTGTAAAATTCTTTACTCTGAAACTGATCCTTCATTATTTTAATCTTTGTAAAGCTGTCAGAGCAGTCGTGCCAATCCAAATATTTCTGTTAAGTAAAATACAGTGTCAAATCATTACCTTATGAAATGGACCGAGTGCCTGAATTCCCGCATATGACTTGAAATTCTCATTGACAATGTGTGTGATCATAAGCCGAGGTCCATTGTGATCGAAAGACGAGGCCAATTCGGGGGCTGGTGGAACAACTATCGGTTCATATTCTAAAACAATGTAACCATCAAAAATCAGTTAAACATTCACATAACTACAGCTGATATGAACTAGGTAAGGCTTCAAGAGGCTCAGTTTAGGTCTAATTCAGAAACAAAGTCACATGATGTGTGTTTCAGCGTATTGCAGTTTTGTCTAATATTTTGTCTATTTTTGCTTCTAAGGCTGTCATAGGCCTATCGACATTTATCCGTATCCGAGACAAGCTTGAATGCTATGTCTCTTGCCAATTGCTGTTGCCATTCACCAGTGACTCCATCTTCAAATCCAAGTGCATCATATGTACGACTGACAATGTCAAGCCCCGTAAACTGTAAGACTGACCCGTCATTGGCTTGGTGTTGTAATAAATGAACTGGATGGAACAAGTTTGATTCCTGGGCCATACTCCAAGACAGAACACCAGATAACTTCAAGAACAGGTGAAAAACGAAAGTAACATAATGTTGAAAACAGTTGGTACAACAGACCTGGTATTCCATGTTGATTAACAGTAAGTGGAGCTTCATCCACTTCCATCGCTTCAGTCATCTTCTAAAAAACACTCTACCAGTACTGTTTCTAATGCAGGCACATCTAAAAGTGATCCAAATGCAACAAAATCAGGCTCTACTTATGACTGGAAAAAAATTTATTAGTAAACACTGAAATTTCTCAAGCATTTTAATAATGGAACCTGCAATGGAACATGCATTTTAACTATGAAACCTGATCCATCAATTGATTGCTCATCACTAAATGAGCAGAAGGTGATTGCTGAAGTACACCAGGCCCCAGGTTATGCCACCAAGCTCCAGGGGTCTGCCGATGAGAGGTTATCAAAAGTGGCATACCCATGTCTCATGTTCTGATCAACTGGACCAGAGGAATCGTTCTCCCTTTTTTTCAAAGGCAAGGGCAGCGAGTGAGATTGCAAGATCTATCGTGGCATAAATCTGCTCAGTCGCCGGTAATGTCTTTGTCTTTATTTATTTATTTGTGGACATCCTCCTGTCAAGGGTTAAGATACACCTGCTACAGCCAAAACAAAGGGAACACAGTGGCTTCACCCTTGTGAGATTGACAACTGATCGCACGTTCGCCCTGAATGGCATAATTCAAACACGGAGACAGCTGCTACGGAATGCTTACGTCACACTGAGAGCAGCCTCTGTTGATTGCAATGCCATCTCGAGGCTATTCCTTTCTCATGGAGTGCCCGAGAAAATCATTGGCTTAATGAGGAATTTGTACACGGGCACACCGAGTGCAGTCAGAATGGTTCAGGGTGGATAGCAGAGTGCGACAGGGGTGCAGAATGGCTAAGATCATGGAGGAAATCGTGGCCACAAGGTGCACATATTGGGTTGAAGCGGCTCACTGATCTGGATTATGCCGATGCCTAAATCCTAGTCCTGTCCTGACCTTAGAGATCACGGACCAGGAAGTGCACAAATTCCGACTTAAGATCAGTTGGGAGAAAACACAAATGTAAACTACAGCAGACCCATTCTCATTACTAGGTCATGTGCAGGTAGATGGAAACCAGATGGAGCTGGTTCACTGGGTTTCTCTCCTTCAATTCTCACATTAAGGCGGATGGTGGTAGCGGACCTGAAATTAGGCGGTGCATAGCCATCACCCAGGATTGTATGAGCAGCCTTCAACAAGGAAAATTGAACAACAACATCCGGCAGGACATGAAACTCCACCTGTTTGAGGCATATAATTACACTGTCCATCCACCTGCATGGAGAAGAGATTTGGTCACTTACAAAGAATCTTGAGGTAATCGATGCCTTCCAACACTAGTGCCTCGGGAAGATACTGCACTTTCCCTATACAGCGCGTCACCAGTTGACGTGGAAATATACCACGGCATGATGCACATCCCAGTGTCAGATACTCAATGATGGAAACTCAAGCAGTTTGGACACAGTGTCAAGAGATATTCAATCGTGGAAACTCCAGCAGTTTGGACACAATGTGCGATGCGATTTTGACCAAGACCATGCTAAGGCCTTGTGAACAATGATTTCCAGCCCTCTGAGATGTTGGAAGAGGCCTGTTGGACAGGCCTCACCACACAAAATAATAATAATGCACATGCACCACACAAAATAATAATATCTTTTCTTTAATTAAGCGCCTGCTAACCGCACTGAGCTGTACAGTGAATATACATATAGTAGAAACGGCAGCCACACAGGGCGCCTTACATACATGTATACAGTAGAAGTACATGATAACAGTTTTACAGGAGTACAATACAACTGCTTTTTTTAACGGCAGCCACACAGGGCGCCAATCACGGCCAAACACTGACTTAACTACCGCCATCTAGCAAGTAGAAGGCTGAGTAAACCTTATGGGGTGCGGCCCGAATCCCCGAAACGCATTTCGGCCGGATCGCCGAAATCGATTTTAGACTAAAATTACAAATAAACATGTGAATAGACAGTATATCGAGATACATCAAGACCACGCTAGGTCTGTGTCACGTATGAGTTTACAATTTAACTTTGAATAGTTTTCGGGAGTTCTGCCGCTTTCTATAAAACTGTTTTCGGGAAATCGGGCTTTTGTATATTTTCAGCGTTTTCGGGGATTCGGGCTGACCCCACCTTATGGAGGGCTACGGGATTCGATCTTGGTACCTTCTGCACTTCACGCCAGTGTTATCCATTACTCTACGGGCCCCCCATGGGCAACAACAGAGAAAACTGGCATGTGCCCACTAAACTTTGGGTTGCACATGCCCTGGAGTTTAGCCCAGAATAGATGGCTGACAGCGTGTCAAGGAAATGGCAACATTCCACAGAGCACAACACAGACTACGATTTTAACAAGCTTTTGTTATCTATTTAGAATGATTATGCTTCAGGGAAGATAAATCCTGTTCCAAAACAATTAAAGAGCATTCACCACCCCACTAGCCAAACGCTATCAAAGCAAACAGCGTATCAGATCTTAAGACAAATGAATGATCCTGCTATAACAGAAATTGGTTCCCCAAAAGACCCCTACATAAACAAAGTCTAGATAAACAAGCAGAACACGAAAACATTACCACATAAAAAGGTATGGCATATTCTAAGCAACTGGCAACAAGAAAAATAAGAAAATAAATAAGAAAATGAAACGTTTTGCTGCTTTGCACCCAAAGTGTAGGAACGACTACGAGCTTGCGCTGCAGTAAAACAATACCATTAAACTGAATCAGTAAAAACCAAAATAACCATCTTTCCAAAGTGTCAAAAACCATTTTGAGTACATGTTTCCAATATCATTGCAAATGGGAAAGCTAAAGTAAAAGATTACCAAATTCGACTTAAGAAGGATAATTCTATTTACCGATATTTTCTTTCGTTTTCGCGCCTAAAGTTTAAGCACAACTTCCGCCCAATAATCTTACACTGTGTGTCTCTTTCCTTTCAATTATTCTTTTTCCACACTTACTTAATAAATGTTAATATTCTTTTTATTTTGGAAAAGGCCCATGTTTAGGCCTAACATTATTCCACGATACTTCATTACAAGCAAGTTCTTATTTTTTAATGTAGGCAGAGCAATAGAAAATCATCGCAAGAATGTTTTTGCATGGCAAAGTTTTGACAGCATAAAGACATCTGATAATTCTACAAGAGTTCTACGGGACCCAAAAAAGCTCACCCGCGGGAACTTACTAACTCACAGACGCTCAGTCAAAACAAAAACGATAAGCAGGTAAGGCTAAAATCGGTTCCAGGTCAAGATCAGCCCATCACCAGCGCTCGTGAATAAGTTGGTGCCCTGCGCTTAGCTTTCGAGTGGCGCTTTAGAAATTTGGAGTTTACGATTACGACGACGATCTAATTCAATTATTCCTTAGATGAAGTTTTAGCGACTTCATTTTCTTAGCATCGGCGTCACTGAGCCAAGTTAAGCCCTTGCTATATTAACACAGTATAGCCTAAATAATTACATATTCTGCCCATTGGCGCCAACCAGTGGCATAAATCGGTGGCGCTAGTAGAACATGAATCCTAAAAATATCTTTCTGGCCTATGGAGATACAAGAGTTGAGGATTTTGTGAGTTCGTAGGACTGATAAGATATTATTTGGCATAATTTCGGCAGTAGCTTGTTCCGGGAAGGCGGATCGACCGAGGATTGATTGATTGATGATAAGACTTTGTATTCTTAATTGTGTATTGTGCATACGCTTTAAAAGGAGACGTGTAAAACGTCTGTGCATTATTCTTGAAACAATGTCTTATTGCCTTCTAGCACAGTATAAATAATTACAATTTTTACAGTAATTACAATTGTAATTATTTATACTGTGCTTCTAGCCTAATCTCCAAGGTAATCGCTTAATAAGCATAGCGGTATATAAGTTGTAGCTATTCGCACTCTGCGAAGATGGTGGGTCCTTTGAAAGGAAGGCGCCATCAAAATGGCGGAAGATCCGAGTTTGTTAGAAAGTGAGAAATAGGTGTATTTTCTCCATTAAAATTCATCTTTATTTCAATGGCCTTAAGTTATTAAAACGAAGGAAATAAAAGATAAACGCATCAGCTTTATGATCGAGCTATTTTCACAATTCTGCTTCGAAAGTAGAGAAAGTTTATTCGAATCGATGTACGGCCGAAAAGGAACTGAGAACTGCATTCGGATGGATTTAGTTGGACCGAAAAACTAACGAGCAAATTGTTAAATCGCACTAAATTTTCCACATTTTTGCGATAGTATTACTGCTAAATTTGAGACTGACCCTAACCTGTATTGCCTGCGACTCTGTATTGCGCTGAATAGTGTCAACACTATCGATATGTAGCTTTTAATGGCGTTATACATGAGTTCTGCTATTTTGGGAACAGTGACACTTGCCTCGGCCTTTTAACCATTTTACTAATCTTTGAGAATGGATGACGATTGAAGATCTCGATTTGTAATCAATGCATTCCATTACTGTAAGAAAATAGGTCATGGTTGTATGATTTAACAATGAGAGGCAGAAATTGTTGATTTGTCAGTTACTTTGGAAAATCCAAGCATTGCGTCTATTAAACCAAAGTGCGGTTAGCAATTATTCAAATAAAGGATATACTTACTTACAGTCTATGCTTGGAAACTTGTAGTTTTGTAAGGACGTTTTTGTGCCTGCAGCTTTCTTAATATTTGTGTTTGAAATTAATCAAGGATTGAAAACTCTTGAATTCAGTTCTGCTTACAAACCACTCGAGCTATATTATTGTGTATATATCTGTCAAGTCTAAGTAGTGTCACAAGCATCTATTTGGATAAATATTATGGTCTATTGAATTACCTCAGGTCATGACTGGATTTGTAAATTTTGGCAGGAGTTTGACATTTAAAATGTGAACAAGCAAATATTTAGCTTTAAGGGCATGAAATGTCATATAATTGGGGGTGTTGTAAGCAGGCCCAGCTAATGATTTTAGTTAGGATATGTTTGGAAAGCTATTATTAAAGATTCAAATTTTAAAAGTTAACCCATTCCCGCCTGAATTGTTTTTCTTCTTCGGAAAATCAGTAAATTGATGGTACCCATGGTGGATCAACAATAATGCAACAAAGGTTACAGCTAAGCATAATAAAGTATATATTTTCTGAATCAGCAGACTTCTGGCTCTGAAATCTGTATTTTATTGTGAACAAAACTTTATTTATATAGCAGCCTTAGAATGCCAATATGCAGAACAGTCACCGATACACAAATGGACAGCACATTTTTTGCAAAAATTCCAAGTCCAAAAGACAAGGTTCGGTATCTCCGATGAATTCATTGTGAGAAGATGAAAATTCATTGTCAATATCATGACTTGACTTGCCTGCAAACTTCGGGGCTCGAGATACCTTTGCCCATCACTTAAAAGCTGTTTTCCCACTGCAATATCTAACTTTTTGTCAACAAACTAGGCTCTAAAATGTGAGAAATTTTCAGGACATCAACACTGATGCTATTTTTAGGTATGATATGTTGATATTATATATAGTTTCTAGTCTGTTTCAGTGCCTCCCATATCGGATCCCTACGGACCTGATCCGGCGGGAATGGGTTAAGCACCGAGGATTGCATTGATCTCCCCATCAGCGTCTGGCATAGAGTCAGTGATGTCACCAACTGAGGGATAGCTGGGGAGTAAGGGCGGTGACCCCGGGGTGTTGAGGGGGGGGGCAGTATACAGTTGTCCCCCAAATTTTTAAGAAACCCCCAAAGAAGTCAACAAATTTTTCTCTAAAAATTTTTCACCTCTTTTTTTGACCAGGTCAGTCCAAAACTGTCCCCACCTATCAAAGAAGATCGCCGCCAGTGCTGGGGAGGTTTAAAAATGGCATACTTTGGCCTGAATTTAAAGTTTGATGAAGGCTTGGGGTGGCTGACTTGACCTAGCTGCTGTGGGTGGGTATCTGTTAAACATTTCAGTTGGAAATTTGTCTTTTTGCAGGGCGATTTGTTCATCAGTGATTTGGAGTTGCCATAGGTTTAAACTACTACATACATCAGACCCGGTTTGAACTTCTAGATCAAAGTTGGTTTATTGATTTTTGACCTAGGGGCTGATTGGTCATATCCCCAAGATGCCTGGCATCTCCTCTGGGTGGGGGGATAGAGTAATGGTAACACTCATGGCCAGGAGAGCATTAGGTTCGCGGATCGATTCTCGTAACCCCCCTACGGCGCCTTGCATGGATGCCAAAGCGTGTGTTTAATTAAGATTTGATTGTACTGTCATGTTTCAATGTAGTCTTACTGCGTTTGTCAGTTTGAATCAAGAAAGCAAATTATTATTATTATTAAATACCTGAAGTCAGCAGTTTTGTTACCTTTACATAGGCAGTGCAGTAGAAAGTCTGTAGAAAGACTGTACAGCTGAAGTGAACCAAACTAAGCAAACAGTTGTTTAACCTAGCCCATCTTTCTGAAGAATTTCTGTAGAAATGTGTAATTTTATAATTACAATTGTAATTTCGAATTTATTTGGGACTACAAGAGACACTCCTCAGAGAAACTTACGAAACATGCACTAACTGCAAACTTATGAGCTCAAAAGTTCTCTTTGCCTTTACTTTTTTTGATCAAGCAAAACAAGCATGTTTGCTTTAAATGAGGTTGCACTGATGTTTATAAACTCTCAGGAATTTTTGTAATAATCCAGCTAGTTGTGACAAAGTTGATGGCTTCCTGAAGCACAAGGATGTACAACTTAAGTTTACATGCAAGCTTACGTGGATCGTTTGTTGTCTATAATTTTAGGTACATCAGCTGAGGCTTTAGTCAGCATGAGAGAGAGTGAGTTGAGTTGATTATTTATTTCTTAGATATGTATTACATCAGTGTCTAATTATGACTAGGCATAATTGAATGTGGTAAACTCTACCATAAAGACTCATTAAGGTCCATACACAGTAACTGTCTTTGAGAGTTGTCAACCTGTTGATGGCACTCTGCATTGCAAGGCGCTCAACTAATTGGTGGCTACATTTATATCTGCATTATACTTGAATATTTTGTATTTAATTCTGATTTTAATAAAATTCAGAGAGCTGACTTGTACATAACAGCTCCACCCTAGCCGTATATATTGTTTATACAGTTTTACTGAGAGTTAATGCGGTGTGACTGAAAGTTAATTCAGGAATATTATATGCGTGCCTGAGTCCTTTTGACCTATGTGCATTCAAGGTTATTTGCTATTGGTTTGATAAACACTGGTCATTTATTTACTATTTTTTGCTTTTGAGCTTCTGTTTTCATTTTAGTGATTTTTGCTTGGTATTAATGAGGAGTGCTTTATGAGAGATTCTTTAAACATGCTGTATAATATGTCCAGATTTATATTTGGTTTAGTTTAGAATGGTATGTAAAAATTGGAAGCTGAAGCTTCTGTTGCACACATCACTTACTGCTGTTTATACTTAAACACCTGAACATATATTCCGTGTTACAGAAAGAGGAAGTTCACTTCAAGTGACACCCCCAAGAAGGGGAGTGGTAAGTGTCTTACCTACAAGCCGAGTAAGTGTATGTGGTCTGTATCTCTGTCCTGTTTTATTTTAAATTTATGCTGAGGATAGCCAGGTACCATTGGGTCGTTGGTGCTCAGGTGCTGTATGGGCACTGGTGACAAAGCTGCATGCTAGTATCAGATTGTTGCTGGCAGGCATGTCACACTCAATTTGAGTAATTTCTAGAAATGACTGGGTATTGAATTCATGTCCCGAATACCTGCCTTCGGATGGGTATTCTGGTTTCCAGGTACCTACTGAATTACCCTGTTGATCATGCATGGCTAAGGAGTTGGGGGTTCTTTGATACTGTAATGTCAAACAAGGGACTATGTCATCATACTATGTAATGGATCCTATCTGCTCGTATCCTGCCTTAGTTTATGACTGCAGATGAGACAGGACTAATCTCCATCCAATATGCTTATGACTGTTGAAGCTGTCTAGCTGGTGACATGCAAGACATGCCGCAAGCTATGGCAGCTTGCAGCATGTCTTGCATGTCACCAGCTAGACTTAGGCTGCTCTTGGCAAAGTTCAGTCAGGAGTGTATAATGATGAGTAGTTGAGTGCAGTAGAATTGGCCCACCTGTTGGTTGAAATAATTTAAGAAATCTGAAATGTTCTATATCAGGTTCTTTATAAAATGAGCAGTACACGAATTTGCAGTTTGTTAAAATCATTAAAAACTTGCTGAAAGTCAGTTGTGCATGTTTGTCTAAGGTTGGTCGAATACGAAAGCCTAACCCTCGAATATTTGGATCCGATGAAGAGGACGCACCAGTGACACCAAAGCCACGAAAAATGCCTAAGCTATCAAACACTGTAAGTAAAGATGACATGTCTGTCTCATGTATTAGCAGTCACTTAGATCTCACTGCCGTCTAGATTCAGACCAGTGACGTGCTTCAAATTTTGAACCAGTTGAATTAATTTGCTGAGCACAAGCCCTTTAATAAGGCTCAGAACAGACTCCCTTTTTCTCAGATTTCGGACTCTTATGGTCGTGTGAGCAATCAAAAACATGATTCAAGCCCAGACAAAGGCAGAAAGTAAATTGCAACACTGCACTACGTTGCAGGTTACAAGGCATACCTTCAGTAAGATGGTGTGATGCAAACATGGCAAATATTTGGTGAAATTATCATTAGATGTACCATCATTTTGGTCACGGCTCTGGTGTTCCGTTGCATCGGAACAGCAATTACTGAATTTGGTTAAATCGTCTTTGTAATTATTTGATGCACTGTTACATGGTAAAGCATTGTGGTTAAATAAAACGTACTGATTTTCTTAAATTAAAGTTTTGCAACACTTTCTGTTTAATGCCTATGTGTTTGACAGTTTGAAAGGTGACAGTATATTGCTATTAATCTTGCCTGGTGGAAGAGTGTGAAGGATGCTAAACAGAGAAAGATACACAATATGGTGCCATACTTAAAGCAAGGTTTCTGTTGCTTTGTTTGTGTGGGTTTGTTTTAATTCTTTAATGACGAGAGGGATTATTTTTCCAGTAACTTTTAGTATGTGCTCGTCGTTAAAGTGTTGATTGAAATAGAGTGCTTCATATAAGTAATTTGATAATCTTCAATAAAGTTGTCCTCTAGCACAAAGTTTTTAAAGTTAATATCTAGAGAGCTATCCATGCAAATTCACTGTAAAAGACTGACTTATATTCGAAAAAATAACGGACTCTGACTGCTTTCACCATAATATAAGGTCAGGTATGGTTGCGCTGTGAAATATTAAGGTCTTTTTATTGCATCTGTCTTCATCTTGTGGGCAGCAGAACGCCCTGTTGC
This sequence comes from Allolobophora icterica, assembly GCA_963556255.1. NCBI lineage: Eukaryota > Metazoa > Annelida > Clitellata > Crassiclitellata > Lumbricidae > Allolobophora > Allolobophora icterica. The sequence continues at coordinate 15,990,839 of OY744608.1, forward strand.
CATTCTTGTCACCTGTATTGGAAGCGGCTTTTTAAGCCCCTGTTTTTCCCAAGGCTTTTTGTATGGCTTGTTCAAATTCAGGCCAAGTATTCATCATCTGTGGTATCAGGGTCGCCCGCAGGCTTTAAAAAATTGGACGCACACCCCAAAAAATTGGACGCACACTCCTCCAGTCCCCTCCCATCCTACCCGTGATACACTGAAAATGACTCAGAGTGACCCATTAGACACAATTCAATTTAGATAACATCGAAATCTTTAACATGCCGTATTGTCGTTCATAATAAATATCCATGCTCTCCTTTATACTTGTGTGGATTTGATCTGGTGGGTGGACGCACGTGCGTCCAGTGCGTCCGCCTGCGGGCGCCTCTGTGTGGTATGCCACTCTCTGGAACGCTGCAGTTTCTACATGTTGTTAAGCTTCTCTGATCCCAAGGGTTTTACATGCTGATATTAAGTGGGTGCAAATGGGTCTGCATCACTCGTATGTGTTTCTGCTGCGTTTCCATAATTAGGACAAATGTTAATTTTTACAGTTTCAATACTGCGTGAGGAAAGGTGATAACTTCTGATCAGTTGAGTGCACTAGAAAAAAAATTACTCCTAGCTGCTGCATGAAAAACTAAAGACATTTTCTGTTTGTCTCTGTTTCTTGTTTGACCCAATAATGCTTTGTTATTTTGTAGCCAAAGGGTGTCCTAAGTACCCCAGATAAGAAAGTGGCACAGGCAACGGGGGTGCGTCTTCGGAATCTGCTCAAATTGCCTAAAGCACATATCTGGGTTTGCTACGAGTGGTTCTACTCAAACATTGACAAGTGAGAAATGTCCAGTTAATTCGTTTGAAGTGAATTTATATAATTCAGTGATATTGTGTATGGTGATATGCTTAATTTCCTATTTAGTTACTGTTGGAGATGATATCAGTTTGAGCTTTTCGGTCATGACTTCACACTAAGTATGATCATTTCTCGTGACTCTTGTTTAATTTATCATTAGCATTTTGCCTGTTAGTAGGCTGTAGTTTAGGGGGACCCAAGTTCATTTTGGGCTCTTGTCTTGTAGGTTCTGTGAATGCTTGTATCAAAAAGTCAATTTGAGATCAATAACCATGAAGAAGAAGCAGAGGATGATGATGATGATGATGATGGCAGCTTAACAGAATGTGAAAGTTCATTTATATACTATGTATTTCAACACCAAAGAACCTCTCAAAATTGTTTTGTGACGTTGGTGACCTTTTGGATGTTATTGTGGTTCTTGAGCAAGCCGTAGTTTACTGTTTATAATGGTTTACAGTTCAATGTTGAAATGTTCTCTACATTTTTTTTAAATGGCATGGCATTTGGAGAACCTGGAATTTCAACAGCAGTGCACAAGTTAGGATTTTTCAAGTTGTATACTGGTCTTCCTGTTTTGATATTTTTTATTTCTTCAATCTGTTGCATGTTTTCTCTTATAAGGGCTTTGTTTGAGGGGGAAAATGACTTCTGCATCTGTCTGAAGGAGACGTTCCCTCAGTTGAAGATGCGTCAGTTGTCAAGAGTTCAATGGTGCACAATAAGACGTCTCATGGGCAAACCAAGAAGGTACAAACTGTTTGATGTTCATGCTATAATTATGAATACTAGCACATCTTTTGTTCTTTTGGTATTCAATTGGAATACTTCTGGGTTTTCGCTGTAAGTTTTCCTACCATGCCAAGATGCGCTGCTAGCCATGATATTTAATGAACTAAGCAGTGACTTTTATTTTCATCATTGGAATTGTGTTTGCAACAGGTATACATATTGTATTCAGAAGCTTTAACAGTTTCCCCTTCAGGTCTGAGTTATGATTTTCATTGTGACATGCGAGAAGTTTTGACACTGACAGTGGTGCCATTTGGCCAGGAAATAAGCAAGAAAGGTAAAGTAACGTAAATGTGTACAATTTTGTGATTGTGACTTTTGTTTCTCAGATGCTCGGCTGCGTTTTTTGCTGAGGAGAGGGCAGCACTTCAGAGGAAAAGACAGAAGATCCGACTGTTGCAACAGCGCAAGTTTGGTGACATTTCAGACTTCAAAGACTTGCCAGAAGAAATACCGATGTTGCTGGTCATTGGAACAAGGGTAACTGGTAAGCAGCAACATCTGTCAGTTCTTGCATTACCTACCGGCGGCTTGTCTGTGTTCCAGAATTATTTACTGGTGCAATTTTATAGCTGTTGACATATCTATACTCTCAAGGACACCTGATGGATAAATTAACATCCAGCAAATTTGCCAATGGAGCTGTCAGAGTTTTGAAATAAATTTATGAAATTTGGGTCATTTCTGGTTTTAGAATCTTTCAATACCTTTAACTACATTACAATAAAATAAAATACTATTTTACAGACTTTAATAAATACACTTCAATTTTACATGTGGTGTGGTTATTTTGTACATAAAACGGTGCGATTTTTTCTGAAAGCTCGACTTCGACGGCCTCAGGACGGGCTGTTCACAGGTGTCATCGATGCCTTGGACACTGCGAACAACTCGTACCGAATAACGTTTGACCGAACAGGATTGGGAACACATTCGGTTGCAGATATTGATGTGCTTGTATGTATCTGGATTACCATTACAACAGTTAACATGACAGGCTTAGTGGCTGTTTTTGCAAAAATCTCTGCAGAGTAACTGAAAATTAAAATTAAGCATTTAGCAACCAACTCGTTTTGTGAGAATATTTCAGTTGATGTTTCCACTGTTATTGAGTTTTCATTCGCAGTAATTGTTTACTGTTGGGAAAGCATGATTGTAATCAGAATTCTTAGCAGCAGTATCCATTCTATAATGTATTATTATTTTTTAATTATGTTGTTTATCCTTACAGGTCAGTGCTATTAGTTATAAATTGTGTGCTTGTACAGAGTCATGGTTAAATGCCACAAACTCATTAAAACATGCATCATTTTAATTAAAATTCAGATATAGCAGTCTTGGACATGGATCCCAAAATTTATTCACATCTCAAAAATAAAAATGTTTCAATAACATGAGCTTTATATAAGTTCATTATATAGCTCCAAAAGACAGCTTCGTAAAGAGTATAATAATATAATATAATATAATAATAATATTTATTCTTTAATTAAGCGCCTGCAACCGCACTGTGCTGTACATGTACATGTTATGCGATAAATCTTAACTACTAACAGAACAGACAGCCTGCTATACATGGCGCAAATTGCAGCCTACAAAGCATGTCCGCCTATGGGACTCGATCTCTGTACCTCTCGCACTCTACGCCAGATGTTATCCAATGTGCTATTGGGCCCCCCGATGTATTCTTAATTTAAATTTTTTTTATTAGATCTGTGCAAGGGCACTGTCAAATTCTTTGCATGGTTTTAATGCACTATAAGTATGTCCAGTATATAACTGCAATCATAGAATGTTCAATAGTCATGGATGTAGTCATGCTAGCTTTCCCTCTCTGAAACCTCTTAGTAGTTTGTAGTTGGTAGTATGATGCTACTTGTGTTTCTGGGAACTCTTTCAATAAAGCAATTCACAAAACACATCGAGTGCTTGCCTACAGAACTTCCAGAACAACAACATGTAACTGAATGGTAGGCACAGTTCTAGAGCTGTAATGCCTGACAAATAACATGATGTGTTTTTGTTGGTAGAGCAATGAACCGCAAGAGACGATGCCACTGACATCGTTTCACGTGAGAAAGCGACCGACACGCCATCTTATGTTTAGTCCGTCACGCTTTGGATCGTCATCGCCAAATCTGGTGAGTTAGGTGCAGTGGAGACACATCATCGATATCTGTAAACACACTTCAGTGGCAAACCTTTGGCTCTTTATCTCACTGGGGATGGCACTTGCTTTTTGGCTGGGCAGAACTGCTTATGCCAAAAGAAGAAGGAGCACTAGCTGTTGGCTTGGTTTTATCACATTGTGTGTAACTTACCAGTTACAGTCTAGTGCCACTTAAAAACAGTTTTATCCTTAGGAGTTCTGTTCAGAAGTTAGATCAGTTGTCTTTTGAATAAGGTAGATGTGTGTGATAGTTTCGTTTCAATCTACCAGTGATATGTTTAATCTGCAGCAAACTTTAATTTAGAGGCCATTAGGAAGAAATGGCTGGTGTAATATATGGTGTATTTTAACATTTTATATTTCAATCAGGAGAATGATCCTTTGCTGGGAAGCCTTCCGTCCAAGAGTAACCTGAGACAGATTGAAGGCGACACTCTTGGAGGATTTCCAATCAAGTTCCTCGTATTGATAGTAAGTTTGATCCTTTTCTATAACTCTAGGACCACTATCTAACATGTGAGAAGGCTGATTGTTAAAAGTCTAATTCCTACGAAACAAGAACAGGATTGTTTGCACAAGTTGCTTAACACTTTCGAGGCTGGTGTTGACAAAAGTCAACATTAAGGGATGAGGTTGGGTGTCGACAAAAGTCAACAACTAGGGGTAGAGGGCTGCAATCAATACTAAACGTCGACAGAAGTCGCTGAAAGAGTAGTCTAGTTTTATATGGTTGATGACAGCACTAGACACGCGATGACATGAGTTTGATCTACTGCAAGAGAAGCTGGATGACCTGAACTTAAGCCTATATACGACACAGTTTTAGAGTGCACTGATAACATGCATGGCGATACTTTTATGACAGGGTGTAAAAGAGTAACCTGTATCAGTTACCAAGCAGGCTAACAGATAATCATTTTCCAGTCAGATATTAGGTACGAAATACAACCTGGTCTGTGTGATCTGTAGCAGCAGTATGAAGAACCGTGTCACCAGCCCTACAGTTGTAAACATTGTGACTTCACTGATGCATATGATTGAATATTGCCATGAACGATATAATACAGTTCAAAATTATCGCATATAGAGTGACATACTGTGCGCAAACATTGTCAAAAACTCGCTAGATGTACAGTTTTGACATCTTTTATTAAAAGTGGACTTTTACGAAAACTTTTCAGCCTACAGCCCAAATCCTAAGAAATTATTTAGCCTCAGAAATGTTAATGCTCATAAGTCTAAGACATGAAGCAAAGAAAGCAAATGAAACAAAAGGTCATTAAAGTTAAGAATGAAGTTTGTTTACCAGAGTAAATTCGATCTGTTGATTATGAAATACTGAAGACAATGAAAGATTGAAATTGCCTGAAGTATTGTAATGATGTTGTAGACAAGGCTAACGAAGTTGCTTGGAGTTAAGAAAAGGTTGCTAAAGGATGTAAAAGAAATGAACACCGAAGCAGAGAAAATGGTGAGCATCTGATAAACTTGCTTGGCTTGTAGTTAGTTAAAATGAATTGGACTAGCTGTGTTTTTCGTTTCAGCAGACAGATAGTTCTGTCTGTCACAATTTAAATCTCTTCAGTTTACACCCCTCGTGTGATTATATTTGTTGGATGTCTTTTCGGTCTTTACAGCAAGGCTTAAAACGACTGAACATAATTCAGCTTGTCTGATTACATCATTACAGTGCATCAGTATATTATGTATGAGAATATTTTTATCCTAGTGTAATAGTACATTATGTTTGAGGTTATATTTATCTGGACAAATGTCATATGGTGCAACAGGTGATGCTAAAAACTGTTCTGAAAGAAGCCATATTTTTTCTGTTATAATTACAATCATGCTAATTTATGAATTCTCCTGAAAAGTATGGGTTGCTGGGAAAAGATGTCATCAACTGTTTGTTAAATGAATTGAGAGAATTTTTGTACTTATATTTTTGCCATGACTTTGACATTTTCTTTTACTGCAGTACCATTTTCAAAATAGCATTTATTGTAAACTGGGGCTTTGCAGTTTTTTGATGAAGTTTCCTTTTTTTTAATTAGAAAACTTGTGAGAAGGAGTTTGAAATGCCGTTTCAACATCGTTATGCCAGCCTTATCCTGGACCTTGAGCGCCTCAATGTCGAACTGAACAAGTACTTGACCGGAGTCCAGCAGTGTTGGCAGGAAGTCAGTATCAATAATAATTAATTTTTTGACTATTAGAATGATTTTGTGTATCATCTTGACATATACCCATCACACACAGATTTGACCAGCTGGGTGTGTTGGGTATAGGGTAAACAGCTGCAATTGTATGTATTTATGAGAATACTTAATACTGACAGTCACTGAAATTGTCTTTAATGTACTGAAAGCAGACTGACATAGGCAGAGTTGCAGATATGAGTGCTTGTTAGCTTGTTTGCCACATTCTGTGTTGTATAACATACTAGTGGCTTTACACAGAACCTCTACCACACACTTCCATAGAAGTGTGTCCAGCCTCATTGAAAGTTGGTAGACTTTAGAAAACGGTAGTGAAATGTGCAATAATTATTATCCATGGCCACCAGCAGAAAAATGTCTAGACGTTGCATTCCAGGTATATGGTCTTGCCACTTAAAGGTGCATGTGTGAACTGATTACAAGACTTTTTGGACTACAGGTAATGAAGTTGTTTAAGTAAATCTTTATGTTGTAGAAGGTGTAGTTTTCTACCACAGAAAAGCATTTATCAATTGATTGAAGTAGGCATTAAGAATAAAGATAATGAAGATCTTGAAGATGGTTCAGTAGGTTTGTTTTGTCGTGGCAGTTCGATCCAGAGCAGGGTGTTTCCCTGGTCGACCAGCCGATGGAGATTCGGAAAAAGTGTCAAGCAGAAGCGGAAAGCATCGTCAAGAAGACAAACTTACAGCAGGTACTTCATTGAATTAAAAACTAAAATAATTAAAACTCTTGGTGTCACAATCAATAACTCATTCACTATGACTTTGCATGTATCTTCATTGTCTTGTTTCCGTCAGGTCAGTACATTTCGTAATAAGCACTTTATTTAAGTAAATGATCATTGTGAGTATCACATAATTTGTTGCCTCAATCTTCACGAAGCAAGACCTTCTTTGTCAAGAGTACCTTATGTGTTTCTTTGCTTTTAACTAAAACCATGCTTTTGTGAATTTATCTTCTTTTGTCTACAATGAAGCATTGTTTAAGCTTTTAACGCCGAGGAGGCACTAAAAGCTACTGGGAAAACAATGCAGCTCGTCGTTAATGTGTTAAGTTCTGAAGAGAAAATTACTTTCATATTTTATAACCTTACGTCTTTCCTATGTTCTATAATTATTTTATCTACGGGATTCACCAACAGTAGATCATGCAGAAACATCAACGGTTTGGATGCTCTTTTTATTTGGATTTATTGTGATATTTTTCCAGGGAAAGAAAAGAGTCAAGAATGAGAAAAATCTTCATTTGATAGCTAAATTGCTGTCACTGTTGCTTCAGATCAGGGTTAGTGTACTGTAGTTCTGTTCTGGAAAAAGTCATATAATACTGGTTGATCCATGCATGATAGCTGTCAGTCTCTGTGGGCTGACTTTCTGGTATTGGCCTGACTGTGGCTTTATTTCGGAGCACCCTTAGATGATGATGCTTTATGCATTATACAGTGGCGTTACAGAAGTGGGTGATTGTTATTAGATGAATTTGTCATTCTCTTAGCTTCTTAGGAAATCACCATTGAAAGACCAAGATACATACTTGCATACATACATATGGAATGACCTCCCTATCTCACTTCGCTTCATCCCTATGGACCTCTCGGTACTTTCTATGGCCTTTTTAAGACCTTTCTTTTTGACCAGCCCTGGGTCGGGAGCACCACTGAGTAGATTTCTTGAAGGGGTGCTATATAAGTTCATTATTGATAGATAGATTTGCAAAGTAGTACAAATTGTCTGCCTGTTAATAGGGAAATTTAAATAAAAGTATAAATTTGGCTGATTGTATTTTTAGTAATAGAACATCTTACGAACTTGACAAAAACAGTTACAGAACATCTTAGGAACTTGACAAAAACGGCCTGAAGTGTAGGGCACAAGTCACATGGACATTGAGGAAATAAGTTGTGAGTACATCAAGTAATTTTGATGGTTTTGCAGACATTTGCCGACAGCGAGATGCATTCGTTTGAATTCAAATCGCTTCAAGATTCTCTGGATGAAATCAAGAATTCTCTAGATCCAAGTAATGTCAGGTACGGAAAGCAATAGTAATTTTCCGACTTTATTTCTAGTAACCATCGATAGGCATCGGCATGTTAGTTCTGCCATTCAGTAAATTTGTACAGTGCCAGACTCGTCTTTGTCTGCCCATGATTCATTCTGGTTTCATTTGGAAACCTATTGACAATGATTTGAACTTCATATTGATTTTTTAAATAATTTAATTTGGGTACTTGGTACTGCTGCTTTCAAGCATTTCTGCATTTTCATTTCTTGAACCATCTTAATGGTGTAAAAAAGTGTCTAGCTTGTGTGATCCCTACTTAGTGTCACTGTCCATATGATTACACATCATGTCTGAACACCTGCTAATAGTTGGAGCTTTGGAACATAATACATTGTAATAATAATTATTTCTTGCAGTGTATTCCAGAACAACGTAGAAATCCATGTCAATCACATCCAGAGCGGCCTGACGCAGACGGGAAACTTGCAGGCATTTGCATCGTCCTCGAACACGATGTTCTGAGATGTGAAGAGAAGCCATTAGTCTACCTGAAAAGTCGTCTCACAGATATCTAATATCATGTTATTCTTGTGGCATTGCCATGCTTTCCCAAAGTTCTTTCTGCTTTTGCTTGTTAGTCGTTTGTTGAATTAAAGCAACTGTGGGAATTCATCAAAGACACATTTCCACAGCGAATTGCAGCATGTCGCTTACTGTATATTTATTTATTTCACCAGCATTAATTAATGGCATAAATGTTTTTAAAAAAGCTGATATGCAAACGGTGTTTTATGCTAACTGTTGTGCTACACGGCAGGTTGATACTACAGCAGTTGGCGTGGAGTAGTGAATGAGGAACTAGGGCATCGGTCTTGCTTCTCTGCAGACTGTATCCTACTCCTGGGTATACTGCACAAAATCTGCTCGACTTACATTGTTCATCTATGACAATCTACTGTTGTCTTTTTGATATGAGTGACTTGAATACAGTAGATGTTGATATCTGCTTGCTTTGCACGATACTAATTCCTGCTAGTAGCCTATGGTTTTGAACAGTATGTCCTGATGTAATTTCCAGGATTAAAGCTGCTCAGTGTTACAGTGCCACTAAATGAAATAATATCAGTACCTGTACACTGATATTATGTTCATGTTCTTTATTGTTTTAGCTGGTACTTGGTTAAAAGCAGCTTTGTTTCTGGTAATTTATTTCACCAGCATTATTATAAGCAGGAGTATTGTAATGTAAAGATTTGTCTTTTGAAAGTGGGTTGTTTTTATCCGTCAGAAATTAGTGTGAAAAGCATTTATGTTAACAGAATAGTCAGAAGAATGAACTCATCATCATCATCAATTCACGTCTGAAGAAATGCAGATGTTTTACAGACACTGAATAGAATTTTTCTAACATGTCCAACCCAGGGCGAGCCAGTGTAAGTGCCCTGGTAAAAAAGCCTTTGCCCTGGTCGTTGCCCTACCAGAATTTTCGCCTTTCCCAGAATTTGTTCGGGGCATAAATCACCCTCTGCACTGGTTACTTGTATGACTGCCCTGGTTAAAAAAATTGTCTGGCGCCACTGGTCCAACCCATGTTATTTGGGTATCATGTTTGATAGACAATTGCCAATATGCTTTAACTGCGTGCATGAGACACAAGGAGGTCGTTGCTGAAAGTATCGGGTGGAGACTGGATTCACCGCAAATGAGCAACACTTTTGATTGTCATGTTTGAATGTGGCAGTGTTTGCTGTAGTTTGCGAAGGCAGTGCTTAAATAGGTTCCTGCTGTTGTTATTGAATGGTTGTAGGATCTTTAATTTGAGCACTGTTTCAGTCTACTGTTCCAGTTTCAAACAAAGCATGTCAGTCAATAGCCAACTTTCAGTGAAAGTTACAGTGCACAGTAGGCAATTTGTATATGGTGTGAATGGAAATTGTTTTAACATGTTAAGAAGTGTCTGCATATATGTGACCACTAATGTCCTGTCAACTACAGAAATGTACATAGACTGTTTGTCAATAAAGTTATTGAATTTGTTTCTGAGAAACCAAACTGCTGTTTAAACATAAGAGAACGTGGGGAACTTGGTACAATACTTCGGACTCTGACCATCTCAGCAGACGAGACTCTGACAGGCCGAGTAAGCAGTTTAGGGCCTGGCCATCACGGTACGCAGTATGCCACAGCCGCATGGTCGGTTCAGCCGGCAAACGGTTGATAAACCACTTGTACGGTCTTTATAGCCGTGAGTTGTCGGATTCGACTACAGTACATTCTTTGCATTGTGAGTTTGATCTATACAGTATACAATGTACACGAGGAAGAGCATAGCCTCGAAGGTTTGAGAATGCGGGATTGTCGATACAGGGCACGCATATTTGAACTGTTTAAATGGTGGGACAGGTGTCCCACCACTGCTTGGATTTTACCCACCACTGATTTTTGTCCCAACACTGATTTGATAAGGTTTTAATATTAGTTGTGGTTTTAAAATATTAATTTGAAAACAAATATAAAGTATAATAATACAGAGTGGATTAAGGCATACTACAGGCCAAGTCATGCCATGAATTAATAAAAGAAGGAACTCCATTGGTTCAACAGCTGTTCCCTGGTGAACTAAGCAAGTTTACAGATTCTGTGTGTGAGTGTTGGGATTCGGTTTAAGATATTCCACATCTACCTGAAGGGAGTGATGTCAACTAGATTGCATCAGTTATTACCAGTTAGGGTTCATCCATAAAGAACGTCCGCAAAATATGACCTACTTTAGACCCTCCCTCCCCTTGGCCGCATTCGACCTCCCTCTCCGTTTTCGGACGTCCGCACGCCAAAGCCAATTTTTAATGTCGCCATCATTCTTTGTAAAATTATTCCACAGTTCCTGTGCACTTTTAAGTGACAGTTCGGATTTCAGGATGCACAGTAATAAACGACTAAAGTTGCAGTAAAGTTTATACAGTGCACGAGGTTTTAGGCAATCACCTCAATGACCTTTTGGTCTTTCGGGGAAGGTTGAAACAAGGTGGTGTTTAAAAAACTACCAAATTAAAAAAAATTGATGGAAACGTCTGCCCTGGTCATAACACCCTCCCCTTTTATTTTATATTTTATTTATTTCGGATATTTCTATAGCGCCTCCTCAAGTCTACTACTACTCAGAGGCGCTCCCGACTACAGCATTTGATACTGTGTCGGAGTTTTCACGCCGAAGCGCCACAAGCAATCGCGAGTGAAGGACTTGTCCAAGGTCCATACGCAGCGGCTAGAGTGGGATTCGAACCTGCAACCCTCCGGTCACAAGGTGCCGAACTTACCACTGAGCCACCACGCCATGGGGCGTGGTGGCTCAGTGGTAAGTTCGGATTTGACCATCAGTGGTAAGTTCAGATTTGGCCATCTGCATTTGGATGACCCCCTCCCTCCCCTCATTACGTGCAGCCTTTATGGATGACCTCTACCTACAGGTTGTTTACAGAAAGTTCTAGCTGCAATAATGTCGCTGTCAGTGCACTCTATGCAGGTGGAGCGTATAATTTCACATTACAAACAATATCCACTCACCACATCGCTTGTAGTGAATAACATTATTAGTGTTATGTTCTAGTCTGTATAACTTTTTATAATTTTAAGTGAATACTATTGCCCTGAGTTCTACTGTTTTAGTCTGCAGAAAAGAACAATAAATAATTATTGAAGAATACCAGTATGTGAAATACCAGTATTTCACTGAATAACTTGGTACAGCTCTAGTCTGAATAAAACAACAAACTTAGAATTTTCATTGAATACTGTTCTAGTCGAAGAAACAGATTTATACTTTTCAGTTTCAGTGAATACTTTCAATACCATTCATTGCATCTAATACATATTACCTAACGCAAGTCATGTCACAACTCAGACAATGGTAAATTAAAATGTAATAAATAATAATCATTGTGTAATGATATTTGCAGAAGTAAGAGTGGTTACATTAACAAATGGTTTCTCTTTAAATTCTGTAAAATTATATAATATATATATATATATATATTTATATATATAAAATGGTCAAAAACTTTTCCACTTCACGTGCAAAACATGTTGACTCTGACTTGGTATTTGTCCCACCCACTGGGGTAAACTTGTCCAAAATATTGATGGGGGAGGGGGGAATTTGGCTATTCATTCTACACTTGTTGCATTGGGTGCACAGTCCATCTCAGTTATTGTGGGGCACGTGCCCCGGCTGCCCCCAGAGTCTACGCCTATGGTCCCACCATGGTGCACTTCAAATTCACTAAATATGCTCTGACGCTCGGACCAGCTAGAGCACTGCTGGACCACTGAAGACTTAGCCTACAGGAATGCCAATTATTGGGGCACTTTTACAGGAATGCCAATTATTGGGGCAATTCGCGCGTCGACCTCGTAGCAGCTATGAACGAGCACTACATATGATTAATAGAGCTTTGCGTGCTCTTAGTGGACCATCTGTCATTCAAACCATGTGCATTCATCCGTAACCACCTGTCGACTGGTAAGAACTGCAGTGTTTCTTCAGCCTAGGTTGTGATGAAACTAAACATTGATGATGATAATAATGAAAGATCGTGTGACAAATCTTAGTGCAATGTAGCCTATAGCTGTCTAATTTCATCTCATTGTACATTGAGCAATCGCTTTTTCCAGCTTCCCGCGCTTGTGACGTGAATTCGTAAATGAATGCCATAATTATAATTACCGTGTTTCACAGCAAATGACGTTTAAGGACACAGCTCACAATCGTGTAGTGCACAGTGTTAATCTAGTCCCCCTCTTCTTGGGGGTGGGGGGAAACAATTTTTTTGGGGGGACCAATGAGCGTCTGAAGGGCGGTCGCAAAAAAATTTCAGAATTTCGACATGGTAATTTCATCCATCTTCAAAGATTCGATGACCTTTTTGGAATTTCACATTACAAAAAAGCGTCTGAGAAAAATTTGATGACCTTTTTTTAGGAATTCATCTCAGAAAAAATTTGATGACTTTTTTTCTCTGGGGAAACATAAATCCTGGGGGGAATTTCCCCCCAAAAGGTGTCTAGATTAAACCTTGTTTGCCTTCTTCTTTTCGTTTTCTTTGCCTTCTTCTTTGCCATTTTACTTACCTTCTTCTTTGCCTTTTTCTCTGCTGTTTTAATTACTTTCTTCTTTGCCTTCTTCTTTATCTTTCTCTTTGCCTTCTTCTTTGCCTTCCTCTTTGCCTTTTGCTGTACCATCATCTTTGCTTTCGCCATTACTTTTTAGCTACCTTCTTCTTCGACTTCTTCTTTGATTTCTTCTTTTACTTCTTCTTTGCCTTTTTTCTTTCTTTGCCTTTTAACTTACCTTTTTTCCCTATTCTACTTCGACTTCTTTTTCTTCTTTGTTGCCTTCTTCTTTGCCGTTTTACTCACCTTCATTGCCTTCTTCTTTTTTCTTTCTTTCCTTTATGTTTGCCTTCTTCTTGCCTTCTTGTTTGCCTTCTTCATCGCCTTTTTACTTACCTTCGTATTTGTCTTCGTCTTTGCCTTCTTCTTTACCTTTTTACTTACCTTCTTCTTTTCTTTCTTCTCGGCCTTTCTCTCTGGCTTCTTATTTGTCTTTCTTTGCCTTCTTTTTTGCCTTTTACTTACCTTATTCTTTACGGGTAGGCCTACCTTCTTCTTTGCCTTCTTCTTTGTCTTGCTCTCTTCCCATTTTTCTTTCCCTTCTTCGCCGCCTGTTTACTTACTTTTCTCTTTGCCTTCATCGGTGCCTTTTTCTTTCCCTTCTACCTTGACTTTCTCCTTACCTTTTTCTTTATCATCTTCTATGGCTACTTCTTTGTCCTTTTCTTTGTCTTCTTTCCTGCTTCTCTTTGCCACTTACGCCGTTTTTTAATTACCTTCCTGTTTGCCTTCTTCTTTACGTTTTTACTTACCTTCTTCTTTGCCTTCTTCGGTGTCTCTCTCTTTAGCTTCTTCTTTCTCACTGCCTTGCTCAGTGCCTTTTACTTTCATTTTTCTTTGCCTTTCTCTTCGCCTCCTACCTTGACTTTCTCGTTATCTTCTTGTTTATCTTCTTCTTTGGCTACTTCTTTGTCTTTCTCTTTGCTCTCTTTCTTGCTTTCTTCTTTGCCACCTACACCGTCTTTTTACTTACCTTCCTGTTTGCCTTCTTCTTTACGTTTTTACACATCTTCTTCTTTGCCTTCTTTTATTCTCTTTGACTTCTTTGCCATTCTGTTTCTCTTGTTCTTTGCCTGTTAACTTACCTTCTTCTTTACCTGTGCCTTCTTCTTTGTCTTGCTCTTTGCCTCCTTTCTTGCCTTCTTCTTTGCCTTCTTTGCCGCCTGTTTACTTATCTTCCTCTTTGCCTTCATCTTTGCCTTTCTCTTTGCCTTCTACCTTGACTTTCTCTTAATCTTCTTCTTTATCTTCTAAAATGGCTCCTTCTTTGTCTTTCTCTTTGCCTTCTTCACTGCTTTCTTCTTTGCCTTTTTACTCACCTTCGCCTTGCCTCGTTCTGTACTTTCTTCTTTGCTTTCTTCTTTGCATTCTTCATTGCCTTTAATTTACCTTCTTCTCTGCCTTTCGCTTTGACTTCTTCCTGGCCTTCTTCTTTGCCTTTTTCTTTTCCTTCTCTTGTGCCTTTTTACTCACCTTTCTTTTTTCCCTTTTCCTCTACCTTTGCCTTCAACTTTCTTTGCTTTCTTCTTTGCTTTCTTCATTGCCTCCTTCTTTTTTTCTTCTCTGCCTTCTTCTTTGCTTTTTACTTACCTTCTGCTGTGCCTTTCTCTTTGACTTCTTCTTGGCTTTCTTCTTTGCCTTCTTCTGTTCCTTCTTCTTTGCCGTTTTACTTACCTTTCTTCTTCGCCTCTTTCTTTGCCTTTATCTTTCCCTTCTGCTTTCTTTGAGTTATTTTTTGCCTTCCTTTTTGCCTTCTTCTTTGCGTTTTACTTACCTTCTTTGCTTTCTTCTCTGCTTTCTTCTCTGCTTTCTTCTTTGTCTTTGTTCTTTGCCTTCTTCTTTGCTTTTACTTATCTTCTTGTTTTTGCCTTTTGCTTTGACTTGTTCTTGGCCTTCTTTGTCTTCTTCTTTATTTTGCTCTTTGCCTTCTCTTTTGTCCTCTTCTTTGTCGTTTTACTTGCCTTCTTTACTTTCTCTTTGCCTTCTTTTTTGTCTTTCTTCTTTGCTTTCTTCATTGTTTTGACTTACCTTCTTCTTTTCCTTTCTCTTTGACTTCTTCTTGACCTTCATGTTTGCCTTCGTCTATTCCTACTTCTTTGCATTCATCGTTGTCTTCTACTTTCTTTGACTTCTCTTTGCCTTCTTGTTTGCCCTCTTCTTTGCCGTTTTACTTACCTTCTTTTTCCTTCTTTGTCTTCTTGCCCTATCTTTCTTCTTTGCATGCTTCTCTGCCTTTTACTTACCTTCTGCTTTGCTTTTCGCGTTGACTTCTTCTTGGCCTTTTTCTTTGCTTTCTTATGTTCTACCTTTTAGTTACGGTACCTTTCTCATTTTTTGCCTTTTTCCTTGCCTTTATCTTTGCCTTATATTCTTTGACTTCTTCTTATCCTTCCTTTTTGTCTTCTTCCTTGCCGATTTACTTACCTTCTTTGCTTTCTTCATTGCCTTCTTCTTTGTCTTTCTTCTTTGCCTTCATCTTTGCCTTTAACTTTCTTCGACTTCTTCTTTGCCTTATTTTTTGTCTTCTTCTTGGCCTTTTTCTTTGCTTCTTATCCTTCCTTTTTGTCTCCTTCTTTACCGATTTACTTACCTTCTTTGCTTTCTTCTTTGATTTCTTCTTTGTCTTTCTTCTTTGCCTTCTTCATTGCCTTTTACTTACCTAGCTTTGTCTTTGCCTTTCTCTTTGACTTCTTCTTGACCTTTATTGCCCTCTTCTGTTCCTACTTCTTTGCATTTATCTTTGCCTTCTACTTTCCTTGACTTCTCTTTGCCTTCTTTTTTGCCTTCTTCTTTACCGTTTGACTTATCTTCTTTTTCTTCTTTGCCTTCTTTCTTGTCTTTCTTCTTTGCCTGCTTCTTCGCCTTTTACTTACCTTCTTCTTTGCCTTTCGCTTTTACTTCTTCTTGGTCTTCTTCTTTGCCTTCTTCTGTTCTGCCTCTTTACTTACCTTTCTTTTTTGCCTTTTTCTTTACCTTTATCTTCACATTATACCTTCTTTGATTTCTTCTTCTTTTTTCTTCTTTTTTGCCCTCTTCTTTGTCGTTTTACCTACTTTCTTCCTTGCCTTCTTCTTTTCTTTCTTCTTTGCCTTCTTCATTGCCTTTTACTTACCTTCTTCTTCACCTTTCTCTTTGACTTCCTCTTTGCCTTCTTCTTTGCCTTCTTCTGTTCATACTTCTTTGCCTTTATCTTTGCCTTCTACTTTCTTTGCCTTCTCTTTGCCTTCTTGTCTGCCTTCTTCTTTACCGTTTTACTTACCTTCTTTTTACTTCTTTGCCTTCTTCGTCTTTCTTCTTTGCCTTCTTCGATATCTTTTAATACCTTCTTCCAGGCCTTTCTCTTTGATTCCTGCTTGGCCTACTTCTGTGCCTTATTCTGTTATACGTTTTTACTTACCTTTCTTCTGTGCCTTTTTCTTTGCCTTCTACTTTCTTTGACTTCTTCTTTGCCTTATTTCTTTGGTGTTTTACTTACCTTCTTTGCTTTCTTCTTTGCCTTCTTCTTTGCCTTTGTCTTTTCCTTCTTCTTTACCTTTTTAGTTACCTTCTTCTTTGCCTACTTCCTTGCCTTTCACTTTGACTTTTTCTTTGACATTCTGGTTGCCTCTTTGCCAACCTTCTTCTTTACCTTCTTCTTCGCCTTCTTTATCTTGCTCTTCGCCTTCTTTCTTGACTTTCCCTTTGATTCTTCTTTGCTTTTTCTTTGCCTTCTTTGTTGCCTTTTACTTACCTTCTTCTTCACCTACTTCTTTGCCCTCTTCTTTGTCTTGCTCTTTGCCTTCTTTCTTGCCTTCTTTCTTGCCTTCTTCGGTGCCTTCTTCGCCGCCTTTTTACTTACCTTCCTCTTTGCCTTTCTCTTTGCCTTCTTCCTTTCTCTTTTTTGCCTCTTTACTTGCCTTTTTTGCCTTCTATTGTGCCTTTCTCTTTGCCTTCTTTTTGCCTTCTTTTTTGCCGTGCCCAAATATCAGGAGACAACAGAGAGATTACTTTTGTCTTTCATAGCTTAGGCCTATCTATGGAAACCCAACGCTTTAATGCGGTCGCTTTTTGTAGCACCTTTCACACCAATAAAATCATCTGTGAAGGAACACTGGCCCCTAATTTCTGCAATCCAGAGGGATCATATGTACCTCGGGAAATAAATAATAAATATCATTAGTGTATCAGGCTGTAAAAATTGGTACCCCACGTTTTTAATGCCTCCAACCCCTGATTTTTGAAAACAAGGGAAAAGGATGGAACAAGAAATGGAGGAAGAAGAAATGGGTAAAAAAGACAAAAATGATACTAAAATTCAGGGACGTCATTTGAAGGGTGTACTACACTACAGGGACTAACTTAGGGTCATATATAGGTAGAGTGTGCTGGATTTACCATGAGGCAAATGGGACAAGCTGGCCAAATTTTTAAGAAACACCAGAAAAGGTCAAAAAAAATTTGGGGCGTGTACGCGAAATATTTTGTCACCTCTTTTTTGACCAGATCAGTTCAAAAGAGTCTCGTGTTCCCCACCTGTCAGACAAGTTCGCCGCCAGCGCCCCGGAAAAATACTAAAATGACGTCCCTGCCTCCCCTAGAAATAGCTGAAATGACGTCCCTGGTTTTAGACCAAAGTTGCTCCCGTGAACGAGGTTGCTCCGAGCGCGATATCATTCTTAGGCGTCAGTAGGTAGTTAGTATGCGTTACACAAGGGACAATGTTAGGACTTACCTCAGTAGCTGATGCTCGGCTACCTTGGCCTGTTCGTGCTTGTGCTAGAATCTTGGCTTCGTCCGAATAGGTGATCAACGTCCTCGAGTTTCAGCAGTTTTACCTGATGCTTGACTAGAGTTGAATAATCATGCATTCTTCGTATCGAATTGCATGAAATTTTCAGCTTTGATTTACTTAATTTACACCGTGCCGTTTGGCCTTCAGAATCGCCAACGAAGTATATTCTCACAGCGCCTTTTAAATTCGTTATTTTTTTAAATATTAATATAATTGCATTCGCTAAGTTAAAACAATTATATCAAATTTGCCAATATGTGATGCGACAATAAAAGAACACCGGTCGTCACTAGTTACGCGTCATAGACCTAGCTATGACGTCACCAACAAACAAATGCTAAAAATGGACGATTATAACAATAACTACGTTACTGTTATTACTACGTCGTGATATATACAATGTAGGTCTAAGTAAGTAAATAATCTTTTATTAGCACTGGACAAACGCTTGTACTTTACAACAATATGCGTACAGTGACGAAAAGTAGTACAATAGCACAATATCAGTAGAACAAATGCAATCGTAATCTAAAGTGCCACTCGAAGGCCAAGCGCAGGGCACCAGCCTATTCACGAGCGCTACGTCAAATCAGAGGGTGTTTCCAGAGAGTAATCCAAGAGAAGTCGAGATTCCAGAAGGCCAAATCAAATCAGAGGGGTTTTCCATAGAGTAGTCCAGAAGAGGTCCGAGTCCGGTTTCCAGAAGGCCAGATCGAATCAGAGGGGAGTTTCCAAAGAGTAGCCTAGTCCAAAAGAAACGGTTTCAGATTGTGCGTAATGCGTTCCGTTGAACTTGGGCTGATCTGGACTGTATGGCCTGAATATGTCATTCTATAGCGGTCTGAACTGCCTTTCAAACCCGGGTTTCCACTCATAATTATGTAAACCAGGGTTGTCGGGTGTCAAAACGAGGCCCTTTGAAGCCTTTGATACACTGCCTCATTAGCTAGCCTACTGTGTCCGATCCCTTTTATTTCTCGTCATCCATGGCAACCATCATTCGCGGCTCGAGCCTATGTTTGTGGGGATTTACATATATTAAGTATGTATAGTCGTAAACTCAAAAATTCTAAAGCTTAAAATTTTTTCGGCCTCTTTTTTGACCAGATCAGTTCCCAAAATTTATGTCCCCCCACCTCTCAAACAAGATCGCCGCCACTGTATGCAACTATACAACCTCCGACAAAGGACGCACAACTTCTCTGCCAAATAAGGACTCGAATAGCTCCATATCCATAGCAGCTGTTCTGCCTCTTTGGAACGAACTCCCGCCAGTACTACGAGAAATATCTGATCCATCCTACAAACTCGTCAAAACCTTACCTCTTGCTACCTCTTCACATGCCTTTCACTCAAAACTGAAAACACTGCACTGCCACTTCCACAAATCTTATCCCGATTCGATCCTTCTCTTCCCTACCGGATCCCACGCCGCTTCAGTTCTAAACACCATGCACCCACCTTAACCGTCTGACTGTCTGCCCGACTTATTCCTTTAGGCTATCTTGACCTGGAACCAATTTCACCCCTCTGCGGCCCTGCCTGTTAATTTTGATTTGGCTAAGCGCCTGTGAATAAACTGGTTCCCGCGACTTCGCTTGTTTGGGCGCTGTAGAAATCTCGAGATTACGATCACGATTCCGATTAACTTTATTCCTAAAATGTTGTTCAAACACATTTAGGCCTAGGCCTATTAAACTCAAACAAAGGATGCAGAACTTCTCTATGCCAGATAAGGACTTTATTCCTCGACTTTTGTTCAAAAACACATAGGTTTACTAAACTAAAACCAATAATTAGTCGTCACACTGAACAATGTTCTATGTCAACTTGCCCCCCTCCGGACGCCAATAAGCCCTATCGATATGTCGAGTGCGCATGCGCAGTCACCCGACCCACTTCATTGTCCTAGAGGTCATTACTACCAACTTTGTCAACAAACCACACACATGTCGGTATAGGTCGATTGTGTTTAATGTTTATAACTTGTAGCATTGCTTCAAAAATATGAAAATCCATTCGCCAGGATCAACGAATCTGTGATCTGTGTTTAGCATAATTTCGACTCGAGTACTCTTACTTAGTGAATGCATGCGGGCAATGTTAAGGTGTCTGAACTAAACATCTTTAAACATCACTTTTCGGACCGCGGTTCGCTTCCCGAAGGTGGCTTATTTCAGAGATTTAAATCTCGGGCTAGCACGGTCCCAACACCGGGACCTTAAATGGCGTGGCACCCATTCAAACGGGCAGCTGTGGCAAAGATCTTAGAGTCGTAGACTGGCTGTGGTGAAGGATCTCACCCGATCAATTCATTGAAAAATGAGCAGGGTCGAGGCCATTATACGGTCGCTATAGAAAATCGCGTACATTTACATTTAATGAAACATTCACTACCAGTCATTGCAACAGAGTATGAAATGGTTACAGGTGTTGATTCTATGTAAAAAGATTAAATATACTGAAGTTTAATTAAATTAATTAATACTTTTAATATTTCCTGGTTAAGTTTGTGCATTGCTCTCAGATGCTGCAACAGATGCCACCATGCTAGGAAAACGAAAGTATTAAAACAAGTCTCTAGCATCGATTGGCAAACATCCCAGAATGATTTGTTAAACAATTTTCTTTCAAAAAAGGAGCCACACTTACTGAAAAATCACACCATCACTGCCTATTACCGAAATGCTATCTGCATTTGAATATGTGTTACTTTTAATGCTGACTTAACATGATATGACCATCAGCAGTCACAAGATATGACACAGGTGGTTTCAGCAGGATCTATGTCTGCAAAACTAATTGGACACTTAACCTCAAGCAATCCCTCACCACAGCCTTATTAAGTGACAATTCTATCTGGTGAAGCACATAAAACTGAACGTTTCTTATGAATGTATAAGCCACATTCCTGCTGGAACTGCTAAGTTTTCATGATCCAAGTTTTGAACCACATATAAGTTTCAACTTCTTCCACTTTCCTTTCATGGCCACATCTCAGAGATCAGCAGTAACATTTTTGCCCTCCATTATCAACTTGATAACAGAAGTGGCATCACACACTTTATCAGAAATAATTTTTTTGCTCGTGTCAAAACTTCATGTGCAAAACAAACCAAAGTGAACTTTTACTCTGACCACGTGTTTTTCTTCAATCTGCTTAAGTTCAAACTCAGAGTATACAGGCAGAACAAAGTCAGTAGCACAATAAAAACGTTTAGCAAAATGTAATAAATGTGTGATGTCAATCAATCAATTAAATATTTGTTTATTGAAAGATTCCTATCGACACGTGATGGGATTTCACAGTGTTACAAAGACAATAATTGCAAGTGAAAATAAATCATACAGTGCATATTTTAACTATAACTAGGGGGACAAATGTCCCAGTAGTTTTAGGATTTGTCCCAGTAGTTTGGGTGATTTGTCTCTGAAACACTCTACTTTTAATGTAATATTACAATATTAAAACGAGTGATCTCTCTCTCACTATGACAATCTGAGAACGAGCCATCGACTGTCAGTGTCTTTGGATACTGTTAATGATCGGTTATTGATATCATTCAATGTCAATGGAGTGGGC
The DNA here is from genome assembly GCA_963556255.1 of Allolobophora icterica. Taxonomy (NCBI): domain Eukaryota; kingdom Metazoa; phylum Annelida; class Clitellata; order Crassiclitellata; family Lumbricidae; genus Allolobophora; species Allolobophora icterica. The sequence continues at coordinate 16,012,391 of OY744608.1, forward strand.
GCTGCATATTTTCACCCGAAGCCGCCATGCATAGCCAAATTGCTTACTAGCAAAGAGAGACGCGAAGGACATTCGGATCCGGACATTTATGCCATGCAATTCTATGCGCACAAGTTTTTCTGCAGTAACTGATCTTACCATATGGGAAGTTGTTGTGACCGAACTCTGTCTTGACGAAAACAGCAGCATAATAGCTGATGAATACTACAGCTACATCCTATAAATGTTTGTTTGGTGGATGGACCCATATGGGTCACTCACCAAGCAAACATTATTAGAATGTTACTTGTTTTCTTTGCTTAACCAAATTGGAAAATAAAGTTGATCGTAGTTGCCGAAGTCAAAGCTATCATTGTTTGTTGTACCTGCAGCTCATCCACTGGGTCACAGTCACTCAGCCTGTCACTGACTTACTTTTATCAATTATTTTGGTAGTATGATTGAACTAATTATGTCATATTTTCAAACTTCTATGCATGACTTTAATTGGGATATGTATAATAATAGTAAAGAAATTTGGTAAAATGAAAGTGGCTAAAATGGGGTCCATTTGGCAGCAAATGCTGTAAAATGCGTTGTCCGCTGGGGCTTTGGCCCAGACACCCTAGTCGTGGGCCTCGTGGCTGACTGTCCCACTAGTCAAAATTCATTAAAATATGCATTGAAATCAGAAAACAGTTAATGAAATAGACTGAAGAGATTAATGGATTTTAAAATAAAGTAGCCTATACATATAAAAGAAAAACAGTATAGTGCTAAAATAGTTAATTGTTAATAAGTGTTTTTATAGAGCTTAAGGGAGATAAAGTTTTTGTCGTTTTTATCAGGTAGGCCTAATGTGAAATGATGAGCCCGTGGCCGGAAATTATGAGGGATATTGCGATCAGGTGGAAAATATGGTCGCTGAACATGGCCGTGGTCTGTAATGGCTGTCTTAAGGAGGGCGTTTATCTGACTGTTTTGTCAATTCAGAAGCGATTTGAATGGATGGGGAAAGTAGACCAGAACGTCGCATTTTCTTCAGCAGTGTTTCAACCCTCTCCCTGTCTCCTACTTGGGTATAACTCCAACAGGCCGGGGTGTCGACTCGTATTCCTCTGTTCAAGATTGACATCAGCTGATCGGACATCAGCTGATCGGTCATACCGGTACTGTTGCGCTGCTGAATGTAGTTTTGGCTAAATGCGGCATACGACAAAGCCACCAACTGTTGTTTCTTACTACATTGAATAATTGTTAATCCCAGATTCCGGAAAATTTTCTTAATACATAATTATTCCAAATTCCAACGTTTGAAACCATCTAAATCATTAATCCTACCGATGTTTACCGCAGCAAGTCAGTACTTCCGGTAGTAATGACCTATGTAGGTCGAGGTGACCTAAATAGGTCACTGAGATGTCGAACCCGTTTATTGTGTGTCCCCTAGACTACTGTTAAAGGTTGGGTCTTGTCCCCTTCGACCCCCACGGGATCGCCGTCCATGACTAGGCCTATAGCGTTTTGCCTGTTGTATTTGAAACAAACGAATATGCATGCATGCACAGAAGTTAGCACCTTTCAAGTGACCCCCCTATACCTATTCTTAGCTGTATACAATCTCCTTGCTTTTCCCAGGAATACAGAAGCGTTGTACAGGAGACGTTGTGTCAAGTGTTTACGTGCGTCTACTCTTAATCGCGGGGGCGGAGTTATCGTGCAAATGTAACCAATCAAAATCGACGTGTACTGACTATGAAGGGCTCGTGCTGTACCTACATCAGTGCGACAGTGTACAGACGCGTTAAGAGCTGTCAGTAAACTCTTGATTCTTTTGGATTAACGCTCAAACACACGGTTTTGAGGAAACAACAGAGCGGAATTTTTCGTAATTTTGCAATGGTTGTATGTGGTTGTCAGCATTTGGAACAGAACTTGTTGTCTGGAAGTATATGAGCTGCGTTAACGTACAGGCTGAATTGAGGTTAGTGGTCCTGAATTGGCATCCTGTGACTGTAATAGGCACTCGGCTAAATATGGCTCTATAGCCTACTCCTCGTGCGGCGGTTAATTAAAGCGAGCCCAGTAAACAGTAGAGTGAATAATGTGGTCCTCCTGATGTTAATTAGGCTGCTTGGAGGTATTGTCGGTACATTTATGTACCGCAGTCTTGCACTGTTGCACGCTTAATAATGTGCTCTTTCAACGTCAATAAGATGATTCTATTAACGTATTTTTAATATCAGTGATATTATTTGTGTGCTGAAAAAACTGGATACAGATAAAGATTTATTTTACCTGTATTGATGGAGTAAATGTATACACAAGATCAAGTGATCAGTATTTATGATTATCAGCATTATCTGATCCTTCAGCCATGTTGTAAATTAAGTTGAAATAGTATCATAAATTAATAAAGCGGTTCAAACCGTGCATTTGATGAGATAGATAAAGGAGAAGAAGGCAGATGGTTGTCACTTCAGACTCTTATCTTAAAACACAGAAGCAGGTACGAAATTTAAGACTAATGCTCATTCTTCTAATTACCTCCTTGAAATATGTTGAAGGTATTTTTTAAGTATTCTAATTAGGCCTGTTAGGCTTATTATGCATGACTGGATAGATAAAGAATCCATACAAAAGACGGACGGTACAAGAGCATATGCACTATTATTTGAACAGAATACTCTGTAGCTAAAGGAAGAGGTATAAACAGAATCGACTATAGTAGGCTAGAAGCATTGCAACCACTAGACTGCAGCTGGCCACAAGAAATCCCAAATATTTGACCTAATTCAAGCTAAAAACTTATGTGGCATCACTGGACTGTGTGGTGAACTTCAAATGTGGAACATTATTTCATCATTTTCCTCATGGTGACGGGGGGGGGGCATGTCCTTAGATAACAGAGTGAGAGAGCTGGGTGAGGGAGGGGAGAGCTGGGTGAGGAGGAATTATCAAACGAAATGTTGAGTGTCATCAGTGTAAAGATAGTGTTTCAAACCACTTTGACTCAGTAAAACACGTAGTGGAGTGGTGTACAAAGATAAAAGTGAGGGACCTGACAACAGAGCCTTAATGGACTTGGCTGGTGAGTGATACCCTATCCAACATTGTTCCATTGATAAAAGGACACTGCATACACCCCAGTCTGCAGTAAGATCATATGATTGGAACCAGTTTAGGCCCAGCCTCGGCAGGGGGGATTCTATGGGGGCCAATCCGGCCATGGCCCCCCCCATTTGATAGTTACACAGGACATGCCCCCCCCCCCCCGTCACCTCTTTTTTGACCAGATCAGTTCAAAACTCTTTTTTGACCAGATCAGTTCTAAAGTGTCCCCCCCCCACATGCCAAACAAGATCGCCGCCAGTGCATACTGATATATGCTGTAAATGATGGATCTCTAAAAACTAAGGAAGAGTAGAAAATTTATAATATTTCCAGGTGTGTGTGTGTCTGTTGTAATGTGTTTGTATCATATGTGTGTAGTTTTTAAGTCACCATGTTTCAAGTAAACGTCTAATCCTCTTTGCTTTAGAAATAATTTTGAAATACAACATGGATTAAGATGTGCAAATACAATTACTCCATGCATAATTGCATATGCCTTTGTACACATACGGTATTATTTTGAAACATGCCAACACATGTCCACAAGTGGACACAGGTCGGGTATGCACACGCATACCTACACACACACACAACACACACACCTACACACACATACGCACACACACACATACATACACCTATACACACACACACACCTACACACCCACACACACACATACGCACACACACATACATACACCTATACACACATACACACACACCTACACGCACATGCACACCTACTCATACACGCACACACACCAACTCATACACACACACTGACACCACACTGGTTGTACATACACACACAAACACTTACACAGGTATATTGGGATGGTGTTAATAATCATAATCATAACAACCATATGGTGTCTGTATGTTCACCTTGCCATGGTACCACAGGTTCATTGTCATTATTATTGTGATTATGGAAAGTAGGCTATCTTCCTGGGACTGTGGACATATGTAAACTGTCTGATGTGGAGATTACTGTAGTGCTGTTGATGAATGCATGTTTTTATCAGATCTGACCTTCTCGTGTGTGTGTCCCGATTGCATTTGGAGAGTGTCACTCCAAACTGAATACTGAACGTTTCAAACTGTCACATCATGCACTGAATTTTGGACCATTCTTTGACTACCACTGCCATCATAACCACCTGTCATCTGAACAACGTTCTATACTGTTCTGACTTCTGGATATTTTCCAACTTGATTCTGGCAGGCTTCCTATTATAATATCCTTGCACTTTTAGTAAGCGCCACTATATAATGACCAAACATCAAGAGATGGTGCTGGGCAGTTGCAGGCCCTTAGCTAGCCACCCATCCACCGCCCTTTGGATGGGTGAAAATTATTTTGGATGGGCATAAATTGTGCATGATTCCCTCCGGCACCATCCAGCTTCTTCTCTAGAGCCACTGCCAGCGTTCAGATGATAGTTCTTTAAGTAGCAGGACAGGGGTTGATACTAAGCTCTGTAAACAGCATAGGGGCACTGCAGTCGGACTTGTACCGCGGCAGGACTTCGGACGGTCGCGACCTAGTATGCTTAGGGCGTCGGGCGGTCACGACTTCAAATACTTTTGGATTGGCTACTCTGTATTTCTGGCTAAGAGCCTGGACAGTTTTGAGTAAAGAACTTGCTCTAGTAATAGTCTTGAGGGTGCTTGAACCCGTACTCTCCACATTACAAGGCGAGCACTCAACCAATCGGCTACTGTGTCCCAAAATCGATTTCATGTAGCGCTGATGAATAAGCTTGTCTACTTAGTCTTCAGCGCTTTTGTGAGGCATTCGGTGCTATTGTGAGGTACTCTGCACTTTTGTGTGGTACTTAAAATGTGCGTTATTAATTGTCCTGATACATACTTACATACTCGCAGCTTTTCTGTGGTGCTGAGAAATTGTAGAGAATTCAGTTGCATTGCATTGATTGTCCTGATGCATACTTACATACTTGCAGCTTTTCTGTGGCGAAATTGTAGTGAATTCAGTTGCATTGAACTGAAATCTGTAAATTTATTATTAAAATTTATTTTAATGATGAAGATGACAATGCTTTGGTCTGAATGGAAAAGCTGTGATAGACCTGCAGTTAATCATTTTTTAACATTTTGTGATTATTTTCTGTACCTACCAGGCATTGCGTCTGAGATTTTATCACGTAAATGATTTACAGAATCTGCTTTCTTGACTGACAGCTGTTCATGTACTTATTCAGACGGATTTTATGATGAGCATTTTACGAAGAGCACGAGTGAGTTATCCCTTTGAGCAGAAAGGCGAGGCAATGAACTTGAATGTAGTTCAGTTTGACAGAGTATTGATCAGTAGCAAACCATTGACACCTGTCAATCTGTGTGATTGATTGTTTGGCAGAGGATCGTCAGTCAGTCAGTCCTTCAATCAGTCAGTCACTCAGTTAGTCAGTGTCAGTCACCCAGTCAATGAATTATTCATTCGGTCAGTTGATTTTTCAGCCAGTCAATCAGTTATCCAACCAGTCAGCCAGTCAATCAGTTATCCAATCAGTCAGCCAGTCAATCAGTTATCCAATCAGTCAGCCAGTCAATCAGTTATCCAATCAGTCAGCCAGTCAATCAGTTATCCAATCAGTCAGCCAGTCAATCACTTATCCAATCAGTCAGCCAGTCAATCAGTTATTCAATCCCTGAATAAGATAGTCAATCAGTCAATGCTGCAGGAGAGAATAAATCGTGCCTAAATTATGGTTTTAATTTGACTGAATTGTCTGACTCAGTTTGAGATGAGTGATTGTATTTTGTGATTTTGTTTCATAGAGAGACAAAGAACAGTGTGGTGCTGATGACGAGCCGATATCTGCCTAATATGTGTAGTCAAATAGTCGAATGATTTGCACAAATCTGCCAGGACTGGCTGCCGTGCCAGTGGCCTGTGAGGCATTCTACCGTTTGCTGACAAGACGAAAATCCATCACTTACTCGCTTCAGGCCGAGACAAAGCTGGACAAATGTCTGTCAACTTTTGATTTGACTTTTCTTGGTTAGTTTTTATCACTATCTTCTGAAATTGTTATTGGAACTGCATAGTTAAGTAGCACACTGTCAAGAAAACTTTCTCTCTGAGGTACCGTGGACCTGACAGTAAAAACAAAATTTTCAACTGCTGGCAGAATGGGGGCAAGAAATATGAGGTAGTTTATGTAATCGCATGGTGCAGAGTGCGTAGTTTAAGAAACCCAAAAGACTTGTAGATGGTTAGACCATGTGGCAAAATGCAGGTAATGAGGGGCTGGATAAGAGATTTAAACAGGTGTCTTAACAAGTGTACATACATGCATATATGTCAAGGCCAGAAGGCTAGACGTAGAAGCAGGATATGCAGTTGTTGCTGTGTGTATGAACATTGTAAAGTTGATTTTTTTTATCATAGGGGTTGGATGTACCCTTGGCTCTGGGATCTACGTTGTGATTGGTCAGGTGGCCAAGTCTGTGGCTGGACCTTCCGTTGTTCTATCGTTTCTCATCGCTGCACTTGCTTCAGTTCTTGCAGGTAACACTGTTTTGTATCTGATCATCTTCTCTGATATTTATCTGACTAACTGGCAATACCAGTACAGCAATAATCCGTTTACAATGAGACCATTTTCACAATTGATTTTGTACCATTGAAAAGCCAGCGTGTGGTCTACATCTGTTGTTAGTCATTGCGTGTCAAACTGTGCATCAGATGTGTTGTGTAGGTGTTGTTTGTCGTGTATTGACAAATAAAAACTTGAACATGGCGTCTGACTGGCGTTCACTGCCTTATTGAACTACGGATGCAAGTTATTAATAAATGTTTTTGGCTGTTGCAGTAATTAGCAGTTATTGCAAGCCATAATGTAATTTCTTATTTTTTAAGAACAGTGATGTTAGATTGGTACTTTTTGAGTTGCTAGCTAGTGTATTTATAGTATATTAATTATGCAAATATGTTGAAGTCTTAATTTAAGAACAAAACTAAAGTTCTGTGGTGTGGTTGTCTAATTAAATTCTGCCTAGCATCCGGCATTCTTATTTTCATACAGGATATGCCAATTCAACCAGTGCCAAGATTACATGATCCTGTTACTTTACCTGAGGCCACCTCAGCATTTTAGTCAGACTGTAGCTCAAGTTTTTTTTGCCCATGCTCTTGCCGATTCACTCGTCTTATCACGCCTTGACTATTGCAGTACGCTGTTCTTTTCCTCATCACGTTTATAACTCCTTACAGACATTGCTGCCTGCTGCTGTTCACCGTGTTCTTTGGCTCCTCCAAATCTCCTGTTACAGACTCAATGTCTTAGAAATTGTGGTGGTTACATTTTCCAGCTCTGGTCTGTTCTAAGGTTGCTGTCCTTCTGTACTATGGGCTTCATGGTCTAGTGCTGACCTACCTTTGTTACTGTGCAGTCAGCAAGTCAAAGTTAGTATTCAGCTTTCTCTGGCTGGCTGTTGTCTCACCTTGCTTAAAAAGATTTATGATATCTGTGCTTTATCGAAGATGGTCCTTTTCTGTGGAATTCACTGCTACCAGCTTTGCAGAATCCTTCTCTTTTGTCTCATTTCACTTATTGTATTGTATTGTATTGTATCTAGAAATTTTTAAAGCACCTCTCGCAGAATAACTATTCAGAGGCAGAGAGTTATTAATTATATTTGAATAATTGTCTGTTTCAAGCTACATGAGCTTTTGAGGTGAATCGCAAATTATCTCAGTAGAGATGTCTGATTAACAATAGTAATAATAATAGTACTTCATTTCAGGACTGTCCTATGCTGAATTTGGTGCACGAGTGCCAAGGGCTGGGTCGGCTTATGTCTACAGTTATGTTACTGTGGGTGAGATCTGGGCTTTCGTCATTGGGTGGAACCTTGTGCTGGAGTATGTCATAGGTAAATTAAAAGCAGTTCTCTCGTATTTTCATCGCATAGATTTGCTGTTTTCATTAATCCTGGCATTATTTGTGTGGCACATGGTTCCCACTTGAAAGCTGTTTAAAGGTTTGCTTTCACTTATACTGTAGAATCAGGTCTTATTTGGTAATGTTTATCTATCAAAATAATTACTATGCTTGTCAATTTTTTCATCATTATAACTGCTACCATTGTCTGGCTGTTTTATATTTTGACAACTGGTACTATTAGCAAATATATGATTATTGGTTTTCTGGCCGGCTGTCTGCCATCTGGGCAGATTGCTTTGAAAATTGCTTGATGTTGAGCTGCATGCAGTGAATAGATGTTTAAGACTTATGAGAAAAAGATAGGGACTTTTCTGTCCATTTAAGATTTTCTGAATGTCAAAGCAGTTGAGGAAGTGACTGCCTGAAAAAGATGAAGGTGCATTGTATAAACTTATGTAGAACTGTTATGAATTTTTTATGAATATTTTGAGTAATTGTGATTTGGATGACACTTCTTCAGAAGAATCTCCTCAGAGGCACTCCTCCTGACCTGACAGCGCAAACAATGCTCGAACAGAGTCGTGTGTATGATTATGGTCTGCTTCTGTTTTCAAATCAGGATCAGCAAGTGTGGCCAGAGCAACAAGTACTTACATCGATGCCATGACTCATCATGCCATGAGCAACTACCTGACTGAGCATGCACCGATTAACGTTCCGTCTCTGTCTCCGTACCCTGACTTTCTAGCGTGTGGCCTTTGCATACTACTCTCAGGTATCTAGAGACTGCCTAAGTTGCTAAAATCTTATCGGTATTTTTCTTTTTCTTGACAACAGCAGATGTAGCATGATTGATGACCAATTTTACTGCCTCAGCAAAACCTCCTCAGAGGCATATAACTTAAAATTTAAATTTCAGTGATGGACCTTTCTACTTTGCTCCAGCATTTGTATTGTATATTGTATTGTATTGTATTGTATTGTATTTGGATATTTATAAAGCGCTTCTAGCGGGAGGGCCATTCAGAAGCGCTCCCAGTGCGAGAGACCCCGAGAGAAAAAGCAAGTTTTAAGAAACTTAAAAGAGGAAGCGACGTTACCTGAGAGAATAGAAGAACGAACGTACGGAGGAAGCTCATTCCAAAGAGCAGGGCCAATGGAGGCAAAAGACCTAGATTGAGCCAGAGAAGTCCTGACACGGGGAACGAGGAGGTCCAAGCGGTCAGATGAACGAAGAGGACGAAGAGAAGCAGCAGAGTGAGGGCGATGAATTAAGTCACATAAATATTTTGGAGCGAAACCAAGTTGAGCCTTACACACAAGGATGAGGACCTTAAATTGGATGCGGGCAGACAGCGGGAGCCAGTGGAGTTCTTCTGTCATAAAGGTGGTGATATGAGAGAATCGAGGAAGACGGGCAATTAATCTAGCAGCAGCATTGAGAACGGACTGAAGAGGAGCAAGACGGACTTTAGGAAGACCAATGAGGAGGGAATTGCAATAGTCAAGTCTAGAGCAGACAAATGCATGGACAATTGAAGTGAAAATTGGAGATGAGAGAGAGCAACGGATAGCTCTGAGGCGCCTTAGGTGAAAATAGGAAGTGCGAGTGAGTTTGGAAATGTGTTCAGTAAAGGTCAGAGAATTGTCAAGGGTCACTCCTAGATCACGAACGCTAGACGAGAAAGTTAAAAGCGGAAACCTTTGAGACAGCACAGCAAAGTCGAGTTTTAGAAGTTGCTGAGGAGTGCCAAACCAGATATATTGGGTTTTGGACGAATTAAGGGAGAGGCGATTGCAAGACATCCAGGTATGAAGATCATGAGAAAGAGCTTTGATGCGCTGAGCAAGAAGAAGCTGAGAGGAAGGAGGCCCATGGACATAAGCCATAAGCATTTATACCTGTATTTATACCTGTATTATTATTATTATTATTATTATTATTATTATTATTATTATTATTATTATTATTATATTATTATTATTATTATTATTATTATTATTATTATTATATTCTTTTATTACCCAATAAGGCTGACATGCCGCATCCTCATACAGACTGGTTAAATAAGAGGATTTAAAGACTAAGAATACATCTTCTGTCATTGTTAATACAATGTAACTGTATTTGATATTGCTCTTCTTCCAATGTTCAGAAGTGCACACGACCAGACAATAGAGCTTTGGTGGTGCAGAGCAACTGCGAGTGAAGGACTTGCTCAAGGTACCTACACAGTAACTGCGTCGGACGAGACTTGAACCCGTACTCTCCGCATTACTGGCTGAACGCTCTAACCAATCGGCTACACATATCGTATTGTCAAGCAGATGTTGACTTTACAAAATGTAAACTTTGCTATAGAAAAACAGGTTTACTTTTGAAGAAAACAAGTACAGAATCCAACATTGTGGCATGAGAACAGTTTGTTAAGGGTCTACAATTTGACTGATAGTGTTTCTTATAAAAGTTTCTTAAGCCATTAACTATTTTGATTTTTGGTAATTCAGCAGTTACCCAAAACAGTGTTTAATGAGTGACTGGTATGTTGCTTATCCACTGAGATATAATAACAAAGCACCTTGCACATTCTTTTCTCTTCTTAATTTGTTAACTTACCGGTTGTTATGAATTTATAAGTTCATGGGCAATATAGGTATTTTTGTGTCATGAAAAATAAAAACTATGTATTCGTCATGAGGCGATAGAAGAGTAGCTAAAAATGTTGCTGTTTAGTAACATGCTTGAATATTATCACTGATTTTCTGAACTTGTGAAAGAATATCGTGACAATGGTTCGATGTAACGATAACATGTTAGAATACACTATGATGTATAGCTGTGGGTTTAGTTTGCATGAAACTATGGAGTGCACAGTTGTTTAAAGGTGTGTTGGGCGAATTGTGCACCTGTTATAAACCGTGCAGGTCATCAATTGATAAAAGCAAAGCTCATGAATGGTGAAGGATGTATGTCATGCATCTGTGTTCTCGTAACCTGAGTGCACGGCATATGTGAGTCTGACAGTTATTGTTGTGTGCGGTTTAATGGCTTCTGCTGACATGATTGATTTATCCAGTTTTTTATGCCACTGTTTGATTGTTGTCAGGTGCAACAGTGTTGCACCTGACCATTGTTTTGTTCAGAATCCTGAGCAGTTCATAGGCTTAGGGGTCATCCATATAGTACGTACGCAAAAAAATCGTATTTTCAGACCCCCCCCCTCCCCCCCCGTTTGGCCGCGTACATTTTGTGGACCCCCCCCTGTGCGTACGTACAACTAAGCTCTACCCCCCCCCCAAGAAAAAAATTAGCTAAATTAAGTCATCTATAAGATATTTAATTTACCGTAGGCGACGAATATTTGCGTTAAACATCATATTTGCTAGCTGAAATTTGTTAACTGTTATGAAGAAATAAAATACTATTTAATACGAGAGAACACGCTTCAGACAATAATAACCAAAAAGTTTATCGTTTCTGATCTGTCGAAAGTCCCTCCCTTTTCCGTTTCTCCTCCAAGCCAGTTTTTCCCGTCTCACGACCCCAGTCTGTTTCCCTCCACTCCCCCACCCTCCCCTCTTCCACGCTCCCTTGTGTCGCCCCAATAGGCCTGCCGAACCGGCTCCACACCCGGTAGGGTAGAATGCAGGTCGGAAGGCAGAGAGCCGCTCATCGTGCACCCGACTCGGCCGGTGTCTGATTTCCTCGGCTCTGTAGCGGTTGTGGCGACCGGGTGGATGGAGGTGGGGTCCTTTGAGGCATCTGCTGTGGGTTGCTTCTGTTATGGCGAAGACGGGAGACGAAGCCGTGACATTGATGTTTTCACAATAGTAAGTAAGTATCACACTAGGTGATAGAACTGGCAAATGAAAGTGTGTTTTGAGGGTATTACGACTTTAAATATTGTTGGAACATTGCTGAATACTATTAGGATAATATTACTTGGGAATCATCTGGAAAACATGTACTTAATTTGATTAATAAATCTGTGGGCTGAGGTTGATTTATATGTTAATAGTGTTTATACTGCTACTTTGTAAGTAGGTGGCGCTGTAGTGTCTCATTCACAACACAGATTACCGGTAACTGCACATGGCTTTATATTATAATAATGAAAATTAATGTCATCATCCGATTATAGTACAGTACAGAGTTATTTATAAAGTTATAAATAGGCTAATATGGATGTCATAATGAGACTTTTTTTGCGTACGTACATTTAGTCGAGACCCCCCTCCCCCCCCATACGCACCCGTACGCAAAATCGCATAAATCGCGGACCCCCCCTCCCCCCTCAGTGCGTACGTACTATGTGGATGGCCCCTTACCTGTTGTGTCCACAATGAAGCTACGCACATGATGAGGTGCGATGAGGCAAGGCTAGTAAGGTCAAATCAAGTGTTATTCCTGATTGCAGGCATTCCTGATTGCTATTAGAAATGTATGGGAATGATAACTAACAGCTAAACACAAATCACAAATAATCATTTCCTATGCATTGCATTATGCAACAACTGAATTTCAACACCTCCAATTCATATGCTTAGTTGTTGTGTCCATAATGAAGTTTAGTCTTTGGTTTAACAGTGAGCTTGTAAATGTCCAAAGATGCTTTGTTAATTGTCATTCACTTAATTGCTTTTTGTGCAGTTACCGTTAGGGACTGTAAGGCTATGAAACACGATTGGGCGAAGACATTTAATCATATCGTATTGTATTTTGAGATTTGTATAGCATCACTGAGAGCATTCAATAGTGCTCCCAGTGCGAAGGCCCAAGAAAATAAATAGGTTTTAAGCACAGAAAGGGATGTAGGAAGAGATCCAGACAGTAAGGTTGCCTGTAGAGAGGAAGGAAGGGCGTTCCACAGGGAGGGCCCTATGTTGGCAAACGATCTAGTTTGAGCTAAAGTGGTTGCATCCTGGATTTGCAATAGATCAGTGGGAGGAGTTGAACATTCAGTTGTTGCATAATGCAATGCATAGGAAATGATTATTTATGATTTGTCTGTAGCTGTTAGTTATCATTCCTGTACATTCCTAATAACAATCAGGAATGCCCGCAATCAGGAATAACACTTGTTTTTGATCTTACTTTGCCTTGCCACACCACATCTCACCTTCCCTCTTGTACCTAACCTTGCATCCTTGCCTTGACTTCTTACTTAACCTTGCCTTCTCTGAACTTGCCTTGCCTAACCTGGTGAAGATGTGTGTTTTGTCGCAGTTGTTCTTTGTTTGGGAATGAGAGAGTCATCTCTGATCAACAACATCTTCACCATTATCAATCTCTTCGTCATCCTCTACATTGTCATCTGTGGTCTATTCAAGGTTGATGGACATAACTGGAACATTCCATATGAAGAGGTAAATGTCCTTGTCCAGTCTGGATCTTGATCACTTTATGTCTATCTGGGTCATATCACCACACAGCGTTTCACAAGTTGCGATAATCACTATTCGTGAGACCTGTATAATAATAGACCATAATCCTTCATGTACCTGTAACTAAGATTTATGACAATTTATATAGCATCATCGTCAGTAGCAAGCTACTTATAACGCTCAACGCTCGTGAATAAGCTGGTGCCCACCGCTTAGCTTTAGAGTAATGCCTTAGAAATTTGGAGTCTACTATTCTAGGGTGTTTTACAATGGTCCAGCTCAGACCACCTGCATGTATATGATTGTGAATGCTGTCACTTTCTTATACTAATTTTAGCACAAAAAGGTTGTTAGAAAAAGACAATATGCTGGGTCAAAGTTCTCAAACTGTGGACAGTTTTGACCATTGCTCTTGTGGCTGGGAGGTCATGTGGAGCAACAGGTATTTACCTGAGAAGGGACATTGTGCTGAACTAGCATACAGAAGTTCCATGCGGGAGAAGCTAGTTCATGAATGTTTTCACATGATTTTAATTACATGTCACATGTTGCTCGTAATGATATTTCAAAACCAATGTCAACATATTATATAAAGACACCTGTTAGATGTGTTTTTATACATGTCTGTAGTGTAATTGCCCTCGCAATGATAAGCTGTATAGAGCAGCGTTTCCCAAACTGTGGGTCGCGACCCAAAAGTGGGTCGCGAAGCTCTGGCAAGTGGGTCGCCAAATTTTTTCGAGAAACATTTATTTTTTGGAGCAACAATATTTGGCTATGACTGGGCTATAATTACCTGGATTGCAATAAATTGTGAACTGTTTTTACCTTATAAGTTTCCTTTAAATGTTTTAAATTTTACTAAGGGCTGTACGTAACTCCGCATATTTTGATACCAATTTACGAAGCAAATTTTAGTACACAATGCTTAATTTTACACAGTGGGCGCCGAGACTGCCATGATATTCACAAGTGGGTCGCGACCCACAGAAGTTTGGGAACCGCTGGTATAGAGCATGTTATCGTAAGTAGAGAACTACCTATATAGTGCTATATAAAATGTCAGTTGTCAGTGCAAGTGTTTATGCTACTTTCAGGTTCCCAACCCTGCAGTCAATGGCATCGGTGGCTTCTTTCCTTTTGGCGTTCTTGGCATGGCATCAGGAGCTGGCACGTGCTTCTATTGTTTTGTAGGATTCGATGTTATTGCCACAGCAGGTGGGTTTGATAGGTGAACTGATTGCATCCTGGGCAACTGAATAAATTACATAAATTTCAAATTATCTTCTGCTCAAGTGAATAATATACATATATTATAGTTATCTAGCAAATCTTTGTTTTCTGCCTCGTTGGTTATATCTGACTGAGTCTGCAACAAGCTGATTCCTGTGACTTAGCTTTTTTAGGTGTTAAAGAAATCCGGGTTTATGATTATGATTCTGATTCTGATTATGATTCTGATTATGATTCTGATTATGATTGCTATCGTAGACCACTGACATCCTGTTCAGTGTAGGTTTCTGTTCTGTTGTATGTATCTTAGCTGACTGCTGTGTGTTTTCATTATTCCGTTCCATGTCATTGCGTCCTTAGAGAAGACCTCAGTGACTATGAGCCACCACAACAGCAACGGCTGCAACATCATATGTTGAAGATATGTCGTGAATATGAAAGTATTTCCATATGAGCTTTATTTGTCATACATGAGGCCGGGGCCCATATGGGAATAATTTCAAATTCTGACTGTATCCTCAACGTATGATGCTGGTGCTTGGGTAATTTTCAGTTATTTTGACATAGGACTTGTTGCATTGCATTTTATTGCCAATATGGTTGACTTTATTTTTACTCTTTTTATTTATAGTTTAATAAGTGGCTTGCTAGACTCTCAACCCAGAGGTTGGGGTTTCAAATTCCCACCAATGCAGACATTTGTTTCAACACTTTTGCACCCTAACCAACTCAGTTATAATGAGCACATTGACCGTACACTGGGAAGATGTGGTGGTGAGGGAGAGGACTGGCCTCAAATGATGCTGAGAAAATGAGCTTGCTAACGTCTCATACCCATTTCCGCTTCTTGGCACTAGTTGTTTAAAAGACTGTTCTTAGTTTTGCCGTGGAAACTTATTTGCAGCGCATTGGTTTTTAAAGGTGAAATTTTTTGTTGAATAGGAGAGGAGACGGTGAATCCTCAGAAGGCCATTCCAATCGCTATCACGAGTTGTCTGGTTATCAGCTCCATCGCCTACATAGGTACATCATGATTTTGATATCACTTTGTCTTTCTGGCTGCAAATCTTCTTTGTATGCTAAGCTGTAATTTATTCTTTGTATTTTTAAATATATATTTATATAAATAAATATATATATATTTGTGTATATATATGAATATATTTGTATATATAATATATATTTACAAACTCTTGTATGTCTATATGTATATATATATATATGGATTTTTCTGGATAATTAGTGTTATTAATAATATCTTTTAGGTTTTTACTTTTTTTATTTTTGCTATTTGTTTTCTGTATGTGTGTGATAATTTGTTTGCCTTTTTCCTGGCTATAATTTTATCCTCTGTCAAAATACATATTTAGTTCTGTGTAGTGCAGTGGTGTAGTGTAATGCAGTGGGACACTATGCTGCTATTGTTTTTCAGTTTCTCAATCCAGTTTAATCAAAGACTTTCTATGTTGCCATTGTAGTTAACACACAAGTCTTACTTCAATGATCCTTATTCTTTAATGTTTTACATTTTTTTAACTTGGTTCATTCATAAGCAACTCATTCAATGTTGTCTTTGGCAGCCAAAGTAAGAACTGCAAGTTGTTTCTGGATAAAGGGGTTATTTTCTGAAGCTGAAATAGTACGGTATTGTGGTTCATGTCCACAGTTGCATTATGTCAGAACTCATGTTATAATGAGTGTGTTCTATGAGGAAACTCTAGTGTAGTATGTTCTGAAACTGTGTCCCACTTCATCTGTTGCAAATCTGGAGTTAAGAGCATCTTTGGTGTTGTTGCTGATGATAGGATATTGTTTGTGGAAAATTCTGCAATTCCAAATCCAACTCTGTCACAGCTCGTACTCTGGTAGTGCCAGTTCCAAGTGTGGATAAAGGAGAAAGGTGATGCTAATCATCTAAGTTATGGCACAGTTTCATCATTAAACAGCAACTAACCAGCCAATTAAAATTCATTACTTCATATTTTAAGAGTTTAATGTGCAACTAACCAGCCAATTAAAATTCATTACTTCATATTTTAAGAGTTTAATGTTTTGTTTTAGTACCATCGATCATTTTGACGTTGATGGTTCCTTACTTCTCGTTGGATCCCTTGGCCCCCTTACCTTCGGCTTTTGAGTTGGTCGGCTGGTACGTGGCTGCATACATCATCGACGTTGGTGCTATATGCAGCCTTGCTACATGGTTAGTATTCAAAGATCTTCAGCCATGTCTAGGTGGTTTACAGAAGCCTTTGAACATTGTGGTTTGGGTTTGAATCTTACTGGATTCAGATTTGAATATGTGAATACTGGGCTGTTGGTGTCTCTTTTTGTATTTTTTAAAAACTTCATCAACCTCAGATGGGACCACAATCCTGTTGATGGTGGTGGTAAGAGGCTCTTCATTTCATTCATTCATTCATTCATTCATTCACTCATAAAAAGTTTTACAAAAAGAATCGAAAAAAATAAAGGCAAAAATTATAAAAATTTTGATAAAACTAAAAACGAATAAAAAATCTTGGAGTCCTCTAGTTTTTATGAAACTATCAATAGCTTGATCAAAATCACTCATCCTGATATATAGTGATTAGAAATTCTGGCAATTATATTGTAAATTAATCTGTCATTGCAGCCTTCTGACATCAATCTGTGGAATGCCTCGGGTGGTCTACGCCATGGCCAGCGATGGTCTGGTATTCCGATTCCTTGCTTACATTAACGAGAGATTTCAGACGCCTGTGATCGCTACAATGGTTACAGGAACTTTTACGGGTATTTCTAATGCAATTTGCATCAAATTTTGCAGTCACTGTAAACATTTATGACTGTGGTAAGGTTTCATAGTAAATTGTAAAATCATAGGGATTCGAATTTGATTCCTTGTGACTGTATTTAAATGTAGGTATCGTGCTACATTGTTTGAAAATTAAACAGCTGAGGTCTTGCAGGTCAAAAGAATAATGCCTTATCCTTGCTTGCTCTACGATTTGCCCTGCTAATATTCGTACTTGTGCAATACGCATATTACATGCAAGCTGGACCTACAGTTTAGTTAGTGCCTATTATTAAAATATAAACAATTAAAGGAAGTAATTAAAATGGGAAATTAAAGAAAGAAAGAACTGGTAGAAATTAGGAAAAATTGTAAAGAAACTGTTGCTGACTTGAAAGCAGCATTTTTAGATTTCATTGGTGGATAGACTTTGTAGTTTCACTCGAGACTCTTTCATATTACGGTAAAAGGACTTGAAATATTGGTTCACCAGAAACTGAGTTTAATGTTGTCTTTGGGGCAATGTCTAAACAACTTTATAACGAGGTCATATGATGAGTTTATTTTTGATAGGTGAATTAATTTTGAGATCCATCTGTATATCAGAAGGATGTTTTAACTAGTGTCTGGTGTAATTTTGTCAGCCATGATGAAGTTCACCTGCACTAGTTTGCTGCTGTTAGGCCATTGCTTGTGTAGTCTTCCCTGGATCACCTGCTGTTGTTTTGGCTTGAGGAAGGGGGGGATAGATGAATGGTAACACTCCCTAGGGGGCAGCTGTAAAATAAAATAAAATAAAATAAAATAAAATAAAATAAAATAAAATAAAATAAAATAAAATAAAATAAAATAATGCCTAACAGGCTGCCAAGATGTGTGTTCTAATTATTGTCCTGTTATAAGTTTCAATGTTGCTTACTGTGGTTTGTCAGTGAGCTTGTCAATACACATGAATAGATATGCCAGCAAAGCCATGGGTAATGTTTAAGAAGGCACTTATCAGCATGAGTTGTTAATTACAGGTTCACGTTCAGTGCTGCTTGTTGTAACATAGCGCATATGCCATGTATTTAGTTACATTTACTAGCGATTTTTAAATCTCCATATATTAATAATAATTGTTAGCGTTTGTTTTGGACAGGTCTTATGGCCCTACTGTTTAATTTGCGTGACCTGGTCGATATGATGTCGATTGGGACGCTACTTGCTTATACTCTTGTTTCCGTCTGCGTTCTACTGCTGAGGTATGTCTAACTACATCAGATTCAGATTTCATACGCTTCACTGATTATCAGTCAAGCGTAAGACAATTCTAACCAGTCATGTGCATAGGTGGCAGGTGGTGAACACAATATGAACGAACCACTACTACATCTGCAGTTTTCTTTATTGAGGGTGAGATCAGGCTACAGTGGACTCATTAGTGCAAAGCCTGTGGGGAGTATATTTTATGATACACTGTGTAAGCCAGGCCGTGTGTAAAAATGGTAATGCTGAAAAAGGTAGTAGTTGAGTGGCATGGCTTGTTAAGCAGATTGTCGTGTTAAGTTAATAGCTTTTGGGGGACATGTCTCTACTTCGAGTTAAGCAAAATCGCTCATAAAGTAGGAGCACGTAAACGAGTCTACACAGTACTAGGTGAAATCAAGTAAAGTATCCAACTGAATTTTGCTGTGTTCTCTTTCTGTTTTGCTGGTTGTCTACTTATGTCTTCTGAATTTCTATTGGTATATGTCTTGCATGTCATGGGAGAACTCCAGGAATAAGCTTTCAATATGGCTAGTAAAGAATTCTGATGTGAAGCTTTGGTGAGATGTTAGTGGCTGTAGGGAATCACCTATGTGTGTTGGTTTAAAATCGGTTTTTCAGGAAACTGACACTGTAGTTAAGCTACGTCACCTTTTGAGAATACTGGCATGTTACTGAATTGCTGTTGCCTTGTTCAGTTTTCAGCCAAATGCTACTCAAGGCCTGATCAGTTACTTAAACTGTTTTTTTAGTTTCTTCAGTTTCTTCTGAATTGTTTCACTTGCCATACTAAAAGCTTATTCCTGGAAAAACTTCCAATGATATGCAAAGACATACAGTACCATTGGGAATTCAGAAGACATAAGTAGACATCCAGCAAAACACAAAGAGAACAGGCAAAATTTAGTTGGATACTTTATTGAATGTGAACCTGACTTTCACTGCAGAATTCAACTGTTGTGTGTTCTTGTATTTGAGTCAGGTATGAGCACGCTGCAACTGGTGGAGATACTGACAGCTCCGCATCTCCGACGTCTTATCGTGCGTTACTTGTTGAGCTCTTTGTGCCAAAGACAAACTCACCAACTAAACAGACATTCAATATTATGAAGATCTGTTTGTTAGTTGAAGGTAAATTCATCAGCATCTGTCTTTAAATGCATCTTTCTTTAATTAATTCTCTGAATATTCGTAGCTGGTTCTTGATCTACAATAAGTGTGTCTCAGTTTGCAACTAATCTGTTTGAATACTTTTCAGCCATTTGCATACCAGATAAATTTTGGATTTATGGACCATTTCACCCATTGAGAATAAAAACTTTGTGCCTTATCAACCATGGAAGATAAAGTGTAAACATGAAACCTGTTCACAAATTAATTTTGAAGAAGCCTAGGTGTCATTTATATGCTTCTGGGAGCTTGTAATTTTTAGATAGGACAGATGAAATGTGATGATGTGTCATATGTGGCTTGTCAAATTGTCTTTCTACATTCTGCTGATATTTTAAATATTTGCATGTTACTAATAAATATAATAAGACCAAGAAACCTTAACATGACTATGTAGACGTCAAGTTGAGGACTCGTCGTCGGCCCCGGCCTGACGGAAGAGAAACAAAGAAGAGAAGAAAGAAGAATAAATATAATATAAAAAATCTAATGTTTCTATCAGCGACTCTTCAGTTATTGTTAGGCCACATTTGAAACTATAGAGTCAGATGACTGTCTTTGCCATTTGCTGGTTTGATAGGTAAACCATTGTTTTTGAATGTGCACACCATTGTGTTGAACACTCACTTCACAATGAGGGTGGTAAGCAACTCTCCAATGGTCACTGATATTGGTAGGAGCGTTCAAACTTTGCATACAGTTATGTTTGGAACCAGCAGAGGCAAAGAAGAGGCATTTAGATGCGGATTTGAAAATTATCTCTGACTGTTTGCATGGCCTAATAGATCTCAAGGCAGGCATTTTCAGGTAAAGTTATGTCATCCAGTAACTACTGCAGAGGAATTTTTACAATTTGTAGATGAGAAGAAAGTCATAAAATCCCCCACATGATGCTGATTTGTCTGTTCCTGACTTTGATAGCTTAGCACTTGGAGCAGCGTCATTGGTATATGTGTAAATGCATGTAATCATAATTATGATGATTGAGTTCAGCAACAGTCTGAGCCAGCGATTCTTGTTGTAACATGTGATACTGACTAATCTATTGTATTGACTCGTTTAGTAAAATTTTCAAGTAGCCTTTATCAGGTTATCAGGGACTGGCAAGAAACCTGGGCTTGTTGATTCAACGCCATTCATAAATGCAGGAAATCATCCTAAATTAATGCTTCATATGACTCTGAATTACTGAAAATCGTTTGCCAAAGTTTGTCTTTATTTGTCACTGCGGTTGTAAAATGCGAGCGTAAGGCGAAAGAGGTCCCAGCCTTTCAGGTCTAATATTTTCACAGCTATCCCACACATACAGTATACAAATAACCAAATGGACAATTGTAGCTTATTATTTTGTAATTAATGGTTAACTCATTTATGTAGGCTAAGTGCCAGTTCCCTACGTGCACCTATAATGTTGCAGTTATGTGTGTCTGGCTTGCATGGCAATGTAAAAATTTGCTCAAGGGGTTAGGATGCAGTAAAAGTTGGCCATTAAAATGTGCAATTAAGGCATCAAAATTTTCAATATACAAACATTCTTGTCAAAACATTTGTTATTGAATTGTTTTGTGTGTTTTAATTTATATTATTCTCAGGTAGGGACTGAATCGTTGCTGTTCTGAACTTTGGACACTGTTATCAAATTTTAGTTGTGCTGTATTGAATTTTGTTGGCTTGTACTGTGTATGTTATTTCATACTGGAGGACAGATGTTCATTTTCAGATCTTCTGAGTAATATAAATTGCAACAGAAGTATATTTTTTGCATAGTTGCCTTGTTTTTGAATTCCTGTTAATTTGTAATCATCTGTGTATCATTGTTTTCATTCTATTACGAAACTGATTTTTCTATGAAATTTTATCTTTTTCAGCACTATGTACCATCTGGAGTGGTCTTGTTGTTCTTTATTTGAGTGCCGAATTATATGCAGCCACCTGGTGGGCTATTCTGCTATTAATCATTCCGCTTGTGTTCATGGTGTTTTCGTTGGTCGTCATGTGGCGTCAGCCTGAAACGGACACAAGCAGCCTCTCCTTTCGGGTAAGTGTTTGCAGATAGTACCCACACTCTACAGCTCTTATCAGATATTCCTGTTGTAAGCTCACATCCAGATGAGGGCAGATGTTCGTTTCCATCGGTTGAAACATGATGACAAACCTTTTGAAGTTATGGGCCAAAGTGGAAAGATTGGTCCTACTATGTGGTTGGCGGTTTTGCAAGCAAATGTACATCTTAGTCTGGGTAGGGAGTGCCTCTGAGTAGAGATCTTGAATGGCGCTATATAAATTCTGTTTGATTGATTGATTGGTTGATTGATTGATTGATTGATTGAGTCTCCTGCCCAAATGGATCAAACTTCTTCCAACCCTTAGTTTGTTCAAGAACCATCTCAGGAGA
The DNA here is from genome assembly GCA_963556255.1 of Allolobophora icterica. Lineage (NCBI taxonomy): Eukaryota > Metazoa > Annelida > Clitellata > Crassiclitellata > Lumbricidae > Allolobophora > Allolobophora icterica. The sequence continues at coordinate 16,034,607 of OY744608.1, forward strand.
TGGCTGCTCTTGGAGGGTATCTCAGTCTCCTCATTGTTGTCACTAGAACTTCCTTTTAGTGGCTAGTGGTCGCTTATTGGTTCTGCATGCAAGGCTCCCCTTTAATAAAGCAAATAATTACTAATTAAGACCTTACCATCGTTGTTAATTACTGTACTAGGGGGTGCTCTGCCCAGCGGGAATTTATCCCTTCTGAGCATCCCATTGTGTTCCTATTCCTTTTACCTCGATGACGATTACTTCACGCATACTGTTTTGCAACTTGATTGATTATCTTAACAACCAGAGTTTCAGGTATACCTTTTCTTAAGCTGATTATGAACTGACTTATTAAGATTTACTCTTATTTTTGTCTGTTATTTTGAGATGATTGATTAGAGTTTACTGTTACAGTCTAGGAAGAATACAACATGTGTAACTTGGACCAATAAACGTTATGTTATATTATGTTATGTTATGTTATGTTATCGATTAGATGCAGAAGATATGTATTGAAATTTGGTAGGGTACAGTGGACAGATAGGGAAACTTTTGTCAGTGTAGTTGTGCTGTATTTATGTTGTATTTGTGTTGTACTTATGTTGTATTTGTGTTGTATTTATGTTGTATTTGTGTTGTACTTATGTTGTATTTGTGTTGTATTTATGTTGTATTTGTGTTGTATTTATGTTGTATTTGTGCTGTATTTATGTTGTAGGTTCCACTGATTCCATTTGTCCCAATGTTGAGCATGATCCTCAACGTTTATCTCATGCTCAACCTGTCTTCAGCGACATGGGTGCGATTTCTCATCTGGATGACAGCAGGCAAGGAATTTTCATCATGACCTGTGTCTTGTGGTTTTCTGGATCATACCTAGCTTATTCATCTTTGTTTCACGATGTCTGAAAGTGTTTCCTGTGATTCTTGAAGTATTTGTGGACGAGCAGTTTTTGTTTTAAAGAAAATATGTCCCATTAGTGCAAAATCTAAGTAAAGAGTCAGAAGATGGCACAAGAAATATGTCTGCAGTTGTGTGTTTGTATGTATGTCTGTATATACCAGTACATATCTGTGTATGTATCGGGGTATATGTGATGTATGTTAGTATATTTGTGTTGAGACATGATGTATAGCACCTTCGAGAATCTCAGAGTATAGAACCTCATACGAACGCCTTTGGTTTATTATTGACTGATCAGGTTTTCAAGAATGTATTACTCTTGTAGGTTTTCTCATCTACTTCCTGTATGGAATCCGACACAATGGCCTTCACATCCAAGACAAAGACAGTTACTTAGAGCTTTCAGGATCCAACAGCTCCATTCCTCCCGCAAACCCTGATGCAGCTGGGACAGCAGGAACAGACGGCGTTGTCATGACAACAGAAAAGGTGAACCATTCGGACAAAGTGGATCTAGTTCCTCCTCAGGAAAATGAATAGGAGACAATTGCCTTTATGAGATCATGTTTTGGGTGCTTATCAGATTTCTTACCTTGAGCAACGTACGTTGTTCCTGAACCAATGCTTCATTTTTCATCGTGATGACTGAGAGCCCCTCGAGCACTGTCTGAGCAGTGTGAGCACCTCTGGAAATATGGCTGGGAGCTGCAATGAGGCTACTGATGCCCCCATCCAGTGCATGGAAAGATTAAGGGTGGTTTATTAACGATGAAAGTAACAGGTGTAAAGGTGATTGAGATTGTGATTTTTAAACTGCTTGACATTGTGAATCATGCATGACTGTAGTGTAAGTTGTAGATGGTTAGTATTGAATTGTCATCTGCAGTTTTTCGGTAAAATTTAGTTAATATGATCAAAGTTTTGTTGAAGGGTATTCTAATTACAGTACACACTTGAAAATAAAATAGAACAATAGATGAAGAGAGTCTGCACTAGACTTTACTTTGACTGTCTTCAGTGAAGCCATGTGGTCATAGGAGTAAGGCCAGTATATGTAAATGGGTTCAGTATCGTAACTGAGACCCAGTCAATATAGTAATTGGTATAGTATAGTGTGGTGGTCGAGGCCAGTATCAGTGCCGTAGAGGTGACCAGTGTGGTGACTGGGGACGAAATCAGTGCTGTAGTCATGATGTAAGCCCTGTGATTAGCTTCTAAGTAGCACTTAGGTAGCATTTTGTGCATTAGACACCAGCACAATAGAATTTACTATTTGCATTACATGTCATTACTTTAGAAATTTCGAGATTACGATTATGACAACCAGGTTTGGACAATAGTTGGACATCTGCGTCACGAATGTTTTTTGGGCCTACGAATAAGCAGGTTCCATAGCTCAGTTTTTTCTGTGCTCTGCAGAAATCCAGATCTTGTGATAGTTGTGCAGCTGGCAGCATTACAGCACCAGGTTGAAATGGTGATAGCACAGAGAGTGAGTTTAAGCACTTTAGGATATTATCTGTTGCTCAATCCATGGTTTGGACAATAAATAGCTGCTGCTTTACAATCAGGTTGTGGTTTTCTTTTTACTTTTTAGATCAGTTTAAAAAGTTTGAGGCTATAATTCTTTCTAGTACGAGGCAAGCCACTGCTGTTGCGTGGAACATGATTCAAGCCAATGAGGAATTATGCTCTGACAATATATACTGTTAGCAAGGGATACAAATTTACATTACGTAGCATACCTTACTTATGACTTGAGCTTAGGACACATAATTACCTACAGATTAGGAGGTAATAAGAATTTTAATAATAATTGTTAATACTAATAATATACGCTGTGGAGAAATTTTGTGACACACAGGTGGTTTATGCTCTGAAGCTGATGGTGTATATTATTCTGCTTGAGTTGACATTGTGTGTTTATCTTAGCTCTTACCTTCAGGTATCGGAATGATTTATAATAATTGTTTAATTAATTGAACATTGGCATTTGGTCGGCAAATCATTAATCATTTAAAGGATGTGGTCTTTTTGTGAAGAATTAATATGGTGCTACATAAAGTGGAGATATATTGAGACCAGACATTCTCTTTGTTTATCTAAGCCTTTACAATAATACCTATGCAGATTAGGTGACTGGATTTCTATAGTAAAGTCCTGCACTCTGTTACAGACTGTTAGTCAATCAAATCATCATGCATCTTTACAAGCATCTGAGAACTGTTCTTTGTCGCCGGAGTTGGGCTGGGAGTGCCTCTGACATAGGCGTAGACTCTGGGGGGCATCCGGGGCATGTCCCCCCTCCAATAATTGAGATGGACTGCACACCCAATGCAACAAGTGTAGAATGAATAACCAAATGCCCCCAATATTTTGGACAAGTTATGCCAGTGGCCTCTGAGTACTTATCTTGGAGGGGCGCTATGTAAGTCCTGTGAATGAATGAATGAATGAATGAATGAATGAATGAATGAATGAAATAGTCAGTCACATAGTCATTCATAGGCAATTACTGATTGTCTAGTAACTGAACAGTATTCTCGTAATTTTAAGTTAATTGTCATGATCTTCTTTGCAACGAGCATACCCTGGTAACACTAATCAAATCATATATACGACTTTATTGATTGATTTACCGACGAAGTGATGGTTAGTTCGGTTTAGTTTGTTTTTGTTCAGTAACTGGTTGATTTGGTTTAGTGGCAAGATGGTGGCTGGCCGACCATGATTTATATACTCATGAAATGACTGGTTGGTTAGGTCAGCGGTTCTTAAACTTTTTCAAGCTAGGGACCGGCACCATGTTTATTCTGCTTTTCGCGGACCACTAATGGCAAGCGCGGGATCGGAACATGAGGATACGTACATAAAATATGGGGGATTCAAGGGATTTTGCTGCTAAAGTTGCTAAACCAAACTAAATCGATATTTACAATTTACATTATCATGATGTGATTCACAGTTTCACATTATTTCTGAAGTATTTTTCATAGGTCATTGATGCTTTATCCAAAAGTTGAAAAATTATGAATTTTTAAGGACTGTTTCGCGGACCGTTGACCAGAGCTCCGCGGACCGGCACCGGTCCGTGGACCACCACTTTAAGAACCACTGGGTTAGGTTACTACGGTAGTAGTTGGTTTTTCTTTACTGGCTGGCTGGCCCAACAATTAGTTGATGGGCCAATCAGCTGATTAAAGTCGTTAACAAAACTGGAATTTGTTTGTGCCTGGTATGGTTGTAGTTCTGTCTGAGTTGCAACATTTTGGAGTTGTCTAAAATTCTTTGAATACAAACAAGAATCAGTCATTTCTGCCTTCAGGTTTCTAGATCTGTTTGCTAGTTAGGTCGATATTTAGAAACTTGATATCCATTTTCTTTTTTGTTTTTGCAACAAATCTAGATTTACAATGTAATGCCATCATTCATTGCATTCCTGGCATAATAATTTAAATTGGTGTAGGAGAGTGATACTTTGCTTTTTCTAAGTGAGGGTTCACTCTTTACTAAAGTCGTGGACTTGTGGTTGGCTTCAGGTTAATGTACTTTGTTCTTGTCTCTTTTGGACTTGAAACTATCTAAGTATGCTGACTGCAAAAATTTGCTCCTAAACATCTGTACTAAGATTCTCCTTTTTTCTTGTACGTTTCTCCTTGGTCTTTTTTCAAATTTGCAGATGTTTTGTTATGTTTCAATTGCATTATGTTAATTTTAATTATTTAATTTCTTTTGCCTTAAGTGTATGCTTCTAGTACATGAAAGTAGTTTTGTTGGAGTAGTAGTGACTTAATGACACCTGTGAAGGATTTTGTGGTGTTGTCTGGTGTTCATGGATGTTAGTTGCAAGGGAGAATTTTCTGTATGATGTCTGAATATTAGTGCATGTGCTGCAGTTTCTTTATTGGTCATAACTGCTACTCCATTTTGATGTAAGGTATATATAAAAAAACACCAGAAATTATGATTTTAATCATGTTAATGACGATGATGCAGTGTTTAGTTGTCGGAGGGGGTTGGGGATTCAACCCAGTAGCTCTTCTTCTAACCCCCTTTGCTGAGTAACTGAAAAGATGTGGGGGTCAGGACACTAAAATATCTCATGAGTTGTCAGTTGTTTTGTGTGCAACTAATTAATTAGATTTTGACCTGCATTTGTTTACGTTGGTAATGTGCAAAATTTCCAACCCTCGGCTCTTTTTGACAAAACAATGCGATGTTGATGATGACAATGATGATCATGATTGATGATGATGATGATGATGACAATTGCTTCGTTCTTCATTTTGCTGTTTTATGGTGCAAGAATTTTTCACTTATTTCTTATATACTCGTACTCCATGAGTCCCATGACTCGGTATGCTTACTTGTTGCACAAATGCATCCATGACTTACATCCACTAAGAATATTTTGGTTGCTAACTGAATAATATACATACATAGTAAATTACATACTAGTTATTTTTGACCTGCTGTGAAGCAGAATGTGTTAGAATGCGGTATAAATATTGTATGTCATGTAATTTATTTAATGTTAAGTCACTTGTTTTATTTATCAAAGAAATTAATTTGTAAATTGCTTGTGATCCAACGTTGAAGAATAATTTCATTAAAGTGCATGTTTATTTCTTGTCTAGTTCTTATTTTGATGCAATTGTTAACTTTGGCTTTCAATTTTTTATCAGTTGTTTAAGTAATTGTGTAAATTGAATGAACAAGTCTTGGATGCACCTTTTTTTGTTAGCATGATATACAAATGAGAATAACGGGTCTATTAGCGTCAAATCCATCAAGAGAGAGCCTAAATTTGATCCAGGTCTTTTAGAACAAACACTGATGATCATGGGCGTCCGGAGGGGGGCAAGGGGGCATTTGACCCCAGGATTTTGAAAATTGTATCGTTTTCTTTGTTCATGAATTGCTATTCTGTGCAAAAAGTCATTTTCCCCCTAGAAAAATTTCCCCCCTTAGAAAAATTCCTGCGGATGCCCGTACTGATGATGGAATCGTTGGGCTTATTCCGTTGACTGAACAGGAAGATAAAACTGCATCAAGACCTTTTTTGTGCAGCTGGTTATTGGAATTATCTATGCATTTGCAGTAGATTGACTGTATTATTTACTACTGGCATGCACATTTCATGGTAGGCTTTAAATAAAGTCTGGCGGACACCATGAAGTCTAAAAATGGAAGAAAGTGTGTGGGATTGAATTTCGTCAGCAACTCCACAGTGCACAGGTGCTTTAATTGGATTCAATTACAAAAACGATTGGCCAGTATGTGTAAAACAAGGCCTAGGAATACGGCTTTGAAACCAAGAAGTAGATCCTAAATCGTGTTAACACTTGTATCGACTGATGCTTGAGATGCATTGTAAATATAGCTTGTCTACAGACAGAATTTATGAATAGTAAGGTTGTTCGGTTCGTTTTAGTTTGTTTTTAACATTTTAGGGGTCATCCATAAAGGACGTCCGCAAAGCTTGACCTACTTTGGACCCTCCCTCCCCTTGTCCGCCTTTGATCTTACCCCCCCCCTTTCTTTGCGGACGTCCACACGCCAAAGCCAATGAACGAAAAACCAAAATTGTGACTAACGTCATTAATAAGCTACCAGTTCTGTCTTACGTCAAATCACCTTACTTAAAATGTCAACCAGTACATGATATTTAAAACTGAAAAGTAAGCCCACGGTGTTTTAAAGTTCTAGTACACAGCATGACGTTTTAGGCAATCACCTCGCTGACCTTTACGTCTCTCGGGGAAGATTGAAACTAAGATCAGTGTTTAAAAAATTTAGAAACTTGGATGCGGATGTCTGCACTGGTCATAACCCCGCCTTTTGTCCGCATTTGAATGACCCATCCATCCCCCTCATTTTGGACGACCCCTTAGTTATTTTTATTCAATTTTTTCTCTGTTCTTCAGTTTGCCCCCCCCCCCCACACTGTTCAATAATTACTCACCCGTAGAATCCTTATGATTTAAGAGAGAGGCCTAACCATGTAGGCCTACTTAAGCAGTTCCGAATTCTTATCAGTTATGGGCATGGCCATATGGATGCACCTTGAGTTCAGATTCTGAGCGCATTGGCCTTGAGGAGTACATGTATACCTGCCACATCCCTGCCAGCACGCTCACATGGAGCTCGTATAGAACCCATGTTCTCATATATTGGACCCGTACAGCGCCCATGTGGGTACCATGTGATGCCCATATGGTATCCATCAAATGTTTACATGTATTTAAATGGTAGATCTCCCTTTGGTCTTGACTTATATAATGGTCAGTCCTTAACGTATCTGTCCTAAGTGGTCAAGCACGAGGCTTCGCAGAGGGCGTCACGATGGTTGTCTTGAAGAGTCTGCGGACAAAGAAGACTTGGAAGACGGCGACGATGACGATGACGAGGCAGATGACCACTGACCGCTTCTGGACAGTCTCCCTCATGGTATAGATGTTGTAATGGTCCTTGGCGAAGAGCATTCTGGCCGAAGCTTGTATCACTTTGATGGACGGCATCCGAGACTGAACGATCAGCAGCGATCTCTGTACAACATTTTCCACTTCTGTTTACCTGATCATCTAATTTAACATATGGTAACATAGGTAACATATGTCTTGCCCTGCCAGCATTAGGGCCAGAGCCGTAGCCAGGATTTTGTTTCGGGGGGTGTTTTCTGTTTCGGGGGGTGTTTTCTCGTCCTTAAGCAAGCCGACAACCAGCCGAATTAACTGATCAAGGGGTTTATAGTTAGTAAATGCATTATTTAATTTCTACATTATTTAATTTCGGGGGGTGTTTAAACACCAAAAACACCCCCTAGCTACGGCCTTGATTAGGGCCTACCAGGTGGATCCCATATGGCATCTTGAATCAATATTTCCAGATGGGACCCGTACAGAACCCATATGGGTCCAAGCTAATACCCATAAAATGCTGGTAGGGATCGTGCTTACCTTAATTAACATAATAAATTGGTCACAGGACTCTGTGGCAGACACACATTTTACTTTATACAGTAACAATATAAGTGTTCTGAACGAATGAATGAATGACTTAATTAATTAATTAATTGATTAATTAATTAATGAACAAATGAAAAGAACACAAAAACGACAAAGAGACAGACTGCCTAGCTAACATACCGTGATGCTAAGAAGTTCCGTCTGATATTCAGCGATTGCCGCAGTGTAGTTGTGCCAGTCCGTCGTCACTTGAGTCTGGAAGTAGATGTGAACGAGTTTCCTCGAATACTTGCTCATGTTGTTTCCCAGACAAAGCGCATGTACTCCTGAAAGAGTCAGTTCCTGTGTACTTCTAACACTGTACACTAGCAAGCGTTAATTTTCTTATTCATATAGACCTGCCTGTAATTAAAATCTTGTAACGCGTCAGCAGATTGGCTTAAATTAGTCGACAATAATAATTATTGTCTTTTGAACTGAACAAGGTGCCTGTAGCTAAAACATTTGTTAGGCCTACTTTAAGATCTAAATGCACACGGGTATATATATAATATATATAAGCTTATATATAATACATAATTATATATATATATATATATAATCGCGTTAGAGATCTGTGTATTTCACGATTAGGCCTTGGGAGCAACATGTCTACTGATGCGAATGCTGTGCGCCTATAAAGATGTGTGTGGCAGGCCTACCGTGTTAAGCGAGTGTTTTGCCCCGGACCTCATCTTCTTCAGTTCTCTGCCCTTAGGCAGGTTCATATGTCCAACGGTGCCATTCTTCTTGGTGTTGAGCCTCTTCTTTCATCTTTCTGTAGCCGTCCGTCATTATCCTGTCTAGGAACATCGTTCTTGGTCTTCCTCTTGTCTTTTTCCCTTCCATTCTACCCTCGATGATATCTCGTAGCAGAGAATTTCCTCTCATTAAATGGCCAATCCATCATCTTTGACGCTCTCTAATTGTCCTCATCATAGATATTTCCTCTTCTACCATTTGCAGTACCTTCTCGTTTGTCTTATGCTCTGTGCAGCTAATTCTCTCCATTCTACGCCATACCAACTTTTCGAAGGCTTCTAGCCTTCTGATGTGCCCCGGACCTATCAGTTAGATAGCAGATAGATGATGATGAGCAATCCCTTAAGCTAGCCCTGAGGCAACCATGGGGCCATGGGTATGAAGTGTTAGCGACTTCATTTTCTTAGCCTCGGCATATGAGGGCATGTGGCCAGTCCTCTTCCTCGCCGTATCATCTTCCCACCAACAGTCTATGGTCAGTGTACTCATTATAACTGAGTTGTCTAGGTGGTGCAGGTGGAACAGAAATCTGGAACCAAATTTCTGCCTTGGCGGGTAATTTGAACCCCTGACCTCTCGATTGACAGTCGAGCAGGCTAACCACTACACTATCAAGCACCACCAGATTACCAGATATAGAATCAGCCAAACAGGAGTTTCTGTCAATCACACTCCATGTCAGTGTGTTTGGCTGCTGGCATGGTCATTTCCAATCTTCAGAAGCATAATCGGTGCTAATTGAGCCTCAGTAGCTGAACTATGGGCCCGCAACTGCAGGGGCCTGAACAGAAAGGGCCTGCTCAGAGTCTGCATATGGGGAGGCCCATTTGAGTAGTCTGTAAGGGGTAAAATTCGAAGTTACGCCGCTGCTGTGCGTCTATACGTGTTGTTCATGCAGAGGTTTGGATGGGGTTTAGTGTGTATGTGTCTTGAGCATAAGCTTAGGTGTGGTATACCTTCCTTGGCGATAGTGCTTGTGATGCTTCCACTGCTGGTCCACGGCTCGATCTGGATGATGATGCCATCTGGGCTTCTGAGGCTGAAATCGAGGTTCAGGTCAGCACCTCGAAGAACCTTCAGCAGACAATGACACTGAATACAATGGCCTCCAAATAATTAATGGACTGATTGATGGATTGACTGACTGAATGAATGAATGATCGAATGAATGAATGAATAATTGAATGAATGAATGAATGAATGAACGACGTCTAGACAAATGTTATAACAACAATAACAATAAAAAAATATGGGGAGCGTAAAGTAGGTCTATTTATTTATTTATTAGTGATGTTTGTGTGCTTCTACAGCAGCTGGTCAACCTGTATGGATCAATAGCAGCCGAACTGTGTTTTCGAATGATGCATTGAGATTCGAACCAAAGATGGCAATTCGACGCACTGGCGATCGATCAACACGCTAACCATAGCAATAGCATAGCACAACCATCACAGTAGCGTAGCAAACCCATTACGATGGCATAACACAGCCAAAATAGCATAGCACAACCACAATAATAACATAGCACAATCATAACAATAGTATAGCACAATCATAACAGTAGCACAGCGCACCCATTGCGATGGCATAGCACAACCAAAATGGCATAGCACAACCACAATAATAGCATAGCACAATCATAACAATAGCATATCAAGCCCATAACAATAGCATAGAACAACCATAACGATAACAGCACAAGCATAGCAACAGCATAGCACAACCATAACAATAGCATAACACATAACACATCCATAATAATAGCGCAGCACAACTAGATCAGCAACAACAAGAAAAACTACATCAATGGCAGAGAGAACAGTAACTATGCGTCAGCTACAGCTGTGGTGGGTTTTAAATGGTTGATCGGTTCTCTACGTGTCTACTTTTACCTGCACTTGAGACTTTACATGTGTGACAAAACTTTGTTTAAATTGAAACATTATTTACGGAATATGAACAATTGTTTCGTGTCCAACATATTATAACAACATTAGATTTTGATCTCTTTTTTGACAACTAAAACACTGACCTAAGTACTTTTACTCGTACCTATACTTGAGATCAAAGTACTTGTGCATTTGTACTTGAGGCCAAAGTACTTGTACTTGGAACCTACTTGTACTTTTTCCTAAGTACTTGAAACATGTCTACAGTTAAGGGTAGCAATAAAAATATCAGTAATAGTTACAATAATACCGTCCTGTATTAACATTTACAAAATTACATTGAATCCAATATCAACAGTTACTGTTCCAGTAAAAGTTACAATAGCATCAAGAGGCCTATTTACAATTAACAAGTAACAGCAACGGTTACAATTAGGCCTACGCCAATATTTACAGCAACAGTACTTATCAATACCTGGAAAGAGGAGTGAAACTGCGTGCCGACTTTCATCCACTGGAAGAAGCATTCTTCTTTGGCCGGAGGAACCTCAATCTTGAACTCCTCCTGAGTTCCAGGTAAACCGTCACCGTCGAAGGACGAATATTCGCTGGTCAGAAGGGTTAGATCCATGAGGTTAGGTCTTCCACTCCTATCCACCGGTTGGCCTTTTTCGCCCTGCAGGCGGCCAGGAACGCCGCCTATGCCCTGCGCAGGTGACCCTGTAACAGAGGCAGAAGGGTTTTCAGGTGCATTTTCTCCCTCCTTCGTCAACTCCCCACAGCTGACCAGAACCGTCAGATGACCGGCGATTATTAAAGCGACGATGAGTCGAAATGAAAGGCATTCTGAGGTCTGGACACGACGACAGGAGCTAGAAGTCCATCCTAGTAATGAGTATTGCATATTTGGTCCGTGTCGTTTTCACCAATTCAGCATAGAGCGGTCTATCTAAACACCACGATGGGTCACTATGATGTTAATAGGCCACGAATTCAGTCGAAGGTCTACACGTCAGCAGAGTGACCCCGACCAATTGGACGATCTGGTCGTCTTCTCACGATTCTTATAATTATAAATCAAGATAGGACTTCGTCGCGTAGCCTAGCCTACTTCGCGATAGCAACCAGAGCAAACATGGCATCATATAACACCATATAAGTACATCACATAACAATCACACAACATCTCATAGCATCAAATAAAATCACATAGCATAAGGCTTAGACTTGATAATCGCACGGATAGCACTGATAGACATTTCAATTTCTTTGCTGCATCATTGTAACACTAAATAAACGACTCGTTTAAACGCCGCAGGTCATAGATGCCGTTACTTAATACGTTCGCAAATGTGTTTGAAATGTCAATATATTAAACAGATCTCATGGGTGCTATATAATTCATTTAATAAATAGATATGTATATATAGGCCTACGTGTATAATATTATATATATATATGTATATTTCTAATTACTATATATTGGTATATATATAGAGGTGAGACAGAGAGAGCGAGACAGAGAGAGAGAGAGAGAGAGAGAGAGAGAGAGACAGACAGACAGACAGACAGACAGACAGACAGACAGACAGACAGACAGACAGACAGACAGACAGACAGAGAGAGAGAGAGAGAGAGAGAGAGAGAGAGAGAGAGAGAGAGAGAGAGAGAGAGAGAGAGAGAGAGAGAGAGAGAGAGAGAGAGAGAGAGAGAGAAACATATGATTAATAGCCTAAGTTCAATGCCAGATTTAGACTTAGTGAGGCTCTAAGCTATTCATTTGTGATTTCTGTGTTTTGCCCAGCTGTATAACCGATAATTAATGCACGATGCTGTTCTCGTCTCCTGTACTCGCGTATATATACTGCTCAGACTATCAGCGCTGTATATACAGGCCTTGCATGATCTCCATCGTATATCATTCCTATTGGACAAGCCAAGGTCGAAATCGAGTGGTCAGAAGACAAGAAGAAAGGGCATAGATTCTAGCATCTAACAGTTTAACAAATCCATGCATAGGCCTTAAATTTGTCTCTAACTGTAACTTCTGGATCTGTCCGCAAATATGATAGTTTCATAGCAGTCTTGTTGTCCTCGAGACCATGGCAAGGTCTTTGTCTCGAGTGCACTCGAGTTTGTATAAAAAATCTTGATCTTGGTCTTGAGACCAAAAGTCTTGGTCTTGGTCTTGAGGTTCAAAGTCTTGCAAGACCAAGACTAAGACTCGACTGAGCGAATTGGTTTTTATAAAATGTAACGAACATTTGGAATATCATTTCGCATGAAGGACTTTTGCAAGTACGAATTCGGAATTATCTGCAGTCTGCAGTTAAAGTTGTTTTGCTTGAATAAAATAAAAGACTCATGCTTTCATTAAAATAGCGAGTAGTCCGACTTGACGATTTTTTTTAGTAAGGGATAGAAGTCTGGATATGATTGTGATTTTTTGGGTCGTGGTCTCGGTCTTGGTCTTGAGGTTCAAAGTCTTGGCCTTGGTCTTGGTCTTGACAACGAGACTGTTTCATAGCAGGCCTTCGACTGAGACCACCTACCTGAATACGATTGTCTTTAGCTGTCTTCGATCCGAAGATCCCTAAATACCACCCACCTTAGCCGTCTTACTGCCTACCTGACTGACTCCTTTGGATCTTGACCTGGAACCGATTCGACACCCCCTGCCTATCGATTTTGATTTCACTAAGCGCCTGTGAATAAGCTGGTTCCCGCGACGTAGCTTTTTTGGGCGCTGTAGAAGTCTCGAGATTACGATTACGATTACGAAGGTTGGCCGCACGTCTCCAGACATTTCGATCTTTTATTGACCTCAATAATTGAGTCATAGTTAATGACTACGATTAGGACATGTTAAATACGAAAGAAAACAATATGAAAAGGTGCATTAACATTAGCATAAATCGCCTTGTCATAACATGTAATCTGCCCCGCACTATAGCTAGCCAAAGCGATGCATGATTTAGACCCATTCCCAGTTGTTTATTCTGGCAGTATTTCTGTTTTGGAATACTGCACTGAGTTATTGATTAATCAAAGTGCGTTTGAATTAGAAATACTGCTTCGCTTTTGCGAAAGCGCCTATAAATCAGACCGTGTTTGTTCGTCTTCTGCTAGTAATACCTGTCTTTGAAACCGATCGTGCCGAGATGTGGTTGGTGGCGGCAATTCTCGTCGCTTGCTTCCTTCATTTTCAAACATGTAACGCGATGACATCCGGATTTCTAAATGGTAGGATACGCCTAGCGGTCAGAAAGTTAGACGTGAATAAGATAATTATTGTGTATTTGCGTTGACGTTGAGGTTGACGTAGGCTATTAATTCTCTTTCGCTGCCTTTCTTTCTCTTTATTTTATCTCTTTCTCTTTCTTTGTTTCTTTCTCTTTCTTTCTTTCTTACTCTTCTCTCTTTCTCTTTCTTTCTCTCTTTCTTTCTCTTTCTTTCTCATATTTTTTCTGTCTCTGTCTGTCTGTCTGTCTGTCTGTCTGTCTGTCTGTCTGTCTGTCTGTCTGTCTGTCTCTCTTTCTCTAACTCTCGCTCTATTTCGAGGCCTAGACTGTTTTTACAAGACTAAATGGAATAGTCTGGGCCAATCGACATTTGACTGGGCAGTGATGGGCACTTAACTATTTCTATTTAGTTAAACTAAAACTATTTTCCAACTTAAAAATATAGTTTAACTAAAGTTGGAAACTAATTTTGGAAATTAAAAAAAGTAGTTAACATTTTTCTAACTTTTGTCCAACTTTTTACGACAAACGTTTTCACAATAACAGAGGTTAAGTGAACTGTAATAATACAGAGCATCAATGACGATTTCACCATCAAACTATGAAATGTGTACTGTTCTCGCATACAGTTACAGGCGTACTGTAAGTAGTGCATGAATTTGAAAACACAGGCTGTTAATGTTAAAACCATACAGTGTTAAAATGTTTTTTGCTGACAGTGTTCAATGTTCACTGTGGAAAAATAGTTTGGTATTGCTGATTTTTTTAGTTAAACTTTTTAGTTAGCAACTAAATTTTTTACAGTTAAACTGTGGTTTTAACTAAACAGTTTTTTTAGTTGAACTTCATCCTTAGGACACACAAAGTTCATATATTATATGGCGATATGGGTTCAGTATATAGGTTACGTTATTTTGACGCTGCTCGTGGGGTTAGTTGAGATCGCCACCTGCTCAGCGTTTTGTGAGTTTCGTAACAAATTTATTATTGTATCTTACGTACACACATGCTCAGATAAGTACGTACGTACGTACATACATACATGCATACATACACACAAACACGCATATAAACATACATTAACACATACGCACACAACCACATGCACACATGCCCACAAATACACACACGTAGGCCTAAACGGTGTCTTCGTCGTAAGAGCATCCGTGATGACGATGATAAGGAGAGATGATGTATTGCTCAGATGGCAGATGGGTTTGCAACGACCAGAACAATACCATTCCGGACTTCCGCGGAGGTGACTGGTGCGCAGAGGGCTTCTTCTACTGTCCGTGCGGAGGAAACCCAGCCAACGAAACGATGCTCAACATCAACTGCCTTTACGCTGACGATCCCGAACAAGGGTTAGTAGTTGCCTTCACTTAGACCCAAGCACATCGCATTGCATCACATTACACCCAAACAGTGTCACAGTGTATCACACTATGCAATGTAAAATTATGCTAATCGGATAAATTGTTCAACGTTACAGCAATCTTTTCATCCTCCGCTGTTAGCTTCTCTGGATTCTCTGGCCTCCTGGCTTTCGATCGTAAAGGGCGCTGCGTCTCGTCAGTTGGCTTATCTGAACAACCCAACTGACGAGACGCAGCGCTCGTGAATAAGCTGCATACATACGCTCACCTTCAGAGTAGTGCTTTAGAGATTTGGACTTTACGACTACGATTTATTCTGAACCGTGGAAGTTGGGCCGGTCAAACAACCAAATCATCGGCACACACGTACGCTGCTGAGCGAAGGAATCTATAACCAGAAATGGATAAGACCGCGATACTTAGCCGCTTGAGATTAAATGATTTTTATATACGAAAAATAGACAACATATACATGTATAACCCAGTTTAAGTATCATATAAAAATATAGATTAAAGACTGTTAGGAATATAACGAAATGAAACTCATATAGGGCCTGCTTCTATATGCGAAATCAATTAGGCCTATATATCTATAATTCAGCAAATTATGAAATACTTGAGTAAAGAATATATTTTAAATGAGCCTATAGCTCTATATTTGCCCATTTACCCGTTGAACAGAGCATAAATCGGTCTGCTGAGATGGATCCTTTAGTAACATTGTTTCTGTTCCAAGCATTTAGTCGGCTCTTCCGACGCAGCAGGTCCTTCGAGTTTCCCGTTTGAATGGGTGCCATGCCAGTTAAAGTCCCGGTGTACGGACCGTGCTAGCCCTATATTTAAATCTCTTAAATAAGCCTCCATTAATTTTGCTATACAAACCGGCATCCTCAGGCACAGAGGTGCATGGGACCTGCTCTCTAACCAATGTAGACAGCTCTCAGGCCAGTATGCTAATGAGGCCATTATGTGATGTTGTCATCAGGTGCAGTCGAGTGGAAAGTCTGACTCGGGAGCTGAGTTGCCAGTTGTTTCGCAACTGTGAGGTCTGTGGAACTGATGTTTGGTTTGCTCACGAGGCATGCGCCTCCTGCAAGACAGGGTGGCTGGGAGGAGACTGCAACACGGGTCAGTCACGGTTGGATCTTTCACTGTGTCATCGTAACCATCTTCATTCAGTCATATTCCTCATCCGCATTCGTTAGATTTCAACCATTAACCGACACACTAAACTTAAGCATACACCGCTGGCGTGACTTCGGATTTCGCGGCCACTCCTCAGTCAGACCCATTGTTCCATGCAGCTGATAATAAACCAGGTTCTAAATGGATCACATCTTTACAGATTTAAGCGTCAGCTCTTAGTTGAAAGTCTTGCGTTGCATCAGTTGTTGGTCAGAATCGCTGGCACACACACACACACACACACACACACACACACACACACACACACACACACACACACACACACACACACACACACACACACACACACAAACACACACACACACACACACAAACACACGTTCAGGACTTACCCACCAGTTCTTTTGTTATGTGTCCATATGTACAATACGCATGTGAGACAGAATTCATATTAGGCTCTTCACTGTTATATTTTCGACTTGACATATTCAACGGTTTACGATTTTTGACTTCGGTTTACTTGACAGGACCATTGATTGATTCTCTACACTATGATAATCGCGCTATAAAATTCATTAGATGAGATCAGATTGCATATGTGCTGGGAAGACAGCGCAGACTAATATTTTTAGGTTGGCCATGTGTACATTCATCATAATACCCAACAAATGGGTGACGAGCGTTACCGTCTCCAGAGTCTTTCGCTCGGTGATGGTCAAATATTTTCCTGGGACTTTGTAGATATTGACGAGTGTTTCAATGTTCCTCAAAACCAGACGTTGGTTTGTGAGCACGCGTGCATCAACCTTCCTGGAAGTTACAAATGTTCCTGTCACAAAGGCTACAGTCTGGCTGCCAATGGCCATTCATGTGTTGGTAAGTGCAGTGGAAGACTATTAAGGCACTGACCAGTTACTGACTGTAGTATATATTGGGACGTGCCAAGGTGACCAGTGAGTGGGCAGTTAATGGCCTAATTACGACTACAATGAATTTGGCAAGTGTCCTAATGTAGGGCCTACCTATGACACAAACACTTAATTATCTTAAAGTAAACGGTCAACCTTTGACCACTGGTTCTGGAGATTTATAGGATCTGAGTGTCCTGAACATCCAAACTTCTTTACCCAACAATCAAAAGTCTGTGGCCTTCGAACGTCGTGATTAAACGAAAACTTTTCCTCACGCAGGGCCATTTTAACTATTAGGGTTGGTGTAAACCTAGCCTACTACTCATCTTGAGGTTGATGCTGTGGATACGAAACTGGAAACCACGGTGAAGTATGTAAATAAACACCAAGTTGCGAGTAGTAATTGGTTGCATAGGCCTACATGTATGCGTAAATCTGGATAGTAATTTTATGTAGTGCATTTAAAGAACATCTCAAAGGCGTTCATTGCCAGCGTCAGTGATGTAATTGTTCAAAAAGACGGCCAGGTGTCTCTTAAACAGACTAAATTGCACCAGTGAAATAAAAGTCATTGATCACCTTGGAAGAAACGTGTGCATTATGCCTAATGATTATTCTTCAGCTGTGTATGTATGCCTACGCGATTGAAATTTTGAAACGCTCAGGTAGGCTCACTTTTCAGTTGGCTAATATGGATTTCGCTTAATCATGGTTCAGATTTTGTTTTCAACTTTGACAGACGTCGATGAGTGCAGTTTGCCCTCGCACGGTTGCGAGCAACTATGTACGAATAGCATCGGGAGCTACGCGTGCTCATGCCTGAAGGGCTATAGATTGACCAGAGATAGGCACACCTGTTTTGGTAAGTCCCTTAATATAGGCCATAGACCTTATAGGCCTAGACCTATAGACTATAGTGCGCAGTTCCTAGTCAACTCCTGCCACTTAGAAAGTTCAACAGATTCAGGCCTAACATTCTGTTGAAACAATTCACCAAAATAATGACAAGAAAAAAGCTGTCTAGAGGTGTGTATGCCCTAATAATTAACAGATGTGTTACCTACCTTTACCATTCTACCTTGAAAAACTTGCGACAATAAATAATTACGAAAACTTAACAAGAAAGCTTTTCCTTTTAATTGGAATCGCGACTCGTTATAGGTGACTATATATAGAAATGTGCGGCGCACTATAAATGCAATCTGGTGACTTCTATTGTGCCATTATAGCAATGCACAAAGAATAAATTGATGGTTGCTTAAAGTGAGTCGAAAATCGTTATCTGTTGGTGAAGTCCAGTAAAAAATCCACTAGGTCAGAGAACCGGAAGTCAGGGTGGATCGGTAAACCCAATAGTTTTCTCCAGGACAATGCGTGGAACTACTCCATCACAAAATAGAAAATCCTATTATCAAAGTAATAAGCTTCGCATTGAAAGGCTTGTTACTTATTTAACTGTTCATCTTATATATATATATATATATATATATATATATATTGTCTAAAAATAATAATAATAACACGGACAATTTCTAGAGCGCCGTAACGCGACCATGCCGCTACAAGGGCGCTGTCTAAGGATTTTATGCATAAGCGACATATGCAATGACCAGCTTTTCTTTTGAACTACAGATGTAGATGAATGTGCAATGAGCAATGGTCACTGTCATCAAGAATGCAGCAATACAATTGGGTCATATCGATGCAATTGCTACCTCGGATACCAACCAGCAAACGACACTCACTGCATCGGTTTGAAGCCAACAGATAAATTTCATGCTGTGTATTAAAATATCGAAATTGATCGTAATGGTAATCGTAATCACAATTATCGTTGTGTAATCGTAAACCTGTCAGCAGAGTGAGCAGACTCATGTTGGTATAATGTTTGGCAACGAGTTGGGACAACTTATTGTCAACGTTGTCGTCCAATAGTGTCCCAATATGTATGTGTGTAGGTGTGTGTGTGTGTGTGTGTGTTTGTGTGTGTGTTTGTGTGTTTGTGTGTGTGTGTGTGTGTGTGTGTAGGTGTGTGTGTGTGTGTGTGTGTGTCTGTGTGTCTGTGTCTGTGTGTCTGTGTCTGTGTTTGTGTGTGTTTGTGTGCTGGCTGGCTGGGAATCGTGTGCGTGAACCATTAGCATCAACAAAACTTTATGAAGACCTACTAGGCTTGTGTATCTGATAGTTTACTTGATCATAATGCCAGGAGAGGTATTGAGAATAGCATCCGGCATCCGGCTGGGCACTGTGTTGTGCGAAAAACACACGTGCAAATGTAGTGCCATAGTAGAATCCAATGGTCATCACGGATTCTCTTGCATCAAAGGAACAGGAAGGCAACAACGACATGCCATGATCAATGACGTGATTTGGCGGGCTTTTATCAGAGCCAAAATACCGTCCATCAAAGAGCCCAATGGCCTCTCCAGATCTGACGGCAAAAGGCCTGACGGAGTCACAATAATACCTTGGTCCAGAGGTCGTTGCTTAGCATGGGATGTTACGGTACCTGATACGTTCGCTACATCATATGAGCATTTAACATCGCAAAAAGCAGGCGCCGCGGCCGAAAAAGCAGCCCATAACAAGGAAAGCAAATATGTTGCCATCTCACAGTCGCACCATTTCATTCCTGTAGCAGTCGAAACCGCAGGAAGCTGGCACACCGAGTCACTGGACTTTATTCAAGAACTGGGAGGCAAAATTAAAGCAGCGACAGGTGACCAACGTGAGACCAGCCATCTGCTACAGCGTTTGTCAGTCGCCCTTCAGATTGGAAACTCTCTATCTGTTCTAGGCACCTCTGATTGGAACAATAAGAAGACCGTACAGCCAGGACTGAATGACGGCCTAGGAATATAGTGACTGCAAACAGTTAACATAATTCGTCTGCACATTAGTTTATTGGTTGTATAATAATAATGATAATAATAATAATAATAATAATAATAATAATAATAATAATAATAATAATAATAATAATAATAATCTTTTTCTTTATTAATTCAAACCGACACACGCAGTAAGATTACACTGAGACATTACAGTACAATCAAAGATCTTAGAGTCGTAGACTCTAAGATCTTTGGTACAATTATCAATATCTTAACTAAACACACGTTATGGTAGCCATGCAAGGCGTCCGCCCGAGGGGGTTGCGGGAATCGAACTGCTGCTCTCCTGCTGTTCTCCTGGCCATGAGTGTTACCATTACTCTACCCCCCCCCCTTTATATGCATGTATTGTATGCACGCCTCGATGACACACTCGGGCGTCTGAATTTGGTCGGTAAATGTATATCTTTCGATCGAGAAAAACTGATTGGTTTTAGATGTTGACGAATGTGCTTTGGCGTCGGATATCTGTGACAAGGAATGCGTGAATGAAGACGGTCACTTCACTTGCCAATGCCCGCCTGGATACCAGTTTGGCGAAGACGGTTACACCTGTTCCGGTCAGTTCCTGTTGCCGTCAATAGTACAACTACGTACATATACATTAGACCTGTTATCAAGTAGCCTATATTTGGTACAACGCTTTCCAGGTATTAAAAACACCCATGTTTCATGAAACTAGTTACTTCTGACTTGGTCAACTGTTGACAGGAACCCATTGGTTTGTTCCACGTGTGTGCTTGACTGCTTGAGTCCATGGTGCACCGCTGGTGACTCTTCCAGTTTACTGTGCATTGTTTTGCTATTGAT
>OY744608.1:16058026-16083026 GCA_963556255.1 Allolobophora icterica
TTTTAAGCGGTAGACTGCTTAGGCGTAAGCCCCTTAAATGTTAAAAGACATGTGATCCCCGGTTATTTGGGCGTTAGACTTGACAAAGTTCAGGGCTCCGATGTTTTCTAAAATTTACAGCGACCGGAGCGAATTGCGGACTTACAGAGACCTGCGAATCTCCCTTCTGTAGTGGTAAATATTTCGTTGGTGAATGAGTTTATGAATTGCATATGCCGAGATTTCATGCTTTGCAAATGCACGAAACAAGTAGACTAACCACTGCTAATTCCTGGCGAAGCAGTCCTATGCCACAACTTTGTTTTTTCTACAGTGATCAACTGGATCTACAGAACAGTGGCGGATCCAGAGGGGGGCGATTGGGGCGATCGCCCCCCCTAAGAGTCCAAAAAATAATAATTTTTTATATTTAAAATTTAAAAATTTGATATACTATACTGTACTACAGGATAAATGTTATGTGATTATTATTACGCATCTACAGCGCCGGACTGCAGTTTGAATATTTTACCTCTACACGTCCTTGCTTTAATCATGTTCTAAACTTAATAAGTAATTTTAATTCCTTTGACCTTGGACGTCCATGAAATCGCCCCCCGTAAAGTAAAAGTCTAGATCCGCCTCTGCTACAGAATGATGATGATTGATGTTGGCGATGACGATGATGATAATGATGAAGACATTGCTGAGGTGGATATCCTCTAAATTAGTATGTGTTTGGATGTGTGTCATTCTGTTAGCCTCGATTGATGGCTATGTGGCTTTGCAACCAACTCAGTCTCTCGGTTATGTTTCCATGAAGGCGTTTCCCTTCAATTCCTCCTTCGACCAGAGTCTTCTGATTGACTGCAAACGGAAAACAGAAAAAACAAGTCTTCTCCAACAGATCAATCTAGCAAAGTAGGCCTACTCGGAAATTCTAAAGTTCAAAACTGACAGTTTAAAGTCTACTTGTACTAATTACAAATAAAGATTGTTACTCGTGAGTTTCAAATCGGTTGTTTATAAGTAAGAGTATAGTGATGCGATATATGTATACGTCACTTACATTCAGGTAACTAAAGTTACATGTAAGTAATAAGTAAGTAAAACAATCATCCTTACTGTGTGATATCACGTGGTGCACTTTACTTTCGTTTGCCAGGGTGGTGTGTCGTTCTCTGGGCTTCGTCGACGGGTCCTACCTGTCCAACGAAGACGACATCCCAGACGAAATCACGCCACTCCTGAAGGACTTCCGAGGTAACACGACCCTGTGGAACCGCACAAGGGTCGAATGCACAGGTGACGAGGAACACGTGTTCCAGTGCAACATCTCCTCGACGATCGAAGACCTGAACTGCTCCAACGACGAACAACATCCGGTCCTCGTCTCTTGCCACAACGACGACAGTACGCTCCACTTCTCCACGGCCATTTATAGAGCGCCATTACACCTTGTTATGCAAATGGGTCCTTATATTAGGTTATAATTCAGACATTAAGCGAACTTACTCATGCAATTAATTATTGAAACAATCATCCGAATTTATTTGTTTATTAATTCAGCAAAGACAGTTTCCATATGCGCAACCAGTGCTTTTTTCAGCCGGAACGCGCCGGAACGGCGTTCCGGCACCTTTTTTCAGCTACTAAAAATAAGCTTTTTATTTTAATAATACAAACAATAATTTAGTTATTTAATTTAATTTCAGTGTTGAGAAGTGTTTTCAGTGTTTATTGAGACCCCTCCCAATCTCCAATCCCGTTTTCTCGGGATTTTAGTCCTTCTACAATTGTTCAGTTCCGGAACCTATTGTGATCAGTTCCGGAACTGTTCTTTTTAGAAAAAAGCACTGTGCGCAACAGTGACAATTTAATCAAGAAGGCGAAGCTTACTTTACCTTGTCTTTCTTTATATTACTTTGCCCGTTCGTTCCATATCTGTCCTTAGCTTGCCATGCTTTGCATTACCTTAACTGAAATACGTTTCTTGTTGATGTTGTCCACCGGAAGTTCTTCCCGGAATAAAGTTGGACGACGATCCCTCGATGTCGACTCTTCCTCTGATCTTCCACAACAATCGCTGGCAAAGAACCGCCTTCCACGACGACACATCAGCCACGCAAGTTCCAAATTCCAATCTATACGAACCAATCAATTCATTGTGCAGAACAGTTACGAATTACATGACTAGAATACGTTTAGCCTACTTGCATTTCTAACGGTGTGAAGAATGAAAATTACACAGACAGGAAGACAAAACGACATATAGATAGAGAGACAGACACACAGACATGCAAATAGACACGTGACAGGCAGTAAAAGAGACGGACAGAATCACAAGGCAAGAGAATTGTCTGTCTGCCTGTCTTTCTGTCTCATTGACAGACAGACAGACAGACAGACAGACAGACAGACAGACAGACAGACAGACAGACAGACAGACAGACAGACATGCGGACTACAAAGACGTATGACATATAATAAAACAGACAGATGGACAGGTAATGCGACAGAGATAAAGAGCTGCGCACATTTAACTGCACGAATGGTTGATAGAAGTTATTTGTTAGTCGTTGGTGTGTTAAGACAGCGTGGCGTGTGGTCAACTGGGAGTCAGTCCAATGCTTCGCTTCGCTCTGACTATCAATGCAACAGTCATGCTGAGATGTGAGTCGGCGTATCTGTGGACCTTCCGACAGTGCAATGTCTCCGAAATCGATCTCCAAAACTACAGCACTCGTGTGTCGTGCAACCGTTTCAGTAGGACATTCTTTACCTTCTTGAATTGAACAATGATAAACCCAGAAAAAATTATTTCAAACATCGCTGGCTTCTATTTGGTCAGCCTTTAGGCCTACTATTGCGCAAAATCAAGGATATATATCGGGATTCACGTATATGTGGCCAAACCGCCGATTTTGTTTGGACATATCGATGCTGACAATGACACTGATGAATTGTAATTGTAATTAGTAACTTGGCGCCAGTGTCTAATGCACAAGGCATCAACCGATGGCACACCAATACAAAACCACGACGTAAACGGGTCAATGTCTATAAGATTAATCCGCTAAGACACAGAGGCAGCCTGTAGTGGATAAGCAATCTGATAACGCCAATAATGATCCTGATGCTAATCCTAATAGTCCGACTGATATTATTTATTTATTTATGGTCGTAATACTAATAAGCCACGTTTTCAGCGCCTTTCAATCGGCACACAGCGTCACAAACCGCTGAATAAGTCGGTTCATTTATAGACCTCAGTGGACACATTTCTTGCTACTTAGCTCATTTATTGCTCTTCTCATAGTAAGGGATGTCCGCTACTATTACTACCACTACCACTAATAGCAACAGTAATCGCAATCGTAATGAAATAACAATAGTAGGCCTAACAGTAAAATAGCACCAACATTGGCAGCAATAATAATGGAGAACAAACTAACCAATAACAACAATAAGAACAACAATCAGGGCCTATAGGACAGGATTTGGAGGCCCAGGGCCACAACTAATTTTCAAGGCCTTTTTCAATTAAAAATAAAAAAAATTGTGATATAATTTTTTTTTTAAATTTTAATAAACAGGATTTAGTTTATAAAATATCTTTTAAAAACTCAACAGAAAGGTTCAAATCATCCTTCGCATCTTCAAAGCTACAAATTTTTCGATAATGCTTCGATAATTTAAAGTTCTAGCGATATCAGAATTAATGCTTAACATAGCCAATCCATTAAGACGCTGCTGACCCATTGTGGAATGGAGGTAGTTTTTAGTTCTTTCTGGTTACTGAATGATCTCTCGGCATCTGCAGCAGATAGGCCTGTAGGTAACGTCATGAAAATTCTCAAGGAAATAAACACATTTGGAAACAGATCGACCAGATTTCGAGTCACTATTTCTTGTAGTAGATTTTTTGGTGAAAGAGGAAGCTTGAAATTAATTTTGTATAGGCCCTATTTCTTTGAGAAAAATCATTTCTTCGACGAGCTCAG
The DNA here is from genome assembly GCA_963556255.1 of Allolobophora icterica. Lineage (NCBI taxonomy): Eukaryota > Metazoa > Annelida > Clitellata > Crassiclitellata > Lumbricidae > Allolobophora > Allolobophora icterica. Next base: position 16,062,010 of record OY744608.1, read on the forward strand.
GTGATATGTCTTTTAAACGGCTTAAAGTAGGCCTATATCTCGTAGCTGCCTCTTTCAACTGATCATCACTCATAGAATTGAATTGTAATAAAAATTCAAAATTCTCCACGATGCTTGCAATAGCTGAGAATCTTGTTGAAAGACTTTCAGTGAGTGTTGAAAGAATCTTGTTGAAAACTAGGCCCTGATTATAAGAACTATATTAATATTAAAACATTATTTAGGTTTGAGTGTTTGACTTACGACTTACGAGTAACGAGTTACGATAGAGTTTAGACTGTTGAGTGTTGACAACTTTTCAATTTTACAACTAATAACAGACATACGAAAACTTTTTTTACAGTTTGAAATTATTTAACGTCAACGATTTCGTCACGAAATAATTAGAATTTGTATAGCGCTAAATTTCAATGAATAACTCCTTAATTGCGTAATTCCGCATTTCAATAAATAACTCCGTAATTCCGAGGCCCTTTATCAAGTGAGGCCTGGGGCCAAATGGCCCCGGTGGCCCCCCTGTCCTAGGCCCTGACAACAATATACAATAAACTATTTTTTCTTAGTTAAACTAAAACTATTTTCCAACTAAAATAAAATAGTTTAACTAAAGTTGGCAACTGATTTTGAAAATTAGTTAACTAAACTAAAAAAAAGTAGTTAAACTTTTTCCAACTTTTTTCCAACTTTTTACGACAAACATTTTCACAATAACAGAGGTTAAGTGAACTGTAATAATGCAGAGCGTCAATGATAATTTCACCTTCAAACTATGCAATGTGTACTGTTCTAGCATACAGTTACAGGCATACTGTAAGTAGTGTATGAATTTGAAAGCACAGACTGTTAATGCTAAAACCCTGCAGTGTTAAAATGTGTTTTGTTAACAGTGTTCAATAGTCATTGTGGAAAAATAGTTGCATCTTGCTGATTTTTTTAGTTAAACTTTTTAGTTAGCAACTAAAAATGTTTAGTTAAACTATGGTTTTAACTAAACTATTTTATTTTAGTTAAACTTCATCCTTAACTAAAAAATTTTAGTTAAACTAAAAGTTAGCAACTTTTTAGTTAACTATTGCCCATCACTGACAATAAACAATAATAAATAGGGCCTATATAAATTCGTTCATTCAATAACTAATAATCTGTTGTTTAGTAAATCTGCATCGGCGTCTGTGAATGAATTTCAGTGATGAAGACAACGACTATTGTTCTGCGGCCAAAACCCATACAGCATCCTTTGGCTCCTGCTGCTGTTGATGGTGGTGATAATGACGGTGGCAGCCGGGCTGAAACATTGGCACCTGTGTGGAACAAAGAATCGCAGAACGTCATCACTTGTGAGATGTGGACGTGCGCTGGAGCCAAGGTCCGGCTGATGAAACAGGCCTTGACCTTTCCCAACTACGAAGTACTCATCGACCCCTATGACCCGAGCATCAAGTCCAACCGATTCGAGATCTCTCTCCGGTCAGTGACTCTTTGCTCGCATTTAATGTAATATGGTGCAACACAGTAATTGTAATTTACACGTAATCGAGTCCAGAATACCGAGTTGAGATTCTCGAGTATGAAGCGTTTCCACTCTAGCATGGAGTTGTAAACTCTGTTATCAAGTTAAGTTTAGATTCTCCAGCTTCGAATTGACATGCTATCGTATTGAGCCTGAGGTTCTTGATTACCGAGTTTCTACTCGAGTTTCAAATTGAGACAAAATCGAGTAGGCTTATCGAGTTAAAAACGAGCACCGAGTTGAGAACTTGCAGTAGACCTGTATACAAGCCTAGATGTATGCACTAATGAGTGTTTAGGGCGCGTTTGCCTAGACATCGGGTAATGAACAGCTCCAGGTTATTATTCAATTTCTCATGGCATGGTGTAAATGTTAGGAATCATATCTACCTCGGGTATAACCGTATAATAATAATGTTCAATGTTTACGCCACAGAAAGTGTTATTCATCAGACATTTGTGACACCCTGGAAGTCGTCGATAAACGTCAAGCCTCGTTCTGCGGCTGCGAATCACAGAACCTGGGAATTCAGTCCTTCGTCAACGTCACAATGACGTTTGTCGCTCAGAAAAGCCACGTCATCGTAGACATCGTGTTGCGTCGCACTACGTCATGCAGTGACGTTATTTCTCCAACCAATGAACGTCGAACGAGTTTCGAAATCCCAGAAGACATCGGTGCTCTGCGTTTTCTGCAGTTTGACAATTCCTATCACGAGGCGATCATCAAGATTCCTCGACTTGAAGGTAAATGCATTGCATTCCTCCGTTTGTTCGTTCTTTCGTCCTCTCCGTCCGGGTTTATACCATCCTTCCTTCCGCCCGTTTATTTTTCAACCCTTTTGTCCGTTCATCCATCCGTCCTTGCGTCTGTCCATTGATCCTTTTATCTGTCCTTCCTTCTATCCGTCCTGTCTCTCTTCCTTCCTTCCTTCCTTCCTTCCTTCCTTCCTTCCTTCCTTCCTTCCTTCCTTCCTTCCTTCCTTCCTTCCTTCCTTCCTTCCTTCCTTCCTTCCTTCCTTCCTTCCTTCCTTCCTTCCTTCCTACCTTCCTTCCTTCCTTCCTTCCTTCCTTCCATCCTTCCTTCCTTCTTTCCTTCCTTTCTTCCTTCCTTCCTTCCTTCATTCCGTCCGTCCTTCCTTCATTAATTTCTTCCTTCCTTCATTCATTCTGTCCGTCCTTCCAATATTCCGTCCGCCCATTCAAGCTTCCTTCCGTCCACCCATCCTTCCGTCCGTCCTTCCAGTGGCGTCACTATAGGGTTGGTGTCACCCAGTACGGTAGGTCATGGGGTCACTTCCATTAAAAGGTTCAATAAAGTAAATTAGCATGAAGTTTTATAAGCTGGGCTTATGAAAAATGTTTTTGTTGTTATCTGTCATTGTTAATTTTAAAATAACAAATTTCTTCTGAATCTCTGAACATAAATGTTTTTGAGTCACTTTGTCATTTTGGTGTCACCCCTCTGAGGGCGTCACCCAATGCGGCTGGCACCCCCGCATCCCACTAGTGACGCCACTGCGTCCTTCCATCCCTCCGTGCATCCGTTTCTCCGTCTGTCATGTATCTGTTGTTCTTCCAGACACGAATCGATGTCTGTTCGATCATGATCGAGATCGATTGCGTCGCTGTGGAATGGCTTTCGTCGATCGCCAGAAATGCCTCAGCTGCGGATGTTGCTGGACAGACAACGGATGCTACCTACCCAAGTGTTAGTGTGTACGCACGTGTCAAGAGATCTTATGTAGCGCCTTTAAGGAACCTGTCTAAAGGTTCGACTGTCTAGTCAATCTAACAAGCTGTAAACGTGTGCTGAGCGGAGTTGTCGACATAGGACGCTGTCGCAAGGAAAGGTTATTCCAATGGGACGGACACAAAGTGGACGAAGATACCCGTTCTCATGTATTCTGCTAATCTTCGATAATGATATTCATATCCGAACTATAACTATGAATTTTACCGCATTTGCTAACCTACAAGATCGTCAGATTGCTGCTTTAAATGGAAAATATTATGTTGAAAGGCAGTTCCCATATAGATGATTCTGAAACAATGCCTCTGCTGTTGAATCTCTTATAATATTATAGATACGAAGCTTGACTGCCTACAGCAAAGGTGAGAGTGAATGAAATCATTGCAGTGCTGCTAAGCATTAAGTTCTGGCAAGTCATAGGCATAAGTATCTAAAAGTGATTGAAACTGTGCCTTTGATTTCAGACGTGGCTTACATCGGCTGCTTTGACGGCGATCAGGCTCTCGAAGACAATGCTTTCTCTGATCATCAGATGACAATAGACAGCAGCAGCAGTGGAAGAAGAATCGGTTCCGTTCAGTCATGCATCGAATTCTGTGACGACAAAGATTCATCGGCTGCTTTCAACGTACGTCCAACCCACAGAATTATTCTTTACTCAGAGAAAATAATCGTTTAGCGCTAGGTATTGTGTAGTACTGAAATTGTGTACTGACCTTTTATATATGTTACAGGCAATTCGTAAAACCAGGGATTTTGTAAAATCCCTGAAATTTTTAGGTACTTTGTAAAATCCCTGATTCACTCAGGCACTTTACAAAATCCCTGAAAAAACCAGGGATTTTGTAAAATCCCTGAAATCAGACGACGAAAATTTGACAGATTGCCTGAAATGAAAATGACGAACATAATCGAAGTTTATTATGCAAACAAACCCTATTTTCAAGGGATCGACAGTTTAAGATGGTATTTTATTTTCAGTTTAGTTCTCATGTTGTACAACCAGGAATTTTGTAAAATGTCTGACAGTTTAATATGCATGTTCTTATTATATATGTTCTTCCCACCAGTAGGAATGATCGCAATACAGTTATCTGATGTCGCTAACCGTTTCAGGATGTAGTACTGTCTGTTGGTCTTTGTTGTTGTATCCTTCATCGCTTCTTTCAATCAAATCGAAGTACGTTTCCTTCTTCATCAGCGCTGTTTTCTTATCGGCATTGTACATAACAAGCAACTGTTCCATAAATTTTACCTCTGTCATATTATGCTCACTGTCCATTTTGTTTAGAACTGACCTAACCAAAGGATAACCAGAAATGAAATAGTTCTTGCTGGGTTTTAATTTATAGCAAGGGTACTCGTCTGACCACAGTTAATCTCAGCCAATCGGAAAATATTTCGGTCAACTTCTAATTGTTGCGACGGCACATCAAAGAATTATAAGTAAATAGACGATCAAAGTTCTCTGAGTTCTGCGAAACAAATAGGGACAAATTTTTCAAACGGAAAGTGCAGTTGTCGAGCCGTATTGTTTACTAATTTGTGAAGTATCAACAACTTCAATTATCCTGCAACTTCAAAGTCTACTGACTGCAAATTTTTCAAAGGGAAAGTAAAGTTGAGCCGGATTGTTTAATAATTTGTGATGTATCAACAACTTCAATTAATTTGCAACTTCAAAGATAAATTTTTTCAAAGGGAAAGTCAAGTGTCGAAACCATTCGAGTATGTCGTGTGACAACAAAAACTGATGTAGAACTGAACTTAAAATAAAATACCTTCTAAAAATGGTAATCGTTTGAAAGTAAGACTTCTTTGCATAATAAACTGTCAGACATTTTACAAAATTCCTGGTTGTACAACATTAGAACTAAACTGAAAATAAAATACCATCTTAAACTGTCGATCCCTTGAAAATAGGGCTTGTTTGCGTAATAAACTTCGATTATGTTCGTCATTTTCATTTCAGGCAATCTGTCAAATTTTCGTCGTCTGATTTCAGGGATTTTACAAAATCCCTGGTTTTTTCAGGGATTTTGTAAAGTGCCTGAGTGAATCAGGGATTTTATAAAGTACCTAAAAATTTCAGGGATTTTACAAAATCCCTGGTTTTACGAATTGCCTGTAACATATATACATATATATGTAGAGAGCGGGGAAAGGTAAGGAGAGGGGGGAAGTAAGGAAGTGAATAGGGAAGGAGGGAAGGGAGCGAGGGAGGGAGCGAGGGAGCGAGGGAGGGAAGGGAGCGAGAGAGGGAGGGACGGACGGACGGACGGACGGACGGACGGACGGATCAATTTAATGTGAGGGTCCTTCCTGTTTTGCTAAATTAGTCAGTCGCAATCACGTGTTAATAGTAGAAAAACTGTAAATACTCATTTTGAAAGTTCCTCAGTTTAGGACAGAGTGTTAGCGCCATCAAAAGAACAAATGAAACTGATCAGAAACAATTCTGACTTACTTGGATTGCTCTGTCACATAGGAGTGTTTCAGGTTCTTAAAGAGAAGAGGTCAATGATATCCTAATACACGCGTGTTTATACATATAGTCATTTGTTAACGTGTTTGCATAAATAGGGTTCCAGCTGTTACTGTGGGAGAACTGATTGGAAACGTCCTGCTTTGAATAGTCTGGCGGAAGACCTTGGCACTTGCACGCAGGCATCAAATGCCTTTGCATTCCACAGCAGTGAGTCTTCCTTTGCTAACCTCGTCTAAGTATGATACAATTGCCGTATAATACAGTATTATCTCAAAATCAAATAACACGGAGTACCATATGAAGCATGTTGGATATCGTGATCCAAAGACCAGATGATTGAAAGATTTGTGTATATTGTCCGAGGACCATATTACTTTTATTATTCATGTAGGCCTGGTAGTTCTGGCTTACATTAGCTCAAAGACCATTGCCACGTGCATTGGCCCCAAAACCATATCGCTGACTGATTCAAGTACATTGGCCCACAGACCATTCTACTGACTGGTTCACGTAAAATGGCCCAAGACTATATCGCTGAATGATTTCTGTACAATGAAGAAAAACACGAGTGCTTTTCGAAAGTGAGATAGCCCATAAGGAAAAGTACCCTAGTGTTTAACTCTTGTAAATGTTATGTAGTTGCCTAATTTCAATCCGTGACTGCAACACGAACTCGATATACTTAACCTACGAGAGGAACCCATCTAAGTGGTGGCCAGTGATGACGACTTTTGCAACTATTCGAACACCTCTGTTAAATGATGAACGTGTTCGTAATGAACGCTAACATCTGTTAGATAAAATGAAGCTAACGTTCATCACTGGCCACTACTTTTGATAGTTAGTAACCAGCAGTGGCGTAGCTAGGATATTTTGCGCCCGGGGACGAACTATGAATTTAGCGCCCCCTCCCCCCCCCCCCCCGTTTTACTATTTCACATTTTCCACATAATCGAATGGCAATTTTAATTTTTTTAAATTAAATAAAATATGAAAAATACAGACAGTACATGCATGTTTCCCCTTAGTGCTCAATGGGGCGCCAAAATCATACCTAAGAACTTATTTGTAAGTAATGAGGATATAATTGGATATATTTGGGGCGCTAAAATTAAATCTTATGCATTCATTTGTGATAAATTAGTTAAAACTGCATCAAAATTAAGAGTACAATTATTTATCTTAACCCTCATTTTGGCGCCCCCTTCCCTTGGCGCCCGGGGACACATGTCCCCCCCTGCCCCCCCCCTAGCTACGCCACTGGTAACCAGTGAACATAGGAATGTCGTTTGATCAACTCATTCTATAGCGTTGCGGGGACTTCACCGAATGTGCATGGACGTACCACTCCAAGCATTCCTCGGAAACGTCTACCTCGTTTCCGACTCCCCGAAGCTCGTGAACCAAACAGTCACTCTCGTCGCCTTCGTCGAGAACTTCTGGCCTGGCTTCCAGAACCTCAGAGTTACGGTTCACACGGGAAGCGGCGGCGACTATGAACAGCTGAATCGGTTGAAGAGCGACACCGAGCTGCCGAACTGGACGGAACGCATGAGACCCGATTTCTGCTCAAATACCACGAGTCTGTGCACCGTGGCGGGGCGGTATAGTTACAGATCACCTGGAGATTACGTAGCACGTTTTCAGATCGAGGACATATGGGCGAAAACTAAACGCTATTTCTATACGCAGGTTCGCGTTCTTGCCCAGGGGTCAACGGATGCCCTCTTCAGCAACGCCCTCCTCATCAACGATGGCGCGAGTTTGCGTTCATCTCCCGTCAAGTTTGCTCTTCTCGTCGAGAACCCTTCGGCCGATCTGAAGGTCCAGCTGAGTACAGGAGACGGATCGAGCTACGCGATGACCTTCTTGAACCAACACGCACCTGTTCCCAAGTGGATTCAAACAAGAATTGTAGATCATCTTGAATCGGACAGAACCTACATAGCCGTGACTAGAAACATCTTCTACACTCGAGCTGGCACGCATAACGCCGGTGTTGTCATTTCCGATTCGACGCTGACCAATGAAACCGTGACGAAGAGTTCAACGGTGCGTATCGCTGCCCTGGAAAAGTTCGTCGGAGGCGTCTACCTTTTGAACGACGGAGTCTCGTTTACTGGCTACAACGTCACCTTCGCGCTTTTGGTTGAACGACCTTCTCGCAACCTGGCCGTCACGGTCGATATGCGAGACGGAACGGAGGTGAAGGAGCTGCAGCTGGAGCCGAACGGTGATTCGATTCCTGACTGGACGGTGCATCTTCTCAGCCGGTCTTACTCGCCACAGTCCTTGCGACAGTTCTCCGTCGCCGTCATGCGTCACAGCTTCTTCACCGTCGGCGACTACCGCGTTCAGGCGACCCTGACGGACACGCTATCGTTCAACGAATCCATCACGGTTCACTGCGTTGCCCAGATCAAATCGCTGCAGTCGCACATCGGCACCGTCGTCTTCGTCAACTTGATTCAGCAGATGGTGGTCGGCGATGATGCCCGGCTGGTGCTCTGCGTCGAGCGACCGACCCCTCACATGCGTCTGGAGTTCGACCCGGCGGACGAGGTTGCCGCCAAACGGACTGTCGAGCTCAGTCTCAACTACAAGCCGCCCGCTTGGGCGAAGGGCGGGGTGCTTAAAGACTACCCTGGCATCGATAACATCTGTTCCGCAGGTGGCGTATTCATCATACAGCGCTACGTCTCGTGGAAGTACTCCCAGTACAACCCGACCGTGACGATCACGGACGACCTGATGACGGACGTCTCGGAGATGGTAGTCATCAGCGCTCTGGTGAAGATCGTGTCCGTTCACCAAATGGTCGGTCGCGTCTACTTCTTTGTGGAGACGGCGGCTGGATCATTGAACAATCCATCCAGCTTTCTCATCTACCTGGAACGAGTCGCGCACTCCATCGGGATACGCATCGACGCAAACGACGGCTCTGGACCGAAGCTCCTCAACTTCACCAACATCCAGCCGTTCAACATCCTCAACGTCCGGGACAGCTACCAACCGGAAGTCCCGAACGACATCCTCAAGTTCTTCTACGCCGGACTGATCCACAGATACACCCGTCCGAGCAAGTACAGCGTGGAGGTGACGATCTTCAACAAGCGACTGGCGAACGTCTCAGATTGTCTTGTCCTGAGGAACGTGGTCGACGTCAACATCGACCTTCGCGTTACCCTCAGCTTCGGCGGAAGCAGCCGAGAGTCGAAGGTTCGATTCCTGCTCGGCGAACCGTTCAATATATCGTGCGTCGTGGAACTCGACACGATGAACATGTTCATGGCGGTGAAAGCCTTCGCCTGGCGTGTCTTCGAACTGGACGGCGATGATCCAAGTGGTAAACAGGTGGTTGAGGTCACCCACCTGTTGCCGCAGAATGTCTCCAGAAACAACGAGACCCTTGACCTTGACACATTTGTCTTCAACGAATCAGTCTATCGATTCGACGCACAAGTAAGCTTCAGGGTTACGTTCAACGGTTGTTCTTATATAGCGCCACAGTTCATCCATTAAACGATTACTATTTCTTTACTTTCATCGTGTGACCCGGTCTAGTGTTGCCAGATGAATGGGTAGCCAAATAAAAGGAGAACACAGAAAGCCGGAAAGAGGACAAAGGAGGACGCATGTTTCACTCCGGAGTCAGAGGGTCTCCTAAGTAACCAAGAAACGAAGTCACTTTGACCATAGATACATTGTAACATTACTCAGATCATGGACTAGAAACGTCTGGAAAATAGAGCTGCAATTTAAAAAAATAAGTAAGTAGATTAGTTAGGAGAACTTATGGACAACAATTCAGCATGTGTAAAGTCGTTAAAAACGGCCACAAAGTAGTAGACAGTAGCCCAAAACAACAAACATACAAAAGCCGGACATTGTCTAGGTTTTTACTTTTTAGCTTCGTCTGCCGGACAGAGGACATGACGCCAAAAAGAAGGACATGTCCTCTGTCTGCCGGACGTCTGGCAACCCTATGTAACCCAATTCACAAGTTGGAAGGTTATGTTGAGTTGTCCTTTCGTCCGATTGCTGAGGTCGTCTTTGCGCCTCAGTCAAAAGATCCTTGGACCTATTGGAACCACGCTTCAGAGGAGATTCAATACACTGAAGACATGTACACAAGTGTGTACCTGAACGTTTTATGCTTCTACTATAGTCTACTACTACTGCTGCTGCTGCTGCTGCTGCTGCTGCTGCTTCTACTACTACTACTACTACTACTACTACTACTACTACTACTACTACTACTACTACTACTACTACTACTACTACTACTACTACTACTAGGCCTACTACTACTACCACCACCACCACCACCACCACCACCACTACTACTACTACTACTACTACTACTACTACCACTACCACTACCACTACCACTACCACTACCACTACCACTACCACTACCACTACCACTACCACTACCACTACTACTACTACTACTACTACTACTACTACTACTACTACTACTACTACTACTACTACTACTACTACTACTACTACTACTACTACTATGAACGTACGTTAACTATTGCGGCCCTAATACTTTCATTGATGTTACTGTTATAGCAGAAACGCTGACTAGAGTAAGTATTCATCAGTAGCCGGACTGCATCGTTCACTGAACGACGAACGCTTTTACGGAATGGACGGTCGATGTCACAGACCTCTCAGTCTCTGACCATGGCAGGCCTTATAGTTAAGAACTGCTGCAATGTAGCTTAGATTTCGACCAGTACCACTTCACATAGACAAGCCTGTTTATCTAATTTATAGAATGCTAGGACACATGATTTTGAATCACTGAAGTGTAGCCTAAATAGCTATGACTGTTTCCTGTAAACGTTGTTGATGTTGTCTTGTTGTTCTAGGTAACAACGTATGGCTACAGAACGTACGCCTACTTCTCAGTTGTGTCGTATGTTGAGTTCATGGGAAGTCGGCTCATGGCTGAAATTGACGGACCTCGCATCCAGAAAACAAGTAAGCAGTACAGCCAATTAGTTAGTCATGAATGGCCGTTTATCGATCACTTAGTCAAAAGATCGATAGACCCCTGATAAACTGACAGATCACACAATCGATCTCCATGGCCGAAAATAATCGATAGGGCTTAATGATTAGGTCAGAAGTCAACCACCCCAGTCTTCTTCGGAAGGTTAAGGGTCTGACCAGTGTTACTCATCCCTGGAAATTTTCAAGCGGTTACCTTTCGAAAGCCTTCGGTACGATTTTCATGATACGCTCTAAAAGCTTTGACGGCGAGAGCTCCACGTCTGATCCGAAACAGCCGATAGTCCTCCAGCGGGATCAAACTGTTGAGTCCCCGTCGCATTTGGCGCGGTCCGATTTTGCGCAACAACTAAGTCAGATGGGCCGATATAAAAAGAAGTGTTTCATAATTGATGTAATAATAGGCCTTTATTCTCTAAATTTCAGCCATTTTGGGCAATAGCTAAGTCACGTGGACCGATAGTTAAGCCACACTGGTCGCTTATAGTTAAGCCATGTTGGCTGATAGATAGTATTAGATACACGGATGCAAATTGTTAGTTGCAAGCGGTGCATAGCCTGCACTGATGCTGGTCTTGGACTGTCTCTGTGACACAGCTGTTGACTCAATGGTCGTCTTGAACGCTAATAAGTCGGGCGATTGGACGGTCAGTCCGGACAAACTACACGAAAACATACGTTTCACGTGGTACTGTTTACGCCAGGGAGAACTTCTGCCTCCAGACCCGCTTCAGTATCGACCGAAAATCAGTAAGTATCATCTGTGTATCTTATGTGTATCATCTGTGTCTTATCTGTGTATCATCTGTGTACGGCTCAGTTGGATGTATAGGTCGATACGTAGGCTAGACAAGAGAAACAATCTATCAACATTTTCTACTCTTTTAGTTGATTGTAATGTTAAGTAAAACTTATTGATTGGAACAGGAAGGGCAACTCGAGCCGAGGGTAAGGCAAGGCAAAGTGAGGTTGGATTAATGATAAGGTATATCAATGCAAGGCAAAATAATATAATGTAGAGCGTGGTATGATTAACTAAGGTAAGGTGTAGCATGGTAAGATATGGTATGGTAAAATGAGGTATGATAAAGTAAGGTATGTCATTTCAATGCGAAGTAATATAATGCAAAGTACGGTAAGGTAAGCATGTCAATTCAAGGCAAAGTGATGTAAAGTAAAATGAAAGATAAGGTAGTGTGTGGTACTTCGATTCAAGGCAGAGCAAGGTAATTTAAGGTATAGTAGCGTAATATAAAGTAAGGTCGGGTAAGATATGGATCCGCAGTTGAACTGACCATTGTAATGATCAGCTTCTGAAGTTAATTCCAGGCAATGCCTTTGTTGTCTTGCGTTCGTCTTCCAGAGACAGGTGGCTGTTTCCGTGACGGTATGCTGCTTGAGGTTCGTGAACCGATCTTCGAGTTCAACTCTCGAGCGTTGACCTACAGCACAATCCCCGTCGACTTCTACATCCACCTGTTCGTCAGCAAGCCAGGTCGAGCAACGGCCAACGACACCCTGACCGTCCGCCTCCAGGGCATGATCGGACCGCCCAACATCATCATCGTCTGTCACCGGAACTGCGATCGCCAGGTCAACGCCTCCGACGTCGTCTCCCTGTCTGCCTACTGCATCAACTGCCCCAACGGAGAGCAGCTCACCTACGTCTGGGATGTCAGGCCCCTCACCAGTCTAGCCGCCGTCCAGTTCTTCGACTGGGATCGGTATTCGCCGACCGGGAAGGGGAAGTACTTCCTCGAAATCAAGGCCGGGACTTTTAATACGAACCGAGCGGACGACTCGTATCTCGTCACCGTTACCGGTCAGTGACTGACATTAGCTAGTAACTTCTATCGCGCCGGTGTCTAGTGCAAAAGGCATCGGCGCCTCTGCTTGGTCTATACCGCGAGAGGCGCTTTATAGATGTCCACATGATATATTAAATACAATACAATACAAGGCTTTAACCGATGGCGCACCAAAACCAAGCCGTAATCAGGTCAATATCCGAAAGATCAGTCTGCTATACAGTGGAAAGGCAGCCTATGTACTGTTTGACATTTTGTGTAGCGCCTTTTATGACCGGAAACGTTACCAATCGGTCTATTATCTCGACAGGATCTAATCGTTTCTTAGAATTTCTGTAGCGCCGCTGTATTAATGCAGAGGGCGTCGCTCATCGATGCTCCGGAAGAAATCCGCAATATGGTCATAAATGTTTACAAAGGGGTCATCCCAGTAAGATAAAGGGGCAGACCATCAGATCATAAGTCCACAAGGCCATAAGTCCATAAGACCATAAGACCATAAGTCCATTATACCATAAGACCATAAGTCCATTATACCATAAGACCATAAGTCCATTAGACCATAAGACCATAAGTCCATAAGACCATAAGTCAGTAAGTCCACAGGACCATAAGTCCATAAGTCCATAAGACTTTAAGAACGTTTAAAGAAGAACAACAAACCGAGACAAAGCAACGAAAACGAAAAGACTTCAAGCGCTCGCATGTGCTTGCAGATCGTTTAAGTGTATTCTAGAACCTTGGCTCAGTCACATAATTTATATAACGCCTTTTAAGGATCTGTCTTAAGCGACAGGTTCGGAATGCAGACCAGCTGACACACCACCATCGAGTTCAACGGACACACGTTTGTCGGACCCTCGCCATCTCCGCTCGTTCTAATTAAATCGTCGGCCACCCTTGCTCCTTTGTAGAGCGAGTGCCTCTTATGATGGCCCCAATTTCTGACGCTCGTATTTAACCTCTGCTGGGGTTCGATTTTCGGCATGACTTAGCACTATACCTATGAACAGAACTGCACGAAAACATATGGTGTATAATCTGGAGCTGTGCCTAACGCCTATGCTGTGCTATGACACCATGAGGTACATAAGGAAAGTGTCATAGTTTGTTTTAGAGTCATTCACAGCTCAGTGGTCGGTCTGCCTTGAAGTCGAGTAGGAAGACCTTTCAGTGTACTTAATAGGCCGAACAAGATCATCCTGAGGCGTGGTGGTCTATTCGGTAGAGCGCTGTATCAGTAATACATCGACTGCGGGTTTGAGCCAAGAGCGTGTAACGCCGCCCTGAACAAGTTGTTCACGCATCCTTGTTTTGTACCCTAAATTCATACTTACTCACTTTTCGAGCTTGATAAGTTTATTAAATAGATTACATATGCGTGTATCGTTGTAGTGATGCTACAAGGGAGAGGTTTATCAGGGAATGCAACGAACACTTTGACGATTGGGAGGCCAGTACAGAATCCAGCGAAGCCGAAGAGTCACGACAAGAGCCACGGTCATATAAAGAATTGATCTTAACGACACTCCAGCCCCTCATCCTCTGCCACGAGGGCGAGTGTCTTACGCTAAACTACATCTGAACTGTCTTAGTACCTGAATTAATTAATTAATTAACGCTGATTTGAGGATTTCGATTTGAACGCCACAAAAACTGCGTCAGCCTTGTAATCTTCTCATCATCATCATCTTCTTCCTTTTAATGATGAATGAATGATAACGACGACGATTATGATGATGATAATGATGATGGCTGATGACTTAGTAAATCGTCCATGAGACTCTTTGCTATTGACCTGCGCTGTACGGATGACATGATGATGATGATTGTGATGATGATGATGATGATGATGATGATGATGATGATGATGATGATGATGATGATGATGATGATGATGATGATGATGATGATGATGATGATGATGATGATGATGATGATGATGATGATGATGATGATGATGATGATGATGATGATGATGATGATGATGATGATGATGATGATGATGATGATGATGATGATGATGATGATGATGATGATGATGATGATGATGATGATGATGATGATGATGATGATGATGATGATGATGATGATGATGATGATGATGATGATGATGATGATGATGATGATGATGATGATGATGATGATGACGACAACGATGACAGTGATGATGACGAAACAGCTTGATCTACAAAACTCAATATCTCCTACACGCTCAGTCGTCCTTAGGGCACAATGAAATTCTTTACTCCTTGCTATTTAGCCGGTAAGCCTTTTAATCATTTGCGTTAGCTTGATTACCAGTAACCATTAATTTGCACATACGTTCCTCTGTTGCCAGGCAGTATAATTTACCACAGGCATATAAGCTGGGAAGTAAACGACACGCCGTGGAATGCGACGGCTTTGTGTCCGGACCCTGGCACTCGTTCATTGCCGACTATTTTACACAATTTGTTAGATTTTTATAAGATGCAGGCAGAATGATACAGTTGATGTCTGATAAAAAAAAACACTTTAGGCCGTGGAAGGCGATCTTTTCCCATGCATCGGTTTATTCAAACTAGAACTAACTGCGCCCAAGTCCAATGGAAAGCGATTCACAAAGTCCTGAAGTTATTGAAAAATTAAAAACTTTAGCAAATACAAAGCGTATAAAAGATGCAATTGGTAGATCCACTAAATTCTGTCACTAACAGACTAATAGAGTGTCAAATGCATGTTGTAGACCAATAATTTATATATGGATATGTATATCAGTTATTCTTCATTTAATGATCAGATTGAAAAATTAGTCCGGAAGATTGCTTTGAGCTCCAAAACATCCACCGTTTGAAGTATTCATGTAGAACTTTCAGAAGATCTTACCAAAAGCATCTGTTAATAGCAAGCATTTGGAGTGAAGAAAAAAAGCGGCTCTGAAACCCCGTCCGTTGGGCCTACAGTTGATCTTCAGTAGCTGCCACTTGTGGCACAACGTGGTCCCCTATGGACCCAGTGGACGTGGCTCTCAGAGGAGGATGGTGGTGGGGAAGGGATGGAAGGACGCGTTGGTGATGGACTTGCGTTAGTATTCTTCTCCCTCTTCGCCTTCCGCCACAACTGAGTCGATGCCGACCTCCTCATAATCCCGCTCGAGGGCACCCATGTCCTCCCTGGCCTCGGCGAACTCTCCCTCCTCCATTCCCTCTCCCACGTACCAGTGCACGAACGCTCTCTTGGCGTACATCAGGTCGAACTTGTGGTCGAGCCTCGCCCACGCCTCAGCGATGGCCGTCGTATTGCTGAGCATGCAGACGGCCCTCTGGACCTTGGCCAGGTCCCCGCCGGGTACAGCTGTAGGCGGCTGGTAGTTGATGCCGACCTTGAACCCGGTGGGACACCAGTCGACGAACTGGATCGTTCTCTTCGTCTTGATCGTTGCAATGGCCTGGTTGACGTCCTTCGGAACGACATCCCCGCGATACAGCAGGCAGCAGGCCATGTACTTCCCATGCCGTGGATCACACTTTACCATCTGGTTCGCCGGTTCGAAGCAGGCGTTCGTGATCTCCGCCACGGTCAGCTGCTCGTGGTAGGCCTTCTCGGACGAGATGACCGGGGCGTAGGTGGCCAGAGGGAAGTGGATACGGGGGTAGGGCACAAGATTCGTCTGGAACTCCGTCAGATCGACGTTTAAGGCTCCGTCGAAGCGCAGGGAAGCCGTGATGGAACTGACGACCTGGGCGATCAGGCGGTTGAGGTTCGTGTAGGTCGGACGATCGATGTCGAGGTTTCGACGGCAGATGTCGTAGATTGCCTCGTTGTCGACCATGAAGGCGCAGTCGGAGTGCTCCAGGGTCGTATGGGTCGTCAGGATCGAGTTGTACGGCTCGACGACTGCAGTTGAGATCTGTGGAGCTGGATAGATGGAGAACTCCAGCTTGGATTTCTTGCCGTAGTCGACGCTGAGACGCTCCATGAGCAGCGAGGTAAATCCGGATCCGGTTCCACCGCCGAAGCTGTGGAAGATGAGGAAGCCCTGGAGGCCGGTGCACTGGTCGGCCAGCTTCCGGATGCGGTCGAGAACGAGGTCGATGATTTCTTTGCCGATGGTGTAGTGGCCGCGGGCGTAGTTGTTGGCGGCATCCTCCTTTCCGGTGATCAGCTGCTCCGGGTGAAAGAGCTGGCGGTAGGCGCCGGATCGCACTTCATCTGGAAACATCGAATCATCCATTAACAGATCGATGGATGAAAGAACTGATTGATTGATTGATTGATTGATTGATTGATTGATTGATTGATTGATTGATTGATTGATTGATTGATTGATTGATTGATTGATTGATTGATTGATTGATTGATTGATTGATTGATTGATTGATTGATTGATTGATTGGATGGATTGGATGGATTGATATATGGATGGATGGATCGATTGGTGGATGGATGGATGGATGGATGGATGGATGGATGGATGGATGGATGGATGGATGGATGGATGGATGGATGGATGGATGGATGGATGGAGGGATGGAGGGATGGAGGGATGGATGGATGGATGGATGGATGGATGGATGGGTGGATGGATGGGTGGATGGATGGATGGATGGATGGATGGATGGATGGATGGATGGATGGATGGATGGATGGATGGATGGATGGGTGGGTGGGTGGGTGGGTGGGTGGGTGGGTGGATGGATGGATGGATGGATGGATGGATGGATGGATGGATGGATGGATGGATGGATGGATGGATGGATGGATGAACTGATGTGATAGTCAACTTGCCTACGACGGTAGGTTCGAGGTCCACAAAGACTGCCCTGGGAACGTGTTTCCCAGCCCCAGTCTCAGCGAAGAAGGTGTTGAACGAGTCATCTGCTCCTCCGAACGTCTTATCCGATGGCATCTGACCGTCTGGCTGGATTCCGTGTTCCATGCAGTACAACTCCCAGCATGCATTGCCAATCTGAACTCCGGCCTGACCCACATGAACGCTGATGCACTCGCGCTACACAAAAAACAGTCGTCATTTAATGAGGTCAACTCATTCACATAAGTGATAACATTCCGGGGAAAAACTTTGGTTGGAAAGTGTGTGTGTGTAGGCCTACCAAATTTCGCATCGTTTCCCCTTCGCGACTATTAAATTATTATAATGGCACCGTTTATGCGCCATGTCAAATAATAGTAACAGTAATAAAAATAATAATCATAGTAATAATAGTAAAAATGAAGATGAATATCATTATCAAGCGCGGTAGGCCTAATTGTTTTGAGTAGTGAGGGCTCAAGCGAAGGCCTTCCTCCGAGAAAATAACAATAATGGGAAGTTTTTCTATTGGCTTGAAAAGTGGGTATTATGGTACCCTCCAGTCCATAAAGTGGGGGTTACGGTTACCCCTCGTGTCCCAGAAAATAACGCCTATGATGCCAGTGAATTATTAGAGGCATCCGAAAGACGGATAAAAGACGTTATTTGCATGCTATTGCCTCTGCTATAAAGCACTTACTTCAGCTAGGAAGTAAACGATCCTTGTTGCGAGGAATTGGACCCTCCAGACCTCCTCTTCCACTTACCTCCCTCGCCGCTTCAATTCTAAACACAATCAACCGTAGCCATCTGTCTACCCCTCCTGACCCCTTTAGGTCTTTACCTGGAACCGATTTTCACCCTATATACCTGCCTATCGATTCTGTTTTGACTAAGCCCCTGTGAATAAGCTTGTTCCTGAGATTTCCCAGTTTTTCTGGGCGCTGTATAAATCTCGAGATTACGATGAGGCTACAAAATCATGACGATTAACCTTCATTGGTAAAATTAGCCTAACTTTGCGACATTTGAAGAACTGGTTATGGTGTAATAGTTGGAGTTCATGGCAGCAAAGCCAAGCAGGCGGCGTGGAAGAGACAACTGCCTGCTGTTATCTTGTGATTCATAGGCATTCGTAATCATCGGGAAATGGTACCCCTCAGCCTTCCATCACGATACACGGATTTCGCTGCGCATCAGCTTGCTTAGCTCAGCTACTGTTTAACGACGCTGTATCAGTACACAAAGATAATTAGCACATCCCTACTACTTTATTCTTTATCCTTTCTGTCTTATGGACTGATCTTCTAGCCATTTGTCTTCATTGTGGCTTGATTTTGGTGCGCCATCAATTGATGCCTTGTGCATTAGAAAACGGCGCAATAAAAGGTACTAATTAAGATAACAATAACAAATTTATCCAGGCTAGTGACTAGCACAATAGGCCTACGGCAGTCGTGGGGTTCCAACTGGCCTTCATCACCGATCCGGCGTATATAGAACCTAATTATAGCCCAGAGGCTGGGAGAACGCAGATGAGCGAACAGTGCCACGAGAAGCCTAGTGTTCGCTTGGCATTAACGCTGTTCGCACACGGCAGAAAAGAAGCTACGAGGAGCAACATCTGCAGCAGTAACCATTGACAGGGCCGAACAGCTGCAGCTGGATAAAGACTGAAGCTGTACGAGCTGTGTACTAGTAAGCTTAGTCAGTAGCCAGACGTTCTGCTCTGCTTTGGACGATTCTGATCCTATGAGCAGTTATAAACACAAGTCGAAAATAGACCAACCGACGATTGGAAGGACAGACAGACGGACAGTTAGACTGACTAACTGAATAGCCGTCAGTAACGGAGTGGTTGACTGACTGATTGACTGACTGACTGACTGGCTGGCTGGCTGGCTGGCTGGCTGGCTGGCTGGCTGGCTGGCTGGCTGGCTGGCTGGCTGGCTGGCTGGCTGACTGACTGACTGACTGAGTCTGATTCTATTCGGGAATCAGCCTCTCCCTCCCTTCGTCCATTGAACCGTTATCCCGCCATTCTGTATTGAATTGACTGCTTTTTCTGACGCAGTTATAGCTACATTGGTTCCAGCATACGTCCCATGCACGCGCGGATGCCAGTTTGCATGCCGATGGTGGCTTATTTTAATCTAGGCCTAGCATGGCCTGTACACGGGAACCTCAATTGGTGTGGCACCCATTCAATCTCATCTATGTATTTGGTGACGCTTAAATAGAGGAATAGGCTACAGGAAAATAGGCCTACTTCTAATCTGTATTCGCTATATATGCCTACAGGTCGTGGCCATGGGAAGTTTCATCCTGTGCTACATTGGTATATATGTACATATATACATATATACATATATATATATATATATATATATATATATATAAGTGCTGGTTACATAGATACATATATATACATACATATATATATGTATGTATGTATGTATGTAACCAGCGCTTATGACGATTATCGCTCAGTCATCTTTATCCACGTGTACGTCTACCTTTCTCTGCTATAGTTTACAACTCCAGTGGACGTCTTCGTACAGATATTTCCAATAGTTAATAGGGTCTTTAAATTAACCGGATATTGTTCTTTCTCTTGGCAAACCGTCTGACTTGACGCAGCGCTTGCGAAATCTGCTATAATTAGATAAGTGGTTGTTCTACGAGGCTTACCATGATGACTGGTAGATGCTTGGCTTTTCCTCCACTGGAATTCCTTGAGCTTTCGTTCGATCCTCTCACACCAGACTACAACGCGTCCTCAGCGAGCGGAAACTGTTTCTAGAATGTACGCCGCACGCCTCGCTTTTATAGGGAAGACGTCAGCCGACGCTCCACCTCACGCAACCCCCTCCCAACTTCATCCTAGATTCCCAGAGCCAAGACTGGCTGCAGGGAACTCATCAGTACTTCTGCAGCAGACTCTTGGGATGGCGCGTGTCTGATGCAAACCCCCCCCCCCAACCCACCCACAGGTGGCTGAGTCAGACACAAATAGAGGCTATTTTGCGGCGCTCGACCCAGGAGAAAGATTCATCTGTGGCTTCCTCGAGACATGTCTGATGCTGATTCTGTTAAACTGGGTCAGTGTGGGTCCAATTATAGACCGAAACTGCAAAATGAAATCCATGTCATGCGCAATACCGTTACATATAATTTATACGTACGTACAAACATTCATATACACAATAATAAACATACGTAATACGTACATAATGCATACATAATACATACATACATACGTGAGTGCATACATACATATATATACATACATGCATACACATACATATATGCATACATACATACATAGATACATACACACATACATACGTAATACATACATAATACATACGTTCGTGCAGACATACATACATACATACATACATACTTATGTACATTGTACATACATACATGCAAATATACATTCATGCCTACATGCATACATATATACATACATACATCATTGAACATATATGCCTACATAAGTATATGCATTGATACATACATACTTACACACAGACTTACATACATATATATTTAAATTCGTGTTTATATAAGCACATACATACATATCTAAAACATACACAATACTAGTATCCATACATAACCCATACATAAATA
>OY744608.1:16088026-16185526 GCA_963556255.1 Allolobophora icterica
ATCTTTGTCCAACTTCTCGAATCGCAGACCCAGACGACGGATCTCTTCCGAAGTAACTGCAGCAGATCCAGACAACGAACAACATCCAATCTACATCTAGGGCCTATCTGTACGTATACGTCGGCAAACCCTACGCACGCACATACATAGCTACATACATGCGTACATATATATACACACACATACATACTTACATACGCACGCATACATAAATACAAACACACATACATACATACACACATATACACATACATACATACATACATACATACATACATACATACATACATACATACATACATACATACATACATACATACATACATACATACATACATACATACATACATACACACCTACATACAAATACACACACACGCATACATAAATACACATATACATCATGAACGCATACGTGCATACATATATACATACAAGCATACACACACAACACATATATGCGTACTAATTGCTGTTCGTACATATATACATGTGCATACATGCATAGGAACACATGTACATAAATACATACATACGTACATCGATAAATACATACATACATACACACACATGCATATTAAATAAATATACATTCATACATTCTTACGTACGTCATACATACGTACGTACATACATACATACATACATACATACATACATACATGCATACATACATACATACATACAGTGGTGTGAAAATTATTAGAATCAAGCACGAAAATGTGATTATTTTTACTTTTTTTTCTTTTAAGTCAGAAACTGTCAAGATCAGTCAACATTTAGTATGTATGTATGTATGTATGTATGTATGTATGTATGTATGCATGCATGTATGTATGCATGCATGTATGTATGTATGTATGTATGTATGTATGTATGTATGTATCTATGTATATATGTATGTATGTATGTATGTATGTATCTATGTATATATGTATGTATGTATGTATGTATGTATGTATGTATGTATGTATGTATGTATGTATCTATGTATGTATGTATGTATGTTTGTATGTATGTATGTATGTAACTATGTATGTATGTATGTATGTATGTATGTATGTATGTATGTATGTATGTACGGATGTCGGTACAGTAGTCATTGTTTAGAGAGCTCGGCATGTAACGTATGTACCTCTCGACAGAATATACTGTTCTGAACTAATATTCGAGTCTTGCTATGCCGTTACTTCACTGATAAAGACAAAGCATTCCGCCGTGATAGCCGTTTCTGAGAGAGACCAGCCAGTGGAGTCTAAAAAGAACATGGAAAGAACGGTCACCACTTTCCGGCTGCGCACACCACGACTCATCGCCCTCTTCCAGGCCTACTTGGCTGAGCGTCCCTGGATCGCGGCCATCGAGGGCCTGGAAGCAAAAGAGGCCTTTGAGGAATTCTATTACCTATTCAAGACCAGCTACGATGCTTACTTCCCTCTTAGATCGATCACGATAAAGAAAAGAGAACCTTCTTACTTGACGCCTATTGTCAAGTATCTTCTACGAAAAAGAAATAGGCTAAATAGACAAAACCGAACTGAAGCTGCATCGGCCTTAGCTGGCAGAATTAACAAAATAATTGCCGACCACAATGCAAAAACATTTGGCAAGCTCAGGCGTGGTTCCAGGGAGTTGTGGGCTGAAGTGAACAGGCTGCGAGGGTCTGGTCGCGGCCTGGCCGCCACCCCCGATAACATTACAGCTGACTCCCTGAACTTACATTACGGGTCTATATCCGATGATCAACATTACGTCCGACCTCGGCCTAAGGCTACAGCCGTCGGAAGTGACGACCTGTTCATCGAAGAATACTCTGTCTTCCGCATGCTGGAGGCTGCCGGAAGGACCTCAGCTGGACCTGACGGAGTGCCACCTTGGCTATTAAGTAGAACCGCTGCGGCTATGGCACAGCCAATCGCGGCTCTCTTCAACCTTTCCATTGGAGCAGCGTATATTCCTCCTCAGTGGAAGATTAGTTGCATCACTCCTGTCCCAAAGGTTTCCCGCCCGAAGACGGAGGCCGATTACAGGCCAATCTCAATCACTTCAGTCCTCTGTCGTATACTTGAGCGGATCGTGGTGCGCAAGTATTTCTATCCGATGTTGACGTACGAACAGAACAACCGCGACTTTCAAGATCAATATGCGTTTCGGCCCACCGGGTCTACTACTGCCGCACTTAGTTCATTAACGCATCAACTCACTGAAATGCTGACGTCCAGCCCCTATGTACATCTGATAGCGCTGGATTTTTCAAAAGCATTTGATACGGTGAGGCATGACTATCTGGCTGAACAGATGGCGGACTTACCCATTCCCGACGTTGCTTACAATTGGATCATTGCGGCCCTCCACCAACGACAACATTACACTAAGTTTAAAGGAATTACCTCTACGGCGATTGAAATCAACTGCAGTATTGTCCAGGGATCAGGAACCGGTCCGATACTGTTCCTTACAGCAATATCCAAACTTAAACCTAAACATCCAACTAACCGGATACTCAAGTACGCTGACGATACCTATCTCCTGGTTCCTGCTGCCAATAGCAACCTGATAAACTCGGAAATCAGGCACATCGAGATCTGGGCTGCGAGATGTAATCTAAAGCTTAACCAAACAAAGACCCAGGAAATGGTTGTCCGTAAGCCGAGAAGAAAACTGAATGAAAACCAGCCGATGGAGATTCCTGGTCTTTCCAGAGTCAGAATCATGAAGATCTTGGGTGTCACGCTCTCCGATGACTTCTGCTTTGACGTGCATGTTGACAATCTATGCACTGGTGCAAGACAATCAATGTATGCTTTACGGATCCTGACTACTCATGGACTACTTGGCCCCTCAATGTACGATGTGGTGACAGCTACCACAGTGGCGAGGATGACGTACGCTGCGTCCGCTTGGTGGGGTTATGTGGGGCAGAGGGGACGTGAGAGACTACAGGCAATATTTAGGAGACTGATTAAAGCTGGTTATCTTCCTGTGGACTACCCTAGATTCGAACAATTGATCCGTACTGCTGATTCTAAACTTTTCACGACCGTCCTTACATGTCCTACACATGTGCTTCATGTGCTATTACCTCCTGTTAAGCATACGGGTTATACTTTGCGATCCCGTGTTCATAATCGGGTTCTCCCGACTGCTGACAGTCTAGCTCGTAAATCTTTCATAATTAGGATGATTTTCACCGGAATATAGGCCTTAGTACTTTAATCTGGACGTGATATACATGTGTAAACCAAAATGCGGTTAGCAGTTGGATTAATAAAGGATATACTTACTTACTTACTTACTTACTTACTTACTGTACATACGTTACATGCCGAGCTCATACATACATACATACATACATACATAAATACATACATACATAAATACATACATAAATACATACATACATAAATACATACATACATACATACATACATACATACATACATACATACATACATACATACATACATACTAAATGTTGACTGATCTTTACAGTTTCTGACTTAAAAGAAAAAAAGTAAAAATAATCACATTTTCGTGCTTGATTCTAATAATTTTCACACCACTGTACATGCATACATACATGCATACATACATACATACATAAGACCGATCAACTGTTCGATATACCGTTTCGATCATTTTATTAAAAATCTACCTATTACTTCTATGTGTATTGTATCTGCAAAGTAGACTGCTTTAAGCTTTAAAAGTATTTCTAACAAGTGCAGTAACAGCTGAATTGGGTTAAGTAGACAATGAGTTGACGGAGTAAAGCTAAGACGTTTGATTCATCCAAGGCACAGAACTCGCATGCATAATATTTAGGCAGCGGCTTTATAGTTTCTACAGAAGAAGTTGACGGGGTCGACTTACAGTTTGCAGACAATCCGAGTCGAGAGTCTCTTTTTCCACCCGCCGCTCCCTAAACAGGAAATCACATAAGTACTACAACACATAAAACTATGTTACAACGGTTGCCACAGTTTGGCTGAGTATCACTTAAGCTGTGGTCATGCACCAGGGCCATCATGCGTCAGTAGCCTCTGGTCTATGGATTGCATCTATGTCATGCAGTGCCACCGATTGGTGCATCATGAGAATATGGCACTGTAGAAATTCTCAGATTAAGCCAGATATTATTACAGTGGTTTTATATAGCACCCCTTCAAGATTATCTACTCAGATAATTATGTCATGACACATCGGAACTCGTATTCTAATCCTAACATAGGCTAGGGGGATTCACGCAACAAACTCAACCGTAACTATTTGCCATTTCAAAAGTTTCTATACAGTCGACTTACCATTTTGTCCAAAAAGGAAATCGCGCAGAGATCAAATTCACGAACAGCTGACCAATCTATTTGCGTCGAAAGAACTATCGAGAAATTGGCGCAAATAATTTGAAGTCCTTGACTGCCATTAATTTTAAGAAAACATCCGTCGTTAATGGCAACGGCAATCTAGGTGCATGATTATGACGTCACAATTACATTTCTAAACCTCATTATAGGCCTTTAATTATACGAACAAGAAAGATCAACTTTTCTCCATCTCAGAATTTGGACAGAACTCGGCAGCTGGTGTCCTTTGCGAGCCTCGCAATCTGCGTACCATACGAAACTTTTATTTAAGCTGAGAAGTTGGGCGAAACGATTTTTCATCGGCTTTTTTATGCTTGCTCAACTGGGTGCCTAAGGCAACCGAGCATTGGTTCGTAAGGGGAGCCTTGGATGCATATGGCTGAACGTAGTAGCCTGCTTGAATCCACTATAATCGCTTCGTGTTCGATCCATACCAGCGGAGTACTTATACCGTGAACTCGTTTTAAGCGCCAGGTCACAATTACGCAGATCTCCCCTGTGACCTGCGGGGCTAAACACGTAGGCCCTAATGCTTAATAAACCCCATCCGCTGTTTAGCGCTGGTTTCTGTTTGATGCTGGGTCTGATATATTGCTGCTATACGTAGATGACTGGTACCAGCGAGTAGGTTACATGCTACGACTGCATCACATAGACTTGAGAGACGAAGCAGAGAGTTCAAATCGCGTTCAAGCAGTGTAAACTGTATAGTTAATAATAATAATAATAATAATAATAATAATAATAATAATAATAATAATAATAATAATAATAATAATAATAATAATAATAATAAGACGATTTATATAGCGCCGTAGCACAGCCGAGGCCGAAGAAAAGGGCGCTGTACATAAGTTACAAAAGTTGGCAGTCGTATGAAAGTTTAAAAAGATATGTCTTCAGCTGTGATTTAAATGACTCCAGCGATGGTGCATTCCTAACGTGGTCAGGAAGATTGTTCCACGCAGTGGGTCCCGTGACAGCGAAGGAAGAGTCGCCAAGTCTCGTAGAAGACCGCGGTACTTGTAATTGATTTTTTGTTGACGATCGTAGTTAGGGATATGCTTATTTTTGAGGCTAGAAGAAACACGGAAGTATGATATTTTTCCTAAGCTAAAAAAGCGTTAAATTGTGCAAATAAATGCCACCGGTGGGGACACGATTTGTACAGATTGAACGTCCTTAGCGTTTGCAAGGACTTTTACGTTAGTTGCATAATTTGCTCCTCATTGAAAGTGACCTGCATAAAGCAGCCGATTTGTTAGAGCGCTCGTCTCTTAATGTTTCGGGACCTAAAGTAACTCAGAGCAAGTCGACCCTTCACTCACAATTGCTAAAAGCGCCATCGATTTGTGCTTACACATCATTAGATAGTGGTGTTTAAAAAATGCGTAATAATTATTAATTAATGATAATTTCGTGCCTTGAAGCGAAATATGTCTTTCTATCTTTCACTTGGATTCGTACACTGAAATTCTCGAAGGCTTTGGCTGTGAGAGAATCGAGGTACCGCATCTGGCTGGCTTCCCTGTTGCTAAACAAATGGTCACATTCGATTCTCAACGGCATTGGCAGAAGTTTCGGCTCTGGTTTAACTTTACTTCCATGCGCAACTAAATGAACGCAACAGTCTATACCCTGTTGCTGCCATTGCACAGTACTTTGTTATCTGCGAGTGACCTTAAAGTGTCGGACAAAGCATACTAAATTCGTATGTAGGGAATGGAAGGGAGGAGTGAGAAGGAAGGGAGAGGGAAAGAGGAGGTTATTGATTCCCATCATTTTGTGGGGGCAATTGGGGCAAAGTTATATGCCCTTGGCTGCATCTTTGTTTGTTGTGTCCCTTTTGTTATCCTAAAACTTTAGTTATGCAGAATTTTAAAAATCAATGTTTCATTAATCAATTTCATCAATTAAACAATGGTTTAATATAAAAACAAAACAACAGAAATAAAATAAGTCGGTCGATTATTTCTGAGGAAACCAAGAGGCCTGCCTGTGGTGATAGGCTAACTCTATTATAATACCGAGCACGAGATGTCGTCTCAATAGCGTCATTAGAATTAACTCCTTTCATTCATTACTGACTGCAGCCAGGTACCAGCGGCGGCGCCAGACAATTTCTGTAACCAGGGCATAGCCAGGGCAGTCGTACAAGTAGCCAGTGCACAGGGCGATTTATGCCCCAACAAATTCTGGGCAGGGCAAAAATTCTGGCAGGACAACGACCAGGGCAAAGTTTTTTTTTACCAGGGCATATGCCCTGGCTCGCCCTGGTGTAGCGACGCCCCTGCCAGGTAGGCCTACGTTCCTTGGCTACCTGTCCGTTTTTAGCAAATTGTCATAGAACTTCTGGTTTGTTGTTAATGCAAATGTTTCACAGTTTTTTTGGGAGTTGCACATTAAATACATGTATAATGCTTTCAGACATTATCCTTTATAACACAGACATTTCTATTACCACACATTTGCAGTAGACCTACAAGTATGAAAGGTTTACGACGACTCAAGTTTATGTTGGGTCGGACAGAGCTTGACAAGAGTAACTCGCTAATTTTGAACCTCAGATTCATCAAACTGTTGGTGATGGTTCCTCAAACTTGGACTTAAACGAAGTTTTACTATATTATTGCAGTGGAGAGTAGACCTTGTCCACTCTATCAAACTCTTTTTCTTTGTCATTCTCTGTCTGCCTGGATCAGTCTCTCTCTGTCTGTTTGTCTGTCTGTCTCTGTCTGTCTGTCTCTGTCTGTCTGTCTGTCTCTGTCTGTCTGTCTCTGTCTGTCTGCCTCTGTCTGTCACAGAAAGAGTTGACGGTATCGCGGGGTATTGGCTCGGAATCTGGTGCTTGAAGAGGCATAGGCTACCTGGAACTACTTCTCATTAATTATATCCAATAAAAGAAAAAACTTTGTTTAATTTAACACTGTACACAGCTTGCGAAACTGTAGGCTCCTATGTGGGCATGTTTAAGTGAATTTCTTGCTGCTGAACATGTTTAAACCTCTGATCATGTCTATCCACGGAACCCATGTTACAGTAATGCTGTGGTCCATCATAGTTACTTGTTGCTGCTGAGTCACTAGACCGGAAGTCGCTCGTAAATAAATTATGTTCCGAAATGCAGCACAAACTTAGTCTGCTGTAATATTATATAAGCCCAAAACCATGAAATACGCCACGCCAGCACTACCACTGAGTCGGGGTGATTGCGCTGGAATAATCTGCAAGTAAAGCGCTGACAGTTTCTGCTCGGCGCCGGATATATCCAGTATGCGTCGCGTTCTGCGTAGCCTTCTTGAAGAGGCGCTATATAAATGTCTTAATGAATGGGTTAAGAACTCCACGGCATGTAGAAGGATCATTCAGCCGAGTTGTAAGCATCGAAGCATTTAAATGGTTTACCTTTTGAATACAACTTACATCAGGAAGTTAAGCCCAATAAAACATGAGAACGAAATGATGCGGATTCAAAGGAGCTTAACAGCTGATCTTGATTGAAGCTGCGTGTCCAGATGTTTGCAATGGGAGGCAGGCTAGTAAGCAAGGTCGTGCCTTTCTTTACCGACCCTACCAAGCGGCATAAAAGTTACCTTTTTCTGACGAACTTCTGTTAGCTTCAAGATTTTTTAATTAATTAATTTTTAGATTAGTTTTGACCGAATTCCTCTAGACGATCCGTTCTTCATCTTTACAGGCCTACCTGAGTAGGATGAGTATGAACGGATGGGCGCTTGAGCAACAGGTGTGAGAGCAACGGTCGATTACAGGTAGGGGCCAGCATACTGGACTGCCCATTTCAGGTTTGCATTTAGCCCATGCCGACATACCAATGATACCACATACCCTAGGGCTGGCATAGTGGCTGACATGGACAACAAAAGGGCAGTCCGATTGTTACGGCACTATGGGCTGAACATGTTTTTCGGTTGGGCATCCTCTGGTGCTGTTTAATTGGGGTCTATATTTAGTCCATATAGGCATAGCCCAGGGCTGCCCGTGTGGGATACATATCAAGCCCACACAGGTAAACCAGATGGTTCCCACATGGAGCCCATAAGAATCACACAGAGATAAATTGGACGACTGCCAACATGAGACCCAGATCATATAGATGTAGGTTGACCAGGGTCTGCCCTAATGGGCCTCATCTTAAGACCATATAGGCATGCAATTGGACTGCCAATAAGTGGCCTCTATGCGGCCATATTGGCATATATGTGGCTGACCAAATGGTGTCCATAGTAAGCCCATATTGGAAAGTAATAGAGCTACACTCATCAGGGCTGTAGTGGTAAAATTTGAGGTGAGTATACGCTACCGGTGAGCAGCGGCGTCACTAGGGCTGGTGTGACCCTAAAAAAATGTGAAGACCTTTTTTAAGGAATTCGTCTAAGAAAAATTTCAGACTTTTTACCAATTCTCTGAAAATTTTATGACTTTTTACGATTTCGTCTCTGAAAAAGTTGATGACCTTTTTTAGTCATTCGCCCTAAAACCTTTCAAAACCTCTCTTTTTTCTCTCAAAATTTCGTTGCTCAGTGGCTATACGGTCTCTACAGAGGTAAGTATACGCTGTATACCCGCGTATACCCTCGTCTAGAGCCCTGAGTTTACGCTCTCAAATTTCTCAGGTGAGTATACGCTGTATACCCGCGTATACCCTCGACTACAGCCCTGACCCTCATACGATCCACTTGGGCCATCCATACAGCCAAAATGTTGTGGGGCCCATCTAGGCTACCCAGTGGGTTAATTGGCATATCATATGGGCTGCGAAAATTCGGCCCATAATAGAGATAAAGGACCAGGACCATCATGGAGCCAGCGTCCAAAATCTCCTGGAGCCCATCTGTGTTGACCTTATGAGCCATCTGTGTTTACTTTATGTTGCCCTTGTGGGGACCATCTGAGATTCACTTGAGCAAGCTGGCTGGGAGACAGTTGTATTAAGATCTGAAATCAGAGGAAGCAAAGGAGACAACAGAAGGCCTGTGGGGTTAAATGTGTAAGTCGTCAACGATGGCTTCGACGGAAAACTTTGTGGAAACATATTCTATCAACAGATTGTCTTATTGTCATGGCAGAAATATATTAGGCAGCATCTCTGCGTAGGACCTCCCTTTCGGAGTCCCAACCGCTATATAAATATACACTCACCGATGGTTTGCGAGCTTAATAATCTAAACAATGCCCGTGATTAAACGCTTGCCTGTGTATTTCAAATTCCGCTCTGAATCTGCCTAAGAATCATGGATAATGGCTTTGTGATCACCAGTCTTGTATTGGAACAGAAAGAAAGAATGCCGAATGCGTTGATCTAACCAGGCGTGGCACAATACGAGCTCGTTATGGCCCAAAGCACGTGTCTTCCTGGAAAGTCGAAGGTTTGATGCGAGTTGCTTGCACCCACATAATATGCTTACGTGCGGTGTGGAACAACACTGATCATTAGGCGCTATCCGCCAACAGATTGCATGAAACCGTCCATATTCGGGTAATTTTTGTTTAAGTCAAGTTGCAACTAAATAGCTGGGTGTCTTTGGGGTACTTTTATGCAGTTTCTCATTGTATCAGCATGAATTTGCATTTTTTATTGGACAGAACAAAATCTGACTTTTCAAATTATGACTGACATCGGCAGACACTATAATGGAAGAGCCCGAGTAGCCTACAGAGTGGATCGTAGGCCTACTCACTCCTTCCCCAATATACCTATTCCATAATAATTGTTGTTTATTGAAGGTTTCAAGCGTCATTTGCGAATGCGAAGTCCATGCAGAACTGAATGTTTTATTTACATACGATGTATAGTCTATGGTAAGTTAGGGTACAGTAACCTATAGGCCTACTCCAACGGGCGGCGAGTACAGTAACCTGCCATTAAAAAATTTGGTAGGCTAACTTTCATTCCAAACGTTGGAAGTTACACTAACCTAAATCCAAAAAGTTAGAGAACGTTCTGATCAACACGTTTGAACATTATAATACTGTTCTATTACGTGACCACATTAACCACAAAACCAGGTCATTATTGTATTGCAGGCTGTCTGTTCTGTTAGTAGTTAAGATTTATCGCATAACATGTACTGATTTGTAATCATACTGCGTTGTTGTCAGTTTGAAGATATTATACGAAGATTATTATTATTACTAGTGTATTTTCCCGTCATAATTATGACGTTGGTTAAAATGCTCTGAACGCCGTCGTCAAGACGACCGTCGTCAAGACGACAGTATAGTGACGACACAAACGGTTTCACAATAGAACAGAAAGGCTTTGTGACGTAGCGTTATACCAGGACAAATTTGAATATAAGGAAACTATATGTATAGATTATTACTACGTTATTATCAAAACGCACTTCTTTTCGTGTTAACAAATGACATCACCACCCTATTATGACGTCATAATACAATCAGCAGGCTGCTAGTCAGAAACGTACAGAGAAGGAGAAGTCAGTGAATTTGAACAGCACGGCCAATAATGTGAAATATGTCAAAATGCCAGTGTTTAAGCAGAACAAAGATTACTTAGACGCGAGTCTCTTAAGATTTGAACGCTCTTACTAGCATACAATTCGCCAAAAGTGATATTCATTCATTAATTCATCCTGAGAATTCATATAACGCCATTCAAGATACTTACTCAGGGGCACTTCCAGTCCAGCCACGGCTAAAAAATAAAGACGAGTGATGTACGAAAAGCAGGCAAACTGTTCAGAGGTACTCAGGTAGTAGGCGCGAGCCTACTACTTCCAGCGGGAGCCCAATTCCAAGTGGAGGGACCCACAACTGAGAAGGCAAAAGAACGAGCACGTGGGACCGAGAGCTTCCCTCTGGTCGAGGAGCGAAGTGCCCGACGCGCTACGACGTCGGACACCGGGCGGCAAAAGTCGCGTGGGTAAGATGGGAAGCAGCCAAGAAGACAGGTAGAGACTAAAGCAGTGATCCGATAGGAGATACGGTGGGCAATAGGGAGCCAGTGCAACACATCTCGCATATAGGCAGAGACAGAAGAATACTTGGATATACACCCAAAGAAGCAATTTTACACTCGTTGCATCCATTTTGCGACAGACGTCTTAAGAATTTTAAGTATCAATGTTTCATTTCATCAATTAAACAATGGTTTGCATGTATGTAAGGTGACCTGCGTGGCTGCCGTTTCTGCTATATGTATGTTTACTGTACAGCGCAGTGCGTTTGCAGGCGCTTAACTAAAGAACAATATTATTATCATTATTATTATTATTATTATTATTAATATAAAACAAAACAACAGAAATAAAATAAGTCGGTCGATTATTTCTGAGGAAACCAAGAGGTCTGTCTGTGGCGATAAATCGATTATTATACCGAGCACGAGATGTCGTCTCAGTAGCGTCATTAGTATAAACTCCTTTCATTCATTACTGACTGCAGCCAGGTATACGTTCCTTGGCTACCTGTCCGTTTTCAGTAAATCGTCAAAGAACTTCAGGTTCGTTGTTGATGCAAATGTTTCAGTTTGTTTTGGGAGTTATACATTGAATACACAATCATTTTTATTACCAAACACA
Organism: Allolobophora icterica; assembly: GCA_963556255.1. Lineage (NCBI taxonomy): Eukaryota > Metazoa > Annelida > Clitellata > Crassiclitellata > Lumbricidae > Allolobophora > Allolobophora icterica. Next base: position 16,099,953 of record OY744608.1, read on the forward strand.
CATTTGTAGTAGGCCAACACACGCGAAAGGTTTACGATGACTTCAGTTCATGTTGGGTCAGACAGAGCTCGCTAATTTTGAACCTCGGATTCAGCAAACTGTTCGTGATGGTTCCTCAAACTTGGACTTAAACGAAGTTTTACTATAATAATTATAATTGGAGTGGAGAGTAGACCTTGTCCACTCTATCAACCTTTTTCTTTGTAATTCTCTTTCTGCCTGGATCAGTGTCTGTCTGTCTGTCTGTCTGTCTGTCTGTCTGTCTGTCTGTCTGTCTGTCTGTCTCTCATCCCGCTGAAAGATTTTTGCATCTGTAACTGTAGGGCCAGTTAGATCTCCCGAAAAGAGCAACTTCACAGATAGAGTTGGCGGTATCGCAGGCGTATTGGCACAGAAACTGGTGCTTGAAGAGGAATACCTGGAACTACTCTTCATTAATTATATCCAATAAAAGACAAAAAACTTTGTTTTGGTTAACACTGTACACAGCTTGCGAAACTGTAGGTCCCTATGTGGGCAAGTTTAAGTGAATTTCTTGCTGCTGAACATGTTTAAACCTCTGATCATGTCTATCCACGGAACCCATGTTACAGTAATGCTGTGGTCCATCATAGTTACTTGTTGCTGCTTAGCCATTAGACCGGAAATCGCTCGTAAATAAATTATGTTGCGAAATTCAGCACAAACTTAGTCTGCTGTAATATTATGTATACGCCAAAAAGCATGAAATTCGCCACGCCAGCACTGTCACTGAGTTGGTGTGATTGGCTGGAATAATCTGGAAGTAAAGCGCTAGCATTTTCTGCCCTGCGCCGGATATATATCCAGTATGCGGCGCCTCTGAGTAGCCCTCTTGAAGAGGCGCTATATAAATGTCCTAATGAATGGGTTAAGAACTCCACGGCATGTGGAAGGATCATTCAGCTGAGCTGTAAGCACCGAAGCATTTCAAATGGTTTACCTTTTGAATACAACTTACCTCAGGAGGTAAGCTCAATAAAACATGAGAATGAAATGTCGACGCGGTTTCAACGGACCTTAACAGCTGATGCTGATTGAAGTTGCGTGTCTAAAAGCTTGCAATGGGAGGCAGGCTAGTAAGCTTGCAAGGTCGTGCCTTTCTTTACCGACCCTACCAAGCGGCATAACAGTTACCTTTTTCTGAGGCACTTCTGTTAGTTTTCAAGATTTTTAATTAATTAATTTTTAGATCAGTTTTGATCGGATTCCTATCGATGATCCGTTCTTCATCTTTATACCTGAGTAGGGTGAGTATGAACGGATGGGCGCACCAGGTATGAGAGTTAAGGTCGATTACAGGTAGTCCCCAGCATATATAGGCTACTGGACTGCCCAACTGGGGTCTGTATTTAGCCGTAGAGGCTGACATGGACAACAAAAGGGCAGTTCGATTGTTACGGCAACATGGGCTGAACGTGTTTTTCGGTTGGGCATCCTCTGGGGCTGCTGATTTGGGGTCTGTATTTAGCCCATATAGGCATACCCTGTGTGGGCCTGATATGTATCCCACTGGTAAACCCACACAGGTAAACCACGGAGGCCATAAGAAGCACACAGTGATAAATTGGACGACTGTCAACATGGGACCCAGATCATGTAGATGTAAGTTGACCAGGGTCTGCCCTAATAATGGGCCCCATCTTAAGACCATATAGGAATGCAGTTGGACTGCCAATATGCAGTCTTGTTGTCCTCGAGACCAAGGTCTTGGTCTCGAGTGCACTCGAGTTCGTTTTTAAAAGTCTTGGTCTTGGTCTTGGTCTTGAGACCAAAGGTCTTGGTCTTGGTCTTGGTCTTGAGGTTCAAGGTCTTGGTCTTGGTCTTGGTCTTGGTCTTGAGGTTCAAAGTCTTGGTCTTGGTTTTGCAAGACCAAGACCAAGACTTTTGTCAAAATGAGCAGTCATTAATTTTAACAAACGGCAAGAATTTTAAAAATCTATCCAATAATTACTCATACAGTTATTGCTTTTGTATTTACACGGTGTGAATGAGGCTTCACTGTTGTTTTGGACAATTATTTTGACTTCCGGTTATTTATCACGGAATGATTTCAAAACAGACTCATGATTAATTTGTACATTTACATCCGGTTCTTGAAAAGCTGCTTTGTGTGCTAGCGATTTCAGCACTTGTAGACCGTGTTTTTTCACATGGCAGAATTTTTATAAGGCCTAACAGGTCACGTCTTGGTCAGAAAATTCTGAGCAAATTGGTTTTATAAAATTCAACAGGCATTTGGAATAACATTTCGCATGAAGGACTCTGCAGTCTCCATATAGAGTTGTTTTGCTTGAATAAAAGAAAAAACTCATGTTTTCATTAAAATAACGAGTAGTCCGACTGGACAATTTTTTAGTAAGGAATAAGTCTGGATACGACTGTGATTTTTTGGGTCTTGGTCTCGGTCTTGGTCTTGAGGTTCAAGGTCTTGGTCTTGGTCTTGGTCTTGAGGTTCAAGGTCTTGGTCTTGGTCTTGGTCTTGAGGTTCAAGGTCTTGGTCTTGGTCTTGGTCTTGAGGTTCAAGGTCTTGGTCTTGGTCTTGGTCTTGAGGTTTAAGGTCTTGACAACAAGACTGCCAATATGTGGCCTCTATGCAGCCATATTGGCATATAAGTGGCTGACCAAATGGTGTCTATAGTAAGCTGCCCATATTGGAAAGTAATAGAGTTGCCCTCATACGATCCACTTGGGCCATCCATACAGCCAAAATGTTGTGGGGCCCATCTAGGCTACCCAGTGGGTCATATTGGCAAATCATATGGGCTGCCAAAATTTGGCCCGTAATAAGCCCATAACCATGCAGGACCACCATGGAGCCAACGTCCAAAATCTCCTGAAGCCCATCTGTGATTACCTTATGGGCCATCTGTGTTTACTTTATGTTGCCCTTGTGGGGGACCATCTGAGATTCACTTGAGCATGTTGGCTGGGAGACAGTTTTATGAAGATCTGAGATTAGAGGAGCAGAGACAGCAAAGGCCTGTGGGGTTAAATGTGTAACTCGTCTAAGATGGTACCGACGGAGAATTTTTGGAGAAATTCTATCGACAGATTGTTTTATGGATATGGCAGAAATATAGGCAGCTTCTTTACGTAGGACTAACCTCTTGGATCCCAACCGTTATATAATTAAATATATACTCATCGATGGTTTGCGAGCTTAATAATCTAAACATTGCTCGTGACTAAACGCTTGCCTGTGTATTTCAAATTCCGCTCTGAATCTGTCAAAGAATCATAGATAATGGCTCTGTGTTCGCCAGTCTTGTATTGGAAGAGAAAGAAAGAATGTCAAATGCGTTGATCTAACCAGGCGTGGCACAATACGAGCTCGTTATGGCCCAAAGCACGTGTCTTCCTGGAAAGTCGAAGTTTGATGCTGGTTGCTTGCACAACACTGATCATTAGGCGCTATCCGCCAACAGATTGCATGAAACCGTCCGTATTCGGGTAAGTTTTGTTCAGGTCACGTTGTAACCGAATAACCGGTGTCTTTGAGGTACTTTTATACAGTTTCTCATCGAATTTGGATTTTTTATTGGACAGAGCAAATCTGACTTTTCAAATTATGACTGACATAGGCAGACACTATAATGGAAGAGCCCGAGTACAGAGTGGATCGTAGGCCTACTCATTCCTTCCCCAATATACCTATTCCATAATAATTGTTGTTTATTGAAGGTTTCAAGCGTCATTTGCGAGGGCGAAGTCCATGCAGAACCAAATGGGTCTTTTTTACATACGAAATAGCCTGCATAGCCTACGGTAAGTTAAGGTAGGCTACAGTAATGCCTTCTCCAAAGGGTGGAGAGTACGGTAACCTGCTATTAAAAAAATTTGGTATGCTAACTTTCATTCAAAAAATGTTTGAGGTTACACTAACCTAAATCCAGAAAGTTAGAGTAGGCTTAGTTCTGATAAACGCTTTTGAACATTATAATACTGTTCCATTATCTGACCACATTAACCACAAAATCAGGTCATTACTACGTTATTATCCAGGCGCACTTCTTTTCGTGCTAACAAATGACATCACCACCCTATTATGACGTCATAATACAATCAACAGGCAGCTAGTCAGAAACGTACAGAGAAAGAGAAGTCAGTGAATTTGAACAGCGCGGCCAATAATGTGAAATATGTCACCGAACAGAGGCCACCGCGTCAGAGGCATGGGAATGGATACATGTAGGCCTGCACGTCATCCTCATAGAGTTGGTGTATGAACCCCTGAAAAGACCAGAGAGAACTGATATCAGCCGTGTAAAGAAGATATAGCAGTGGGCCAAGGACAGAGCCTTGTGACAGACCAACTCAAAGCAGGTGAAGAGACGCTGAAGAAGAATGTGATGGTCTAGGCTACAGAGTTAAAAGCAGAACTTACATCAAAGAGGGCTCAAAGAGTAATCTGGCCCATGGTCCATAGCGCCATAGATGTCGGATAGAAGGCGGAGCAGAAGGGTCTCCGTAGAGTGATTTCTACGGAAACCCGACTGCTGAGCAGGAATCTTTATTCAAATCTATAATATAGATTTGAATTATATGCAACTAACTGGTTAGCTACAATGTGTTCTAAGATTTTAGAAAAAGTAACATTAGCGATAGGCCGGTAGTTGGTTGGATTTCTCGGATCCAAGACATCTCGATTTAGAGCAGGTAGGAGAACGTACTGTTTCTGAGAGGTTGGTTGGCAGGCATGACGGATCGAGTGGTTGCACAGCGCCGTGAGGAACGGAAGAAGGTCGTCGATAAGGCCCTGAACCATGAACGCGCAAGGCAACTCGTACGTCTTTGGCGCGGAGGCGAGAATGAGTCCACGTAACTCCACGCTCGTGATCTTGTTAAGAGCAGGAAGAACGACATTCCGTTGTAGACTACACGGGAGGAGAAGAACCAGCTGTAGCGTCGCGGATGGATGAGATTTAGGCCGAGAATCCCTCTAGGAACGCTTCAGCAGAGAAGGGCGGAGGAGACTGCGACTGTCGACCAGTGAGGCTGTTGAATGTGGTTCAGAGCTTCTTCGGGTCCTTTGACTGGCGGGTGATGATAGCCTCTCAGTATTCCCGCTCTCTGTCCCGGTAGGTGGAGTGCATTTCCCGAAGAAAGTGGACCCATGAACCCCGATCAGCCGGCAAGCGCATTCTTCTGAAGATGTGGGCATTCATTCGTAATCGTAATCGTAATCGTAATCTCGAAATTTCTACAACGCCAACAACAGCGAAGTCGCGGGAACCATGCAACTTATTCACAGGCGAGTGGATTGACATCCACTCGTTCGGTTCCAGCGCAAGATCCAATGGGGTCAATCAGGCAGACTGTCAGGCGTCTAAGGTGGGTGTTGTTTAGAGTTGAAACGGCAAGGGAGGAAGGGAGCAGAGGAGGAATCAGGATGGGATTTGTGAAAGAGAAGTGTTAGCAGTTTTGAATGGAAGACCTGTGGAGAGATCGCAAGAGGTGAGGTTTTGGTGAGTTCGTAGGATGGATCAGATACTTGTCGTACTACTGGTGGGAGTTTGTTATAGTCGTGGATACGCTGGGCGGATGAAAGTAATTAATTATAGTGTCCTAGGAGTTACAAAAATGTGAAGCCATGAAACTTTGCTGAAAATAGTTATTTATCAACGTCGACGCTAACCAGTCTGCGTATGACATCTTACATTACGCTAACAGAAGCATAATCGGATGAGTCATCATCAGTCGTTGGGCAGATTTTGAAACATTAATTGATCAATTCCATATAGCGGCACAATTCCTAGCTTTCAATATGACGCCAGTTATCTATACATATAATATCCATATAGCGTCCGTCTGTCGGAGGACGCTACGTCACAAACGGTTTCTGTTCTATTGTGAAACAGAAACCGTTTGTGACGTCAGTACTACCGTTTTGACGACGGCGATCAGAGCATTTTAACCAACGATACATTTATATAGGCCTACACTGCCGTCATAATATGACGGGCAAGTACTCTAGTCAAACAACATAATAACGGTTGTACGTCTGTCTGTCCCGTAACAAACACTATTGTGACGTCACTATACTGCCGCCTTGGCGACGGCTGTCTTGACGACGACGGGCATGACGACGGCGTTTAGAGCATTTTAACCAACGACGGCTATAGGCCTATAATATGACGTCATAATATAACGGGGAAGTAAGCTTAATTGTTATCACTGCAATAATTGTTTTATATACCGTGATTTTTCACGGGTTACAGCTAGTTTACAAATAATTATTCAAAATTGTAACTCACCACTACAAACGTTACTGTTGCCTGTAGCCGAAGTATATTGGTAGGCCTAAAATCACAAAGCTAGAATAGCACGGTGTCCACAAAATAGGCCTATGTCTGTAAGGCCTCATATGTTGAGAGTTTCGGCCAAATGTACATAATAATAATAATAATAATAATAATAATAATAATAATAATAATAATAATAATAATAATAATAATAATAATAATAATAATAATAATAACCTTTCCTTTATTTTAGCGCCTGCTAACCGCACTGCGCTGAATAGTGAACAGTAGAAACGGCAGCCACACAGGGCGCCTTACATACATGTATACAGTAGAAGCACATGATAACAGTTTTACAGGAGTCGAATGTAACTGTTTTTATACGGTCACCAGCAGGGCGCCAATCACGGCCTACTATTCATTTAACCACCACGGCCACCTAGTGAGTGGAAGGCTGAAAAAACCTTACGGGGTCTACGGGATTCGATCTTGGTACCTACTGCACTTCACGCCAGTGAGTTATCCATTATTCACTTAAGAATGCTGGCTGGGAGACAGTTGTATTAAGACCTGAAATCAGAGGAAGCAGAGGAGACAGCAGAAGGCCTGTGGGTATAAATGTGCAAATCGTCAACGATGGTATCGACGGAGAATTTTGTGGAAACATTCTATCAACAGATTGCCTTATAGTCATGGCAGAAATATATTAGGCAGCTTCTCTACGTAGGAATAACCACTAGGATCCCAACCGCTATATAATTAAATATATACTCACCGATGGATCGCGAGCTTAATAATCTAAACATTGCTCGTGACTAAACGCTTGCCTGTGTATTTCAAATTCCGCTCTGAATCTGTCAAAGAATCATAGATAATGGCTCTGTGTTCGCCAGTCTTGTATTGGAAGAGAAAGAAAGAATGTCAAATGCGTTGATCTAACCAGGCGTGGCACAATACGAGCTCGTTATGGCCCAAAGCACGTGTCTTCCTGGAAAGTCGAAGTTTGATGCTGGTTGCTTGCACAACACTGATCATTAGGCGCTATCCGCCAACAGATTGCATGAAACCGTCCGTATTCGGGTAAGTTTTGTTCAGGTCACGTTGTAACCGAATAACCGGTGTCTTTGAGGTACTTTTATACAGTTTCTAATCGAATTTGGATTTTTTATTGGACAGAGCAAATCTGACTTTTCAAATTATGACTGACATAGGCAGACACTATAATGGAAGAGCCCGAGTACAGAGTGGATCGTAGGCCTACCCATTCCTTCCCCAATATACCTACTCTGTAATAGGCCTAATTGTTGTTTATTGACAGTTTCAAGCGTCATTTGCGAGTGCGAAGTCCATGCAGAACGGAATGGGTCTTTTTTTTACATACTATGTATAGCCTACGGTAAGTTAAGGTACAGTAGCACCTGCTCCAAAGGGTGAAGAGTACGGTAACCTGGTATTAAACAAATTTTTAGGCTAACTTTCATTCCAAAAATGTTGGAGGTTACACTAACCTAAATTCAGAAAGTTGGAGTACGTTCTGATTAACGCGTTTGAACATTATAATACAGTTCTATTATGTGACCACATTAACCACAAAATCGGGTCAGCAATTACAGCGTTATTATCAAAACGCACTTCTTTTGTGTTAACAAAATAATGACATCACCACCCTATTATGACGTCATGATACAATCAGCAGGCAGCTAGTCAGAAAAGTCTGCTCTTCGGATGTCATTTATAGAAGGAAAGTCTTCGCAATGCACTCGAATATTTCAAGGCGAAACTGCCAGAAGGAAAAGGCAAGCTCAGTGTTTCAGTTGTTGGGGATTCAACCTCCTTCTTACTCTTCATCATTTGACGACGATAAGCAATTGTGACTAAAGGACTTGCTCAAGGTCTTGCTTGGTTACGCTAACCTAAACGGTGCTAACACTGAATAAGATAAGGAACTCCATTTCTATTCCATCTTACGACGAGACCTTCTCTGTTCTCGTAGATTCTATGTTGCCTGTAAGCAGGGATGTATACTATAGTGGTAAAATTAGAGTTGAGTACTGAGTTTACGCTACATATATAGTTTTCCGAAACACTGAAGGGAATTTTTTAAATATGGAAACGATTTGGTGAGAGTTTAAGCTATTGAAATGACGAAATTCCTCAATATCTGATGCATCAACTATGCTAATATTTATTGAAAAATTAATGGGTTTTTTGCATCCAGGTCAAGCAAACAGAAATAATTAAATTGAAAACTGAAATTGTAGAGTCGAATGTCCTTCGCTTGACCTGCGTTCATTGGCCATGCAGAAACTTTCTACTCATTCGTCAAGACTGAGCTGGAATCACATCTGAGTAGATATCTAGAAGAGATGCTAAGAACGAACGAACGAACGAATGAATGAAAGAACGATTAATAATTGAGCGAACAAACAAATGAATAAGGAATAAATGAACGAACGAACGAATCAATAAACGAACGAACGAATTAATGAAAGAACGATGGAAAGAACGAAAGAATGAATGAAAGAACGAAGGAGAACGAATGGATGAAAGAACGAATGAATGGCAAAACGAATGAAAGAAATGATGAATGGACGAACGAACTAACAAACAAATGAATGAACACATGATTGAATGAAAGAACGAACGAACGATTGAACGAATGAATTAACGAACGAAGGAATGAATAAGTAAATGAGCACAGGAATGAAAGAAATGAATGAATGAATGAACGAACGAACGAATGAAAGAACGAACGAACGATTGAACGAATGAATTAACGAACGAAGGAATGAATAAGTAAATGAGCACAGGAATGAAAGAAATGAATGAATGAATGAATGAACGAACGAACGAATGAATGAACGAACGAACGAATGAATGAATGAGTAAATGAGCACAAGAATGAACGAATGAATGAAAGAATTAACGAACGAATGAATAGATGAACAAACGAACGAGTGAAGTAACGAATGACTGAACGAACGAATTAACAAAGGAATGAAAGAATTATCGAACGAATGAGCAGTCTTGTTGTCAAGACCTTAAACCTCAAGACCAAGACCAAGACCAAGACCTTGAACCTCAAGACCAAGACCAAGACTTTGAACCTCGAGGCCAAGACCAAGACCAAGACTTTGAACCTCAAGACCAAGACCAAGACCAAGACCTTGAACCTCAAGACCAAGACCAAGACCAAGACTTTGAAATCCCAAGACCAACACCGAGAACAAGACCAAAAAATCACAACCATATGCAGACATATTACTTATTAAAAAATTGTCAAGTCGGACTACTCGCTATTTTAATTAAAACATGAGTCTTTTATTTTATTCACACAAAAAACTACTCTAAATGCAGACTGCAGAGAATTCCGAATTCGTATTTACAAAAGTCCTTCATGGAAATGTTATTCCAAATGCCTGTTGCATTAAAAAAAAACAATTCGCTCAGAAGTTTCGGACCAAGACGTGACCTGTGGGGCCTCATAAAAATTCTGCCATGTGAAAAATACGTTCTACGGGTGCTGAAATCACTGGCACACACAGAGCAGCTTTTCAAGCACTTGATGCAAATGTACAAATCATGAATCTGTTTTTGAAATCATTCCATGGTAAATAACCTGAAATCAAGATGACTGTCCAAAACAACAGTAAAGCCTCATTCACGCCGTGCAAATATATTGTTTTACTAATTATTATTGGATAAATTTTTAAAATTCTTGCGTTTTGTTAGGCCTAGATGACTGTTCACATTGTCAAAAGTCTTGGTCTTGGTCTTGCAAAACCAAGACCAAGACCTTGAACCTCAAGACCAAGACCAAGACCTTGAACCTCAAGACCAAGACCAAGACCAAGACCTTGAACCTCAAGACCAAGAATGTGTTGAGGCGCTATGCAATTATAAAAACGCCAGAGATGGTCCAGCAGAAACAGCTCGCGCAAACAGTCAGTAAGAGATAATAGACCTATTAAATTCATTAACCTGAATTTAATTGGTCTATTTTAAGTGTTAATGTCATTACCACCACCGTTGTTTTATTTATTTTATTTATTCCAATTATCGATAGCTTATCTACTACGTGACAATTATTATTATTATTATTATTATTATTTTTTTTTTTTTTTTTTTTTCCCGAGGTAGTAAAGATCCCTCGGGCTGTAAAAGAAGATTAAAAACAGTTTATTGGTTCTCGTCTCCGACTTCGTGCCCAAAAGTGCCTCTGAATGCAACGCCATTGAACCGTTGCGTGCAAACTGACAAACGCTGGAACAGGTGCATGCTTTCTCTAGGGTCTCCCGTTGCCTCTGTCATGCGGCGGCCCAACTCCTGGAGAAACTCTAGTCCTGTCCGATTGATGGGGCCTAGTGATTCAAATGCCACGGGGATGAATTCGTGCGTGGCGGGGAGAGATGTATATTTCATGCTTTTTCGTTCAGCAGCTTGCTCAGCCGCTCCACCCGTTACTGTCGACGTCAGATGAAGATACGACGACGCGCACGTATGGACTGCTGTTGCATCCCATGCAATGAACCTGCCTCTTGTCCATGGGACCAGTGTGGCTCCGTCTGGTCTCTTTCCATCGGTGCGGCTTAGTCCTGACGGTTCTTTAGAACTAGGAATATCCGCCTTCGACAAGGCTCTCCAGATAATGTCATTTAATGCAGCGTGTCGCGCCGCCCTTCCCGTCGACCTTCTGCAGACCAGTCCATGATGTCCACCTGGATCTGCGATCTCGCCACACTGGCACCGATGTGATGCACAGAGTTATTATTATTATTATTATTATTATTATTATTATTATTATTATTATTATTATTATTATTATTATTATTATTATTATTATTATTATAATAATTATTATTATTCTTATTATTCTTATTATTGTTATTATTATTATTATTATTATTATTATTATTCTATTACTACTGCTGCTGCTGCGGCTGCTGCTGCTACTACCATTGTAATTATTACTGTTATTGTTATTATTATAATAGATTAATTAAAGTGACTGTTCACAGCTATTAGCCGTCATTTAGTGCTGGATGGCCCTGTATCTCCTGATGGTTTCAAACCGACGTGCCCAAAGCAGACATGGTGTTTCCGATCTGAAGGGCAACTGATAGGCCCTGGATACATGGCGAGTCTTGACAATCAATTACACCTTTTAACTGATTTTTCGGAAATGGCAAAGTAACGTCATTTCCAAGCTATACTTCTCGTTTGCAAATGACGTCAACATCTGTCATTCTTGCAAATGACGTCATCATCTTTGTCTGACGTGAAACAGGGACCCATGCAGCAGCTGTGCGTCGATTCAGTAGGCCTATCTAGAAGGCAATAGTCGATTCCCAGGCGGGTGGATCAACACAATGTCATGCAACGACCCGTCGAAGGGAGCGACGCAGACAATCGTCAGAAGGGGACGAATTCACTCACGAACAGGTCAAGGAACCGAAGGAGCCATCTGGGACACAGAAAGTGAATCGAACAATTTCTACAGCCAAGTCGACTGCTGAGAGTGAATCGAACAATATCCCTTGCTCACTCAACCGCTAAAAGTGAATCGAACAGTTCTTTTGCTCAGTCAACTGCTCAGCATGATCCAACAGTCAACTGCTCAATTTTAACCGAACAGTTCTTCTGCTCAGTCAACTGCTCAACACGAAGCGAACAGTTCTTCTGCTCAGTAAACTGCTCAACGTGAATCGAACATTTCTTCTGGTCAGTCAACTGAAAATAAACTGATCCGCTGAAAAAGAATTGTTTCCACCAGAATAGTCATTCGCTGACATGAACTACCTATCGTCTGTGAAACGAAGCATTATCTACTACCACGAAAAGACTTGGGGCGACAGACGAGTGGTGAGAAGCGTTTAACAATTACAATACCTACTTTTCCTTGACTTACCTTCCACTGCTTTACTGCACCTTGCCTCAATCTGCATCACCATGCCTTACCTTACTTCCTTCCTTACTTACTTACCTTACCTGTGTCATTTTACCTTACCGGACCTTATCCTATTATACACTATCTCACCTTGCATTGTCTTATGTGAACTTATGTAACGATGTTTGTTTTACCTTCCTGGTACTTTACTCAACCTATGAAACTTAATTTCAGACTATGTTGTCAACGCGAGAGAAGTGAATCCAGCCGAAGAACCCAACCTAAAGAAATGACCTAACCTGAAGAACCCAATCTAAAAAAATGACCTAACCCGAAGAACCCAATCAAAAGGCAGGACCTAACCCGAAGAACCGAATCTAAAGAAATGACCTTACCTGAAGACCCCAATCAAAAGAAATAACAACTCGCAGAACCCAACCTAAAGAAATGACCTAACCTGAAGAACGCAATCTAAAAAATTGACCTAACGTGAAGAACCCAATCTAAAGAAATGACCAACCCGAAGAACCCAATCTAAAGAAATGACCTAACCCGCAGAAACCCAACCTAAACGAATGACCTAACCCGAAGAACCCTATCTAAGAGATGACCTTACCTGAAGAACCCAATCTAAAGAAATGACCTAACCCACAGAAACCCAACCTAAAGAAATGACCTACCCCGAAGAACCCATTCTAAAGAGATGACCTTACCTGAAGAACCCAATCTAAACAAATGACCTAACCCGCAGAAACCCAACCCAAGGAAATGACCTAACCCGAAGAACCCATTCTAAAGAGATGACCTTACCTGAAGAACCCAATCTAAAGAGATGACCTTACCTGAAGAACCCAATCTAAACAAATGACCTAACCCGCAGAAACCCAACCTAAAGAAATGACCTAACCCGAAGAACCCATTCTAAAGAGATGGCCTTACCTGAAGAACCCAATCTAAAGAGATGACCTTACCTGAAGAACCCAATCTAAAGAAATGACCTAACCTGCAGAGCCCAATCTAAAGAAATGACCTAACCCGAAGAATCCAACCTAAAGAAATGACCTACCCTGAGGAACCCAACCTAAAGAAATGACCTAACCTGAGGAACCCAATCTAAAGAAATGACCTAACCCAAAGAATCCAACCTAAAGAAATGACCTAACCTGAAGAACCCAATCTAAAGAAATGACCTAACCCAAAGAATCCAACCTAAAGAAATGACCTAACCTGAGGAACCCAACCTAAAGAAATGACCTAACCTGAAGAACCCAATCTAAAGAAATGACCTAACCTGAGGAACCCAACCTAAAGAAATGACCTAACCTGAAGAACCCAATCTAAAGAAATGACCTAACCCAAAGAATCCAACCTAAAGAAATGACCTAACCTGAAGAACCCAATCTAAAGAAATGACCTAACCTGAGGAACCCAACCTAAAGAAATGACCTAACCTGAAGAACCCAATCTAAAGAAATGACCTAACCCAAAGAATCCAACCTAAAGAAATGACCTAACCTGAGGAACCCAACCTAAAGAAATGACCTAACCTGAAGAATCCAACCTAAAGAAATGACCTAACCTGAAGAATCCAATCTAAAGTTTGATCAGCAACTGCCAGTTCTGGCGTACAAGGAACCAGAGAACGGACGTTCACGGAGCTCTGCAGTTAAGGTAAAACTCTCGAACTAAGCATCGTTCTTCTCTAGATTAGGTTGTCGTGTTATTAGATAAGCATCATTCTGTACCTAGCACAGATGGGAACTCCGCCACTGCTCATAGTCTGGCAGTGCCAGTCCCAAGCCTGGATAAAGAAGGAGGGCGACGCTAATCATCTTCATTATGACACAGTATCGTTAGACAGCAAGTAACCAGCACAGATGGTCCTTGTACCCAGAGTTGTTGGTTCAAAAAGACAAGGGGAAATGTGCTCAACATGGAATACCAGGAACACTGGTCCCATTACACTGATTCTTTTACACTGATCCCATTGCACTGATTCTCTTACACTGATCCAAAAACACTGAATTTTTACACGGACCCAAGTGTATTGATTCTTTTACACTGACCCCTTTACACTGATCTCATTACACTGATCCTTTTACACTTTTCTCATGACACCTATCATTTTACACTGATCCCATTACATTGATCACCTGGATCATTACAACATTATAGGGACAACATGATCGTTACATAGATCATGAGATGACCAAGAAGAAAACTGATCTTCTCAAAGCATCGTTGTCATAGATTATCTTTTCGAACATGTTAATTTAAGACAAACATAATTCAAAAGATAAATTCAGAATAATGCCTTTAAGTTTTCCAGGAAGACATCGAGATTGGAGAACAGAAATGTTGCAAATTGGCATATGCATAAACTTCCTTTCTGGGTCCAATTCCACATTCCTTCGCTCAACCAACACCCCTCGACCATCCCATTTCTTTTCCTTTCAATAACAATCGACTTTAATGCCTATCCTACCTCTTTAACCTACTCCTAAATGCAAGCAAGCGTTGACACGTTGGCTTACATATCCAGCACGTTACCGGATAGATCAAATAGCCAACAGACGATCGATGCTGCCCGCCCCAGCAAAATAATCATGAATTTTATTCCTTACTACTGTACAATGATACTACATATCTGTTGTAATAATAATCCACATTGGTTTACTCTGTTCCTGTAGGTGCTGGTGCGTTGCGACCCGAGGCGATATGGGATCGATCCTGATACGTATTACGGTAGCACTATGGAGGCACCGGTGCGTTGTTGTCCGAGACGAGATGGGATGGATCGTGATGCGTGTTGTGGTTGCACTATGGCTCTGTCTTGTTTTGTTTTGTGTAGTTGTTTGTAGTAATACCTGCCGGGCCTCTGGCGTGGCGTAAAACCCCGTAAGCCCTTTGTTTAGGCAGGTGAGCCCCTGGCGTGGCGTAAAACCCCGTAAGCTCATAGGGCCTGTGTTTTGTCTGTTGTTTTGTGCTGTGCATTTTGAGCCGAGGGATAAGAAGGAGGATGAAGGAAGACTAGATTAGAGGGAGAGGAGTTGGACATGGAGTCAAAGCACAGGGGCGTACAGTAATGATTAGACAGTGAAATCTCAGCCGCAAGAGAAGGACAGCCTCAACTCAACTCACAATGGGACAGACGCTTATCCTACCTGGCATAAAAGTTCTTCGTTACGACTCTTTAGCAGTTACAAATAATTAGCAGTGTGAGGAGGAACACCCCTCACACCGTCGACTTTGTCATAAAGTAAAACAACTGAACAGTTATTTGTTCAGATTCTAACCTAAGCCATTATCCAACAATGTTTCAGAGTTTGTTTTGGGAGTTGTACATTGAACATCTGTATTTTATTTAAGCTATTATCTTTTCAACACAGTCATTTTTATTACCAAACACACATTTGCAGTACACACGTGCAAGGTTTACAACGACTTCAGTTCATGTGGGGTCAGACAGAGCTTGACACGA
The DNA here is from genome assembly GCA_963556255.1 of Allolobophora icterica. NCBI lineage: Eukaryota > Metazoa > Annelida > Clitellata > Crassiclitellata > Lumbricidae > Allolobophora > Allolobophora icterica. Next base: position 16,115,584 of record OY744608.1, read on the forward strand.
GTATCCAGCTAATTTTGAACTTCGGATGCATCGAATTGTTGCCATGGTGATGCTCCTTCAAACTTGGACTTACCAAAGTTTTATTATATTATTCACCCAATTAGACACGAACATCTGCTTGGGTACCTTCCACTAACCAGCATTTGGTTGCCCATACCCTCTCCTCTCTGAAGATGTTCTAAATAGATGACCCACACATTACCAGCTTACTTTAAACCCAATTAATTGTAATTGTAACAGAAAATTAGTACATGTATACTGCATAGTACCTCTTGAGAACCTCTCAAATTAAAGGGAGAAAAGAGACCTGCCTTCCCATTAAACACGTGTACAAGATAATCAACAGAAACAAGAAACCAGAACAGATTCTGTTAACCCTTTAACGACAAGCGTGTACTAAAATGCACGGAAAACTGATCCCTCTCGTCGTTAAAGGGTTAACGTTCTCAGCGACGTTTCACTCAAACATTGACACCACTCAATTTTCTTGCAGTCTGATGAAACTTAAAACGTACAAAAATCAAACAGCACACTTCAAGTCATGGACTGGAAAAACAGTCCTTGATGTGAAAAGACCAACAATTAAGACCCTACAGATGAACAAAACTTAAATATCCATTCTCAGTGTTCAACGCACCAGTGGCAACTTTTGGTGCCTCATAAAACTTAAATTCTGACCATTAACAAATTAAAGTATCCACTTTCACAATTCAAGACGTCACATATAAGAACTCCTTAAATCAAATGCACAAACCGCCTTATAAAAAGAGGAAAAAATGAAAACACCCGAATGTTTTCAGTTAAACACAATTAGGTCGGCATAATACAGCCTACACGGACTGCAGAACTGATCTGTCAATGACGCTGCAGTGTTTCAAGAGCATTCCTCTCGTCTCTCATCGTTAGCAACAGTTCGGCACAATCACAACAGTTTCTGAAAACCTTAACTACAGTGATGATGACCATAACTTGGCGAAACTAATCCAGGCAAACCTTCTGCCTATTATATCAAAGAATACCATCAGATATGTTTTTAAAAAAACCTTCCACAAGTTTCAATCACGTATTTTTAAAATTAAAACCATCATAAACAGACTACACTGGAAGATTCTGTCGATGGGTGACAGAACGTAGATGGAAGAACAGCTCTTCCGGACAGCGCAGAAGTTTTCGGCAAAGCTCACAGAATATGTCTTCTCGCATGGTTGAACTACACAAAGGAACAGAGCATGAATTTAATCTCAGGCAGTTAATCACAGAAAGGTAGTCAGAGGCTCAGAGCCACCAAAAAATCAAGATCAGCTATCGGCTGCTTCTTGCAAACTGATCAACAAGTCATTGTTTCACAAGACCATAGGCGTAGACTCTGGGGGGTCAGCCGGGGCACGTGCCCTACCAATAATTGAGGAGCCGGGGCAATGCCCCCCAAAAATCGAGAGAAGAATTTCTTAAAAAATTAAAATATTATGTTTCAATATAGACAAATTTCTTCAGAAACAGAAAAACAGAGACACAGAACTGAAATACTATCAGAAATTCCTAATGAAAACAAAGATTTATTTTTATCTTCAATATCTTCAATATGAAACAAATTTACATGTAAGCAAATCGCCCCATTTCATACGCATTAGCGTAACACCAGAAGCCTAGCTCTGCGGACTGTCCAGACCAGAGGTGAAACAAGTTTTTTTTCGGATTTTGGTTTTAAACAAAAAAAGGAAAATAAATCCAAAAAATTTGTTTTTTCTTTTGTTTTAAAAATAAATTTCTTATTTTTTTTATTTTTTTAGAAGTTATCTTAATAACATTGATTTAATGATTTTTAATTTTCGGACATCGCAACTGAATTAAACTGAGTTGGAGCTCTTGTTCATGCCATTTTTCATAATTTTTATGAACCGAAATCCGAAAATCTTAACAGCAACAAAAACTATAAAAACCCAAAAAACGGAAAAAACAACAAAAACAACTTTTCATCTTGAAAAAACTTGTTTTTTTTGCCCCTCTGGTCCAGACCCCTTGCCCCTCCAATATTTTGGACAAGTTTACGCCAGTGCACAAGACAATTCAATATTTAAAACTAGTTATCTATTTTAGTCACCATGATTAAATCAAATCCACCAGGACTAAATTTTTAAAAATCTTAATTTAGAACCAAAAGATGATGACTGTAAATAAAAAGTGCTTTGTCACAAAATTTTTATATGAGCCTTTGAAGAATGCTGCGTTTACAACATCTTACAACAATTACCAGTACCTTAGTTTTGTGAGACTGATTGGAAATACAATTTATCAACAAAAAAGGGTTTATTTACAGTTGGCTCATGCCATCAACAAACATGATCAATAAACGATGTAATACCAATAAAAGAGGTAATACCAATAAATGAAGTAATACCAATAAAAGAGGTAATACAAATAAAATAGATAATACCGTGAAGCCTTGGACTCAAGGTATCTCTGATGGATCAGCTTGTTCTCATAAGATGTCTGTTCAACTTCTTCATCGTCTGAATCGGTATTCAGAGCGATGCCACAGTGCAGATTCAACAGCACCATGTCGGGACTCATGTCCACAACATTCGGATGGAGAATGTCTCTTGGATCAACCTGTAACAAAACATGCAAAAGATCAGATATTTAACTTGACAACTAGAATGTAAAAATGGCAACACACTAGTTACACCCCACTGCAAGGACACTCTTCCTCAGAAGAGCAGTTCCATGGTTAAACAATAGAAATGACCACGCAATCCTACAACAGGACACTTCCTTAAACCCTCCAAATGTGCGCTGGTATTCAATAACGAAGCCCAGATGGATGGATGTTAGGCCACCTGGTGCCTAAGTGGGCACCAGGTGGCCTAACACTTCAAGTATGGTCACCAAACAAAGTCCTAAACAGGCTCAGCTTTGGTTTCTCTGCATCTCCCAGCAACATGTTAAAAACGTTAGTTATTCAGATGTATCAAAGTCAGTGAGAAATGGTGAGTTCTGAGGGGACTCTTTAAGTTAAAGGAAGAGAAAGTTTAAGCATCAGAGAAAATATTGGTAGTATATAAATAGCCTTATTTTGGATTAATATAAGTTTCACAAAAATGAACATTGCATTCAACCAATGTCACTCTCACGTGTTGAACTCTGATTCGAATATTGCCTCTGACTCAAGTTAAAATCTCTTACCATTAGTATTCGATGTGACATACCAATTTCCCTGTGCTAAGCTACTAGACATTTTAACACAGAATGTTATTTGGGCTAACACAAAACTAAGATTAGTAATGGTGTACGGACACATAGCATCAGAGCAATTGCGTTTTATTACTGGTACACAGAGCTTGACTTTGTATGACTAGAGGTCCTCAATCAGTACCTGTCTCCACCGATACACTCGAGGGAATGGATCATTCGTTACGCTTTTCCTAGGTCGCCTGATCAGACTGAAAGAGACGAACAATTTATTAATATTTACACAATATTGAATTTTTAAAACATATTGTCCTTTACTTTAAGAACTAATCACCAATTAAAAAACTTAAATGCAAAATACAGATACAAATCACTCATAAGTCATTATCATCATTATTGCTGTCAATATTATTACTGAGAATGCATTATTCTACCACATAAGGTATAGGTTCATCGTTGTGATTATAATAATTATTACTCGTAGTGCCTCACCTTTTCACCTCATGAGAAATAAGAACTTCTAATAAACTAATCAAGCAAACACTTTTCCAGTTAGTCTTTAATATATTAATTCACGCATTGCACTCGTTATGCATGTCAGGTCAAGAAATTTGAATCCGAAGAACAAGAGATTCATGTGCGAGTAACGTTTCTAGAGTCTTTAGAGGGAGTCTGCTTATAAGATATGAACCCACAATCAAGGGGTCAGCCGGAAATCGCCTCGGATATTTGCCTCGGCCGAATATCCCTTTTTGGGCACTATTCGGAAGTATTCGCCTCGGCAAATACTGTACACACAAATAGTTGCTTGTCTGCCTGACATGCCGGAATTTGTAGGCTCATAGTATCAGCTTTGAGCTTCATCTAGCATATTCATTTTGAAGAAGAAAAGTAAAAAAATACACCGGAAGTCCACAAAGGAAGTCAAGTCCATTTAATTAATTAATTATTTCTAAAAATTCAAAATGTATTAGTCAGTAATTAAAAGTACAGAAATTTATTTTGATGATTTTTCATTACATGAAAATGTGAAGCTTCACATATGGAACAAATGATACTCGGTTCGTACCCGGATCCGGCAAATAGTACATCCAAATACTCGGATTCGGTACTCGGTTGAAAATGTCTACCCGGCTGACCCCTACCACAATCATTGCATTACCCCCACCCCATGCCAAACAATCCAGGCAATGAACAGCATTAGTATTCATGCTAGTCAGTAGTCATAGAGATTCTGTGAGCATGACCCACAAACATGTTAATTTAATCAAAGATAAGAGACAAGAGGATTAAATTCCTACAATCACATTTATTGATACATTCACATTTATTATCACGTTTAGCTTCCAAGAAACTCTAAACTATGACCTCTTTGTCACATGACTTATTCTGATGCTCACTTGAGAAGTTTCTGTCGGGCGGATTTCTGGATTTTGAGGACAGCGTCTGGACCCCAGTCAGCAACTGCTTGATCATTGGCAAGTGCTAGATTTATGGCGATTCGAACACCATTTATCTACGAAAACCAAAACCCATACAGAATTACTGAGAAATAACAACCAAATAAAGCTCTGTTTCCATTTTTCAACTGAATGCACATCACAAATTACGAAAACCGACAGATGAAGTTTAGATTTTTATCGGCAAATGACTTGAGGCAGATTGATCAGAGATTGGTACAAACATGAAGTTCTAAGGTTTCAGGCTTATTGTTCAGGACTGGGCTTCTCTGACAGGGCCTGGTGCTTTATCTTATCCAGATCTCAACCATTCTCTGTCAGCAGAACCTCACAGGAAATGGTTCAACAAGATCCACCTGTTGGAGTCTTTATGCCATAACTGGTTGCATTAACCTCACAATGGGTCGCTGGTCCTATTGGTCAGTGTTGCTCTGGCATTCCACTTAAGATTCAAGTTCTAACTAGATCAGGTCAGGTCAGGTCAGGTTGGAAATTCATTGTTAATGCTTGGCAAGTCAGAACCAGACTTGATAGATCGCTCTGTGCCATGAGAACATTTCTACGGCCAAATATTATAAGTGCCAGGCATAGACTAGTGCTTGTAGAAATCTACACTGGCAAGAATACAAGAAATCTACATGAGGAGGGGGATAGAGTAATGGTAACACTCATGGCCAAGAGTGCATTAGGTTCGCGGATCGAGTCCCGTAACCCCCCTCTAGGGTGGCGCCTTGCATGGCTGCCAAACCGTGTGTTTAATTAAGACCTTGATTGTACTTTCATGTTTCAATGTAATCTTACTGTGTCTGTCAGTTTGCAATAATAAAGAATACTATTATTATTATTATTATTATTATTATTATTATTACATGAATTAAGTATCAACTGGTTCATAAACAAGCCTTACCATTTTCAGATCTTCCACATCGAACTCTGTGTCAAATGTGACCTCCATGTCATGTTCTGGAAAAGCCGGGTCGACGTCGGGAGATTCTGAGTCCCATCCTAGCCCACAGAGGGCACCAACGTAACGTTTCTTCTCCTTGTCTGTCCTACAACACCAAAGATCTCCCTGTTAAGCCAATAAGTAATATTTGGACATTACCTCACCAACTTAAAAAAATTTGCTTGTAACACATCTCTGTTCAAGCATCTCTTATTCAGGTGACAAGTGATGCACTTGAGATATGCCAGCCGCCTGACACATCAGACAGTTGCAAAATTTTGTACTTGCGACAATTTATAGAGCATCATAAGTAGCAAGCTACTTCTAGGATGCTTTACACCAGAGGTGGGCAAACTACGGCCCGCAGGCCGGATCCGGCCCACCAACGCTTTTTATCCGGACCCCACAATTTTTCAGAAAATTAAAAAAATTCAGACCGCGAGAAGTTTTCTTCGTTTTACTCCAGTGGCGCTGCTCTCTTGCTTACTATTCCGGTCTCGTCTTTAATAATAACTCTATGCATTAACCGTGCCGACCTGTCCCACCTCTCTGAAGAGGTTTTTGCACATGATCTGTATAAGCAGAAGTGAAATCCGTTCAAGTAAAGCTAATGTTGCTTTCAAAGCAGATGAAAGAACAAAACTACGGGAACTTTCCTACCCTGCAGTTGCAAACTGCAGAGTAAGAAAAATATAGCCTTCAGCTGTCAAGTTTGACAGAAGAGTTCTCCAGACGATTTGTGTATTTTAATTTAATTGACACTGAATTTGCTGTGCTAACTATACCGTTCACCTTTGACATTGACAATTAGCTCATATACGGAACTTCAGCTGGAGTTAACCTATCCACAACGTGACATTGTTCTCAAAGAACAGCTCAAATGATCAGACCTGATAACATTCTTTCCTTCGCTCATGAAGGAAAAGTTCTCAAATCTACAAACTTTTGCTTTTAAAATGTTTGTGTTATTCGCAACCACTTACATCTGTCAACAAAGATTTTCAACTATGAAAATAAACGAATTCAAGTATTTGTTTCAGTAAAGTGATCTAACCTTGAACTCAAACTGTGAATTGCAATCAGCGCAATCACTTCGGATTATGGGAAACTTGCTAAACGCATGCATGTTCACAGTCAAAGTGTATTTAATATATCATAAATAAGTAAACTTCTTTTCATGTAAGTCGTTATTAATAGTTAAAAATTTGTTATCCGGCCCTCCGAATTTTTTTGGCATTTAATGTGGCCCCATGTGCATTTCAGTCTCCTCGGTCCTGGGTCGTCACACCCTTTGGTTGGTTGCCCATTGACTTATGACTGCCACAGCTCAGTCCAGAAGCTTTGCCCCTATTGGGCCTACCAGCTGGAATTGCCTTTCTTGACAGCTGTGGCTCAGGCTGCTCAGTTTGACCCTTCCACAATTTCGCAAGCACCTAAAGTCTGTATTATTGGACAGTAATTTCACTGGTTCGGGGAGTGGCACTTCATAAATGTTAGATTACAATTACAGCTACTGTCAACACAAATGCTGAGAGTTACATATTAAGTACATTTAAAACTGGTTTTTTTAGACATAGAGGATTTTGCTTCTTCAATAGGTGCAGGAAGACTGTTTCAGGTTGTGGGCAACAACCCGAAGGCCTGATCACCTGTTTTACTCTTAGTTGCTTGCACAACTACATCAGCAGACTTTGATGATCGCAGCTGTGACCTATTTAGGGTCGTCTGATGCCACCTGCCAGCTAACGTGGGGCGCAATTGTTCATACAGACGTTTAGACAAATAATTAATCGCCTGAGATTGTAATGGGGACATCAGCTGCAAAGCATTCTTTGCAAACAAAAGAAGCTAAGTCAATCTATAAAAGATACTAAGTACAATCCCACAGTTAGCAGTCAAATCCCTGAACAGCCAATAACAAGCTGTGTTGAAACAAACCATTCACACTGTTCTATCATCATACACAGAAGCTCAACAGGACACAGCACAACAGGAAGACATTGAAACATACAAGCATACATATACGACAGGCACACGCAGCAAACACCTCTCACAAACAATGCTTGTGTGGCTACATCCACACGTTAAACATAACCAAATTTTAAGCATCTAGCTCACCTCAACTCTGCCGTGGGGCAGAACAGCAAAGCCAGCAGACCGTGAAGACCGTCAATACGCGGCATAAGGGTTGTTTCGCGCACTGTAATTGCTTTGCCGGCTTGGTTGAGACTGACGAACGCGGCAACCATGACCCGAGGCGAGGTATTTCCTGGTTCCGTGTCAAAAGTCACCGAGTTTACGCTGTCTCTATCAACTTTTGTCGGCCTGAAGATCAGTTCCAAAATAAGCAGAAACTCAACACAGACTCCAGCACAGCTAGGCACAAGTAGGATATAGCTCAACAACTCAGTGGACTATAGTTCAGATTTCTGATGCAGTCTTGGACATTTAACAGTGTTAGTCTACCATTATTCCTGGAATTCGGGTCAGAAACATAGCATATAACATGTTTTTAAACTTTCTATCTGCAAGGGCAACAAAGGATTACTTCTATCAGAATGACCAAAGATCTGTGCATGAAAAATGTTTTTCACATTCAATCCCATTTGATGCATAATCCCATTTGATACATAATGTAATGTAATACAATAATCCCATTTGACGCATAATCCCATTTGATGCAGCAGGCTTTACGAAGACAACATTAGAACCCCAGTTTAATTATGTCTGCTTATTATCCCAATATGCAGAGTAGACAGAAAAAACCTATTCTTTTTAATCCAGCATCTCGTTATAACACTGTGTTTGGAAGAACTTTATGTCACAGCCATAAAACAAGGTCATGCTATAACAAGTTTATTTTCCATAGATGAACTTTGAGGTCAATATCCCAATAATTTATATCAGAAGCATGCCATAAGAATCTCCAATGTAGTCACAAAGTACATTGCTTAGTTTGCACTTTACTATGCATCTTTGTAAGGCAGCTTGATTACATAAGTTCTCATGATACATGAGCTCCATGACCTTGCCTCCAAGCTCTAATTGAAAAGGCACTACATAAATGCGACTATGATTTTGAATCCAGTACATGTTGACATAGCTGTGTTTCCCCCACAGGTGCCATAACATGTTGAAAAATCAGCATGTAACTGTAACCACAAGCTATGAGCATAGTTTCAATTGATGTTAACTTAAATGTCTATTTCACCTGAGCTGGCCAATGCAAGTCGTGCTGATAAAGCCAACTTCACTCGGATTCCACGGACCATTCAGAAAAACCTAGAACGAACACAAGGCGTTAATTTAGAAGACTTCTGTACCTAACTCAATAGTTCATTTCCGTATCATCAGGCTTCTTGCTGCAAACTCTTTTCTCGTCATCCATTACAGCATCCTGGCAGCATAGACCTTAGTCAGGTCCAGTCGAGTATAAAATATACAGTAGCAGTCTGAGTACTGAGTCTATTCGGTGTCCAAGTCATATAGTCTGAGCCCATGGCCATTATTCAGGAAGCACTTAACCCAGTTCACAGGTCTACCACTGATTTCGTACGAGATGATGAATACATACATTCATAATTCACTATGATGTCCACTGTGTTATGATAATGGCACTACAAAAGGATATAGATTAGCTTAGAATAGATTTTAACTTCAAGGCAACCACTGACTGAAAGTCGTGTAATATATACATGCGCTCTAGAAGTCTTCAGAACCACCAAATCTGCAACAATTTCACAGCCACCATTACATTACAAAATTAAATTAGAAACAGTAAATTAGAAGTCTTGAAGTTAAGTTTTAGTTATATCAAAATTGAAATAGTTTAATTAGAACAAAATGAACTGAGTCAAGTTGAAGTTAAATTCAAGTTATAAGGAATTTTTTATCTGATAACTACAGGAACAGATGGTTAGGGGAAGACAGCCAACTCCTACATATTAATTATCAGCTGGTATCACCAAAAGTAGTCTTGTGCACTGCCGTAAAGATCTTTTGGGTAAATAAATTATCAGACAAATTCTTCAACATATCCTAAGGAGTGTTGTCTCTCAGCAGTCACTTGCCATTTTAACCAGAGATATACTGTGACTCGAAATGGAGACATGACATTTCAAAAGTAAACAGTCTTGCTATGTGTCCAAGGCATTTTAAAGAAAAGTCATTTCAACAGAAAGCCAAAAGCATTTCAACAGAAAGCCCACGTCATTTCAAAAGAAACCCAAGGCATTTCAACAGAAAGCCCAGGGCATTTCAACAGAAAGCCCAAGGCATTTCAAAAGAAAGCCCAAAGCATTTCAAAAGAAACCCAAGGCATTTCAACAGAGAAAGCCCAAAGCATTTCAAAACACCTAGCCTAAGCAGATGTGCTTCAAACCACATTTGTGCAATCTGTCAGTTCATTCACCTCTAAACTTTCAACTTGTATGTTTCAACTTGCTTATTCAGCACAGTCTAATTTCTTATTTCCCTGATCCACCAGCTTTTGACCGGACTCTTCTAACAAATTAAAAAATGTTTACTCCTGTTTCATGTGAAGCAACCATCAAGTAATGCCTTGAATCTTATGACAATAGAAGTCATTTTAGATTAGACTAGGAAAGTAATCTCTTCTCACCATGCCACATGACTTAGGCGTCGCTTTCAGAAGCTCTTCTTGCTCTCTCAGTTGGCAAACCGTCCTGAGGTCCATCTTACGTGGTCGGTTTGGATCACAGTTTTCCAGCTGCATCCGTTCTCTCTGCAGATGATTTTGCTGAAATCAGATAATACAAACGGATAAAACAGGCTGATCTCAGCAAATGAACAAAACCAGTCTTTGTAATTGTAATCATCATTATCATCAACAACAAAGTCTTCAACAACATCACAGTCATCGCAACTCATACAAATATCACCTTTCATATCAATTACACTACTTTGTTTTAATTCGGAAAACAATTTTATCTGTGAAAAACAAATTCACTTTCATACGTTTCTGTTGCACCAAAAAGTAACACTCAAGGCATCACTTGATAATGCCACAAAACTGTGTCAAAAACTTTTCTCAAGATCCAAGATCCACAATTCTGATTAACTATGGAAGGCTTGAAGACACGTATTTCAATATCACAACCCGAACTCATATTCAGTGGATGATCAGTCGTCACTGCACCATAACAGCATCAGAGCACCTTGTATAGATCAGAGGGTTTGAAAGTGCCAAAAATGCAGTTATGAACATTGGAAAATAGTTTACTAGCTGCATTGGTACATACCACAGAACCTCCTAACAACGCTGTCCGAGGTTGTGTCATAATAAGGTCATTTTCCAAGGCGGAATTAAATTCAAATCCATGTCCCTGTCCTTATCATATCAGAATTTATGTTATGACAAACTATTTTACACGAACGTCCTGGTGTATTGAATAGTAAAACATCGGACTCAAGAGAAGCAGCAAGCATGAAGAAAAAGGTCACAAAAGGTCACAAGAGACATGTCAACAGAGACAAAATTGAATCAAACATACAGTGGAGGCATATGATTCTTCTGTTCGATCAGCAAAGTTCAGTCGAATGAGCTCTTCATTCAAGTTGAGTTCAGAGCCGCGATATTTTATGTGCAACGTCACGTGCATCACTCCATGCACGATCGAGAAAATCTGTTCAGTTGAAATCAAAACGATAGCAAATGATATCACAACTTCCAAGATTAGCCAATAATACCACAAGAGATCATCACAATTACAACTATTCAACTGAATAAGGAGATTACATTGGAGACAGGCAGCCGATGGCAGTTAAGACTTTAAAGTAAGCCTAGTGACGTAAAGCATCATTCGAGCCAAAATAAAGCTCACCAAATGCACGCAACCTGTTTGTGGCTTAAATAGCAAAAACAGCTACTGGCTAAACACTGTGGCTCTTGAATGCACAGCCAGACAGAAGTATTAGCCATGATATAAACACTTGTAACCTGTTCTTTCCCAGTGGGGTTGGGCTGACAGTGCTTCGGAGTAGTTAAACTAGAGAGGTGCTATATAAATGTTCTGAATTAATTAATGAATGAATGAGTACCAGACCAAATATGGCTATCTTAAGCTCTACATAACCGCATCTTTCCTACTTAACAAACAGACACTAAATGGAAAGCAATGATAAAAAATATTAGCATTACAAACAGCAGCACGGAGAAGCGCCCCAAAATGTTTCCTACATACCTTCGCATATGTGACTTCTGACTCCGAAACCAAATGCAGGAAGCATTCCTTAGATTCCCCTGACCACTCTCCACCTGGACACTTGATAGCGGATGGCTTGACGTGTGCCAGGACACACTCCACTGCCTATTGGGAAATTATAAGAATAAAAAACAAATAAATATCAGACATTTAAAAGAATAAATCTCAAACTGGAAAAAACAAGCATAACGCTTGATTCAAAAAGATATCAACTGTGACCCCATTTGCAATACAACTCCCTGCACACATAACTGCTAGTCTATATGTCACTCTTCGAAAACATTTAATAATAATAATAATGAATAATAGTGGAATGATTAGTTCTATTAAACATGCCATTGAATGAAATAAAAACTAACTACTAACGATACAATTAACCCAATAACACAATTTAAATCCTGTTATACCTTTAATGACCATAACGACATACCTGAACAGGCCAAAGCAACAGCGCCGGATCAATTGGTCGGAGGTCTTGTATAGGAAATTTTTCAAGGTAATTCCCATAATCAAGAAAAAACACCTGAGAAACACAACAGAAATAAATAAGATGGAGTAATTTAAACTGGAAATCTTTAACGTTTACACGAAAAGTCATTCAGATCACATATCAAGACTGTTTTACTCTGGGGCCGTCCATCAAAGACATCTGCAAAATTTGACCTACTCTAGACCCCTCCCTCCTTGTCCACATTTGGCATTACCCCTCCATAACCCTCGTTGCAAACATCTGCACTCCAACTGATATACTAACGCCTATCTCAGGCTATCTGTTGTTCTCACTAAAATTGGTCTTTAACCTTTTACAGACACTAAAAAGGCACTAAAAACTACTGTGAAAATAATACTTCTCGTTAAAGGATTAAAGAAAAGGCTGTACAAAAATAACTGCATGTACCAATTTGAGATGAGGATGTCTGCCTTAGGCATAAAACCTCTCTTATATCTGCATTTGGCTAACCAATCCTGTCCCCCATCTTTGCAGAAGTCCTTAATGGACGACCCTTCAGGCCTTTGCATGACCCTGTCTTGGCCCCTAACAAACATTCATCCGTGCCTCAGGTTTACTGACTTTTCACGTGCAATGATTGCTTTCCATAAATAATAAATTTTAAAAACTTTCCACACGCATTTAGTCAACAGACTGTCCATTTGGAATAAAAGATACTTTTTAGTAACAGATTTTCATTCGTTTTGGCTTATTTTCTATTGTTTAAACAAAATTTGTTTATTAGAGCCTTAATGAAACATTGAAAGACAGGAAGTCTGAACCTAAGGTGCAGATAATCTGTTACTAAAGACCCTGTTTTACTCTAAACATACAGTACGATGACTCAGCCCTTGTAGGAAGTTATTTCGGAAGTCAGGTCAAAGTTGAAATCTGCTTGAGTCTGTCTTGGGACATTTCTAGTTACGTGTCTGTACAATAATGGACAATTGGACATAGTAGTTCCTATCAACCAAAATAACTTAACACTTTAACGATAGAGCTGCACTTATTTCCCAGTTGCTATTAGTACTCTCTCATCGTTAAAGTGTTAATCCTTTAACAACGAGAAGTATCGTTTTCGCAGAAACTTAAGGTTAAGTTAAGGGGGGGGGTCCATAGAGTAGTGGTAACATCACTGGCGTGAAGAGCAAGAGGTAGCGGAATCGCTTCCCGCAACCCTCCCAAATTTAGGTACACTCAGCCTTTCATTCGCGAGAAGGCGCGTTGTTAAAATGAGATGTAGGACGTGATGGGCGCCTTGCATGGCTGACGTGTACAGTTAAATTCGACTCCTGTAATAACTTGTGATCATCCGTTCATACTGATTTGTAATCATACTGCGTTATTGTCAGTTTGAAGATATTAAACGAAGATTATTATTATTATTATTATTTTAATGGACATCTTGATAACTTACCGTTGCTAAGCCTTGGTCCATCTTCTCAATGCGTGCTCTGTAGAACTCAGTGGACAGCTGATCAGAATACGGAGCCAGTACGTAGCTGCCCACTTCGAATGCACCGGTTCCCTATTTCAGTAGAAAAGTTGATATAATAAATAATATAACTTATTTTTAGATTAGAACAACATTCACAAGTTAACTCAAGTCATGGGTAACTTCAGTAAATGACACTGCTCCTAGTACAGCAATGATATCATATTTATTTTTATCATATTCATTTATTTCTATCATATTTAAGGCATTAGTCAGAATTAGAGCTGTACCGATGCATCGGCAGCATAATAATCGGGCCGATTGTTAGAGGTATTGGCATAATTTGCATCGGGAAAAAATAATCGGCGCCGATACAAATTACTTTACAATTAACGTTTTTTGCACAATAATCGATACAAAAAGAAAAATTAGCACAAATATCTAGTTTTGTTTCTTATTATTGCTTTATATTTAGCATTGCACTACTACTAGGCACCGTAGAAACCAAGGACCTATTATACACAGGACTGGAAACTCCTTAATAACCCTTATACAACGTCGTGTGCCTAGTTTTTGGGCGATAACAAAATAATCGGACTCGTTCGCGGTATCGGCTATTTTAATAATCGGCTATACGCAGTATCGGCATAATCAACAAAAAGGGCTATCGGTACACCTCTAGTCAGAATTAACTATGGTGCAGGGCTTAATGATGATAAAAGGAATCAGAGCGGGCTACAGAGACGGTTCAGAAGTGATACAAAAGACAACATCAGGTCATCAATGCATGTAGCAGAGTACTGAAGAAGAAAAGAGGCATCAGTTGACTGTTGCACAGAGTCGAAAATGAAGTCCAGGAAGTCCAGAAAGGAACTTTTCCAGTGCTTTAAAGACTACGACTTCAAGCGACCACTGACTGATGCCTTCTGCTTTATGATAACAACGTTATACAAGTCGTAAGATTAGATTAGATTGAAAACATTATCAATCAGTTTAGACATGATGGCAGAGCTTTACTTTGAAGGATAAAAAGAAAAGTAAAGAAGCCAAGGATAGCATTGTGTCTGTTACACAATCCCAAGTCAGACAGAAAGCTGGCAGCTGCTGAATTTTTGAAACGGGAAGATACCCTTAAAGTCCTGGCACACTGCTGAACTCGGAAATGTAGATCGGCTCTTGCGGGTGCATCTCCAACTAAGTTCACCCAGAAGCGACCGCCGTTTACAACCTGCTCAAAACAAAACATAGCATGCAACATCAAGTGGTACTGATGCAGTTATAGCCTATAAATCAGGCAATATCAAAACGTTTTTCTGCTATATTACACTCCTGACTTAATCCGTATGCCTACATGTATCATTCTCCATTCATCCACCTCTCCTGTTATTTACCTACACATTCATTCATTCTGAAAATTTATATAGCGCCTCTTCACGTGACCTACCCAGAGGTGCTCCCAGCCCAGCCACAGCTAAAGAAATGTGATTTGAGCTACTTACAAAGAGCAGGCAAGTTTAACCGTGGCAACAAGCGCAGGTCTAGAGGGAGGTCATTCCAGATGGAAGGCCCCATAACCGAAAAGGCCCAACACTGTCTAATAGCAGTGTGAGACCAAAAAGGGACCACCATCTGTTTCAAGTCCCTTCATCTATCATTCCTCAGGCTTCTCATTCTAAACAAAAGCCTCACCTCTGCAGAGTTTCGTCTTCATATTGTACACACCGTGAGAAGGCCGTCCTCCTCTGACTTGGCGAACAACTTAGTGAATAACCTGGTGCCAATTCTCGAGTTTATGCTTGCAACAATACCCTCTGACTTAATATATGTCTACATGCATACTGACCACGCTAGTGAATGGACAGTACTGGTCATCATGTCCAGTGGCCATGACCAATACATTTCACTGCTCATTCATTTTAAAGATCAGCTAAAAGCGGAAATGGTTAAATGACTCTGTTGTGTTTGAATTGCTACCATGAGAGATTTGACTGAGAATTCTGAGTTTTCAGATGGTTTTACTGCACACGATAAACACCCTGTCCTTGGAATAGTCCACCTCCACTTAAGGGGAGGACATGTTCCATATGAACTGTGATGGCTCACCTCTACGAACCTACATATGCCATCGAAGGGCAAGGGGACAGGCATTGGAATAGCATCAACAGTCTACCAAAACGGGGTTCTACCATCAGCTGTAAGGCCGTCTGTCTCAGATCGACTTGGTGGCTCAAGTGACATCTACCCCCGGTAGATCAACGATTTCAAACTATTTTTATTTTACCACCAGGTAAAAAGATCGAATGTTGGCGTACCACCATCAAAGGTCAGATCAAAAACAACAGGCGAGCGCAAAGTCCTCTTACAATTTGCGTAGGACCGTAGATAGACAAATTTAAAAATTAATATATAATTTTAAGAATGTAATCTTTCTGAATTTTTTTGAGTGCCACTTAGCGACACCTGGCATGCCATTAGTGGTACGCATACTACCATTTGAAAACTGCTGATCTAGATGCTGCGTCTTCTAACACCTACGAGAGACCACATTGGATGGTTCTTAATGATACCTAGCATTTCAGCTGGTGCAGAGAACACCTCCGATTAGTTTCTCAAGAAGTGGCTCTATATAAATGTCCAATTACAATTACCTCCGACTTGGAAACTGCCACAATCGTTTCCGTTGCTGCAGGAAACACGAACGGCGGTGGGTGGGAGTCATCACCTGTTGCGTTGTGCTTCCTGTTGTCAAAGAAGACCGATTCAATAATTCAAAAACACAGCAAAAGAATACAAACAAATGCACAATAAAAAACCTTTATGACAGTGGGACAATTCCCAAACCTATAGTTAACTCTGAACAGCACACAGTGCAGTGCAGTTAGAATGACCGTTAAAGGACGATAAAACAAAATTAATTTCTGATCAAGCTAATACTCTAATGGAGTGTGTCATTCAAACTTGGTTGAGACACGGAGCTGTGAGATTGCTGTGTTTAAACTGGAAAAGAAAACCCTGCAATTGCGAACCCTGCACCTTCAAGAAATACACCTGATAGTGCAAAATACCTGTACAATTACCTTCACTTTCCTGTACACTTGCCTGCTTTTATCACCCAAGACATTATATGCACCACGTTTTATCAAGGTTTGAAAACTATTTTATCGTACCAAGGCTGTGGGAAATAGTGCTTCTGAGTAGACATCTTGAACAGGTGCTATATAAATTGACTAAATTAATCATTACATAATTTGATGCTTTGACCAGTCAGAAGATTAAGAGATGATACAATACAATACAACTGTATTTTTATACTGCCTCCTTCCAAAGTTCAGAAGTGCACACGACCATACAACAGAACATCAGTGGCGCTGGGTCGCTACAAAGTGGCCTGAGGTAGATTCAAAGCTGTGACCCTCTGGTTACAAGGCACAGAACATACCACTACACCACCGCGTCCCTGATGGGATACATACAATTTCATTCCAAATATTTGCATTACTAAGTACTGTACAGTGTAAACCCAATCGCCTCATCAGACAGAATGACTCAAACGAAAAACACGCCTCAGAAACTTCATTCCACACATTTTTAGGAACGATACTTCAGCGACCCATGTAAACCATATACACCCAGACATTAGATAAGACCTACTTGTCTTGAGGATGCTTCTGATCATTGGCAGTGAGAGACATCTGGTTCAGACGATCCTTAACTGTGTCGGCATCAATGTACGGAAGCTGCAGCGGCAGACGAATCAGTCTACAACCACAAGCAAATCAAAAGAACATCGCAACACACGAAACACGAGCAACGCACATAAAGATGTCGTAAACATTATACAATACATTTTTCACATATTTTCCACCTTAACCTTAACATACTTCTTAGCAGACTGTCTTCTCACTTACCTGATCATAACATCATTACTTTACGCATAGAGCAAAATAATCTGACACTTCCTAATCTAGTAGAATTCCCCAAAAAACTTACCTGATTTTTACGGCGACGTAGACACCAGATGAAATTCCTTGCTGTTTCTGCTCCCCAGGCTCACGACTGAATTCGACGAACGCCCTTAAAAAAACAAATCCTTTCTTGAAGAAAAACTAAGACAACACAACTGTTCAGATGCTTTCACAGAAACTCTTCAGATCCTGAGGTAAATGGATAATCGACCTATGCTAAATTAGAATTAACCAATTGCAATTAGTGCTACCTGCTGTCTTCAAAGTGAACTTTCGGTCGTCGTCCATTGCACTGGACGAACAAGTTTTCGATTTCTTTTCGATATAGAGCACCTTGGAAGACAGGAATGCCCTTTATCTACACAAAAACAAACAAACTCAGTCACCCAGCCATCCAGCCAGTCAATCATCATCCAGCCAGCCAGTCAATCATCATCCAGCCATCCAGTCAATCATCATCCAGCCATCCAGTCAATCATCATCCAGCCATCCAGTCAATCATCATCCAGCCAGCCAATCATCGTCCAGCCAATCATCATCCAGCCAGCCAGTCAATCATCATCCAGCCAGTCAATCATCATCCAGCCATCCAGTCAATCATCATCCAGCCAGCCAATCATCGTCCAGCCAATCATCATCCAGCCAGCCAGTCAATCATCATCCAGCCAGTCAATCATCATCCAGCTAGCCAGTCAATCATCATCCAGCCAGCCAGTCAATCATCATCAAGCCAGCCAATCAATCATCATCCAGTCAGCAAACCAGCTCGTGAGCAAGTCAATCAGTAAGAGGATCCAGTTGCAGCGCAAAGCAGTCCATGTAAACAAGAGAATACATAATTATACAAAGCCACTTTGACGAAACTTCTTGAAGCTATATAGTGGTACATCAGAATCTTGCTAAGATGCTGACTTTGAAACCAAATCAAGAGCTGCCTTATAACAAAGTTGCAAAACAATTAGGTCAATTTTATAACTGAACCAATTTCGAGATCCACGTCCGTGACCGAGTCAATTCTCAAGTGTGTTTTAAGATGCATTCTATGATTAGTCTTAAGTACATTATTAAAAAGGAAAAACACTGTTTACACAAGAATGGTTTTAACATAAATATTGTTTTTAATTCAGTTAACTGGAAAACACGTCCTCAGAATATGGTTTTTAATTCAGTTAACTGGAAAACACGTCCTCAGAATATGGTTTTTAATTCAGTTAACTGGAAACACGTCCTCAGAATATGGTTTTTAATTCAGTTAACTGGAAAACACGTCCTCAGAATATGGTTTTTAATTCAGTTAACTGGAAAACACGTCCTCAGAATATGGTTTTTAATTCAGTTAACTGGAAAACACGTCCTCAGAATATGGTTTTTAATTCAGTTAACTGGAAAACACGTCCTCAGAATATGGTTTTTAATTCAGTTAACTGGAAAACACGTCCTCAGAATATGGTTTTTAATTCAGTTAACTGGAAAACACGTCCTCAGAATATGGTTTTTAATTCAGTCAACTGGAAAACACGTCCTCAGAATATGGTTTTTAATTCAGTTAACTGGAAAACACGTCCTCAGAATATGGTTTTTAATTCAGTTAACTGGAAAACACGTCCTCAGAATATGGTTTTTAATTCAGTTAACTGGAAAACACGTCCTCAGATGACGAGCCACCCAGAACAAAATGCTCGTTCTGCACTTCATGGTTTTAGCTACATCAATTTAAAACCTGTCATGCTACAGACGTGATGTATAAATTCAATGCTGACCATGACTGTTGTCATTGGATTGTGGCCACACATTTCTCTTAGGGTCATCTGTTCATCTGTTTTTCTCTGCAGGAAGTAATTGGGATAGAAGGCCCCACACAGCACCAGCTGCAACCAAATACAACAATGCAGATGGTGCATGGTTTACAACAGAACCAACGTTTCTAGATAAAGCAACGTAATGTACGGTAATTGCTGTCCTTAGTGACCTCAACCACTTCCCAGTCCTGTGCATACTGTCACTTCCTTAACCCCATTCTATAGAAACACCAAATGTCTAAAAAAAATTATTTCAAAAGTGCATACAATTTAATTTTAACAAAATTATCACAAATACAGTGAAATCCAGTCTGCATACACTGTCAAACATTTGTTAGACATACATTTTAAATTACTGAAGAAAAATAGCAGTTTTGATATCTAATGAAGGATTTTATCCCAAAATATTCAGCCTACAGCCCAAACTTATAAAAAATTATTTAGCCTCAAAAGCGTTAAGAAAAGAAAACCAAATGCACCGACCTTAACGATCAGCTGATGTTCGGGGTTGGACATATCCAAGTTGCGACGATTTGGGTAGGGATTGCAGATGTTAAACGACCTCATTCGTTTAATCAGATCGCGAACCAAATCGTCGACCTACAAAATACAATAACTGGATAAACAAACCAAACACAATAAGGAAGCAACAACAATAAATTTCAAAAGGAAAACATACTGTTTCACATTGTGCCTCAGCCCAATCTATATGAGTCTGTTCCCTATCATATGGATTCTGTATAGAAGACAAGCAGAGGTTTTCAATGGAAAGTCTATACTGCATTCTTACTTTCCAAAAGTAATAGCATAGAAAGTGGAACATATTGATTTACTTCGTGAATTCGTCGAATCTGAATAAAGTTATTGCGACCCCATTCCAGCTCAGCTCTAGGAACATGATCACCAGTTAGAAAGTTGCGATTCTTCCATGCCTGCAAGTAAAAAAGAATTGGCAAAGTATCAGCTGTAAACAATACTAAGCGTGTTTCATATGCAGTAAAGTTCTTGAGGAAGTTTTTATGATGCAGTATACTATACCAGTTATCACCTTCACAAAAAACGTTGAGATGCTAACTTTTTATTTTATCTACACTGAGACTAAACACTTTTTTTAACACTGAGACTAAACACTTTTTGTTTTATTAACATTGAGACTAAGCATTTTTTATTTTATTAACACTGAGACTAAACACTTTTTATTTTATTAACACTGAGACTAAACACTTTTTATTTTATTAACACTGAAACTAAACACTTTATATTCTATTAACACTGAGACTAAACACAGCCACAACTTTCTAACAGCAGTCTCCCGACAGCATCCTTGGTTTCCAGCTTTCCCCAAAAGCATACCGTATTTCAGTACTTTCAACATTTTATTGGTACCAGATATAGCTTCAGTTGCCTTAGAACTGTAACCTGGGATAGACACAGTTAGGCAAGGTATGGCAAATGAGGAAACTGCCCATTTATTATACATCTATAATATTTCTCTATCATCAGTAGACCACAAAGGAAAGGTCTTACCAGTTGAAGGATCATTTGATTCAAATTCAAGTATGACAAAAAATCCACCAAATGGACAACCTTTCCTTACAAGGTTACATGGCTTCACAACAAATTGGCAATTTCACATGACGCTCTCAGATTTGAACCCGAGTGTCATCCGTCACCATGCCACTCACAGTCTTAGAAACACAGAACCATAGAGAAACTTGGCATTAAACTTGGACCATACAGCCACTGCATGTAATATAATATATAATGTGACATTAAATAATAAAGATATAAACAGTGCAACTCAAACTGAGCAACTCTGTCTTACCATGAAGGCATTGTAGTAAGCGATGCAATCGCTAAAGCTTTCATTAGCCCAGGCAAATTTGTGCCTAGAGAATAGAAACATTCATCATAATTAAACTGAGAAATATTGGATACATTTTGTATCCTAAACCCTTTTCCAACAACTGCTGACTATTGAAACAGCAACAACATCTATATGATCGTCTTAACCTCTCTACAACAACAAATGTGCTATATAAATAACCAAATATATAATATATACACATTATTATAATTATAATAATCATTATTATTGTTATCATTATTATCAGAATTATTGTTATAATTCAAAAGTTGATAAAGTGAAAGCTAATAGCACTACACAAACTGTAAATGTGCTGAATACAGTGCAAATGAAAAATGCAGTCAAATTCCAAGTTCGTCCTGTTTGGTTGACTCAGTCGCTAATGAAACCCTCTCTTGCACCTAGATTCTGAGCTTCTTCTGTTCTTGAGGAATACATGCAGCAGAGGATATCAATAAATAGACAGCATTACATATAAAGCATTTAAATGATAAATCAGACTATTAACTTTAAAAAGTGACACATACTTGTACGACTCTATGTTCGCTTTGAAAGGCTGAGCAAAGAAACTGCGCAGTGAAAGGCACGCACCTGAAACAACAACAACCAATTTGTACAACATACAAACAATGGACCGTAGCTCTGCATAAAAATAGGATAATTTGATTGTACGTTCCTACATTTACTAAGCACCAGCACTTGGACTAGGCATCAGTCATTAGCAAGAACAATTCTGCACAACAGCTTGCTTGTTTCGTTGCAGGCATTAGACTTTGTAAATCTCCTCCGACAAACGTTTGTTCCGCAAATCCTGTCTTCCGTCTTCAGATATCGACAAAAACTCATCTCTTCCTTCATTCAATTCCTCCACAGGTCATTTCCATTCAGAATTTCATTTGGCTTCCAGTTTTGGCTTCCAACTGGATTTACACAATAATTTTGTATTAACGTGATTTTGCTTAACAGCGACCATTGATCAATTCCTAGAGCATTATTATAGTCGTGACATACTTGTAAGACTCTACAGAAGTTTCGGATTATTTATTTAGTGACGCTCTCCACAGTACGCCTTTGACTTGCATCCTTAGCACACCAATGCATGCACTAGACCACGGTTAGTTGCTGTTTAACGACACTGTGTCATAACAAAGATCATTAGCGTCGCCCTCCTCCTTTATCCAGGCTTGGGACTGGAACTGCCAGAGTACGAGCAGTGGCGAAAACTAAGCGTACACATGAAAGCTAATGCTGTCCTTACTTATGACGATCATTTCATCTAACGCCCCGAAGACATGCCCAAACATGATGAGTTTGCCGAGACGAATGTCAAGCGGCAGAGAGCCCAAGACTCTCCCTAGGAACGTCAGATCCCCATCATGCGGGTTAACGTCTCCCGACCTCAGAGATGCAAGTGCTCCCACCTGCACAGAAAACATGCAACGCTGATCCACAGACGCCATCTAGATATGAAAATTTATATGTTAATTATACTGTGTTTGCTTTCCAAACCTACATGTATATCCAAGGGCGTCTACACCATAGAAACCTTGGAGCAAATGCTCCATCCAAGAAATAGGGGAGGGGGGGGATCTGTCAGTGTGCGTGTCACCATTTTTGGGGGAAGCAACGGGAAGGGGGGAAGAAGAGGGGGAAAAGGGACGTTGCTCCAATGACTTAGGGGGGATAGACGCCCCTGTGTATATCCAGGTATCAAACTCTTGTGAGTCATGTTCAAGTGGAAGCCAAACTGCAGCAGGGTGATCTGTGCAGTAGCAAGCTGCATCTGCAATCCACCGACTGCGTGTTCAAGCCAGCTTAGTGGACTCAGTGTAACAACCGTACAGGTTATTCGTGTACGTCTGTCTCAGACTTAGAGACCCTAAACATACAGCAAGCATGCAAAATAAACGATAACCAAAATAAATAAATTTAATTAAGAGAAAAGGCTGCCCATTTGTTGGACTTCTCATTTTTCCTGCAACGATCTTAACTCATCTTATCCTATTTCATATTACTCTTACACTGTGCAGCAGCACGATGCAAATTGCAAACATTGTTTACTAGCGGCAAGTTTTGTACAAGTACTTCCAAGGAATTAACAAAAAGAAAATACTAAAGCATCTGAAGAGAGAAACGTTACTTACCTCTTTGAGCAACATGATTGTCTTTTCAATATCGTCTAGATTGGGCGGTGCAAGTGCTATACCAAGAATTGCCTTGGGTTCTCCAAGGTCAAGCAGCTTCACCTTTAGAACCAACTGTTCAAGTGGACATCTCTGAAAAAGAATCGCAGCATTACCTCCAATTGAAAACTGCAAGTTTTCGTGACATTTCCATGTTTCAATGACAACAGGAAAGAAAAAAAACCACAATTCAGCAATTTTACTGGACTAAAATGCCCAATGAATACATACTTTTTTTTTATCTTACCTAGGATCAACAGTAATTTCTTAGGACATACATACAGTGCCACACACAAACATATATAGGTTATACAAGTCAAGCATTAGCATTAATCTGAAGATCCACAACAATGGAGGGTGAAGATCCACAACAATGGAGGTAATCAAGAGAAGACAAGTTTCCTGAGAATGAGAAGAGAACAGCTTGATGACATGGAAGCTTGGTGCCATAAATGAATTCAAAGCTAGACTAAGCAGTATGAAGGGAAATGGTTACAAATGCAGTGGACAATTATATTCAATGAACAACGTAGTCAGGAGGATGACAAACAATGCTTTAGCACAGAAAATGCTCCAACACGAAAACCACAATAGATAGCTAGGTTCTAGAAAGTTGGTCTTTAGAGAAAGACAAAGAGCAGGTGAGAACATTCAATTTGAAAAACACAGGCATTTTTTATTTAGACCTCAAAGTTATACAATTTTCAACTGACAACAGCAGTTAAGAAAACCCTGTTAAACTTCCCTAAAATGTTTTAAAACCCAAAACTGCATACAAAACTGATTATGAACTACAAAGGCTCATTACTGCAGATAAATATTACCATTGTTACAGAAATGCTTTGCTACAATTATATACTGCTTTAGCACAGATGAGACTTGCCTGCATCTCTGGCAAACCATAGTCTTGAATATGTTCTCGCCAGAACCTATGCGGCACCAAGCGATAGACTCGTCCATTTGAGACACGACCGGCTCTACCTGAACATAAGATCATGCAACTACACTTTAAACAAAAATCCATACTCAACAACATACTTCCACTAGAGTCAGCCCGCAAACAAAGTAACAATTTCATTCCCAGATTTGATGTGGAGTGTACAGCAATGTGCATAATGGTCATTTGGGCCTTGTGCTGATACAAGAGTGAAGTGGAACGCAGCCTTACATACACAGTGCAGACCCATTAATGGACCGTTTACTTACAGGACTATGCTGAAATACAGTAGTGTTGATTTACACATGTCTGTGTGGCTAGAAAGTCAGGCTAAGTGATGTGAAGGTGCTTGCACTGTAGCCTGCCATCAGAGGAATTTATTCATTTACTTTTAAACACCACATTGAAGTCTATTTATGGGCAAAATGTATTGTGATTAAATACCAGACAATTTACATTTCTGGCCACATATGTAATGTAATGTAATGTAATGTAAATCTCCAAAATTTCTCAGCGCCACACAAAAGCCACGTCAGGGAGACCAGCTTATTCACCAGCGCTATATCAAATCAAGTCCGCAATAGCCATGTCCGCCTAATCCGTTCCGGTGCCAGGTCAGAGTCTGGGGAGGTCAAGCCGAGGAGACAGCAGGGTGAAACGGTCGTAATCGGTGATGATGGCGGTTGTGTGGTGTATCTACTGCTTCCAGTATCATATATCTACTGCTTCCAGACATTATTTCAAAGTGGATTGATCTGTCAATTATATAGTTACACGGCCATTGCATCTTAACTGAGACGGCCAATAAGCTGAAGCCGGTGTTATTAGGTATGCTGGAGGTGGTAGAAAATGGCACAAGTACCATAAATTATCAGTTATAGCTGTCTGCAAGCAGCTCTGCACAACTCATGCAGACTGCTACTCAGCAAGTTCCTTTAACCGCATGTTAACGAGTTTTGTGTATTAATTAGGGGTCTTTGGGGCTATTTAACCACTGTGCATTACATGGATTCGCACAAAAATGGGCCACATGTAAATGAGTGTCCACTGTACTGCTAAGTACACCAGACATTTGTTGTAACATTGTTTTTGTCAAAAACTGTATTAAACCATGGTCATGTTACAGTGAGTTTATTTTATATAGCTGAATTAATTTTGGGATTTATGTCCGTACAATATCAAAATTCTTATTATGGCAACGTACGTTATGAGTCTATGATGTCATGATATTACGACACATGTTGACAGTGCAACCTAAAGTTGTTTCAAACCAAAAAAACTGTATATACCTGGGTATATAACAGCTTCACAAATGTTTCTGCAAATTCACTAATGGCTGAATAACAGAATGAATACGTTACTGAATAAATGGAATGACTGAATGAATGACTGTATTAACGAACAAACAAACCCTTTCTCTGAATGCAGTTCGCCTTGGAAGCCCACTCCAACTGCAGACACGTGTAATTAGTACTCGGATCACAGACAAGTTGTTTTGTGAGGCAGAAGTCGATGACTAAAAAATATAGAAACAATTCCTCAATCTATGGTTAATTATCTACGAAAAGTCAATGGTCAACTAAAGAGTCATTCCTTCACAAAAGAAACCTATTCCATGTAAATAATCTACTTGCCATACTTTTGGTTCAGCACTTACATCAGGTACATATTTACACAGATACTTGCCATATTTAACAACAGTACAGTATGCATACATGTGTAAATATACTTTCATACAAAAACTGACTATAAGTTAGCAGCAATATTCCTTATAATCACATGCCAGAACTTATCATATTTCTTTACCAATACTGACACGACTTTCACAGAAATAGCTGCTACAGTTTCATGCCAATACTTACCATACTTAATGTCAGATACAGTTATGCTGCTTTCTGCGATGTTTGTCGACAAGATGACCTAGAAACAAAACCAACAATGATCAAGAGATAATCATCCAGCAAGTGAAGCAAGATGTGTGAGAGAAATGTCTCTATCTCACAGACTCAAACCAAAATATTTGCGAAGCCTGAATTCGTTGTAACCAGAGGAACCCGTCTCACAACACTTGCGATTAAGTTGTCACATAATTCTTTTCATGATCATAGGACCATAATAATTTTACTTTTCTTCAGTAATATTTCTTAGCTTCAGGTAAGATAAATTTTATTATTATCATCACAGTGTATATCATTATATACACTGGCGACCCATCAAAACACAATTCAATATATCACAATTTCTTATATAACACGATCACGGACATGGATCCAAAATTAATTCAACTATTAAAATGTTAGAGTACAACATTGTTATATGGTGATTCTCGATGTGGCTCTTAAAGCCAGCATTATAATGAGTTTCCAGTGTACATATCATTTGTTCGTTTTATCTTTTTATTATTATTTGTTAACATTATTACTTATTATTGGCATTATCATTAGGTGTTCTAATAATATTTCACATTTTATTCAACAGTCTAGCAGTTCAAACCTTCTTGGTAAACTAAAAACAAGTCAGAACCAGACCAGTTTATCTTATGTTCTAAATCTCCAATATCAACAAAGTTATAAACACAGCTGACTGACCTTCCGATGACCTGGTGGAGGTCTATCAAACACTTTCACCTGCTCTTCACCGGTAATGGTCGAGTGCAAAGGTCGAATCCATAACCTAAAGCACAACAAATGTATAACTGCAAAACAAATGCCAGATCTACCACCACATCAAATTCTATAGATAAAACACGAAAATCAAAGAATATTAATATTAAACCAAAAAAAGCACAATGTCTAACTAAACTGAGGCATGCCAGATAAACAAACTGAATTACATGTAAGCATTTTAAATACTTAATTTTAAAATTGTCCACACAACCTCATTACACATGAAAGTTCCAAGCGACAGCACTACAGGGAGGTTCTGGTGTATTAAGCAGCATATATCCTGTAGCATGGGTGTGTGTGCGATGGTCTAGTGGTCAGTGTCCTGGAAGGTCAACCAAGGGTTTAGAGGTTCATATCCCTGCCAGGGCAGAAATTTATTTTCAGATTTCTGCACCACCTGTAAACCATGCCAAACTCAGACTATAACGAGTACAGTTTTCACGTCAGACATTCTTGTTAACATCAGTCATATCTGCATGCTGCATAACAAGCAGAGCAATGACTTATAACTAAAGCCGTGGCCAATGAAGAAACTCAACTAACCCCAAGGTCATCTAACTTTAAGAAATTTGTCTAGAACAACTTACTTGTGAGATCTCAAAATTCTTTCTAGACTAGAATCCATCGCTCCGATTTCTTCAAGACCTAAAATTGCCAGCAGAGGTGGAATTAGCACAAGACAACAGAAGCAGAAGCAGAGAATCAGACTCCATCAGCACAGAGACACAAACAACAGAAAGAACAAACAACTGATTTTGGCTTTCAAAATCTCTGTAAGAAAACTTCCAGGATTTCAAAGAGGCACTTCCAAAACAATTTAACTGCTTATTATTTTGCATGTCTACCTACAACAAAAAACTGCTTATTATTTTGCATGTCTACCTACAACAAAAAAGCTTTTTATCTATAAATCAATAAAAATGGAGTCTATAAACTTACTGATCTCCTAGTCACATAACTCTGGTCAGTAATTTAAATCAATTTCAACTCAAAATACAAAATAACATTTTACTTAAAGAAGAGATCACTCATAACGAAGAACAACAGAAGCAGATGCATCATTTTTTTTATTGAGTTTAAGAGAAGTCACCCACGACCAAGAATAACTCAAGTATATTCAGTGTTTTCTATAAAGTGTAAAAAGAGAAGAAACTCAAAGACTAAGATGATGATGGCCTTTGCAAGCACATATACAATGATTGCAGTAAAAATAGCAATGAACACTTCCTCAAAGGTTTTGTGGTTCAACTCACAGACAGTTGTCAATTCTAAAATAGTGCAACAGAATCAGAACCCTGGATTGAAAGGTGCATGTTCACCCTACTTGATCATGCACCACACACCATTAAACCAAAGACTAAAAAATCACAGAAATACTATTACCAGATTATTTAATTTGTTTTAGCTCAGGTTTTTCTTGAAATCATCTACTAAATCAAGTAACTGATAAACAGCAATTTCAAGAAACTTAAAAGACTCTGCATGAATGTAAAAAATACCTGGAAGGAAAACGAGTACAGAGCCACGAGCTGCATTTGCCCTGAAAAAAAACAGCCAAGATGTAATTTCGTTCGACAACAGCCATCAGTCATTTTCTGTAAGACATCTAGCATTATTTATCCAAAATCGTTGATACTTTTACGAGATAGATGTTTCATCCATGTCACATGTGTTTCCACCATAGAAGTCTTATAGACATTACTCTGTGTTAGAATTTAAGTGTTCAAATAACATTCATTAGTGCAAAGCAAATGCCCAAACTTCACAAATAACAGCCCATACAATACATCGTGCTTTTCTTGCATTTCAATCAATCAATCAATCAGCTAGACATTTATATAGCACGCTCTTCAAGGTAACCATTCAGAGTCGTTCCCAGCCCAGCCTCAGCGAAAGAGAACAGCTACCCTGTTCCTTGAACAGTCTGCCATTAAACGTACGCACTATTTCACCACAGACATCCCAAGAGACATTTTGAAGCCATCTTAAGCCACATCTGTTTACATCTGTTAGCTTGCCATGTTGAGCAACCTTGTGAGTTTCTTAAAAGGTGCTTTACAAAAAGCCAATACATACATACCACAAATAACAAACAGAAAGTTAAATAACACCATAAAGGAAGCTCTAGGTCAATAATTATAAAGCAACATGACATTACAGTCAAAACATCAGAATATACATAATTATAGTTCACAAGAACACTAACAACTCATACCCTCTTTGTTGGTTGTTTTCTAGGTTATCTAGATTTTCTATCAGCGACGTTGCCAAGGCAATTGTCTCCGGCATAATAGAAGCACTGCTGGCTGAGATATCTGGAAGCTAAACAGATTCAAAGTCATGCCTTACAAATTAATTAAATTAATTAACTAACTTCTAAATCAACAGTTGGTAATCGGATTGATGTTTAAAAATAATGGCAAGACTGTTTTGTTCAAGGACTGTTCAACAATACTATTCCTCCTAGGATCCTCCTACAGTGATGCCATTTAACGTTTCCACCACATAACATTAAGCGATGTCAAAGTTTTATGCAAATTTACATGATCTAATGTTGACAACATTTCAAATAGAATTCCCAGCAACAGTTGCTTTTTCCAGCAGGGAACTTTCATTGCCTTCAACACTACCTTTCCAATTTATTTGTGCTGTAAAAAAAACTAAAGCAGAATAATCACCATAAGCATATCAGCCTCTTGCAAAATTTCAACCGTTCTGCTCAGCCATTTCAAACAGAGAAAATGCTGGAGCCTGTCACTTACACGACCAAGTTCCTTCAGGTCCTCCAGGTAATATTCTGCAACCTCGTACGATCGACCCTCGACTACCATCACCGGAGCCTTCTCCAACTGACCTCCAACGGGCCAGGCAAAGTACTGGGAAAACATGTCCGAGTCAAACGTCGCCGACATTAAGATAACCTAAACAGACACAAATCAATACGTTTGGTTGCATATATACATGGTTTCAAACCCGCACTACTGATATTAGAGTTTAAAACATATTTAGATGACCACATCAAGAATGAAAATCTGTTTATTTATTCGTTGAAATCTAACCTAATCCAATCTCATTTAATGACTTCTATATTGCCACTCTCAAACGCGCAAGGCATCGGTTGATGGTTGCTTCGAGTTAAACCATAACCAAAGTCAAAGCCCATCGGAGAAGCCACGTTGAAATCACACAGTTCAGATAAAACAGAAATCAAGCTTTTTAAAGCACGTACTACGAGTGCAAAGTCAAATAATCTGAACCTGAAATCTGCAGAAATCTCAGAAAATAGCTTCGAGATTTGACCTTCGTAATGAATTATGACCGCAACCTCATTTTCTGAAATGATATCGACCGACGATTTGCATTTCATAATAACAGTGCTACAAAAATCATCAGGTTAGATTTAATTAAATTAGATTGGTTTATAAGTGGACTGACATGACAACAGCCACAGGGGCAACAGATAGGTACACACAGACAAATTAGAAAAACTTCCGAAGGTTAGGTTTGATTAAATTAGATTAGTAAGAAGTGGACTGACTCGACAACAGCCACAGGGGCAACAGATACGTAAACATAGACAAATTAGAAAAGAGCATCGGAGGTTAGGTTTAATTAAATTAGATTGGTAAGAAGTGAACTGGCATATGAGTTTCATCCTGAAAATCCACCTGTGTCAAGACCACAGTCCAGTCCACAGTCCAACTGTCACATAATACACAGACCAAAATCCTACTTACTTACACACTCACAAGGCACAATAGAATAAACGTCACCTGACCTTGACATCTTTGGAATTGGAACGCAGTAGTTTTTTCACAACAAGAATGCAGAAGTCCGAGTCCTGGTCCCTTTCGTGCACCTGAACAAAAATACATTCATTTCAGTAGAAACAATAATTTAAAGTATTAATCATTTCAATACAAATAATATTAACAAATATTCCCATGCTAACAGGCATCTAAATCCCTCAGCTCACTTCATCTGGGGTTAGTTTTCTGTCCAAGCACCCTTTGTCCAATTCTTGAAAACCGTTCTCTTTGTCGAATCTAGGCTGCGATTACTGCTCAGTAAATATCTTAAAAAGGAGCCACATAAATGAAACGAATGAGTGACTGAATGTATGAATAACATAACTTCTTAAAATGCTCTCAATTCTTGACTGACGCAGATGTTGTTAGTTACTTCAAATCCCATAGCACTGAATCCCATAGCAATAAAATGACACTGTTAAACCCCTCCAATATACTTTCTGCCACAATGGTAACTACCTCATCGAGAATGACATGAGTGTACTGATGCATGTTTTTGCCAGTAATCAACTTCTGCAGCAGAACTCCAGTGGTGAGGTAAGTGAGCCGTGTATCTGGTCCAGCATGTTTGTCCATTCCAACCTGGAAAATCCAATACCCATTTAGCATAGCAAACACTGTTTCATAAAACATGTATCAAAGAAAGAACTAAAATTCTGAATAAATAAAATATGTGACAAGTTCTAGCAGTGATTGTTTTGCCAGTAGTCCAAGCAGCTGAAATAATCTTCCTGTCCAGAGCTAGACAACAAATGTACCTTGAATGAAACGTATGAATTTCTGATATGGCAAAAGCAGAATGTCGTTCGCTGTTAGTAAATTTCTCTGACTGTTTCAACACTTTTTAATATACAATCTAATGCACATTTCAATACTAAGAAGAAAAAGAAGAGCAGTTTCTTGAGCCTGAAAGGCAGCCATAGGCATGAAGTGTAAGTGACTTTCTTAGCCTACGGCAGGTGGCCAGTCCTCTCCCTTGCATCTGATCTTCCCACCAGCAGTGTATGTCAGAGATTAGTACATACTGACATTATCATTATTATTATTAATTAATTAATTAATTAATTAAATCTGTAACGCGCGAAAGGTCACACAGAAATGTTAATCTGAGGCGCGGATAGTCAGCCGCCAGGAGAAGATGGGCACAGTTAGATATCCAAGTGCTTGAAAGCCAAGGAGAAATAGTGAGTTTTGAGCCCCTTTTTGAAGGAAGAAAGTGAACTTGAGCTATGAAGAGAGAGTGGCAGTCGATTCCATTCCCAGGAGAATGGAATCGACATCTCGAATGACATACACTGTTTGTGGGAAGATAAGATGTGCTTGCCTACCTATGGGATCTTTCGAGCCCTTTTTCAAACTTGGCTGGCCATGGAAACCTTTATTCCTCAACTCGAGGTAAATGTGTTCCTTTTGCTCATCTCTGACAATGCAGTGTTGTGCCTTGTCAGTGGTTGGCCAACACATTCACCAGTACCTTGAAACTGTTCTCATTCTGCTAGGTTTAGATTGGCAGCACCTCTGAGTAGCTATCTTTGGGCTTCAATGGGCTTCCTCCTGACTTGCGGTCTCTTCCTCGAGACTCGTCCACCGCTTTCTTCTCTGCTCTAAACACTGTTCTCTTTCGTCGGAGTTGGGCTGCGAGCACCTCTGAATAGCAGCCCAACCGCCTCTGAATAGTTTCCTTGAAGGGGCACTATATAAATGCTTAGTTGATTGATTGATTGATCCTGGAGGGTCATTATATACATATACGATCTGAATGAATGAACGGGCGGAGTATTGAAATTAATTCTAATAGACTCAGTCTTGTTGTCAAGACCTTAAACCTCAAGACCAAGACCAAGACCTTGAACCTCAAGACCAAGACCAAGACCTTGAACCTCAAGACCAAGACCTTTGGTCTCAAGACCAAGACCAAGACTTTTAAAAACGAACTCGAGTGCACTCGAGACCAAGACCTTGGTCTTGAGGACAACAAGACTGAATAGACTCAAAAACGCACCTGATAACCACATATACCGCTAAGCTGCCAGTTCCTTTCCGCACAAACACGTCTTGCGATGCTCATTGCCGCAATACGCCTCGGCTGCGTGACGACGATGTTACAGTATTGGTTTCGATGTGCATAGTGATCGAGAATGAATTGCGGAACCTGCGTGGTTTTACCACTTCCAGTCTCACCCTGAATGATTGTCACCTGATTGCTTTCTACCATATCGATAATCTGATAAAAAATATCAAGAAAAATATACAACAAATATACGAGACAAATGTACTCGCTTCAATCTGCCATCATGTTCACAGAAACATTCTTCTGAAAGGCTTTTAAAGGTGCTAAATATATGCTACACTATGAATCAAATAAAAATGAACAGCCTGAAAGGTTTCAAATACTTATCTCTCAATATAGAGGCATCATGAAAGGCCTGACACTTGTGAAATGAACGAGCAGTAGATTTAAATTGATTTCAAGGCTATAATTTATCACAACAGCACTCAAGCAACTTTAACAAGTGATCAAATCACTAAAGACATAAAGAGAAGCTGGAAGGAATGTTTGGATGCATTGTGTGACAGGTACGAGATGAACAGATGTGGAAATGGTTTGAACTACAGAGCAGCATGTATATTATTGTATAACATGATAGAGATTCCTGGACCTGCATAGCAGTTCCGCACCAAACAAGAAACCATTAATCGCCTTCTGATGAATATATTACTGTAGCGTACATTCAAGGTAAAATGTCTATATTCTGTGGGAGTTTTTTTAATTTTGCAAGAGGCCACGAGTTCCTCTGTGGAAAAGTCACAAGCTCAGAGAAACGGAAGGCCTGGTTTCAGTTTGCACAGTCACAGAAAATAATACTTTATGAAAATTACAACATATCGCAGAACTGTAGGATTTACTTTTCAGTTAGCTTTTTCTTTGTTTGTTAATTTTTTTAACTGTTTTTGGGTTCACAGTATTTGTGTCTCATTAGTTTGTGCTGCCTGGTTGTGAAACAACAAAAATTTGCACGTTTTCTGAACATCTTACAGAATTGGATAAAACTGGAAAAATGCTTCTGAATTTTAGTAAGCCAAGCACAGCAGAGACCAACACACTGATCACTCACTGTAAAGATAGCTAAACAGTAACATAACACAAACTTTTTACCTTCCAGTACATGAGCAAAAGATAAATACAGTCAAAATGAATCATGATGTACACATAATATGCCAAAGATCCTACTTCTTAAAAATTTACTTCAGAATATTTCATAATTGGCTTGCATGACATGAAATTATCAGAAGCTGAATCACTTTTATTTCTCAGATAAAAAATGGTTTTGATTTTGACTAGCAAAAGCCATTGGAAATCTTTTATCAGAACTAAATGAATTGCACACAACAAATTAAGAATACTGGAACTTACATCTTCTCTGTATTTCGTGATGCTGAGATTGGCATCGTACTCGTGACGGAAGCTATACTGCTGGTACACCTCAACCGCCTGTTGCTCGGTCATACCCTCGGGCAGCTGGACACTTGCGACCTGGGTGCGGTCAGTACCTACACTGGCCGTGTCAGCAAGCTTCTCCATCATGGAAACTGAAGAGATGCCATCGTCAACAGTTGAAGCAGCATGACCATAAAATTCTGTTCCCATCTAACAGAAAACAATCAAATGTCATTTGATATTCTCACGAAAAAGAAAAACATAAGAAAATCTTCCAAAGTTCAGTAGGACTGACCGTTAAATAATGTTGGACACATTACGTTACAACAGGTGGGCAACAGGAAAAAGATCGTTAGATACATAGGGACAGTGTTTAATCTAGACACCTTTTGGGGGGGGGAATTCCCCCCAGGATTTATGTCCCCCCCCAGAGAAAAAGGAAATTTTTCTGAGAGGAATTCCTAAAGAAACGGTCATCAAATTTTTCTGAGACGAATTCTAAAAAAGGTCATGAAGTTTTTGTGTAAAGAAGTGAAATTCCAAAAAAGGTCATCGAATCTTTGAAGATGGATGAAATTACCATGTCGAAATTCTGACTTCGGACGCTCGTTGGTCCCCCACAAACCTTGTTTCCTCCCCCCCCCCAGAAGAGGGGGACTAGATTAAACACTGCATAAGGAAATGCTCACCACCAGCAGTAAGGAACTAAGGATGGGCTACTAAGGATGGCATCAGTTGATAGTTGGAACACAAGGAGGACCCAATCTCCTGAACAAGTTCACTGGAAACCTACAGACAGTGAAGTCAGTCATTCCTTCTCTCTCTGGTCTCCTCGCTACCGAACTCGAGACTTCCACTTGGTACCTTTAGAAACCCCT
The DNA here is from genome assembly GCA_963556255.1 of Allolobophora icterica. Lineage (NCBI taxonomy): Eukaryota > Metazoa > Annelida > Clitellata > Crassiclitellata > Lumbricidae > Allolobophora > Allolobophora icterica. The sequence goes on from OY744608.1 coordinate 16,150,871, forward strand.
CTGCCATGACACAGCACTCATGAATACACTGGTGCCCAGCACTTAACTTATAAAAGTAGAGCTTTAGATTACAGTTATGATTATGATGATTTACAGTTGGGTCTTGCACTATGAGCTGTGTACGCCACCTGCAGCTGGGTATATGTCTCAGCCGGGGAGGAGCAATGTAGGTCTTTGGTGTAACCTTGACCATCAGTATTGTTTGGCACTTTGACCTACTGACCGGCAGGCAACAAATGCCTGCTCAACATGCAGCCAGTGGCTCGATGGATAGCCGGATTTGCATGATCTTCTACTAGCTCAGCAGGTGCATTAACATGGACTGCAGATGCTGCTACCTGTTGCTACTCCACACTACTATAGACACAACTTGGTCCAGATACTCTGAACATGATGCCATTTGCCAGCTAAAGTTGCATTAAAATCCATTTGTTGGACTCCATTTGTGAGCGCCTCTGATAAGTCTATTGAAATGGCGCTTTATAAATTTGCAAATATCATTACCAAGCTGGGTTACAAGTCACTGGTGGTACTTCTAGTTTACAGAGCACTGTTTGTCTACTGATAGTATTTCTGCTCCCATTTATAATCAATATCATCTCGGCTAGTGCAGTAACGTGTGGAAGGACACAATTTAATGAGCAGTGGACACCTATAAGAAATCAGCCTATCTATAGTATTAATGATGGTGGTGGTGGTGGTGATGATGATGATAGTAAATTAACAGCAAAATTTTGCAATGCAGCATGTTATCTGTCTTATTTATTTCACCCAACTTCGAAACATTAATGATTCAGCACAGCTGGAAAGTAGGGGTCCACCGGTAAGACATTTTCCGCCGGAAACCGAATCCGAGTATTTGGATGTATTTTTGCTGCATCCGGTAACGAACCGGAAATGAACCGGGTATCATTTGTTCCACATGCAAAGCTTCACATTTTCATGTAATAAGAAATTATCGACATAAATTTGTGTACTTGTAATAAGTGACTAATACAATTTGAATTGTAGTCATTTCTGTGCAGTTGTGAAGTTTTCTGTGTAATTGTTTTAAGGTTCACCATTTATAATTTTATATACGTAAGTTTATTGAATAAGTTTTTAAAGAAAAAAATTTTTTTTAAAGAAAATTTTTTTGCAACTATTGCGTCTACAATATTTGCCGAGGCAAATACTTCCGGAAACGGGATTCCGGCAGAAGCGAATATCCGAGGCGGTTTCCGGTGGACCCCTACTGGAAAGCCAAATACTAGAGCTTCCAGTCACCCAAGTCTTCCAAGGTTAAAACTGGGTCAACAGTTCTAACGTGCGAGATGATGTGGTTAAACGATTGTTTGCATGGTTAACCAATATTATTTTAATAACTATGATACTTTTATGTGATATACCTGGTAGTTGAATACCTATTTATACAGCATCAAAATAAAGTGTTTAAGAAACTTGAGTTAGGAAGAATAATTCCCTAAAATAATTGCAACTGCCAAAATAAGTCTATTAATGCTTTACAGATGAGAAGACACTAAAAGCTACTGTGAAAACAATAATTCGTCGTTAAAGGATTAAGAAAGCTGGAAGAACTTAACAAACCTGTCTACCCATGGCTTGGTATCTCATATTTTCCTCTTCTATTCTTTTGGCTTCTTCTGCATATTTCGTCTGTCTTATGTCATCTCGAGCAAGCCTTTTCAACAAGCCAACAACAAGTTACAGGAAATGGAAAATCAAACCAACAGCTCTAGTCCAAGATATGACTACAGAAAGATAATCTGGCACCATCTTACTCATAAGTATATATATTTTAAGTCTGAGGAATCAAGACTGACTTTAAACACCGTGGTTGGCTAGCATTCAATGTTTTATAAACTATGAGCCAATTTGAAACAGATCCCTTGTTGAACAGGAGGCCAATGCAAAGACTTAATCATAGAGCATATAATTATGTTCATATTTTAATGTATTTATTAGTGGTGGCCATAGAAAAAGAGTTCTAAACACTTACAGAGTTTCAGAATGTTGACTCTGTTGTGATACCAACAAGAAATGAGTTATAGCGATCGAGGTGACTCAAACCCAATGCATTTGCCAGAGATATCGTTGAAGAAATGGGGACATCATGCCTAACTGTGCATATGTCATGAATATTCATATGCGATACCTTACAAATATCATTTACTAGCTGGTTTACCCGGCGTCGCCCGGGTTTCGGAGGCTTTGGGCTGGGACACCATGGTAGCGGTCAAAAGGGGGACGCGAAGCTGCTTAACCCGGCGTTTTGGGTGTTTCAATCCCTCTAGCGAATAAGCAACAAAACACTGCTTAACCCGGCGGGTTTAGTTCAGTGAAAGTTTCAATCCCTCTAGCGAATCCGTACTGTAGCTGCTTAACCCGGCAGCGCCATCTGGCGAGTGAAAATAGGTTCAGTGTAAGATTTTTTTTACCAGCTAAAAACGCATTGCCCGGGTAGGTTTTGGCCCGGGAGACCATGGTAGCGGTGAAAACGGGGGACGCGAAGCCTCACACTGGGTGTGTAATGCCCACCCCGAGACAGTAGTGAAGGTTTGGAGTGAAAAGGTCCAAAGCTGTAGAAATGCATCACGGTCAAAGATCGCTGTGACAGACAGACAGAGTCTTGTCTTTATTTATATAGATGTCATCGGTAAGAGACAAAGCAGAATCAAAAACAACAACTAAGTTATGAGCAGCATTAGCCAACCCAACAAGAGACTAACCCAGTTCCTCCTCAGTGCCCAGTAACAGAAATGCACTTTTCGATCGATAATTACTGCATAACTATTACATAAATTACATCAATTGATTGCTTTAAGAGAGAAAAAGTTACAATATTATACTAAAAATGAGACATTAATTTGACATGCACGACAGCAGACTGAGGTAATTATCCTTGTGATAGCAACAGCAACATGGAAAACATCCATGGCAACACATATTCTAAGCTTGCCGAGTACGAATTGACACGGTTGCAAATTCTTCAACTAATTATAAGCAGTGAGTCTCAAGAGTTACTTATGAGACCTCTATAGGTGAGACTGAGATGTTGGCTGATCTGGCCGAGATGACACTGAGACTTCAGCCAAACTGGCCGAATTGAGGCTGAGACGTTGGCTGATACGAGAATGAGACATTGACCAACCTGAGGCTGAAATGTTGCCCATCTGGCCAAGCTGAGATGTTGGCCAATCTGAGCCTGAGACGTTGGCCGATTTGGCCGACCTGGCCTAATGAGACTGAGATGATGGCCTTTCTGGCCGATCTAAGACTGAGACATTGCTGACCTCATCGAGATGAGATTGACATGTGGCCAAGATGAGACTGACACACTGGCCAATCGGATTGAGATGAGACTTAGATGTAAAGCTAGGTATGTCTTGAAACCAAGAGGTTGAGACTGAGACTAGATCTGTGGTTCAAAGTTCAAAATCTGCAACGCTGGACAGGTGATTTCCCCAAAACTGCATGGGTTGACATCAAATAACTCAAATAAGCTAATCAGTCTGGAATAGGTTGCCTAACAACCTGAAATGTGAACTTCTTTTCCTGTCTTTGCCATTATTGCTTCAGCAAAGTCGATCGAGTCGATCGTCGGCCGAGCCAAGTCGATTGTAGCAGTTCGACTCGATCGATCACGGGTATACATCCCGCCCACTGTTGAAAATGGACGGGTGAAAATTATTTGGAAGGGCATAAATTGTGCATGATTCTCCACCACCATCCAGCTTCTCTAGAGCCACTGTGAGCGTTCAGATGACAGTTCTGTGAGGAGCACGAGTTGATATTAGCCTCTGTGTATCATTTGATCTAATAGTTGCATTAAAAGCAAGTGTCATCTTCTTTTCTACTGCAAGAAACTGTGTAATTATCAAATTCCTTTTTATGAAAACTATCTGTGATGATAATCTAAATAACAGCAACTCATATAATCTGGATCACTAAAATAGCGTAAACTGACTGAAAACTACTTTGGGATGCCAAAATGTTAAATAACTAGTCTACACGGGTTTTTATAGAAATATAAATCTGCGGAATTGGCATTTAGGACAGAAACTCAAACGTAAAGTTACCAGTTTCTTAGTGTCACGTGCATTTTATAATTTTATACTCGAAGGGGCATAACGTTTTACAGGAGCATCATAAACGGCACCACTGAATGAACGCTGGTAATAGTAATGTAATTAACATAAAATTCGTATCTTAAGAAAGGCAGTTAGTATTCTAACGCAAGCATTTATACCTTTTGTAGGACGGCACAACAGTTCTGAATATGGGTCGGGCAGCCTCTCCGGTTTCTGGATTCAGGCGGTAGCCCTCCAGCTTGGATATAGGGATCGTACTGACATCTGTTATGCGCCTTCCAGCAGTGAAATAGTCGTGTACTTGGTCTAGGGTCAAATCTTCGCACAGCCTAATTTTCCGACTCATTTAAACGCTTACTCTTAGCACCAAACCTTTAACAAAATTTAAGGTTTTAAAATCAGTACTGAACTTACATCACCATTGAAACACTCTTATATGCAGAGGTAACCAAAATGGCGCGTTGCGATCAACAGTACAAAGAATTATGGGAAGTTTGCTGGCATATCGCAAGTTCGCAACTACCTTACTATCGATAGCATGTGATCACTGTACAATTTCCTACAGTCCAGATAAATAAATAAATAAATAAATACTGGAGATTAGAGTACCGTATTTCGTAGACAGTCGAAGCAACGATTCAGAAGCACTTGGGTCGGTATACGCACTGCATCTAATTTCACTCTAGCAATCCTATAAATCCTCTCTTCAGGATTTAAAATCCTTCCGTCGACGCCTTGAGCGCGCTTATAAACGCAACAGAGATCAGCTCTCTGCTCTAAAATCTGCCGTAAATAAATGCCATCACCTTCTAGCTACGGATAAACAGATTTTACTCCTCATTAGTTCATTCCCGATCCGCAAATTATCCTCCCCTTCTCTGGAAAACCACAAACCAACTCCTTCATTGGAACTCTTCCAGCCCACTTTCAATTCAAACTCTCTTCCATCTTCTTCATTAACTGAATCGCTCCATTATTTATTTTCAGGCAAAATAAGCCTCATTCTTCGATCACGCTTTTCCAAAACCACCATCAATTCACCTGCAGATGCTCCTCCTCCACTCATAACCAAGCACCACTCAAACCCTATTCACTTCCTCGACACCCGCCTTGACAGCTGCTCTGCCTCCTCTCTTGTTCTGGACCCCTGGAAATCGGACTCGGAACTCTTTTGGACTAGGCCTACTCTTTGGAAAATCCCCTCTGATTTGATTTGGCCTTCTGGATACTGGACTCGGACTTCTCTTGGATTACTCTCTTGAAACACCCTATCTCTGATTTGACGTAGCGCTCGTGAATAGGCTGGTGCCCTCCGCTTGGCCTTCGAGTGGCGCTTTAGAAGTTTGGAGATTACGATTACGATTCCGAACACATCACTTATCTTTCCCGCTTTTGATTCACGCACATCGCGATCTTCGCAGAATCCGCCCTATGCTTGACTTCAAAATCGCATCCATTGTCCATGCTAAACTTGACTATTGCAACTAGCTCTTCCAGTCTTCCTGAATACAGGCACCACCTCAATAACTCGCCGGCGAACTTTTCCGAATGCTCTCGCTCGTGCTATCACTAAAATTCCCAAACACCATCACATCACTTCTGTCCTCAAATCACTCCACTGGCTTATCTGAAAGAGTAGAATACAACGTCCAATTTCTTATCTAGGGCCTACAACAACAAATTGCTATCTTCGTCAGTTGTTCAAAGCTCATGCAACCATTTCGCTCAACCCGCTCCTCTTCCGTTGGAACCCTTCTCCGCCTTTCTATCACCCCATCAGTAAAATTTGCAAATCGCTCCATAGGCTATATAGCCATAACTCAGATAACTGTACCGCCTCCGTGGGAAAAGTCCCGCCAGAATTACGCCAGATAGGGCCTACCTGATCCATCCTACGAACTCATCAAATCCACACTTCTTCATTCATTCATTCATTCATTCATTCATTCATTCATTCATTTGAGCACTTCTATAGCGCCCTTTAGAGGCGCTCCCGACTCCAGCACGAACTTCTTGCCATCCCTCCATAGGTCTTGCATTCAAAACTGATAACAATAAGACTGCTCTTGTACAAATCCTAGCCCGATTCATTCTCTTCCCCTTACCTCCATTGCCGTTTCAGTTCTATACAGTATACACCATCCATCTTAGCCGTCTGATTTCTGTACATTGGTAGCTTTATAACAGCGAAGACCAATCATGACAGGGAGGTAAAGAGGAGAAGTTCTCTGAAGTCGAAAGCATTTACATATACCGAAGACGGTAGACCAGTTTTAGTCCATATAGGCCTAGGCCCTACTCTTCTGTGCTTCGTGCATTTCAAGCGTCACTCAGTAAGTAATTTCTGTAACCTCATATTCGAGGGTCAAGGCACACGTAAAATCTCAGTTGGCCTCTCAGGAACCACTAGTGAGCCCGGGTACATGAGCCTTAGAATGTTAATTTGGGTCTATTAGCTCCACGCCACACATTAACAATAGGCCTATAGCAGCGGTTCTCAACCTTTTTAGACTCGAGGACCACTTCTAAATTTTGTGTCTCGGTCGCGGACCACCACTAAAAATCGTGCCGAAAGCAAATTAATACAAAATAATTTTTTGCCACAAATCCTCGCTTTATTAGTTTCATGCTGCCATCTAGCCGATTCTAGTGATTGAAATGAAGCAGAAATTTTAAAAATTGACAAAATTTGTCTGTTTGCATGCTTTAATTTAAAAAAATCTAAATTGTAGACCTTGCTCGCGGACCACCAGGCAGATGGCCGCGGCCCTGGTGGTCCGCGCCACAGGTTGAGAACCACTGGCCTATAGCACTTTAACGACGAGCTACGCTGGTTCTCAGTCACTCTTAGTGTAGGCTACACTCTCGTCGTCAAGGTGTCAAAGTTACGTTTTATGAACGTAATCTTGGATGACGCCGCATGAAGATAATTCAAGTCATCGAGTTTTCTGCAAAAACAGCACGCATGCGCAATGCGCAATAGCAGAAACTTTTGGAAATACACGATTGCATAACAGCGGGTTTTTCTCTGGCGCGCAACGTTTGCGATGAGTCGTATGTATACAATGTCCAACGGTATCCCACACGCGTTCTGCAGTTTCTCAGTTGCTCCATCATCGCAACCAACGGATCGCAACCGGTACTACACCTCCTCCTCCTCCTCCTCCTATGTCTATCACTTCCGGGCCTTCAATCAAAACTGAAGTTGTTCAAGAACTCATAATCTGCAGTGGCAGCGCCACACATATTTTGTAATCAGGGCAGTCATATAAGTAACAAGTGCAGATTGTGATTTATTCCCCGAACAAATTCTTGGCAGGGCAACAATTCTGGCAGGGCAACGACCAGTGCACAGGCTTTTTTACCAGAGGCTCGCCCTGGTGTAGCGCCGCATCTCCTATTCGATCTGGCTTATATCTGTCCGCCTTTCAATTCCCCGCTAAACGACACCCGCCTTAATTTACCAGCTGCTCTGCCTCCTCTCTTGATCTGGATCGACCCCCTGGAAACCGGACTCGAACCTCCTTTGGACTATACTCTTTCGAAAACTCCGATTTGATGTAGCGCTCGTGCATAAGCTTATGGACTGACTTGGCTTTCGAGTGGCGCTTTAGAAGTTTGGAGATTACGATTCCGATCCAATTGTGACTGGTGACGTGGTGGGAAAAAGTACACGTGGCCCCTAGATAAGGCAGATTCAAATGCATTGTTCAAGCGGAGCGAGAACAGTTTCATTGATGGTTTTAGTTATATTTAAATGTTGATAGATTCGTACGTGTTGAGAATTGTCTGTCGAACTCTGAACTACTGCTTTCACAAAACTCTCAACTACACGTAAAATATATTAAAGACTAAATATCGCCTTAAAGCTACGCTGCAAATCGGACGAGTTCGAAGCCCAGTCGATTCAAACTCATCATTCGTATTTATTTATATCCTGTTGACTGTTGTCTAGGGCCTATTTTTGTCTACGAATGCTGAAATTAGCTCAGACTAGTCTTAATACCGGAAGTCAAATTAGCGAGAACAGCTATATGTATCATAGATTTGCAACTGCTGAAACTTGTAGTAAACAGGCAGTAGACCTAATGCAGGCAGACATTCAGCGCCTTGTATACACGTGTGCGTGTGTGTGCGTGTGCGTGCGTGTGTGTGTTTGTTGTCATGACCTTAAACCAAGACCAAGACTTTGAACCTCAAGACCAAGAACAAGACCAAGACTTTGAACCTCGAGACCAAGACCAAGACTTTGAACCTCAAGACCAAGGCCAAGGCCAAGACTTTGAACCTCAAGACCGAGACCGAGACCAAGGCCCCAACAAATTACATTCAGGCCAAGACTTCTTTTCCCTACAAAAAATTGTCAAGTCGGACTAATCGCTATTTTAATGAAAACGCGAGTCTTTTATTTTGATCAAGCAACTTAAGTTTAAATACAGACTGCAGAGAATTCCGAATTCGTATATTAGGCCTAACAAAAGTCCTTCATGCAAAATGTTATTACAAATGCCTTTTGTATTTTATAAAAACCCATTCGCTCAGAATATTCTGAACAAGACGTGCCTTGTGCATGGGGTCTCATCAAAATTCCGCCATGTGAAGTCGCTGGCATACACTAGCTTTTCAAGCACTGGATTTAAATGTACGAATCATGAGCCTTTTTTAAATCCTCTCATGGTTTATCAGACCGTCTGGCTCAGAAGTCTCAGCAGGGCTTCAGACAAAAAAGCATAACTTAGTTGCTGCTGCCGATGGGTTTTCCTGACCAACAGTCCTGACCATTTGAGGATATTTGTTGTAGGCTATGCTGCAAACAGGATGATAATTTTTTTAATTCTTGAGTTTTGTATTGACAGCCGGTCTTGGTCTTGGTCTTGCGAGACCAAGACCAAGACTTTGAACCTCAAGACCAATACCAAGACTTTTGGTCTCAAGACGAAGACCAAGACGGACTTTTAAAAACGAATTCGAGTGCACTCGAGACAAAGACCTTGGTCTCGAGGACAACAAGTCTGCATAGGCTAGGCCTACATGTATATGAAATCGAATTCGCTATAGCCAGGTTGTTGTCCTACAGCCTGGCTATAGCGAACTTGATTTGATATAGCGCCAGTGTTAAGCTGGTCTCTCTGACGTGGCCTTTGTTTGGCGCTGAGACATTTCGTTGACTTACATTACATTACAACACTGGGATGGTTGGGGATTTTCCTATAGACGTATAGACGTGCGCAACGTTGCCATTGCATACGCTGACCACCGCCACTGTCTTATCGAACTGCACCTGATGAAACGGCAGACATCGCTGGAAATTGGGGATGTAGGCCAACGACCAGTTGTAGGAGAATGGGCCAAATATGCTAATTATATGGGCCGGCGTCATGACACAGGCTTGTGTACGCATAGATGTTATCTGTCTACGGGTGCACTGCGTACATTAGAATTGTACAGAAAGCGTGCAGACGTCTATGAATGCTTATTATATTCATATTGGCCTAGATATAAATTTCCTAGACTTCCGCGTGGAATCCGTGCAGCTGGAGTAATTAAAGGAGTAGCTACAGCAGTAGCCTACAAATCGTAATGATTGTATGCCTAATGTAGGTATGTAGGCCTACGAGTGATTGTTTGACTCTTCCACCTCCACATCAAATACACGCCTCAAGACGCCTACGCAGTCATAGGCGTAGACTGGTGGGTAGCTGGGGCACGCCCCCCCCCCAACAATTGAGGTGGGACTGTACTACACCCAATGCAACAAGTGTAGAATGAATAACCAAATGTCCTCAATATTTTGGACAAGTTTACGCCAATGCCTACGATTGATGCCAAGATGTATATATATATATATATATATATATATATATATATATATATATATATATATATATATGGCATATTTATATAGCGTCTTCCGTTGGTTGTGTGATAAGGGTGCATGGTCGTAAGACGTCGTCAAGAACTGCATCCGGGAAGGAAATGAGTAGGCATGGGCGGAGGGAGATGTCATGGCGGGAGAGCTTTGTCCAAGTGGGGTGAACTCAGCTGCGCCTACATGGGGAAGTAGACCTCATTATCTTGCCTCATTAGTCATTATAAGTACTCATTACCTAGAAGATGTTCTTTGTTTTCTTGTCGTGGTCGTCGTCGTTGTTGTTGTTATTGTCGTTGGTGCTGGTGATGATGATGATGATGATGGTGGTGGTGGTGGTGGTGGTGGCGGCGGCGTAGGTATACATTAATGACGTCTATACTTACTATAGCGCCTTTCAATATCTTTTAAAAGCGCCGTCATCATTAGCGTAAATGATGTTGATCATTAAAACAAAAATTTAATCAACCAAGGAACACTGTTCAGACAAACTGGTGGCGGTGGTGATGGGGGCCGTGGTAATTATCATGAATGATGGCGGTGATGAGTGTGGAGACCGTGGCCAGGCAGTGATTTGCTGTACGTGAACGGGGAAATTCCCCGTAACTTGCTGAGATCATCCCTATATTGTGATGCATTTTTCCAGGTGTCAGCCTCCAGCCTAGAAGTCTGTCGCCACTGCTGCGACTGCAAATGCACCCTGATTGTGATAACTATGATATTGTTCTTGCTGTTATTGTCTCGATTACAATACTGCTGATAATTAGATGTTGTTGTTGATGACAACGACTAAGGTCTATCGATCGAACAAGGGTCCATATACATGGATTATCAATTTCTAGTTGTATATCAGAAATTTTCCGACGGTTCCAAGGATGACGACTACGCGGTGTTCATGCCCAAGCAGGTGCGGCACGCGTCTGAGACTCGGTGCTGCATATATATGTATACTTCGTTTGCAAGGGGAAGTCACGAATTGGAGCCTATAGTATCAGTCACGCTCATATGTGTGCATGTACTGCAAGCATCATGCGCTCGTGAATAGGCTAGTGCCCTGCGTTTGACCTTCGAGTGGCGCTTTAGAAGTTTGGAGATTGCAATTACGATTACGATGAATACAGTCATACGGGATCTAATTACTCCCTTCATATTATATATATATGTATATATATATATATATATATATTAGGGTGGTCCAAACAAATAAAGTTTGGAAATTCAATTCTCCACAAGGCTGCTCTTGTTCCATATGCTATTAGTGATTCGTCTGCCAAGTTTGAAAAAAATTGAACAATGTTTACTGGTAGCAACTTTCTGCAACTTTTTAAATAAACATTGAAAATTTAAAAAAAATCACTTTTTGACAGTATATCGAGGACAGTTATCAGCTTTAAACAGACATTGTCATTAAAAATGTGATTCAGTGTGTTAAAGCTTTCCTTTCTCTCAGCTTGCTAGGCATAAATTCTTATGCTTTTCCGTGTCTCCTTAGTCGTCAAACATCTGTCTATGCCAGACATGGTGGAAGTTGATGTGTCATCCTAATGCATCTGGAGAAATGTTTTGTCTTCCTCATTTTTCATGGCATGAAGAGCATCTTTTGTGGAGATATCGAACAGTTTGTCCAGATCAGCCTTAAACATATCTTATTTGTATGTGCAAGAGTCTTTTGGTGCTCTTTAAGCACACAATAGGCCTACTCATATATTTTGAGGAGCTTTTGCACTCCAGAGTCTACTCGCTGGGTTGTAATCCGAGCCTTTGCCCACTGTCACTTTAGCACTTTGTGCAACTGTTAGTCCCTCTTCTAGATGGTGTAACATAAAGTTTTTGAAAATAGTTCTATTGGTTAGCAATCCAGATACAAGGATATCCTTTTCAGGCTTCCCTACTAGCCATACTTGTGGTGAACTCCTGGTCACTGCTTCTGTAATGACTAATTGACTATCAAACAAATCTAAATATGAAATTAAATAATTCTAGAATCTAAATATTATTTAAAACTACTTTTAAAAGAATAACTACTAACTAGAATAGTTGAAATATATATTGCATTATTTAGAAAAGTCACTCACTCAGTCAGTCATGTCATTAATGTTAAATTTTGTCAAACTTATTCCAAAGGCACAATGGCACATGAAAAACATTAGTATTGATATTAGTTCATACACCACTCAATATCATGGTATATTACTAATAAATCAGTGATATTTGCCTCAGGTGACTGAATAACACAGCTACAGTGCTACACCTTCACAAACTTTACACATTTATTTCTATTAGAATTTTAGTACTTGGAATTTACCATTAATTGTTTCATTTATAATATTTACTGTTAACTACAATGTGGCAGCTACTAGCTAGGTTTTTGTTATTTAAATTACAGTTAATATTAAATTGTTTATTTCAATCTAAGTTTTAAAAATATCAGTTGCTTAAACAAATTGTAAAATGTAAATACTAGAAATATTGTGTAATTGTGCATCTTTGTCTCCTTGAATAATAATTATTATTGTGATTACCAACACAGTCGCCATCTGGTGACTGAATATTTTATTGCTAATTAATCATGAATATGCAAACCATTAAACATCAAAATTATATTCATGAAACAGTCCATATTAACCACAAGTTTACCCAATAGGCAAATAATTATAAAGTGAGAATCCTCAATAATTCGAAAACCAAAAATCGAACATTGATAGATAAAGTGCTATTTGGGTGCTACCTCTAAACATGCTCCAAATCAGTTCAAATTTGGCAAGTGGATACCCACAACCATATGGAATAAGGGCAGCCTTGTGGAGCAGTATTATTTAAAAAAAAGTTTTTTTACATGCAATCGTGAACCACCCTAATATATATATATATATTAAAAATCCGACTCCACTGCATGTATAAGCAATTCTGTTATTGGCATATATCTACAATGTATATAATAATGATCTATGGATTCTATCATCATTACTAATCACCATTACATATATCCTTGTATTCTTATCTGTCATGTGTCGTTACCTCTGTCTATCTATCTATCTATCTGTCTGTCTGTCTGTCTGTCTGTCTGTCTGTCTGTCCGTCTGTCTGTCTATCATGTATATCTATCCATGGATCTATTTATCTATCTATCTATTGATCTATCTATTGATCTATCTATCTATCGATCTATCTATCTATTGATCTGTATATCTACTATCTATCTATCTATCTATCTATCTATCTATCTATCTATCTATCTATCTATCTATCTATCTATCTATCTATCTATCTATCTATCTACCTACCTATCTATCTATCTATCTATCTATCTATCTATCTATATATCTATCTTTTGATCTATTTTTCTTCGATCTATCTATCTTACTATCCACCTATCTATCCATTGATCCAGGGCATGTTTTAAGGAAAATTTATCACTGCACATGACGAGCGCCAGAGCACATAAAAATCATAATTAGGAATTACAATTCTTCTCATGCACAAACAACGGTTAACAGCCTTTCATCACTGCACATTTTGTGTATCATTGCACGTTAAAACAATCCCTGCATTGATCGATCTATCTGTCTATCGATCTATATATCCATCTGTCTACCTATTTATCTATCTGTCTGTCAGACTTTCACCTCTAAGGCTTTCCAATTCACATTAAATTCTCACGCTTTCAAGAATCTTTTCTACCTACCCTGATCCGCGCGCTTCCCTACCCAGTGGCGTCTAACCACCTTCTGGAATGGAAGAACAAACCCCCTCTCTGGCCTACTTATATATATATATATATATGAGGCTCAGAAGTCACTCAGAACTGTAAATTAGGCCTACTCCGAGATAACATGTGTTTTATAATTTAGATAACATACATAATACATAAATTAAATATATTATCGGAAATCAACAACCCCACAGTTTATATCAAGAACGCTAAACCCCCTCCACTTCTGGCAACCGTGTGAGATCGTTCTCCCAACCCCAACCCACCCCCACTGGTAGTCGTAGACGCCAATGCCTCCGCCTCCCAAGCTCAGTCATCCTAGACGAAACCCTCCTTACCAGCTCCTGTCTGTCTGTCTGTCTGTCTGTCTATCCGTCTGTCTATCTGTCTGTCTGTCTGTCTGTCTGTCTGTCTTCTGGCAACCGGACTTGATTCTTCACATGGCATATCTGAACAACCTCTCTGACACGACGTAGCGCTCATCAATAAGTTGCGGCCTGCGCTTAACCAACATTTAAGTAACGCTGTAGAAATTTTGAACTTACGATTACGACTACCTATAGCGTACGCTTCTACGTTGTTAGGCCATCATCCGGAATTCGTGAGATCATATCAGAAGGGTCTTCTAACTGTGGTGGGGTTCTGGCAGAAGACCAGCCAGATTTAAATATTCATGATGTTACATACTTGCTCATAATCACGAGAAGCCTACGGGCTCGTAAGTGGAAATTGCTTAGAGCTGGAGAGAATTGCATGCAGCCAGCACACAATCATCGCTGTGTGGGTGTGTGTAGTCACGAACGCGCATAGACCTACAAGTACAATACCTAGTATTTGGGGTGCATGCATGGTATATTGTATACGCCTCTGTGTGTGTGTGTGTGTGTGTGTGGGTGTGTGTTGTGTGTGTGTGTGTGTGTGTGTGTGTGTGTGTGTGTGTGTGTGTGTGTGTGTGTGTGTTTGGTGTGTATGGTATGTGGTAACTGTACATATAAATAGACCACACGCTTATATACCATACGGCCACACACAGCATCTACACTCTACAGCATCTGTTACAGCTGCGAAGACTTTAGTAATGCATGCTTGCTTTATGTCCTGCTAGCTATAACTAAATGTAAATGCATACGCACGCTTATAGCCACCGTCTGGCCTTGACCCTTCTCAGTTTTCAATGAATTGTTCGGGTAAAACCCTTCACCTTAGATTATAGCCTTAAATGGTGCGACTTTATATATATATATATTATATATATATATATATATATATATATATATATATATATATATATATATATATATATATATATATATATATATATATACAGACCCCTTTAGGGTTACCCTTTGGTATTTAAGACAACAGGATATGCATAATATACCACAAGCCACACACTCTTAATTTTAACAAATGTTCTTACTCTTGATTTTGTCGGACAGTAAAACAATGCTACACTAGACATAATACATTTGGCTGAAGTTAATAACTTGGTTAAAGATTGTCATGAGTACCAATAAAGATTTATTGAATTGAATTGAATTGAATTGAATTGAATTGAATATATATATATATATATGTGTGTGTGTGTGTGTGTGTGTGTGTGTGTATGTATGTATGTATAACATTGTATATATATGTATGTATATATATATAACGTCATAATCCAAAAGGCTGTATAGGCCCTATGTTTTATGATCTATAATTAATTATATGCCCTAATTTCCGATCATTGGACTCGTCCCGTGCACTCTGCTGACCTTGATCTCAATGCTGAATTACTGTGTTAAACGGAAGATTTTTGGTCATCCAGAAGGTAATTGACTTCGACCGCATTCCAAAGATCCCCTCGATTTGATTAAATATTTAATATAACACCAAAATTAGTCAATTCCCCGCCAAATGGGAGTAAGAGCAAACAGCGAGACATATGATATACGTGTGCGCAGAGCGTGCAAAGAATGGAAAACTACCTAAACATCGGCTGATGGAAAATAACCGAATGGAAAAGTACTGTACATATGTAGACCATCGCACAGTTTTTAAGAATATTATTTTATATTGCATAACCTCCAAATGTGTGTGTATAGCTTATACCTACATATGGGTTTATTGTAACGAATTATAGCTTGCTGTACAGTTAGTCTATAAACGCGTAAGTGTCGCGCAATAGCTAAATCCTCTATTATTTGTTATGCAGGCCTAACTTTAACTTCCGCAATTTCTCGGCGTCACACAAAACTGCTGAGTCACACACACTAGCTTATATAGCGCCCTTACACAAAACAAATACACGCAGGTTAGTTAGCGTTTAACGACGCTGTCGTAACAAAGACAATTAGCGGCGCCCTCCTCCCTTATCCAGGCTTTGGACTGACACCACCCGAAATCGGCAGTGGGGGAGTGAAAAGTGCGCTAGAAACAGGTTGTTGGGTTAGCTTCTGTCAGGTCAGAATCCGGGTAGGGTAAGGTGGAAGGAGATGGCGTCCATGGTACGTGGTACCAGCCGTTAACCAATTAATTGCGGCGTAGGGGTATAGTCAGAGATGCATAGGGCTACACAAAAGGTCTCCCGTATTGTGTTCCTGTAAACCTAATGAAAAGTAAACGACCTTTGCAAACGACAAATTCAAGGTTTTATTTTATGCTATAAATATTCGTTGTCAGTTTTTTAGATAATGAGTAGGCCTACGTTTGATTATGATAATAATTACTAACACTGGGTTGTTGCAAAACATGATTACATGGTTACTTATGATTAGGCCTACTTGTCTTTATCTCCATCTGTGTGGCTATAATGCACTCGATATATATATCTTCGACAAAACAGAAGCTACGTATACATATAGGTCTACCCTAGGCGTGCAGTGTTCGGTGGTCGCTTCAAGCGATATCATGGTCAAAAATCAGCTGAAGAAGCCTGGTAAATAATAGGCGAGTCAAAACAAATCAGATTATGGAAGGGAACAAAGTTAGAGCAACGATAGATATTTATTGTTATTAATTAAGTTTAAGCTTAGATCTGAATGTCGCTAAAACATTGCCACACAGCGCACAGAATTTGGTCCCTATCGATGCATGCTACTTTCAAAGCTGTGGACAACGGCCACCGAGAACGCCCACGAACAGCGGCTGCGTCACTGTTCTGCTGAAATATCCTGTAGGCTAATTGAAGTCACGTTCATTAGTAGGGCCTACGTTATGACAATGTTACAATGGAAAGAAACGTTAGCATTAATACGGAACACTGAATGTCAATAAATTGGTTCCTATTAGCATTTAGTTTAAATAACAAATTCTGTACCGCAGATTTGACCTTCTGCTACCATCAACATGTAAGCAGTCTTGTTGTCCTCGAGACCAAGGTCTTGGTCTCGAGTGCACTCGAGTTTGTTTTTAAAAGTCTTGGTCTTGGTCTTGGTCTTGAGGTTCAAGGTCTTGGTCTTGGTCTTGGTCTTGAGGTTCAAGGTCTTGGTCTTGGTCTTGAGGTTCAAAGTCTTGGTCTTGGCAGACCAAGACCAAGACTTTTGTCAATATGAACAGTCATTAATTTTAACAAACGGCAAGAATTTAAAAAATTTATCCAATAATTACTCATACAGTTAGGGCCTATTGCTTTAGTATTTAGGCCTACACGGTGTGAATGAGGCTTTAGTGTTGTCTTGGCCAATTATTTTGACTTCCGTTTATTTACCATGGAATGATTTCGAAACAGACTCACGATTTGTACATTTGCATCCGGTTCTTGAAAAGCTGCTTTGTGCGCTAGCGATTTCAGCACTTGTAGACCGTATTTTTTCACATGGCAGAATTTTATGAGGCCCCACAAGTCTTGGTCAGAAAATTCTGAGCAAATTGGTTTTTATAAAATTCAACAGGCATTTGGAATAACATTTCGCATGAAGGACTTTTGTAAATACGAATTCGAAATTCTCTGCAGTCTGCATTTAAAGTTGTTTTGCTTGAATAAAATAAAAGACTCACGTTTTTATTAAAATAACGAGTAGTCCGACTGGACAATTTTTAGTAAGGAAAAGAAGTCTGGATATGACTGTGATTTTTTTGGGTCTTGGTCTCGGTCTTGGTCTTGAGGTTCAAGGTCTTGGTCTTGGTCTTGAGGTTCAAGGTCTTGGTCTTGGTCTTGAGGTTCAAGGTCTTGGTCTTGGTCTTGAGGTTCAAGGTCTTGGTCTTGGTCTTGAGGTTTAAGGTCTTGACAACAAGACTGCATGTAAGACAATTCAAAGCTAATCAAGTCTACTAATAATAGGCCTATAATCCCGGGGGTCATCCGCGTTACTTCCCTGCGTGTCCAAGGTGTCACCATCTCCTCTTACCTCGGGATGGGGCCTCATCTAGAAGAGGTTCTATCGAAATCTTCCTCTTCACTCCACGCCCTCCGAGTCCTAAGGTTCCACGGATTTCCACCAAATGTCTTACATGACATAGCAAGGGCCACCACCGTATCTTCCCTGATGTATGCATCCCCTGCATGGTGGGAGCTACACCCGGGCAGGAGACAGGGAGAGGATTGAGCAGTTAGGCCCTATTTAGAAAAATGTGCCGAACTGGCTCACTTTCCCCATCCATCCAAAGCGCTTCAGAACTGGCTAGGCAGGCTGATGAACGCCTATTCAATGCAGCCGTTGCTGACCCAGGCCATGTTCTGCGAACCTATTTCCCTGCTGACCGAAATATTCCCCACAATCACCGAGTGCGAACTCACAATTTCACATTGCCTGGAAAGAACGATAAAAACTTTATATCCCGTATGCTTTATAGAAACATTTATTAACTATTAGTCACTGAAACCTAATTGAGATCTGATTTAACCGCATTTGCTGTCAATGTTTTTAAAGTCTGTGTAGGCCTAATCCCGTTGCGTTTGTGTCAACGGGAATTAATGCAATAAACGAATATTGATTGATTGATTGATTGATTGATTGATTGATTGATTGATTGATTGATTGATTGACTATATATGACCATCTCTGCCGAGTGTTATCAAAACCCCAACTTAGGTTCGTCTTGCCAAGCGGCGCATACCCCGTGTCTATGTTTCTGCATCCCCTCATAATTATTGTTTGTTTGCCTGACAGAGATTGTAGGCCACGGCTCAATTTGTGTTTTAAAGTCGTCGCAATGGTGTCACATGACCCACGCAGCGTTTCAGAGCTCGTGATGTATTCATGCGCGTGACACTAAACGCTGTTTAAAAGTTAGCGGCTTTCTTTATTCATGTTGTCCGAGTTAGTTTTCATCGACTTTATGTCAACAATATTACAGAATGTTATCAGATTCTTAATCACTTGCCTACTATGATTATTTCGAAATTTCTAGTCGCCATAGTTTACTGTTTACATGGTTATGCAAAACCTATGCCTACATTAATTTTAGTGTAAAAGCACTGAATGACTCATAGCTAGTAACGGACTCTTCTCGTGAAATATTACAGCCGCTCTCCATTATCATAAATCCCAAGTTCTTGCCAGAAAAATCCCAAGATGGTTTAAAAAATCCCAAGTTACTGAAAACTTTAGAAACCATACAGCCATTCGTCGTGAAATGGTTGTCTATAGGGCCTACCACGCTTGCTTTCTTACGCGGCTCGGTGCCATTGACGTCAGACTCAGAGTCAGAATCAGACGACGCTGTGACAAATTCTGGTTTAAAACTGCTTATTTTACGACTCAGACGATTTCTGCAGATTGAGTCGTAATCGTAATCGTAATCTCCAAACTTCTAAAGCGCCACTTGAAGGCCAAGCGCAGGACACCAGCCTATTCACGAACGAGTCATTTTCCTTTAATAATCGGAACTTCGGAATCGGAGGTAAATTGTATGGATTACGGAATTTACGGAATCTACGGATGAAGAATGACGTCATGTTATAAACAAGATTAGTGTAGGCCTTTTCACTTTAGAAAATGTGTAGGTATCCTATCATTATCTGCAATCCTAGCTGATTCTAAATATGTCAATTTGTTGCTTGTAGGCCTACGTGGAGAATGCACGATGCTACACTAACAAAAAGGACTATAAGTAACTAAAGTAAGATAAAGAAGTAATTAAACGACCAGTAGCCGTAGACACATGGCCAACGAGTCACTCAACATCAAGTCAACAGGTGATTATTGTTACCATTCCATATTCAATGGGGATGGGCTATTATGACTAGACCTTTAGTAAAAAAATCCCAGGATTGCTATGGAAATCTCCAAATTCCAGTTCGATCTGCAAATCGCAAGACCTTGGGAAAAATCCAAAGGTGTGGCAGCACTGTCTATATCCATTAGCCATATCACTTTATGGCCATATCAATTTATTTTGTAAAGGAAGGAAGTAAGTATAACGAATGCAAAAATAGCGAATTATTCAAGCGACTAGTTCTTCAGGAATTAACGGTTATCAGAACATATTTCTACGTCAAACACCACAAAATTACTACGTCAGAAAAGTTTATATTTAGGCTCTAATAGCCCTATATGTTAAGAATTAACGTAGTTTTGAGATTACATCGTGGTTCTTGTTCAAACACAGCAGATTTTTTTGCTACGTCAGAAAGTTTAACGCGTATTTATTTGTTAATTAAGAATTAACGTTGTTGTTAGTGCAGCGTATGCTTTTTTATTCGCGAGGCTGTTTTTAAGACTGTAGTATTTTTCAGCTGTCGTGTTGCATCTCTACCATTATCAGCTCCACGCCACCAGCGGCAATAACCGCTTTAGGCCCTTTAGGATGGATTACACATGCAGTGGCCTGTAGCGATCATCGCACTACGGAGCCTCATAAGTGACCTGCAAAATTTCCCTAACCCGCCAACAGTCTGGGCAACGCATAGACGGTTAAACATTATATCGTACACAAACGATGCACTGTATCACACGGGCGAGCGTGCCGGTGTGTCTCGTCGGAGCGAATGGAAATTTCCATCGGTTCTTCCCGCCTAGTATAAAGCTCGCACACACGTGTGTCTCCGCTGCTTTACACTGCAGCTGCTGCTGTTCATGTAGCTGTTGGTTGAGCTGGTGGGAGTTTCCGAAATATCGTGTTGTGAATGGTGGTGCCCTGTAGAGCTTATGAACGAATTTGTATAACTGCAGACGTTCTTTAGGCGTATAGGACTAGTAAGTTCCCTGCGCCTTAGCTGCTTTAGGACATAAGATCAGGACGTTCAGCGGGTGAGCTTTTTATGTGAGTAAACAATAAGAGTTGGGTCGCCTTCTGCTGCAGAGTTTGCTCAGTAACAGCGGGCAACGTTTTCTGGTGTGACCGCATCCTTCGCGTCTCAGAAGTCTGCCAGCGAAGCCGAAGAGCTGAGAGGAGACTGAACGGCGGTTAAAGCTCGTGAGTTAGCTGCAGTAATTAACAGACAAGTCACTTTCTAAGATTCGGGTTCCGAATCGCTCCTTATGTCATCGGCGTCTTTTCAATCGTCTTCGCCTGTGTTGGGATCTGAAAGAGGACCGGACATCATGGAAGTGGATCGGTTGACGAAGCGTGTGCGGGAGTCGATTTCTAGCGCACTGGATAAGCCGACAGGACGTGGGAACTGGAGTGGTCGGTTCGACTTCCTCCTGTCGTGCATTGGCTACGCGGTCGGCCTAGGAACCATATGGCGGTTCCCATACGTCTGCTATCGAAACGGAGGAGGTCAGTTACATGTATATACTAGGAATATGCCTTGAATTTTCAATTGAACGATTGATTGTATGAACGAACGAATTAATGAGCTATACTAGAGAACGAAGGAACTAAGTAAGTAAGTAAGTAATGAATGAATGAATGAACGAACGGACGAATGAAGGAATAAATGGATGAGCGAACGAACGTATGAATAACAAAATAGCTAAACGAACGAACTAACGAATAATAAAAGTAAATAAGTAAAAATTAATAGTAAAAATAAGTAAATAAAAAGTATCCTAATATCAGTCAGAAAACAAAGTATGATCAAAGTCGGTGTTTTGGACTTAGCTCTTCAATTATCTGCATCCCTGCTGCTACTGCTGCTGCTGCTTCAGGCATCTGTTTCAACGCACGAAGGTTGCCGCCCTCGCTCACAGCGGCGCGCCGTGCATGTTCTCTGCGGGCTAAGCAGCGGTTCTCATCAATGTACGGGAACCACTACATGTCTTCACACAACACACAGTCAGTCAGCGACCCATCAAACGAATGGCCCTGCAAGCCTTTGCAGACCATCAATGCAAGGGCGTAACTTTGGTTTAGACAGTGGGGGGGGGCAGAGCAAACATCGCATCGTTTCGCATTCGCAATTGTCTACATAATTACGCAGTGGTAATGTGGTAAGGGACGCGGTGGTGTAGTGGTATGTTCGGTGCCTTGCAACCGGGAGGGTCGGAGGTTCGAATCTATACCTCAAGCCGCTGCATGTTCTATCGTATGGTCGTGTGCACTTCTGAACTCTGTAAGGAGGGCAATATCAAATACAGTTGTATTGTGTTGTATTGTGTAATTATAGCAGCGTAGTAGTAGTAGTAGTAGTAGTAGTAGTAGTAGTAGTAGTAGTAGTAGTAGTAGTAGTAGTAGTAGTAGTAGTAGTAGTAGTAGTAGTAATAATAAATAATAATCATAATCATAATAATTATCATCGTCATCATCATCATCATCATCATCATCATCATCATCATCATAATATGAACGATGAAGATGGCGATAAAGATGCTGACCATGAAGATGATGCTCAGTAATTGTTTAAAGTCTTGAGGGCTCAAATGAAGGCCTTCTTCCGAGCAAATAATGGACATTATTTCTCGTGGATGTGAAAAGTGGGGGTAAGGTACCCTTCAGTTCAAAAAGTGGGCGGTATGGTCACCCCTTGTACCCACAAAAAATTGCGACTATGCATGAATGCACTATTCGTAATCATAATTGTAATCTCCAAACTTCTAAAGCACCGCTCGAAGGCCAAGCGCAGAGCAACAGCCTATTCATGAGTGCTGCCCACTAAAACTGCATTTTTTATGGGCATGGGAAACACCCCTACAGCGTGGTCCAGTCTGTCTTCCACATAGATATTCCTTCCACTGCTAGCACTGGCGTAAACTTGTAAAAAATATTGGAGGGGCATTTGGTTATTCATTCTACACTTGTTGCATTGGGTGTACAGTCCATCTCAATTATTGGGGGCATGTGCCCGACTGCCCCCCCCCAGAGTCTACGCCTATGACTGCTAGTGCGCTACAAATCACTGATCGGACCCCGTCCACGGGTTTCTTCCACCAGAGAACCGAACGCAGAGATAAGCATGTGCCAAGACTGTATCGGGAGCCAATACAGTGCTTTTATCAACATAATTTATGTAGCACAACAAGACCATTTATGTAGCACAACAACATAATTTATGTAGCACAACACTGGTCACAAAATATGTTTGTTATTGACACTGTGTTTGTTGTAAGGGGTCCGTAATTCAGAGAGCATCGACCCACAGGCCTATATCTATATAGATTTATTGTGTTTATTTTCGTCGCGTCTACACGTCTGTGCTCCGCTCCGTCATATTCGCCTCGTTCTTGTTTTTTTAAAGAGGTCTTACCCGACCTTAATTTACGTGATTGACCTTTTTGCCCAGCGCCGGGCTTTTGATGTCTCAGGTCCATTAGTTGGTCTTCCCGGGACTCTTTACCTCCACTGCGGGTTAAATCCACAGCATCCTATCACTTGCTCAAGACGTTTGTGTTTCCACGGGGCTCCTATACACTGAGGTGCCTATGAATAGTATATACACTGTATACAGCAGAGGCGCCATATAAATTCCTAGATACGATATGTTGTCTGTGTTTTTTTCTGGTTTCTCTTGTGTTGTCCTCTATTGAAGTATAAGTGACTTCATTTTCTTAGCCTCGGCATATGAGGGCGGGTGGCCAGTCCTCTCCCTCTCATCTTCCCACCAACAGTGTAAGATTGTAGCTGAGTTGTCTAGGGGTGCATGTATAGCAGAAATCTCGAACCAAATTTCTGGTTGATTGGTGAGCCCACAGACTTTTTGGACTTTGGTTCGACTCCTCAGCAATGCGTCATAGATCACGATGTTTTGCTGATCACATTGTTTGCTTCTCATCGATTCAGTTCCTCGACTATTAGACAATTGCATTTTGAGTTTTTTTTACATTTGGCTTGCAGCACTGCCAATCCAGAACTTTGAAGTTAATTTTTATGTAGCAGACTTCAAACAATTTTTTTCACCGGTGGCGCCATCTACTGAACATTGGTATATAGATTTACACACTGATAGCAAAATTGCAGGCATGCGACAAGGGAGGTGCTGTAGCACGTATGCCGAGGCTAAGAATATGAAGTTACTAACTCTAACTCTTCTCCTAGAAACCTTGACTAGGAATTGAATAGCATAGAGGTGAACACAGCTTGTATTGCTTGAGCACACCTTGTATGGGAAAGATTGAGAAAATGAATTTATATGTACTTTATCGGGAGCTGAGAGGTGCTCGTTAGCGTGGATAGCATGCTAGACTGTCGATCGAGAGGTGGGGGTTCTAATCCCCGCCCGAGAAAAAAAATTGGTTCGATATTTCTCCTACACCTGAACCCTCTAGCCAATTCGGTTATAATGAGTACACTGACCGGACACTGTCAGTGGGAAGATGCGATGGAGGGGACTGGCCACTCCTCCTCATATGTTGACTGTAAGAAAATGAAGCAAACACTTCATGCTCATGGCTAGCTTAAAGAGCTGCCCTCCTACTACTTATTGGGTTTAGTAATATGGAATCCTGAGTGTGCAGGTAATAAGAAAAGCAATTAAGACACACCTGATCGCTACAAGTAAGTTTTTTTGGGAGTGGGGGGGGGGGGTTACACATAACTGAATCGGCCACTGAATTTGGTGAGCACCATGTGAATGAAGCGTCAGTCCAGATAGTTCTGTTTTACGGGTCGTACATTAATTGGTTTCCTCAAATAACCCTTTACTACTATGCAGTAAACAGAATTATTATTCGAAGTAAACACAAATTCATGCACTGATTCAGTAGCCCAAGTACGGGCGCCGCCAGGACCCGCAACTCTGGCGAAGGCGGATAAGAATCTGCGAAAAGGAGGCTCTGCAAGAGTACAAACGGACCCCAGCCCCTGCACGCATTTACATAGTAAGAAACACACACCTACCTACACACCTACCTACACACACCTACAAAACACACACACACAACTACACACAACCACACACACACACACACACACACACACGCACACACACACACACACACACACACACACACACACACACACACACACACACACACACACCTACACACACACACACACACACACACACACACACACACACACACACACACACCTACACACACACACACACACACACACACACACACACACACACACACACACACACACACACACACACACACACACACACACACACACACACACACACACACACACACAATGCTGTACAATACTTAAGATTAGAGACTTGGCTTCTAGCAGGAGCTCGTATTGGTCATGTGTTTGTTTGCAAAACGTCAGTTAATGCTTTGTGGCAGTTTTGATGTTCCGCAAAACTGTAGTATATTAGTTAATTTCTTGCGAAAGTTAGCGCAAAGTTGTTTAGCGTCTTAGTTACTTTTCTTTCTTTGTTGTGTTTTCGTTGCTCTGTGCATTTGTTTTGTGCTGCCAGTTATTACCACATAGGAAGGTAAGAGGTGAGGTAAGTAGGAAGGTAGAGGTAAGAGGTGAGCTAAGTCGATCACTCACTCTGGTAGCGTGAGAAGTAACCTTTTCAACAGAAGGTATTCTTAGGCTATGGGGAGGGTGCAGGGGCCTAACTTTGGTCTAACAAGTAGGGGTACCAATTTCTTACGTACACGAAGCAAGGCGGAGGCTGCAATCTGGGAAGGCTCAGTAATAAAATATTGATTGGCATTGTTTAAAAAGTGGGGGTATAGTACCCCTCAGTCAAAAAAGTGGGGGTACGGGTACCCCTAGTACCCCCCCCCACAAATTACGCCTGGGGGATGATTCAGTATAGGCCTAGACCGGGTAGACTGAAAAGATTTTCGTTGCTTAGCCCTGTCTCCTTTCAAACGGATGCGTGGGCGAATAGCCTACGATGGCATAAATAATAAGTCTGTCATGGGCTACGCCAAAGCACATAGGGGAGTAGTGGGGCCGTGGCTTTCTCTGCTGGCCTAAACAATTAAAACTGCATTATAGTTAGTGCCTGTGCCTATAATATAGGATAAGCCTAATATTGGCCTATGCAGATATGCCTTTTGATGACCTGTAGGCATATGCTATTTGCATAGTCCTAACTGTAAGCTGGAGTGTTTCCGTGTTGTGACAATTGGTGGATGTCTTGAGCAGTCACTGTGTACCTACTTTAAACAAATGAATGAATTAACTAATGAAAGAAGTTCAACGAACTGACTATCAAGTGATGTTGACGCCATTCCCAGCGCAGACGGTTATTGATCGGCATAGGGAAGTTAAGGCTGTAGCCCGTCACATGCCACTGTCTCATCGTACATAACTTGGTCTATGTAGGCCTAGATAGGCCTACCACTCACCCAAGCATTGTTCGTCACACAGTGAATTCCCCGAAACGGCTATGCGTAAGGCGCATCCGGGAGTTGAGATATGGGGGGGGTCAGTTTTGCATGTCGACGTCGCCACTACCCTCCCCCCTCCGCAGTGGCGGCGCCAGACACTTTTTGTAACCAGGGCATAGCCAGTGCAGTCGTACAAGTAACCAGTGCAGAGGGCGATTTATGGAGAGTGCAGTAGCGCGAGTTTAAATGGTGACCATATAAGATCGCGCTACCGCGCTTGCCATAAATCGCCCAAGCACTATTATAATGATGTCTATAGTCAGGAGGTCAGATCTATAGGCGAAGCCCCCCCCGGAAGCTGAGCGCTTTTTGACATTTGTAAAGCAAATTTTAACATTTCAGTGAATTAAGTGAATTTATATCTCAGGATATAACAATTAAAATATGCCCTAACAAATTCTGGACAGGGCAAAAATTCTGGCAGGGCATCGACCAGGGCAAAGGCTTTTTTACCAGGGCATTTGCCCTGGCGCGCCCTGGTGTAGCGCCGCCCCTGCCCCTCCGATGCTGGGCCTCTTACTTGATGCTGAGACTGCTGTATCCATTCTCGTTCGTCCAGTCCAACATGATCTGTCTTGATCTTCCTTTTGCTCTCTTCCTTTCTATTCTTCCCTCTGACAGTTCCTAGTATTGGGAATCCCCCTCAGCGTTGACTATAATTATGCCGCAGACATACATGGTGGAAAATTTTAGTCGACCCTTTTTGTTCTGGCGACTTTTGGAACCGATTTATTGCTGAGATAAATTATTGGTTTTGTCCTGTGCAGCTACTCGTCCTGCTTTTCCCCATTTTCTCACTGGGCTCTTGATTTCTCATCTTTCCCGGCCTTTGTCCCACTTGTGCACAGTATATAACACAATTTTAACACAATGTTTTCACTTTGGATCTCCTATTTTGCTTTGTTTTTCTTATTGTTTTTCTCAGTTTAGAATCTGATTCTGAATAAGTGAATCTGAATAAGTTTTCTGCTTTAATTACATAATTATAGCCAGAGTGTTTTAATTTGCATCTTCTGTGGGCAAACCTCACGGAAACTGGTTTCAGTTGAGTCGGTGTACTCATTATATTTGAGTTGCTAGGGGGCACAAGTGTAGCAGAGATCTCATAAAAATTCTGCCTTGGTGGAAATTTGAAGCCCAGCCTTCCTATTGACACCCAGCACACTAACCAAGGGACACTATATAAATTGCGATTGATTGATAATATGTATAGATATTGTTGTGCTTGCATGTGTACGGATTGCTACTACTACTACTGCTGCTGCTACTACTAGCCATGCGCACACTACAAACTTTTTTCATTGTAAGAGCAAACCATTTTTTTAGCGGGCAGGACACTGGGGGTGATCTTGTTTGACAGGTGGGGGGATAGAATTTAGAACTGATCTGGCCAAAAGAGTTTTGAACTGATCTGCTCAAAATAGAGGTCAATGCAAAAAACTCGTGACCTTTTTAGGGTGTTTCTTCAAAATTAAGGGGAGGGGGCAAATGTATCGTGTGTCCCCCACTTCTAAAGGTGGGGGTCTTGTTCCCCTCGAACCCCCGGGATCGCCGCCCATGGGGCAGGATCACCAAGATCACTGTAAGTTAAGCTCTACGTGTTTGGGGGGTTTCATTCAGAGCATTGAGGGAGTTTGTGTCATAATAAGTGATGAGGAAGAAGAGCAGCCGTTCCTTAATTTTACCCAGAGAGTTAGCCATGGACATGAAGTGTTAGCGACTTCATTTCTTAGCCTCGGCTTATGAGGGAGGGTGGTCACTGGTCAGTCCTCTCCCTCGCCCACTGATCTTTCCGCCCACATTGTGCGGTCAGTGTATTCATTTCGTAGCACTATAACTAAAAAATGTGGTAAATGATTTAAGGTAGGCCAGGGGATATATAAAACTGCTTATTGACTTCAAATGGATTATCCAGTACGGTGGGTGTGGTACCAATAAAGGTTCATGGTCTTTACCTGGACTGCCTGGGTGTGGTATCAGAAAGGGACCTGGTCTTTATCTGAACTCCATGGATGTGGTATCGAAAAGGGACATGGTCTTTATCTGAACTCCATGGGTGTGGTATCGAAAAGGGACATGGTCTTTATCTGGTCTCCATGAGTGTGGCATCAAAAAGGGATATGGTCTTTAGTTTACCTGGACTTCATGGGTGTGGTATCAAAAAGGGACATAGTCTTTATCTGGTCTCCATGGGTGTGGTATCAAAAAGGAACATGGTCTTTAGTTTACCTGAACTTTATGGGTGTGGTATCAAAAAGGGACATGGTCTTTATCTGGTCTCCATGGGTGTGGTATCAAAAAGGGACATGGTCTTTATCTGGTCTCCATGGGTGTGGTATCAAAAAGGGACATGGTCTTTATCTGGTCTCCATGGGTGTGGTATCAAAAGGGACATGGTTTGAAACTTATAGACTATAGATACAGAAACAGCTAAATACAATGGTTGGAGAATAGAAGACACTAATGCTGAAGCGTTCGCAAACTGTTGTCGCAGAATGCTTGTTATAAGTGTGCTGCATTTGTCTAACTGCGTCAAAGACAAACGTCAATGTCTGGTTAAAGTCTACACTGGTTGTGCTGCTTGTCTTTCTCAGACAACTAATGCCTAAAAACTTCTGTTTTCCGTTATGGACGTGTCTAGAATTTCTGGCCTGCTATGAAACTTAAAAGCCGTTGGCTAGACATGTTCACTGTAACTGCGAGTGAAGCTTGTTGACACATGCAAGATACATCAGCACGAAAGGCTCCGATTTGGTACAAGTAGCATAGCAGCGAAACTATAGGTTTATATAAAAAAGTTTAAAACGAATTTCCAGTTAAATAAAAAATACCTTAAAAACTGTTTTCACTCATGTGATCTGCTTGGTAAACAGACAAATCCGATTTCGATATATACCTCTACCTTAAAGAGTCTGTGAGTTTTCATGTAACTTCAGACATTGGCCCACATGAAGTGTTATAGGCTTAGCGGACTTTTGCATGTCCTTCCTTTCACGATTGGCCCTTCACATGGCCTTGGATTTGTTGACTTAGCCCTCTTTCTCGGCCCCTTGAAAGCCTAACGATAGACTTGACTTTGTATCGTCTTGTTTAAATAACTTTGCTGCCGTGTGACTATCAATTTTTGCAACTTTGTCGTCTCACAGGGTCATCTCCGCTTGTGTTAATTTAAGTAGAGCTCGGTAATGTATTCGGCTTTGGGTTACGTAACATTAAATAGCGTATAGTAAAACGTTGATATAAATAAAATGAAATGAAATAAATAATAATTAAATAATTAATAAATACCACTGTTTTTGTAAATTGAAATGGCACCAGGTGTTCATGCATTTAGGTCTCTTAATATTAGCTTTCTAAAAATTTAATGGAACTTGAGAAATTCATTCGTGTTTTTTCTCTAAGATATTTTGCTATTTCTCTTTCGGTATTTTGAGAAATGCATACGAGATTAGTTCCTAATTTGAACTTCAGAGGGCCAGAGCTTTATGACATGTAGAGTAATGAGGCCACGAGTGCAAAAATGTTCATGGTACAAACGTCAAGAAAAGAATTGTTGACATCATTCATTGGAGATGTGTAACACAGGATCAACTTGTTTTGAATGTTGGTCAGTTTTGATGATGTTCATAATATCGAGCATTTGAGCTTTGTCAAACACTCGGCTGCAGTTGAATGTTCAGGCCCACAATGTACACTCGAACGCCGTGTGCAAGAACTGGAACTAGGATGCTTGCTGGCGATAAGATTTAATACTTGACATAACAATGTAACATAACAGCATAGTATAGCACAGCATACCAATATAACATAACATAACATTGGTGGCCGATTGGTTAGAGCGCTTGGTCTGTAACGCGGAGAGTACGGGTTCAAGCCTCGTCCAAGGCAGTTGTTGTGTGGGGACCTTGAGCAAGTCCTTCGCTCACAGTTGCCCTGCGCCATCGATGTCATCTGTCGTATGGTCGTGCGTGCACTTCTGAGCTTTGGAAGGAGGACAATATCAAATGCAGTTGTATTGTATTGTATTGTATTGTGTAATATAACATAACAATATAATAGCATAGGTAGCACAGCATAACATAACAGGTATTTTAAGTGGTTGAGACGACATGATATCTGTACTAGAAGCACTATAAGTGAATCTGGAATGCCTAGCAGCCTGGCTTATCCAGCTTTATCTTACAAGTTGTGATAGTGTTTGCTGTGAGAGAGTGCTATCATCCAAGCCCTTCCACGAGTCCACAGCTCTTGCACTAAGGAAAGTATCTGCTCTACCTTCCCCCTATGTGGCCTCAAGGCCAGGTTTGTTTGGTGCCATTCAGGAAACCTCACCCATCTGCTCAACTGCCTCCCTTCCAGTGATGACCTTCTGGGCTTCAATTAGGTCTCCTCTGCTCCTCCTTTTTCCAGTGCTGTTAGCCCAAAGCTTTTCAACCTTTCCTATATAATTGTGTATGCTTAATATCGTCATTTCACTCCCCTCTCCTCATTCTTCTGCTCCCCCCCGGTGTTCTGCCCGTTCTCCTAACCATAATCCTAACCATAATCGCTGATGTCATTATTAAGTAACTCCATTTAATGTTCTAGTTTGACATAGAGCCTGCGACCTTTCTATACCCACTAATGTTGGAACATGTATATGTGCGTGCATGCGTGCGTGTACTTGCATGTGTGTGTATGTGTGTGTTGTGTGTGTGTGTGTGTGTGTGTGTGTGTTCATTTATCTGTACATGTATATATCACATAAATATGTCTATACAGTGTGTATGTTTGTGTATAGGTGTGTAGGTGCACGTGTGTAGGTGTGTTCATTTATTTATCTGTATGTATCGCAGGGCTGCCGACAGAAATTCCGGGCCCCTAGGCAGAACACTCACGGGCCCCTAGGCCTTTCATCTGACAAAAAAATTTCTTGACCTTTGTTTAGAATTTCCTCTCACAAAAACTTTATGACCTTTTTTAGGAATTCAAAATTCGATGACAAAATATTTTTCATAAGTTGATTGCGGGCCCCGCCTGGGCCCCTAAAAAGTCGCAGGGTCCCTGGGCATTTGCCCCCCTGGCCCCCTCTCGGCGGGCCTGATGTATCGTGTATATATATATGTATGTGTGTCTGTATACAGTGTGTCTGTGTATGTGTGTTGTGTATATATACACGTGTGTGTTCATGCTTTGGTCATTATACGCTTCTAAATGCCTTGGCTTTCAGTAATTGCGAACGCCACAAAACGACTTCCATAATGACTTCCTCTGCTAATAATTTTCCCTGAAATGATGATTTTGCCACAGAATTAGTCCATCGTGATATAGGAGGAGGACCTATACACCAAAAACGGGCCAATCCACGCCAGTATATACCTGCAAAGAGGCCTCCATCTCAATGGCATTTTTGCCTGTGTTGGTATATGATACTGTCTGTCTTTCGCACGATTCGAAATTTTGCATTAGATATTACATTTCCGTGAATGCCTTTTGAAGTAACCTATAAAATGCAAATTATTAGATAATCTATGCGACTTCACACATGTATAAGTTACGTCTTTTTGTTTTGTATTACCTGTGGTATCAGGTATTCAGTCGGCTTAGTTGTAACTCAATATCTGTTTCTGTCCTTGTGATTTTTATTGAGTTTTGTATTAATTTTAAGGGCTATGAGTCGTATAGCTGTGTCAAGTTGCCATCTCATTGTGAAGAGTTAATAGCTGATCCTAATTAAGCTGAGTTTCTGTTCCTTTTTGGTATGACTCTTGTATCCCGGATGCTTGTAATATGTATCATTCTTGAATGGGGATCAGCACACAATGATGAGATGAGAAGAGACAGTGCTTTTTTTCTGGAAAAAAGGTTC
Organism: Allolobophora icterica; assembly: GCA_963556255.1. Classification (NCBI taxonomy): domain Eukaryota; kingdom Metazoa; phylum Annelida; class Clitellata; order Crassiclitellata; family Lumbricidae; genus Allolobophora; species Allolobophora icterica. The sequence goes on from OY744608.1 coordinate 16,182,996, forward strand.
CGGAACGGAACAATAGGTTCCGGAACGGAATAATTATGGGAGGGCTAAAATCCCGAGAAAAACGGAATTGGGGGGTTGGGAGGGATCTCGATAAACACTGAAAACAGTTCACAACACTGAAATTAAATTAAAATAACTAAATTATTGTTTTTATTATTAAAATAAATAAATTATTTCTTAGTGCCTGAAAAAAGGTGCCGGAACGCCGTTCTGGCTGAAAAAAGCACTGAGAAGAGATATAAGATAGTGTTGCTCGCCTGAAGCAGTTACTGTGTAGGGACCTTGAGCAAGTCCTTTACTCGCAGTTGCTCTGCATCATCGATGGTCTGTCCTATGATTGTGTGCACTTTTGAACTTTGGAAGAAGAGCAATATCAAATACAGTTGTATTATATTGTATATATACACACAAATACATACATGCATACGTATTTAAATTTATGTATACAAACTATACATACATACATACATACATACATACATACATACATACATACATACATACATACATACATACATACATACATACATACATACATACATACATACATACATACATACATACATACATACATACATACATACACACACACACACACACACATACATACATACATATAGGTTCTTCCTCTTACTGTCCGCATTCAGCTAAAGGTGCTTGTCCTTATTTGCCGATCTTACCTGGGACTTGCCCCTAAATACCTCCATGACTCCATACATTGGCCGGGCTCAGCCGGCTTCCTTCATCCACTCCGCTCCTCTGATGGTCTTGACCGATTTGTACCCCGAGTGAGAACGGCCATGGCCCAGTTAGTATTCGCCCTTCATCATGGAATCAGCTTCGCTCTTCGGTCCGGGTGCACTGTTGTCTGGTGGTGCTGCCACATAGTTTCGCCGTCTTAAGACAGCAAAACTTTCTTTCTTCGCGGGGACTATCGCACTGGGAGCGACTCTGCTTGGTGGGCACTGGGTAGACAGCGCTTCACAAGTTTAGAGATACAACACAATGCAATACAATACAATACAATACAGTATACATACATATTTACATACATATATACATACATATATACAAGCACATGCATACATACATACATACATACATACATGCATCATGTATACATACATACTTGTATACATACATACATACATAGTTACATACATACATGTATGCATACATACTGGTATACATACATAAATCAGTGCCGGCCTTAGGGGTGTGTGAACCGTGCAGTCGCACCAGGCCCCCAACTTTAATAGAGGGGCCCGAAAATGTCACAGAAAATTAACATGAACAAGGCACCCTAATAATAACGTTATGGTTTCGATTAAATCTTCTCTTTTGCCAATCAATTCAAAGTCAACTTCCTCTGTATCCCAGAATTCTCGTGTATAGTTAAATCTGACATACATGTTGTACTTGTTAACAATCTACTAAAATGAACAATTTGGCTAGTGTCATGGGGGCCCTTACAGTGTACTCTGCACGGGGCCCAAAATATCCTAAGGCTGGCACTCATACATACATAGTTACAAACATACATACATGTATATGTACATACCTGTATACATACATACATACATACATACATACATACATACATACATACATACATACATACATACATACATACATATATACATACATACTCGTATGTATACATACACACACATACATACATGCATTCTTTTCTTCTTACATACGTACATTCTTTTCTTCTTATGTATGTATGTATGTATACATATCTGTACATATATACAAGCATGTATACATACATGCATACATATATACATTCATACATGTAGGCCTGTATATGTACATACACGCATGTATACGTACATACATCTATACATGCATACATACATACACCCATGTATACAAACAGGAGGGGTCCTGCAACAGACCATAGTTCCCACCGACTTAAGGAGGCCTGAAACAAGGACTAACACGGAGGACTTCGTGTACTTTGGCCGACGCGTGCAGCAGCTCTAAAGGTCGATGCTCTGTATCCTTACCATGGGATCTGCTGCTGCTGCTGCTGCTGCTGCTGCCCAACAAACGATGGAGGAACCACGGAAGCTGCCTGCCTGTCTACCTGCCTTTCTGTCTGTATGTCTGTCTGTCTGTCTGTCTGTCTCTCTGTCGCTGGGTCCGTGATTGGAAGCAGTAGTTGTAAATTACGAGAACGGCCTTTGGCACCGCAGGGTGGGAGTAAACATGTCCTCGGCCGTAGAAGAACCCCTGATCGTTTGATGGGTCTCATTATTAGCCTGATGCGTATCTGGGTTTATGCACGTTATCTGTGGCCTTCAGGACGTGCGAAGGCGCCTTCGAGTTTCATCCGTCGACCTGTGAGACGGCAGCGGATGGGCTGAAGGGCGCTCGCTCTCCTCCCGCTGCGCGTTCTAAAAACAAACTCCCCTATACATGCATGCATACATACATACATACATACATACATAAATACATACATACATACATACATACATCTTATGCTTCTCTTTTTCACCAAGGTGCGACCGTACGTACGG
>OY744608.1:16190526-16268026 GCA_963556255.1 Allolobophora icterica
ATTACCTTCTACACAAGGACGCAATGTATCCCCATAATCCGGACCTATCCACACAAAATTTAGTGGACTAAAGATTTTCCAAGCTGCAGAGCCCTGATTGCTGTGTACTATAGTATAAACGCAGCATCTTTGCCTCATCCTGACAACTACGTTTGCCAGCATTTCCATGGGCATTAGACGGGGCCCGTATTGAATTTATATGGGTCCTATATGGGCTCCACTTGGGCATACCGGCAGGGTTGGGCCCATGATCGGTTGGGCCCATAGTCGGCGGCTACCAGTTGACACCAGTGTCATAGTGCATGCCGAAGGTTTCTGTATGGGGACTAACTTATAATTTTGCTGAATTCGACCGTGATGTCTGATGATGTGATCGGCGTATGTTGTTGTGACAGGCGTTGGTTATGGAATGGTCATCATATCTGCGATCGTCTGTGTCTACTACAACGTCATCATTGCGTGGACCCTCTACTATTTCGTCAAGTCATTCGCCTGGGAACTTCCGTGGAGTCACTGCAAAAATCCATGGAACACGGAGCGCTGCTTTACCCGATGGAACGGAAACGACAGTCTCTTGGACAACGAGACTGTTGTCTCGACGGTAGCAACAACGGTACTTGGAGCGACAACATCGGGATTGAACGGATTCAGAGGAAAGGCCCGCACGTCCAGCGAAGAGTTCTGGGAGTACGTATCACGACTTTAGACTTTTATGTGTTTTGAATCGTGGTGTAAGATGGTTTCAGTAAGAGGGTTTTTAGTTGTTTCAATCGTAACTTCATTCGGATTGTTCAGGTTATCATTAAAAGTCTCAAAGGGTTTTGGCACGAGGGTTTTGATTGTTTCAATCAACATTTAATTCAGATCAAATGTAGTCGTCTGAATACTTATCAGAAGGATCAGATGATTTTATTCAGATGGCTTTGTTTCAATCAAGATTTCGTTCAAAGTTTAGCGGATCTGAATTTCAGAGGGATCAGAGGGAAGGGCTGTGGGCCTGTGGCTGTATTAATGAAAATTTCATTCAAGATATAATAGTTTGGGTATTAGATGACTAAATTTGTGGTTCCCGACAGTCGTGGTCACCTTGTTCAGGTCAGATAGATAGCCATGTAAGGTGTCTCCATGGGCGTCCAGAGGGGGGCAAGGGGGCATTTGCCCCTCCCTGGATTTTGAAAATTGTCTCGTTTTCTGTGTTCATGAATAGGTATTCTATGCAAAAACGTCATTTTGCCCCCCCCAGAAAGATTTTGCCCCCCAGAAAATTTTTACCCTCCCCATAGAAAAATTCCTGCGGATGCCCATGGGTGTCTCTTGAAAGGCACTATATAAATTGTTTTGTTACATTACAGTGTAAAGCATCCTACAAGTAGCTTGCTGCTGACGATGCTATAGAAATTGTTGTAATTAAAGGTACAATTACACTACGTTGATATAGCTGTGGTAGGCCTGTGTTACCTCTACTTTAAAACTGATGCAGTGTAAATGTGTGAGAGAGAGAGATTGCTGCTATATGAGTAGTGCAAACTAGGTAGATATATTGGGCTTAATGCAGACCAATGCAATGCAGAAAGTAGATCAGCCAAGTGACCGATTGACCCACAGTCAGGAAGTAGACTTCAGATGTAGCAAACAGGGACGAAGGCAGACAGGGATGTAGAGACATACTGACAGAGTATCAAAGGAACATACAGACATACACACACACTTTGACAGATACAGCGACGCATGGAAGAAGGTAACCAAGCGGCCGAGATGGACAGGTTCAAAGTTAAGCCAGCCGCTAGAAGCTGACGTAGATGCAGCTTGCTAGATGTGCTGTGCTGACGGGAGGCCAGTAGCGACCCATGGTCACAACACAGGTATAGGCTAATCGTAGCTAGAGGTGTTCGCCAGATATAACTTTTAAGGACATGGAAACGGACACCAACCCTTGTGATAGGCTGTCTAGTAGTTTGAGCTAGCCCTGATAGCCTAGACTGAAGAGCGGAAGAAGTGACCAGAGAGGATGGAAGGTAGCTGGGCCCGGAGACAGAAGAGAGATGGCGAGAGGTTTCGACAGATCAGTTCTGGCAGCGCTCGCAATAAGACGCTCGCGAGAATGCACACAATTCAGGGCGAGAACTGACTCAGACAGATGTTGAAGAATAATGTCTAATACTAAGTTGAAACTACAGCAGTTGTCTCGTGTAGAATAGTTCTTAATTCGTTGTAAGCTAAGTCGTAATTATAGTCTTTGTAGTATAGCTCAATGACTCTGTACTCATTCGAAAGAGTATAGGCTATACGTTGAAGTGACGGTCTTGAAGACAATGACAATAAATGAGAAAAGGAACATTCGTGTCCAGTGTTGGTCGGAAGTCATGTCACTATGTCAGTCACAACTAGATGACAATGAACTATCCGATAAATGTATAAATAAGCAGTTATTGAAATATGTATGTATTCTACATGTATGAGAACCAGAAGAGACAAAAAAACGTGCTCCTTAATGTTGACGAGCAATTCAGTAGTCTCTCATTAACTTATTTATTTATTTTGGAGTTAGTTCTAAGAGTTCCTCCAAATCAGCTTATTTTTAGGTCATATAGTTAACTTGTAAAAAAATCGAAGTTATAAGTGCATAGTTTACTTGGGAGAATTGTAAACAGTTGTCATCTGTTTACTAACTGGATTTAGTTATGTGCTGAATGGACAGAATGGTTCAGTTTGCATGTACTAGAGCATAGCTCTGTTTGTGCATCTTGTAAATACCATAATATGGACAAATGTCGTAGTAATATAGCATTTGGGTGGAAACTGTGAGCATTTATATAATTTAAGTCTATGAAGTGTGTACCGTGTTTACTTCTTTAGTAGGTGGAATTATTTTTGGGAAACTTAATTAAGCTTTGAAAGTGGATGCATTGGGCTCTAAGCTTACAGTTGTAAATGCATTTGCTTTTCATTTCCATAATCAGAGTTAGTCGTGTTACCTGGCCCAATACCCGTAATGATTTTGGTGGAAAATTGGTGGGTAAGATTTTGGAAAATCTGACCCAACAAATTCTGGGGAAACCAACTGATTGTGCATATTTGTTTCAGATTTAATGTGCTTGGAATATCAAATGGAATTGAGAACATGGGCACTCCTCGCTGGCATTTGGCCATTGCGCTGCTCGTTGCTTGGATTTTCATTTTCCTGTGTCTGTGCAAGGGTGTGAAGACTTCGGGAAAGGTTCGTCTTGCTTGCAGTCTAACAATTAACATTATAAGAGCTCGATTTATAACTCACAGCATCTTTATAAGTGAACCTAAGTTATCAACTTAATTAAATCATCAGCAAAATTATTAAGCTAATATGATCACTTCTGCAGCATTTTTACAATGCACACAGCATCAGCTGATGTTCACTTGAAGTGAAAATGTGATGTGTTCGCTTAAAGTGAAAATGTACTAAACATTGTTGTTCAATGGAAAATCCCAGTCATAATTAAATAAGTCCAATCTGACCTGTAAGATCTAGTCTTTTATTCAGAGGCGTCTGAAATTCATAAAATCACTAGAGAAGAAGCCTTAAACCGTTTTATGCAGCCAATGGCTGTTTGAAAATGTGACGCATTCATATCTTGAGTTTTCATTTCATTGTTAATTTTGTTGTGTTGTGAACATTTGTCTAGGTTGTATATGTGACCGCAACGCTTCCCTACGTTCTCTTGCTTTGCTTCCTCATACGTGGCGTAACGCTGGATGGTGCGATCGAAGGCATTTATTACTACATAATTCCTGACTGGCCGCGTCTTCTGACATTCCAAGTAAACTAACTTCTGTCATCTTGAGCGACCGAATAACTGAATAAATAGTTTAATAAATGGAATGTACAGTGTTTACGTCCAGCATTATACAATTGTATGAGTGTGTGTATGTGCGTTTGTATGTTAGTGCATGTGTATATGTGTGTGTATGTATGTATGTATGTATATATGTGTACCTGGACACTTACTATAATGCCTTCAAGTGCCTCACAATGGCAATGCCGTGCCAGTTTGTACGAGGTTAAGTGTCATTAAGAGGTCTGATGTCATTAGCAAGAAAAACAATGCTTAGAAAACTAGAAGCATCGTTAGTGTCCTGCCCAAGCGCACATGAGCTTACACATTAATGATGACTTAAGTAGCATGATTATTGTGTGAGCTTTTTAATTTTAAGACGTTGTAGTATAAGAGCTTTGTAAGGGAAAAATGTAAAAGTTCGGTTTTTCTAGCATTGGCTAGCATTACTGAACAAAAGTTCAGTAATGCTTCCGAGTATGAAAGCAGTTTCTAATCATAGATGTTAAACCCGGTTTTTTGTCACGTTTTTTCTGTCTTTCATTTTTTGTATGTAACTTTATTTATTTATTTACTGTCTGTTATTATTTTGTTTCATTTTACTTTTGTCTTCGTGCTTTCAAGGATTCAGCTAATTTACATCACTATTTAATGTCATCATTTGAGAAATAAATAGTACAGTACAAGAAATAAAATTTCTAAAAGTTATTTCTAAGTAATCCAAAATGCCAAAAGAAAAGGGTTTATCGTGCTAGCCAGGGACTGTTTGCACGTGAGACTGCAGCTGCCAAGGAAATGCCAGCGTTTCATTGGTGGCTGGCATTTGGCGCTCATGTATAAACAAGGTTTTTAATTTTAAATTGCAGTACAAGATGTAACAAAGTCAAATTATTTTCTTTTTTCCAGTTTTCGTTTTTTATTTCTTTGAAAAAAAACGGCGGTTTTCCGTTTTTTATTTAGTTTTTTACGTTTTTTTTAGCTACTATGCTTATAATTATAAAGGTCAATGCTGCATTGCTGTTTTTTTGTGTTCACCAGCCTTGGGCAGAGGCAGCTCAGCAATTGTTCTACAGCATGGGTGCTGCATGGGGTGCCCTCATCACAATGGCAAGCTACAACAAATTCAACAACAATTTCTACAGGTATCAGGGACAGTTATTTTCACCAGCTGCTAAGAATTACTTAAATTTTTCATTAAAAATCTGACATTTTACTTTTTAGCACTTTAACAATGAGCATGTACTAAAGTGACTGGGAAACTACTTCAGCTCCTCGTTAAAGTTTTAACCTATGTGAGAATTTGTGGTTCATATTAGATCAATAATAAAACAGCTGTTTAGAATTTGGCTCAAAATGTATCCCTACACACGTGTAGTACGTTAAGTGTGTATAGCATTTTTTTAAGCCTTGGATGATGAGAGCTGAAAGGGCAGCTTCTAGCAAGACTTTGAACTTGTTTGTTGCATTTGGATCAACATCAACTTTCTGTACTGTTTTTTTATCACTTTTTACTGCACAAGGTCTCTGCTTTACGACTGCAGTGTTTCCAACTAAAACAGATGTTTACGTTGTAACATTCAGTTGCAATGTTCAGAATTATTCAGTATATGTTCAAGGAACAGAATAACATCATGCTAATATTTCAGTTTTTTTATCCGTAGTAATATACATTGCATGACATTACTCTATGTTAAATTACATATTGATGCAGATATCTATTACTACATCAAATCTATTATGTTAAATTTCATGTTAATGTAGAAGATCTATTACATTGAGTTGCATGCTAATGCAGATCTATAATGTTAAATTACATATTAAGACAGATCTAAGTTAAATTACATACATATTATGTTAAATTACATGTTATGCAGATATATTATGTTAAATTATATGTTAATGCAGATCTATTGCATTAAATTACATGTTAATACTATAATGTTAAATTACATATTAATACAGATCTACTAAGTGAAATTACATACATGTTAATGCAGATCTGTTATGTTAACTTACATGTTAATGCAGATATATTTATGTTAAATTTCATGTTAATGCAGATCTGTTATGTTAAATTGCATGTTAGTGCAGATATATGTTAAATTACATATTAGTTCGGATATATTATGTTAAATTACATATTAATGCAGATATATTGCATTAAATTACCTGTTAATGTGGATTCTATGGTCCCTCTGCAAAGCACTCACCTTGTGCATTAAAATTCGCCACAATCTGCACAACCATTACGGTTCTGGTAATTGTAATTGTAATAGAACATTTGTATTGCTGTTCTTAATTGGGGGTTGCTCCCTCTGGGGTGCTTTATTTGTGGCTATCAGTTGGATGGGTTACAGTATCTCAGTAAACTAGGTTGTTCTTCGAGGTAGAACCAAAATATCTCACTTCTGTTGTTGGTTTATTGCAACAACCCCAGATGCTGTGCAATAAAATCTTGTTTTTTGATAGACCACAGCAGGTAACAACGGCACGATCTTGTCGAGGACTTCCGCTGTTCTTGCGTTATATTAATAAATGCGCACAAGCATCAGTTACACTCACAGACTTGTCTCCACATGCCATACATTTGTTCTACAAGTATACAAGTAGCCTCTATTTATAAAGGAAATGAAAAATAACGTGGTAATGGAAACTCATGATATTATTATGACATGGTGCCTAATGATGTTGAGGATGAGGCTTGACTTTCCAGAAATGTTATTTCTACCTCAGTGCTTTGGTTTTTGTTCCTGAGGGATTACTTCTACAACTATTAAAAATTATAATAATAATAACAACAACAATACATAGTAACATATGAATATTAAGATTAAAATAATTTTAATGTTTATTACAATTATTATCATTAATAATAACTAATAACTTTAATATTACTATTATCACTGTAATTTTTATAAATATTATTTTAAATTTTAAAGAAAAATTCCACTTTTCCTATGCTCCTCCTAGTCTTGAAACTGAATGTTATGAACCGGGAATCGGAAATATTTATCGAATAACATGTAGATCCGCATGTGAATGCAAGAAGGTGTCCACCTGTGTGTGATGTTAGAATGTGGAAGGATGATGGAAGTGCAATGGCAGAATGTGAAAAGATGATGACATTTCTAGTTGCGTTATGTGATATCTAACAGCACTTCACCTGGTGACTGACTAACTGCGCCTCCGATTCGCATTTCTGTGTGACTTTGCACACATTATAAATATTTGCAATAATAATAATAATAATAATAATAATAAGTCACTGTTGTTGCTTCTTGTAGAGATGCAGTTATTGTGTCCGTGCTGGATACATTCACTGCATTTTTGACTGGCTTTGTCATTTTCTCTACAATTGGTTTCATGGCAAAGGAGACGGGATCGTCAGTTAAAGAAGTCGTTACAGACGGTAATTATATCTCTCCATGAAATGCCTCTGATTCAGATGAAATTTTCATTTTGCAGTTTATTGTTTCATGTTTCAGTGGTGCTGTCTTATTGCTATTGTCTTATTGCTATTGTCTTATTGCTATTGTCTTATTGCTGTTGTCTTACTGCAGTTGTCATAATGCTGTTACTTTAATGTGTTCAAATTTTTTCGCGATGTGTATATTCATTCATTCTGAGAATCTGATATAGCGCCTCTTCAAGATACTTTGTACTCGGAGGCGCTCCATATATAACACCTTCTGCAGAAAAGCAGCAGTCAGAGCAATTGCAACAAGATTTTAAGGAAACGTGTGCATATGTTATTAAATGTTTGTATGTATGTATGTATGTATGCATACATACATGCATCTATCTATCTATCACTATAGATATAAAGGAAATGAAAAACAGCACTTTTAAGAACTGCACAAGGATGCTTAATTAGCAAAACCATCTAAAAGAACTGAAAAGGTGCATCTTAAGATGGCTTGAAAATGTTTCTTGAGTTGTCTGTAGCAAAATATTTATGTATGTATAAACTTTATAAATGTTGGTATGAATTAATAACCATGACCATTTTTTTATTGTTCCCAGAACAAACAGCAAGTAACAACAGACGTAATAATTTTATACAGTAGTGTTCGATTACAACAGGCAGACCCAAAAGATACCAAGGTGCCGCTTAATGCTGTTACCTTAATGTGTTACCTTAATGTGTTACCTTAATGCTGTTACCTTAATTTATGTATGTACGCATTCATGCATCACCGAATGCATGATGTTACATTTAATTTCTTCTTATTGGTTTGCCTAAACAGCATGTCTTTAACACTGTCTTGTAAACTGTTTTAAAACACTTGTTTAAATAATTTCATCGTCTGCCGACTAATTCACAGACAGTTCGCCGTATTGGGTGACGTTTTGATTGTCCTGTTATGCAAGTTTTGGTCATGATTTGCCGTCTGTTTAAATTTTAGGTCCAGGTCTAGTGTTTGTGGTCATACCGGAGGCCATAGCACACATGCCTGGCTCCACTTTTTGGGCCATCATCTTCTTCATATTCATCTTTACTGTTGGAGTCGATAGTCAGGTAAATATGTGGCTAAGAGAGTTGTCTCTTCTGGTTACATCATGTTTATGATATTTTAAGAGATTAGAAAGTCCTGCTTCAGTACCAGTAGTCTTAATTATAATTTTGAAAGGTTGAAGCTTTCACCTGTGTAAATTATACTGGATGCACTTTGAAGTGTAATTAGTTTATTGTTTTTTAAATTAAATACTGGTATTTTTAGTAGGCCTATGTGCAGTAATGATTGCTGTTCCTTCTTATTTTTTAGTCCTTATTGACTATAAAGGAAATGTTAAAAGTGACATATTAAATCGGATAATTTACTCTATTTCTAACATCTTTTCTTTCTAATTTTCAGTTTGGAATGTTTGAAACTGTGCTTAGTGCACTTTTTGATCAGTATCCGGGTCTTAGAGGCAACAAGATCATCGTGACTGCAATAATCAGCGTAATTGAGTTTCTATTTGGACTCCCATGCATATGTGCGGTGAGTTTCTGAGATACGCATTTCAATATTTTGCTGTCATATCTTACCGAGTCATATTCAATTGGTTGCAGTTGAAGGCCAATTGCTTTTGAGAACCCATGATACGATAACTCTTGCAACTTAGACAGAATTAGAATTAGAGAGAACTCTAACGCTGAACGCAAACTCTGATTGAAAGAATATGAGACTACATTTTACTCTAACGCTGAACGCAAACTCTGATTGAAAGAATATGAGACTACATTTTACAGCTATTTAGGCAAACCAATAGCAAATTCGAAATGCTAGTATTCATTGTTATTATTGTTATATGCATCGTAAAGTTGTACACCATAAAATAAAGGACATAATTATCAAATGTGGTGTGAACAATGAACATCTTGTTATCATACGCTATGGCCATGTAGTCAGGGTGTCCATCTAGATTCTAGAGCTACGTGCTTATTACTGATTTTAGAGGTGACTAGATTCTTATTGTTATTATTATATGAAGATTTCTAAGCGCAAAATAAGATAAAACACATGCCAAATGCGCTAAGAATAATGTTGGCCATGTTGTCAGAACCATTCATTGACGTGGTTTTGTTTGAACAGGGTGGAGTGTACTTTTTCCAAATAATGGACTGGTACTGTTCCACGTTCTCTCTGATGGTCCTTTCACTCACCGAGTGTGTCGTCATTGCCTGGATCTACGGTGGGTGAAACCGAATCCTAGTTCTCATTTCAATATTTTACATTGTTCTTCGTTTATGATTAATTTATATGAAGCTTTTATTTTGAACACCGATATGTGACCAGTTGTTTTGTAAGAAGTCCAGTTTTGTGAAAGACAAAAGGAATTCTTGATCACGAGAGCTCAGACCTGCATTTATCGATTTATTTACTAAATAACTAAATTAATTTATACAGGTTTCTTGTGTACCAACAACCTGGCACTTGTGGACCTGATTTGACATAGCTTTGGACAGTGAATAAGTGAATAAATGGTTTGTCTGATGCTGCCTGTGTGTTTAGTTCAGAAATTCAAGAAATCTACGGTTACATTAACACTGTCTGTATTAAACCATGCTGTTTGACTTTGTATGGCATTTGGTTTACATTATCTTTGCATTTCGGTGATTTACAAGGGAACTGTTTGACTTTTTGACAGGGGCCGAGCGTTTCTACAGCGACATGACGATGATGCTCGGATTCCGACCAAGTCGTTGGTGGGGATGGTGCTGGCGATTCATCGCCCCTGTAATAATATTTGTAAGTTGGAGAGACTACTAACAAGTCGGCTGCGCGATTTATTGTGAAACAAAGTCATCTAGTGCCTAATAAACCTGAGAGTGATAAGGGAATTGATAAAAGACACAACTAACAGTTGCACCTGACTGCTGAAGAAGTGTCATTTTCCGTTGTATTATAATTGGCCGTGGTGCAAACTGTTTATTCAAAAATGCAGATTTTTGCAGCTGGATTCCCTGTTTATTTACTGATTAGTTTTCTAGCTTTGAAGGCATTATGGTGGGGCCTGGTTAAACTCAAAAAGTAACGTAACCCTTTGGTTTGATTCTAGTTGTGCTCGAAAACCCGTTGGTGAAGACCGCATGCTACATGTTTCACGGTACATACGTGTGTGTGGATAAACTTTTACATTCTTAGCAGTGCTACTGAGAGGTTCTTGATAGGCAGAGGCACGTTTACACGTAGGCGCACGCCTATGGCCCCCAAATCTCGGAGGGCCCCCAAACAAATGAAATTTTTTTTTCCAATTATAAAAAAAAACATTTTCAATTTTGAATTGTTTTAAATATGACCTATTTTCTATTTTTTACAGTTTAGCATTCACATAAAAGTAGGCTCTATAGTCTATATTATTGTAGTTTATAATTGTTTACTTCACTTGGGCTAATACAAGCTCAGAAGGGCCTCCTAAAATGTTTGTTCCTAGGGCCCCGTTAATGTTTGCGCCTAGGGCCCCGTTTTCTCTAAACGCGCCTCTGTTGATAGGAGCAGTATAAATTAATAACTGGATCTGCATTATTTTAATATGCATATGAATACATATGTGGCTTCTGTTAAAAATTCGCTGAAAAGCACTGCACTAAAATATGATACATAACAGGATTTTAGTTTCATTTAGAGTGCTTAGTAATGTTGCTTAGTCATTGTTCTATTGATTATCATGAAGCACTGTCAACCAAGGGAGTCTGGGGTTCAAATCCGCACCAGGGAAGAAATTTGTTTAAAGATTTTTGCTCTACTTGCGTCTCCTAGCAAACTGAGCTGTACTGAGTACACTTGCCATAATTCGATAACGTTTCATGCTCATGGCTACCTCTCGTCTTCTACAGTGTTTGGTTAATTCATGAAATGTGCTCTTTTGTCCATGTGATTGTTTGCAGTAATTACTTGTCGGCTGATACAAACGCCACAAACTCTGAGCTAATGAGTGTCTTTTCTGTAATTTTAGTTTGTGTTGCTGGTCAACATTATCCAGCATACTCCAGTCACCTACGGTAAATACACTTACCCTGGATGGGCCATTGGATTAGGATGGTTGTTTGCTCTTTGCTCCATCATTCCGCTGCCCATTTGCATGATCATCAAACTAACGAAACAAAAAGGACCAATGAAAAAGGTCAGTCAGATTTTAGACTTTTCAACCATTTAATTAAAATTAATGAATTTATCTTTCATAATTATGTGGTATTATTTGATAGTGCAAACATCTTCAAAATTACGTCAACCCTGTCGTCGATCAAATTGACTTTATCTTATCTTAAGTAAGGCTTCTGCTCTGCCAGATGATGACAAGTTCCTACTGTATTAGAGTCTCTTTCTTGATCTCCAGGGTTCTGTCAATCCTCGGGTATCACTCATTCCTCAGGTATCATTCCTCAGGTATGATTGTTACATCAGGTATCCTAATAAAAATAATGGCAACAACTAACCTGATACCTTTTCCAGCACATTTCCATTACGTTTCAGTTAATCCACTTCAATGTCGTCGCCTTCTGCTCGGCCAGATCTTGACAATTTTTAGCCGTTCCAGAACTTTTTTCCTAAACTTTCTTCTATCATCCATAGAATTATTTTATGGATCATTTCTACCTCAAATTAATATTTTTTATTATCATGGTACTAGCAGTAGTAATATCAGCAGAGGTAGTAGCAAGTTTCTGAATGTAATATTACGTGTAGTTGTGGTTCACAGAGAAATTGTTTGGTATTTCAAAAGTATGATGACAGTTTGTCTTTTTTGATTGGCATTACAGAGAATTATGTCACAGATAAGACCTACTCCAGAATGGGGTCCAGCAGATGAAATCATGCACGCAGAGTATACCCGGATGCGAGCAGCGGCTTCAGACAAAACAACCCTGAAATGGTGGGGTCATAATCCAGACGTTGTCTTGTTTGTGGGCAACGATGAAAAGCATAACGGCAACAGCGAGAAAAACTGATGTACCTCGTGAAGTTTCTGGTGATTGGACAGTGTTGCTATTTACTTGCTCGAAAAAACTTACCCAGTGCCAGGGAGCGTGCGTTACGGCACGGCTTCAGATTTAGTATTTTGTTACGAGTTTGTTCTTTCACGTGTGTACAGCATATTTTCTTAGAGAACAGTCTTTTTATTATTACTAGTTCTGATATTGCCTGTTTTGGAAGAAAATTCGTTTTCAGGTGAGTCTTGGAGGCCTGACTGTACTCCAGTTTGAAAATAGCGTGCACTGCTCTTTTCTTTACTCTCTGAAACGGTCTTTTAACTCTGCGGAATTAGCAGATTGCAGACTGAAGCATTACGATCGGTCTTGAATGTTTGGTCGGTAAATTATTTATATTGACTCTGTTGGATGCTGGTACCATGATAACCCCTTGATTATAGTGGATGCTTTTTTGTATATTTGCTGTAGCATTCCTGGTGTCCTGGCATTTTTCAGAACAAATATACTGGCAGGCAGTATTTGTAACTGACCATGTTTGAACCACGTCTTCTAAGTCATGTTACAATACTGCAACATTTTATAGAAGTTTGGAAGTTGCCGTAGCTGACTGTTGGTCCCTCTGTTGTGGCTCTCTGTGGGTGTGTTCCACTTACGCAGCCAGCATACTCGGAGTATACAGGATGTGAATAAAATTATTGGTCACTCGAAGCATATACGGAATATGCCTGTTGCATGCTCAGAGCAGATGTGGAACACGCCCTACTTGTGTTGATGATGACTAAAGACCCAAATTACATTCCAACTGATAAAACTAGGACCTTGATATTTGGCAGTCAGCCAAATTGTGTGCTAAATGGTGATGCCATTTAAATAATTGGAGACTGAAATCATAGTCACTTTTGAAGAGGAATCTGAAGATGTAGAAAGCATATCTTTATTATTGGCTTTTGAGTCACATAAAGCTGACTGTGATCAGTCTATTGTTATATCAACATGTAACCATCAATTACAGTTAATTCTGTTAGGAAACGCCTATCCAATTAGCCATGTTCATTTGGCCTACAACAGGGACTGCATGGTGCAGTTGTAATTTGGGGCTCCCTGTGTAGAGGATGGACTTGGATGTCAGGTACAAGAAAATTAATATTCTCCTCAGATAGGAATAATTTCTCTGAAGCTAACAACTGATTTGGAGTGAATTTAAGCTCAGACCTCATCGTTAATGCTTTCCGCTTTTGTTAAATGCTGCTTTACTGTCGAGGCTAATTTTGATTTTGAGTGAAGCTTGATTTAAAACTGTAAAGTATAGCTGTGCTAGCCTGTGTTCATTTGTATTGCTATTTGGCAAGAGAAACTTAGGTTCAATTTTCATACCTGACTTTACCATTTGTGGAGATTTGAAGGCAGGGATGATCATGTTGTGGTGGAGTCTGGGATATAGTTATAAAACAAGTAAGTAAATGTGGCCTACATTTGTTACACCCCTAATGAGTATGCCACTTGTCATATTCAGATGGTAATATTCTTTGTCGAATGCATGTTGATAATTCGTGCAGTTCTTTTAAAACCATCAAAATGGCATCGTATCAGAAAGCAGCTGTCATGTACCGTAAATAAATTTTAGTCCAGAAAGTGTTCCAAAACAGAGACTTTTGAAAACTGGAACGAACTTCAGAGGCAGGGTAGACCTTTAAAGTTGTGTGATACAGCGCATATGCCATAAATTTGCCCTTGACATTTGTCAAGAGAACAAGTTACAAATCAAACATAGGTAAATATTGTAACTGTAATCTGACACTTGTGAAGCTCCACTTCAAGAGTAAACTCGTCCGTGGCACTCCTGACCCAATCCAGTGAAATCACACTCTCAGAGATGCCACTGTCATGACCTGCTTGCAGAATTTGTTTAGTATTTTAGTTTTTGCTGATAATTTTCCGAGGTTGTACCGTTGTGCGCGGACTGTTTGACAGTCGGAGTTACTGGACTTTGGAGAACACAATGCAACTCTTTCTCGGATTTCGTTTGTGTAGATTAAGTAGAATATTTTGTTTTGTACGGACTTAACTGGGTTGTTAAGTGATAGGCACATTGCCAGCGCTTGGTCTGTGTTACAGATGTAATTTACCTTCTTTGTTAAGGATGTTCTAATTAATCTTAATAGTAAGTCAATTATTTGTTGATTGAGGATTGATTTATGAAATATAAACCAGTGCATTTTTTCAGCCAGAACGGCGTTCCGGCACCTTTTATCAGCTATTAAAAAATAATTTATTTACTTTAAAAATGAAACAATAATTTAGTTATTTTAATTTAATTTCAGTGTTTTGAACTGTTTTCAGTGTTTATTGAGACCCCTCACAACCCCAACTCCCGTTTTTCTTGGGATTTTAGCCCACCCATAATTGTTCAGTTCCGGAACCTATTGTTCCGTTCCCTAGAAAAAAAGCACTGGTATAAATCAATACAAACTGGTGATTACCTGATTAGTTAGTTATTGGTTAATATTAAACTACTTGCTTTGTACAGCAGCCATACCAGTTAGGTATGATATTGTAATTTGTTTTGGATAATTTTAATACTTTCAGTCTGTAAAAATATTATAAATAGCCAAGGGTGCTTTTTGCTTGCCAGCTTTAGTTTATGACGATTAAAATCTTCAGTCGTTCATCTCGGTCATCCACACAATTGATTGATTGATTGATTGAATGATTGATTGATATTTCTTTAGTTGGCTAGGTATTTTAGTCAAGATCACTGTTTTCGTTTCATTCAGATTGGCTAGTTTCGCCATAGTTCTACTTTCTTATCGCTACCTTAAGTTTTATAGTTCACATTTATTTGTGTGCTTGACATGAAATCAGACCTTGTTGATGTGGACATGAATATGTCAGAAATAAAGAGCTAGTGAGATATTTTTATGGGTTTTCTTCTTATGTTTTCATAAAAAGCTCTGTAAATTGGATTGTGATATTATATACTTTGAAGGAAGGTGACGGAGAATAAGTCTTGTAAGTCTAGTTGCCTCCGTATGCTTGTTCAAGCCCTGTCGTCTCTCGCCTCGACTACTGCAACTCGGTCCTGTCCGGTCTTCCTTCATTGACGCTACAACCTCTATCATCGGTTCTTCACACGGCCGCTCATCTTATAAAAGGTCTTGATCCTAGAGAGCACATCACACCACCCCTGCAGCAACTTCACTGGCTTCCGATCTGTTCCCGTATCGCCTTCAATATCTGCCTCCTCATGTACCATATCCCCTCTGGAACCTCTGTCTCGTACACGACATCCATGGTCACATCACGATCTGCTACTCGGTTGGTTGCACGAGGCAATTATACCATACTTCGCACGAACTGGAAGTTTGGTAGTCGTGCCTTCTCGGTCTCAGGACCGAATGGAACAGTCTTTCAACTACAGTCTGTCAACGCACATCTGTTGCTCAGTTTAAATCCAAATTAAAAACTCATCCATTCACATTGTACTATGATTAGGAGTGTAGCACTGCTCTCGTGCGAGACTTGTCTTGTTAGAGCACGTTATAAATGTTTAGTTGTATTGTATTGTAATATCTATGCTCCCCTAGACTTCTATAGCAATCTCTAGATTACGATTACGGGCTACTTTTCAAGTTCTACTCTGAATCACTGAATCTGGCAACTAACAACAGAAAACAAAATCACTATAATTTTAGTGCAAGTCTTCTTCAGTTCATTTTTTATGATGGTCGAAATGTGGCTTTGCCAGCTGACACAAAAGAATGACTAAGTAATTATGTAGTTCACCTAATGTGGTTTGAAAGTAGTAACATCTTGGTTTGATGAACAGTCAGTTTATGCATCACTAATTCACACAGTTGATATGGAATAAAATCTTGAGTTGAACAGCTAACTAGGAAGCAAGGTATACTGGTCAAAAATGGTCAACATCAGTCACAACATAATGGATTTCAATCACAGAGTTGAAGGGCACATTAAGGGACATTCTTTATAAATCTGGCAATGAAAATATAACGGATTTTTAGAAATGCACCAAGGAAAGCCATTCCAGATGGCGCATTGTTCAAAATTACATTTCCTGAAACTAACCTACTAAAACTAGACTGCCATTTTTGTGGAAAATATTCTCCAGACGTTTTTTTAAATCCATTATATTTTCATTGTTGGATTTATTTTTTAAAAGTCCCTTAATGTACTCTTTAATTTAACTTTTTAATATGATGCAGAGTTCCCTGTCTTGTCAGCATATCGTGAAAAACAAAACCTGATATGATCAGCCTATAATAACAACTGAGAGTTATAAAGCACAGACATTCTGGAAAAATGAAAACCATTCTGATGTTGCAGTACAGAATGACCGCATAAAGACGAACCATCAAAAGTAGATAACGTCAAATGTAGAGGGAAAATATCAGTTTGAAAATCAAGTTTTCTTCACTACAGTTAATGTTAATAACAATAACATGCTCCTGAGCAATGTTAAATAAAATCAAAATTAAGGCAACTAAAGTGGCAAGTCGTTGACGGTATTCTCTTCCAATCCAAGTATGCATGTCTGGCATGTAAATCTCATTCATTCATTCATTCATTCATTCACATGTTTCTCAGTGAAGGAATGTAAGCATGTCAACAGCACCAGATTGCCCTAGGCATCAATTCAGAAACATATTCCCCAGATTTATTTAATATCTTATTACTTTTACCTAAGGTAGAAATAATCCTCTAAGAATAAAAAATCAGGTCAGAAGTACGGTAGATATGGCAGCTATGGTCCCTTGGGTTTAATCAAAATGTCCAGATAATAATGAATTACCTCTGGCATGGCTTATTATTATTTTAATTATTATTATAACTATTGTTTACAGTTACATTTAATAAGGGCTGAAATTATATTTTGACAGAACTAAATTTAAAAGCTTTAAGAAAACAGTTGCAGCCAGAACATGGGATCAGGAAGCACCTTGATGAAGGATCATACCTGATCAAATCATTGGAAAATGAGCAAGATCAAGGCCATATGGCTGTTATAGAAAATCATGTACATTTACATTTAATTACATTAAAATTATCCAAGCATCATACTTATTCACAGTAAATAACAGAGTAAACTGCAACTCCTAGCTATACTTGCTTTACATTACAGAATTTTGCACCAAATGTGAACTATGACATGGAAGAAAGCTTTTTAATCATATTATAAACAAAAAGCCAGAGAAAACTTCTAAACACAGTATCACAAATGTTAAGAAACACGAGAACATACGGTAAATTTCCAGTTTTTGTATTTAATCAAAAAGTAAAATGCAAAATATTTAGAATATCAAGCAAAATATACATATCTTCTTTGCTAACAATTTTAACAACTTTAACAACTTCAACATTATCAGTCAAAAATATTTTCAACAAAACGAGGCAAAAACATAACTTCTTTTGTCACTTTCATTAATTTACCTCATGGATCACGGATAATACAATAAAACAACTAAAGTCTTGTTCTTTTTCAACTTCTGAAAACTGTTCACAAGGCTGTGTCGCAAGAACTTGTAAGCAGGTAGATTGATTTAATGTACACTAGACAAGGTTAAAGTAAATCCTCAGTTACCATTCAGAGGTTTGAAATGATCATGTACAAACATGTAGCACATGACATTAATTACACTAATGAGCAGGGTCGAGGCCATACAGTCACTTTACAAAACGTGTACATTTACATTTATGAAATATACATGCACTAATTTCTCACACACAATATATATATATAGTGTATATATATATAGTGTATGTATATGTATATATATATAGTATATATATACATACACATGTATACACATATACATATACATATATACACATGTATATATATACACACACACACTATATATATATATATATAGTGTATGTGTGTGTGTGGAGCTTCATCAACAATTAAGAGATTCGTAATTGTATTTGTAATCTTGAGATTTCTACAGCATCCGATATATCGGATTTCAATTCGCCTTCTCCATTGGATTATGATTTTAGACTAAAACCAACCATCAAATGACTTCTTTGCAACCGACATTGAGCGCTACGATAACAACGTAATACAAGTTAATATATTAGATAAGTAATCACTTAATCATACAGGAAGGTGCACAGTTAAAAAATCGACAGGGGGTTAAGGCCACGTTCGGCTCCATGTCAAGATCCAAGGGTCGGGCAGACAGGTAGACAGCCAGATGGCTACGGTGGAAGGCGTTTGCATTGGATCAGCTGTAAAGTAGCGAAGGAGTCGGATTTGTGGAAGAGGAGCAATTTTCAGTTTGAATAAAACACTTGTGCAGAGACTGCAAGAGATGCGATATTGTCAAGTTCAAACAAAGGGTCAAATAATTGTTGCAATTGTGGGACAGAGCAGCTTGGGCTAAAGAGTGCTTTCCAAAGTTTAAGGATGAGATGACAGAAAGGCGGAAAAGTGAGAGGGTGAGAGAGGAGCAGGTTGAGCAGAGTGGTTGAATTGTAAATAACTGACAAAGATAGGAGGGTTGGTAGCATTGGATTGACTAGTAAGGTAGGTGATTGGACTTTGTACTTTATTTGTTCACGTGTTCTAAGCCAGTGAAGTGATTTGAGAACAGAACTGATGTGTTAGTGTTTGGGGGTTGTATCGACGTCACGATCTCGAGTTGGATGGCTTGAGGGTGGTTCACTTGGATGACTTGTTAAGATTACAAGATGAATGGTTCATCAGTCTTTGTTTGAACTGTAGACTTCATTATTGAACAACATTCATAATTTTGAGCAAATTAATGTCATTGTCCTCTGTCATGCTTTTCTCTACTTCTCCACTTAATAAAATGTCTCTATTTCACAACATTACAGTAGTCGACTCATAGCATTTCTCACAAACATGGAGTACAATCCAAACCATAGAATGACAATCAGCACACAATAAACAAGTAAAAATATTACAAATTCCTATAAAATTTTCTGCATGCAAGAAAAATGCAACATACTGTCATCGCACATTCCTAACTCGTAGGTAGAAAACAGCACTGCTGTGAGAACTTGATTGTTTCATGTTAACTGATGAACTGTACTTAATTAGCAACTGTTTAGAAAAGCATTACTCAAATGACGAAAAGAAATGGCCAGGCACAAGCACAACTCAGCACCGAAAATAAAAGCACAACTCAGTGCTGATAATTAAAGCACAACTCAGCATGGAAAATTAAACCGCAACTCAGTGCTGAAAATTAAAGCACAACTTGATGCTGATAATTAAAACTGTGGGAAAATCAAACTGGGAATAAATTCTCAGCAAAAAGATAGATATACAAGTACATGTCCTCCATTACATAGTGACTTGCACTTTCCAACGTCGCAAGACATTCTTTCGCATTCTTTCATATTCTTCCACATTTCTCTACATGACAAAATCTCTGGCATTACGAGCTGTCTGAATTGCTAGTCTGTTCTAGCATGCTGCCTGTGCATCATTTGATGATGACTTTCAATGTCATGGTGACTGAGTCATGACTGAGTCATGACATATTTGACGTCAACTGCAGGTGTTCTGTCCATCATTCTGCAGTTTTGTCGTTATCACTACACATCTTCATCGTCAGCTTTGTCTTCTTCTACAAAATATTAACATCCAATGAAATCAGTGAAATGCAGATCACAAATGGAATTTACAAAGTTTTGTACATCCCTATAGCTGCAAATTCATTAAGAAATTCAGATATTCCCCTTCACCACTTGACGTTGTTGCAGTGCTTTTGATATCATCAATAGTGAAAAATGCAAACAAGACAAGATGAAACTTGGTGAATGTAACCCACATCGATGGGTATTCTTAATTCACAGCTTTGAGCAGAAAATTCAATATTTCTGCAAAGAAAATTTCAGCTACAATAGTGAACAAACCTTCCTTGCGTGGTATTCTGAGACTGTGGTAGACGAAGAGAACGAGCAGCCCAAGAGATGACAGAAGAGCCACAGCAAGCATTCCAATCAGTCCATAGTTAACAATTGGACCCATCACTGTAAAACAACCAATACACTTCAGAGCTGTGAGATATTTAGGGTGACCATAGCAAAACATAGAAATGCATGGTGCCACTAACTGCTCCTTTATCAAATGTCATATGACGATCTCCAATACTTCAGCTAAATACAAACAATCCTAAACCTGGACAATATTAAATTTGCCAGTTGAAAAGCAGAATCATCAGTCCACTAAAATCACACCATAGGACAAAAACATCAGCACTCTAACAGTGGGATGACAAATTTCTGAATTGTCCTATTTTGTATACAGCCTTGGAATGATTCAACAGCATAAATTACAAGTCCATTTTGACACAGCGCACTTGGATGTGAATCTAACACACAAAAGTCTTCTACTTTTTCGACATTCACTGAGCATTGAGCACTCACTATCCATGTTGTAACTGTAAACATTTATAAAAAAAAGGGCTCTGATATATGTGAGCATGCCTAAGAAATCCCTCACAAAGTCAGAAAAGAGAATTTGTGAGGAATATGCTCACACAGTGAGTAGGCATAAATGGGTAAAAATGATTTCTTTGCATTTTTATATTTCTTGTTTATTAGCTATTAAACTTCACGCCTTCATGTAGACATTCTCTGCCTAAGTCTCGTTTATTTCAATTCTAATATGATGCCCTGCAACAAAAACTTAATTTAACATTGCCCCTTGGTTCCCAGGGTTGGTCTTTTGCCTCAGTTAAGGTCAGGGTGACCAAGTAGCATATATATTTGTTTGAATCATTTTTTAACAGAGATTCTTAAGATTGCAGCCTCAGAGGCAAATGAAAATGCTTTGATTTACATTCAGGACTCCCCTCCATACAGCAACTTAAGTCACAGTTATAGTAAACTTGAACTTTTAATTATAAAATAGTAGCCATGAAGAGACCTATATCTTTAGAATACTGTAACCTTTCTATTAGATGTGATAGAAAGATGAACCTTTCACCTAGTTATTCAGCAATTCCAGCTCAACCCAGAGCAATATCAATATCAGTTTCCAACTTTATGAGGGTTTCACAGACACAGTCACATATTATGTACAACCAACTAAATTGCAAGTCCAAGTAAATAGATATTCTTTATTAATGCAAAATAAGTGTAAAATGTCCCAATTTTCTTACTATTTAATTAATAACTCTTTAATGAATACCAGTGTTCAGTGTAAAGTGGGATTATTCTGACCAAGAGCTGGAATGCACCCTGTACCCAACCATGTCTTTTATAAAACTGAATAAAGATTCAGTCAACCTGAGCTGTAAGCAGAAGATGAAGTTGGGCACATGGAACGTGCGAAGTATGCAGAGCGGAAAGATGGACGTGATACAGGGAGAGATGAAGAAATTAGACATAGCAATCCTAGGATTAAGTGAGACAAGGTGGAAGGGACAAGGACATTTCAGTTGGAATGGATACAGGATAATAATGTCAGGACAAAAAGAGAGAGGAAAAAATGGAGTTGCAATCATGTGTGACAAGTCAAGCGCAAATGCGATAATGGGATATGATACAGTGAGTGATAGAATTTTGAGTGTAAGATTCAGAGGAAGAAAGGTCAACATAACCATTATACAGGTATATGCTCCAACATCGATATCGTTAGAAGAGGAACACGAGGGTTTTTACACCAGCCTGCAAAGTACAGTGGACAGAACTCCGAAGGGCGACGTACTAGTGATCATAGGTGACTTCAATGCGAAGGTGGGTCAATGCAAAGGAGGCGATGGAGACACATTAGGTAGTCATGGCCTGGGTGAACAGAATGAAGCAGGAGAAAGACTTGTTGAGTTTTGCAAAGGGAATGGCTTAGGAATTATGAACACATGGTTCGAACAGCCTAAGAGAAGACTGTACACATGGACGTCACCGAATGGGAAGCATAGAAACCAGATTGACTACATACTGATAAACAAAAGATGGAAAAGCACAATAAGAGATGTGAGAACAAGGCCAGGAGCGGACTGTGGAACTGACCATGAGCTATTGGTAGCAACACTGAGAACGAAATTGAAAAAGATAAAGAAAGGAGATCGATTGATCAGATACGACTGCAAGGGTATCACACTGGAATACAGGATGGAAATAAAGAATCGGTTTGAAGTACTAGAGAGAGATGAGATAGAAGAGGAAGAGGATTCGAACAACCTATGGGAGAGGATGAAGAAAACAATAGTCGAAGTCGCAGATAAGCACATTCCAAAGAAGAAGAAAATCACAACAACGACATGGCTATCGAGAGAAGCCATATGCATGGCGGTTGATAGGAAGGCTGCAAAGAAGGCAGGAGAAAAGGATAAGGTAAGGGCACTGAACAGTGCCTTCCAAAAACAAGCACGGAAAGATAAAGAAATACATCTAAACGAATTATGCAGAGAAATGGAAGACGAGGGAAGGAAGGGACGAACCAAGGAAATGTTCTCAAAAGTAAAGACAATCACGGGAAAATTTGCACCTAGAATGGGCTCAATGAAGGCAGGAGATGGAAATGTAATCTGCGATGAAGAAGGGATAAAGCATAGATGGAGAGAATACACGGAGGAGTTGTATAGGGAAGACAAACGAGTCAAAAAAGAACAAATTGACGTAACAGAGTATGAAAAGGAACCGGAGGTCATGGAAGCGGAGGTAGAATGGGCAATCAGACAACTCAAGGACAATAAGGCACCCGGTCAAGATGGGATACCTATAGAACTGATAAAAGCAGGGGATGATGCGATGATAAAAACAATAACAAAATTGTGCAATCAAATATGGGCAACTGGAGAATGGCCGGAGGACTGGAAGAAGTCGATCTTTATACCTATATTCAAGAAAGGAGATGCGAGGGAGTGTGAAAATTATAGGACGATAGCAATGATATCACACACTAGTAAAATATTACTGAAAATAATTCACAAAAGAATGGAAGGCACAATTGAAAGAGAACTTCCGGTGAACCAGGCAGGGTTTAGGAAATCTCGTGGAACTCGAGACCATATAGCCAACATGAGGTGGATAATGGAGAGACAAAGGGAGTATGGACAGGAGGTTCACATCTGTTTCATTGACTATAGCAAGGCATTCGACTGCATTAACCATGATTTAATGTGGAAAACCCTGCTTGAAATGGGAATTCCGAAACACCTGATAATGTTACTAAAGGGTTTATATGAAGACCAGATAGCGGTGATAAGAACAGAATACGGAGACACTGACAATTTTAGAATCAAGAAAGGAGTGAGGCAGGGATGCATCTTGTCTCCATTCCTGTTTAATCTATATGCTGAAAGAATAATGAGAAAGGCAGAACTGGAGGGGGCAATTGAGGGAGTAAAAATTGCTGGAAAGACACTGAATAACCTTAGATACGCGGATGACACAACATTAATGGCAAAAAGAAAAGAGGATCTGGCAGAACTGATAAGAAGGGTCAGGAGAGAAAGTGAAAAAGCTGGTTTATACTTCAACATAAAGAAGACAAAGGTCATGACAACAGCAGATTGGGATAGTTTTGAGATAGACGGAGAGGAAATAGAGGTGGTAGAAAGCTTCACATTCCTAGGATCACTGGTTGGAAAGGAGGGAAAGTGTGATCCAGAAATAAAACGAAGGATTGCTATAGGGAAAGCTGCAATGACCGGACTGGAAAAGATATGGAAAGACAAACATGTGAGCATAGAAACCAAAAAAAGGCTCGTGAGAGCACTAATCTTTCCTACGGTACTGTACGGTTGCGAGACGTGGACAATGACAAAGAACATGGAAAATAAGGTTAACGCTTGTGAAATGTGGATATGGAGGAAGATGCTGAGAATATCTTGGACTGAGAAAAGAACGAACGAATCAATACGAGAGGAGATTGGAGTTGAGAATGAAGAGTCGTTAAAACAAACTGCGACAAGAATGAAGCTAAGGTTCTTTGGACATGTTATGCGATCTGATGGTCTGGAGAAGGAAATGATGCTGGCGTGCGGTGAGGGGAGGAGAAGACTGGGTCGCCCAAGGAGGAGATGGATGGATGAGATACAAGATGTAACTGGCATGAATTTGGCGGAATTGAGAGACTTGTCATCGAATAGGAGACGGTGGAGTGTGTTCACCAGGACGATCGCTAGAGCTCCACGAGCTGACAGCACAAGGTGACAAGGTGACAGGTGACGTATCCAATGAATCTACTTTTTGCAAACTATCTATCTACCTGATGACAGTTAACTGAAGAAACTTGGAATCATTTAAGACAAGGATTGTAGAGAAATTTCCTTTCAAAACCACCAACGTAGTAACAGATATTAACAAAGCGAAAGACATTTTGGAAAAAGGCATGAAGCTGCATCATGGGCTATAACACTCATTGCCTTTCACTGGTTGCTTGTAACTGATTACCAAATATGGCTGTTGGGTGTGAAACTCTGATAGAACTGCTTCAGAAACAGAGTCATGTGTATTTACATAGAGCTAATCACACACCGATACATAAATTTCCCAAAAGAAAAATAACTTACAAACAAACACTGCCGTAGTTTTCCCTCTTTCCTCCGTGACTCCAGTATCGCCAGACGATAAGAAAGCCCTACAAGTGTAATGGCCATCTTCTCCAGGAGCGACAGGCCAAATCGTGACCTGCCCGATGCCCTGAGAGCTGACTCTTATGCCCATCATAAATCCCTTTGTACTGTTGTGGGGAAAGCCGATGTTCTGTCCATTCATATAATACTGGTAGTAGAACGGTTCACCGTTGTGCAGCCAGGTGATTTGAAGGACACTCGTTGGCGGATGAACCAACATTCGACAGTCCAACCATAACGCTGATCCAGCCATCACACTGGCAATTTCATCAGCATCTGATAGAAAGAAAAGCAGCCATCAGTCAAGGTGATGTGCAAGATTTTACCTCAACTCACTAACGATTTTGGTATAACCACGAGCTTCACTAAGCAGACACTATACAAGCCATCATTTCAGACTAGGTCAGTCACAATGGCATAAATTTTATTCTTAAAAAAATTTGATCAATTACAAAAGAAGATGATCAAGCAAATCTGAAAAACAGTTGAAGGAGAAAGACCACATGATTTGGTAACACAAGGAAAGCGATGGTCACCACGCGTGCACTAGCGACCCACTGACTGAGCACTCATAATGTCGAGCAGTAGCATGAAATTAAGGTTAACTGAGAAACAAATGTTAATGGACATCATGTGTGTTTAACAAGACAATGCTGCTTGAGAAGAATCCCGATTAGACTGTACGAGACTCAAAACTCTATGCCAACGAAACAACACAGAAATAAACGAACAACTATTTGGATTTATAACTATTTAGAAGAGACGTTGCTTATAATAGAGGCAAGCACTAAAGCTCTTACCCACTGTCGGAATTGTTACACTTTTGAAGTAAATTGGAAAGGCAAAAACAAGACACCCAATGAGCAGGAAGAATAGAACCAGACCACTCAGCACCTTGCGAGTAAATCTTCTTCGACCCTTTGCTGATTCACGTCCTACAAAAATGGCCACGATACCATAAGGATCAAACAATAAGGCAATCAAGTTTGTATGTATCATTAAGGCAGATACACAGCGCCAGTTTTTAAGAATCTATGAAATTCCTTTAAACTTCTTATCTGCCTAACCTTGAATTTAATGGATCTTCTCAATTTATTATACCACAAAAAAATTAAGTAGAGATTAAAACTGGTTATTGGAATAACTTGAAGCCAAAAAGGAAATTGATGACACTGGGTTTGCAAAATGACAAAACACTAATCTACATCAGTTCCCTTTTCATATATTATATCTTGAAAGGTAACATATCCTTTGATGAAATGCAAACACATTTTCTGGTTCAACTTTTAATGTCTAACTATAAGGCATAAGGAGGCACCAGTAGCGCTGTGCGTTTGTGCAGTATGGACTTATCAAGGTCCCTACAGAATGACCACCTCAAGGGAGACTCAACTGCACAATACATATGACAAAATGAGCACTCAACCGATGAGCACTCACCAAATGAGCACTCACCTACTGAGCACACAACTGTAATCCCATATTACAAAGTGAGCACTGACCACTCAACCAATGATCACTCAACAGTGATTGTGCAGCTGAGTGCTCACTGGTCGAGTGCTCCACTTGTAATATTGATTGTGTCCATACTACCAAACGAGTACTTGACCAACCTTCAACTGCACAATCCTTATTAGAAGATGAGCAGTACCCAACAAATAAGCAACTAAGAATTGTACAAATTGAATGCATTTGACATTAACACCTTACTTTTGACTGTTTCTCCATCAACCACTTCACAGAGTGCCTTTGTGTTCAGGTTCTGATCTATCCTATCCAGAGGCACTGAAACAAAACACATTCCTTCTTGTTCAAGGTCATATAAAAGAAACGATCAAACCATAAATCCTATCAGAACCTAATTCCTTTTAAACCCTGGATCATTTTAAACTTTATATTATTTCAAATCCTAAATCACAATTTTTGAAGAAGTATAGGCATCTTGTTACTGGTATGTACATATCTATACCATTAATGTCCCTGCATATCTACAATAACATCCATCCATACACACTGCATATTCTAAAACCCAGGAAATAACTCAGGACATCTGGGATATACTTGTGTATTATATAGAAAATAAAAACAAAAACAGCATCAATAAAGAGTTATCACAACATATCGGACTTTCTCTTTATATCACACATACAAAGACATTTGTCATTTACCTTTCATGTGCTCTGTTATATGCTGAAGATGTTAGAAATGATAATTACCATCCAGCTGCCACTTTGAGTTGAACTTATTCATCAGAAATCCCACAACAAAAGCAACTACGATTATCACAATCACAAGAAGCAGGAAAACACGATCCAAAGTATCCAGATGGATCCGTGAAGTTCTTGCTAACGCCTTTGCTTCGACAGGCTCTTGAACTGTAATAGATTAAAAAACAATCAACACACTTATAGTTTGTTATCATTGCAATTATTTTTGTTATTTTCTAATACTATTTTTAACCACTACCAGGACATCGTGATAATCAAATTTAATGAAGAAGTAATGAATATCTTAAGCAAAAAGAAATAAAAACTAAACTTAATATAATAAGATTATGATAATTGTACCCTATGACCACAGAAGTTCATTCACACTGCAAACTGCAGTTAATCACGCCAATACAGTGTAACGTTAAAGTTAAAATTAAGAACACCATTAAACACTATCAATATATCAAGAAACTTATGCAAAGCCTTTTATTAACACTTAAGGATTGCTACACATGGCTAACTCTTCTACACATAGGCAACTTCAGTTAGGTTGAAAAAGTGTGCTGAGCAAAGTTAAATGAAACAGATATGTCATTCAAGATTTTCTCTACAACCACAATTACAGTCGTAAAACCAACCATGATGTTCCCTGATTCAACTAAAAAGCCATTATCGACATAACTAGATTTCTACGGCATTATTTCTAACATGAACAAAGGCAACCATAGTTCTACTCCCACGTACAGTTTCGGAAAGTAAACAAGCAAGACACGTAAACAAAAGTTTTACAAAAATAGCATTTGACTTTCCTACCCAGAGGCTGTGAATCCGCATTCCCTGATAGATGGAATGGAAGACTGCTTGAAAAGACCTTTCCAAAGAATGTCGGATGTGAGGCAACGCAAACAAAAAGACTACCGGCATTGGAATGGGACAGAATGAGGCGAACGCTGGAAGACATTGTGCCAGAACGAGAGACAACAATCGATGGCAACGTCACGTGATACGGGGCATCAGCACCAAATTCTACAACAGAATTTAAACAACTTACACAATACCAGTAAGGTATACGGTGCGACATGGTGGTCTATCAGCAATGCAACTTGTCTTTACTGAACACAGTCGTAACTGTAATTAGTATGTCGTAACTGTAATTAGTAATTCTATCACGCCGGTGTCTAATGCACTAGATATCAACTGATAGTGTACCCAAACCAAGCCATAATTACAGTGCCGGATTAACTTTTTAGAGGCCTGGCGCAAACAATGCAACAAAACTAAAGTAGGCCCTCTATCCAATCAAATTATCAAAAAAAATGGGGAGAATTAATTATATAGAAAAACATACTTTAATAATTTATGAACACAAAATTAAGCTGTGATAGGATCATAGGAGATTTTTTAATTTTACTTGTTACAGTTCAACTGTTCAAAAATGTTCGTCGAGTTTAAAAGTCTTTCCTTCGCGCTTTTATGTGATGGATTTATATTGGTAAGCCAGGTATTGTAATGAAGACTGTGATAAATTACTAATATGCTTCTTATTAGTAGCAGAGTTTCTTTATCTCTTGAAAAGCATTACATTATTATTAGCGTTTCAGCAACAAATAAAGCCAAGTTTCTTATTTCAAGGAAAAGCAAATGTTACACAGTGTTTGAAACTGCTCTCGTCACCAACTCCGAGATGCTGCATGCGGCAATTCAACCAGTCTCGGCTGAACTACTCTCCTCTGTTTCATTCTGAGGCGTCTGTCTGTATAATTGCATGTGAGGATAGGTCTTCGATTACTTGGGCCTTACGCTATATAATTATTATGCCTTATAATTCTAAGTTTTCTGTGCATTGTGCTGCTTCCTGGTGAAATTTCTGTTATTGATGACATTTAGCATATTAAGCTATAGCAAAAGAGCGCCTGGTGTCAGTTTTTAAAGTAACGATAAATAAATTTCTAATTGCAATTGCAAAAATAATTACAGTTCAGTTGATAGGCCTATACTTAAATGTTAGAACCGATTAAGCTCTTTCAGGATGATTTTGCGGCACTTCTCGTGTTTTTACTGCCAGAAATTTATCAATACTACCACGTTGCTGTTTGCTACCTCTTCAAGTTCGCGTTTTCTTTGACGTTTCTGCCAACCGGACTCAAATTTCTTCATTTTCTTTAGGCCTACTTATTTTATTTGTTTAAAAATTAAAATTAAAAAAAGAAATAAGCAGCTATATAAACACTAAATAGTAGATAATAATATTACATGGAACATACACTATGTCGTCTGTACCGTACGCATATCTATATTTTATTTGGTGATGGGGTCGATCCGCGCATAAATTGATTACGTCATACGTCATCATTACAGTACACAATTAATTAGTACGTCATCATTATAGTAGTAGTACTGTAGAAGGCCTGTTTTTATAATGCCACCAAATTTTATATGCAATGCTTGTTTTAGAAATTAAACATTTTAAATAAGCCGGACTGTGACTTATATAAACAAATTCGATCGGATAATCGGATTTCTCAATGCTTTTTTTTAAATTTTTACCCCCGAAAGAAGGCCTGGCGCAAGTGCGCCAGTTGCGCCATAGTTAATCTGGCACTGCATAATTAGGTCAATATCCAGAAGATCAGTCAATATCCAGAAGAGTTGTGGGTTCATTTATGCCAAATGGACACCAAGTAATGATGCTGGGCAAGTTCTGTGTGAATGTGTGCCTGTGACACTAAGCAGTACCATTTGGTACCAGCTTCAGCTGGGAAAGTAAATGACAATCCCAATAATGCACTGGCCCCATGTCTAGAACCTTGTGATTTTTCCACTACCATCTCAATGGTAGAAGAGTGGAAAACTTGTTCCTCCCCTACGTTCAACCAGGGATATGGGAACTTTACTTTTTCTTTATAATGGTAAGGTAATTATTAATTTATTACACACCTTTATCAACACTCGTACTTGCTTTTCAGAGGCATGACCCTCGAGTTGAAGGAAAATTTGGCTCAAGCACACACTTGACAACAACAATCCAAAAACCAGGCAACAACCTTTTCTATGGACAATTTTACATGATGTACCAGGAATCTAACCCCAGGCACAGAGGAGAAAGGCACAAACATTAACACTCTTCCAATATGCCATCCAGTATGACTGCATACCATACCTACATCAGAATCTGACACCTTAGAAAAAGCGTGTTGAAGATACGATTCTTTAAAAGAGGGTTTCAGAAATCAACAACAGCTCAGCAACTGCAGCATAATTTTCAACTGGGTTTACTATCTTCCTTTCTTTTAATGTTTGTATAATATGAAAAATTTTCGACGTATATGTGTGTGTGTGTGTGTGTGTGTGTGTGTGTGTGTGTGTTTGTGTGTGTGTGTCTGTGTGTGTGTTGTTTGGCTACTTTTAAGGGATTGATTAGCTGTGTGTAACTTGTGGCCAGATTCTTAAAAGGATGGTTAGTTCTGCTTGACTAGCTTTTGTTAAGGTGCGGCAACTCTTTGGCCATCTGGCAAGAAACTAACTTTATACAAGCTTAACACATAATACGATGAGCTGACAGCTTGGCATTTAGGTTTTGGTCTGACAAGGCCCTGTTTTCATAGGCATAGACTCTGGGAGGCAGCCGGGGCACGTACCCCCAATAATTGAGATGGACTGTACATCCAATGCAACAAGTGTAGAATGAATAGCCACATGCCCCCCTCCAATATTCTGGACAAGTTTACACCAGTGCCTGTTTTGATGTTAGTGTGCAAAGGCTCCATTAGTACATTTTTGTAAGGAGAACCCACTAAGGTTACTTAGTTGGAAGTCTTTTTGCTCTCGGTCTTATGATCAGTGTGACCCACCGAGTTGCTGGTTTTGTGAAGCAGTTGTTGTGTGTTCAACTGCTTTGGTTGAGGCTGCTGAGGTGTTTTCAAGTGCAGTCTGGTTGTCTTTTCGGAAAGGTAAAATTGTTATGTATTATTTAGTTTTGGAATAATATATTTTTATCTAATATATTTTTATCTTTACCCAAGCGAGAGTCGTTAATTTTTACGAGGGACCTATATAGATCTGTTGACTGCATATTTAAGAATTGCTTGAAAAATAAATAAATAGGCACAAACAGTAAAGTGTAAATGTGTAACTCTTTCCAACAACCATTTGAGTACATTCAAACATCATAATTTGAAGAACTCACTCCCTTCCCTTTTTTGAATACATAAAATTATACCTGATCACATTAAATTACATTTCACAACATTAACTAAATTACATAAGCATACATAACAACGCAATTTTTATAACAGCGTCTCATCTAAAGGTCAACTGAGACCAGGTTTTATGGCCAGTTGGCAAATGTACTTGAGACAAAGTGGTTAATAATAAGAGAATACTGTACACAGTTATTATCAGACCAAAGAACATAAATTCTTTTTTAGCATAGGCAGACTACAGCACTGACGTTTCCCTTAATTATTTTGTCATCATCTGGCAACGCATCATAAAAAATTCATATATACCTACACAATATTCCACACACAGAATACTTATGGACAGAAGTCACCAATTCACTTAGTTTGGGTTAAAAATAATTGCAAAAGGTTTTACCTTTTACCCATGAAAGCTGAACAGGAGGAAAGGCAAAGTGTGCAGTACATGTGAAAGTCTTGTATTCGCTTGCATTTCCTGGATCATGATATTCCGCGACAGATGACGATGTGGCTGACGGAGATATGCTTGGAACCTGACATAAATAATTTCAACAAACCTGCCATCTTTTAAAGAATGTTAACCGAAACCTTCAGACAGTTCACTGCTAAACAGTCTAAGCAAGATAAAATGTTAGATTAGCCAATAGATTAGCCACTGTTATAACTGCTACTGATATTTCTAAACATGATAAAACAACCTAGAAGAAAAGCACACAATCTAATTAGTTTTTTTAATCAATTTTATAATTGTTAATTTGACAACATTTATTGCCATAATTATTTATCATTATTATTAACAAACTAGGCTGAAATAATCTTCAATAAGCCAACAGATGTTTAACTCAAAGCTTTCTAACCCTCACCTACGCATTTGAGGTAGAGAGCACAGTATAAATAATAATTTATACTGTGGTAGAGAGTGACATGGGGAATTTCCCCGCGGTAAAACCGCGGTAAATATCGCGGTAATGGGGACAGAAATGTCGGTTTACCGCGGTAATGGGGTTTACTGCCGAGGTAATACCGCAGTAATGGAGAATGAGCCTGCGGTAAAACCGCGGTATGGTAACATGTTTTATAGAATTTGACTTTTTTTCTGCCTTCGGGCGTAATAAAGTGCTCATAAAGTAATTTTCCAGTCATATTCCAGTTTCAGTTCCCATTCACTTTTCGACGCAACAGGCTTACACCATCATATCTATGTTTAGGTCTAAATATACATATCTACTAGATATCTACTAAATATGCATATCGATGGCTTACACTGTTGTTTCTGGTTTGTGTTGAACATTTTAAACGACATGGAAAAGTGCGATATAAATAAACTGTTGAAACAAAAAAGCGACCGAATTTGTTTTGAAAGTAATTGCAGTTCAACTAAAAGTGATATTTAGCCGTTTCGTAATTTGCTGAAATCACACGGCAATTTATGCGGCGCTCAGGCTTCGAGGCTCGAACCCAAAGGTCGATCAGACGACTTCTCTTCAAAAGACGGTAGGCTATCTTCTGTTGACAAGTATGCTTTAGCAAATACTATAGTGGACATGTGCCCCTAAGATATACGTTAAGAATAATAATTTCAGGGACTAGAACTTTGGAATATTATTAGTATATTTGTAAAGTAGCATTGCGTGTTACTATTAACCTTAGCTCCAAAGAGTCAAGACTGCAAAGACTCCAAAGCCTAACATAAAGCCAGTTTAATCTAATGGTATGATACCCCCTAAAATTCAGGATTAAAATCTTGCTCGAAACGAATATGACACAGCACTAAATAGCCTAAAAAATGGTGCTGATTAAATTAAGCCCATTTCCCAAACAACAACTGAAAAAAGTGAAAACATGCAAATAGGGCCTAGTAGCCTACAAAAATTTAATTTTATTGCTTCTAACCATGAGCCTTTTTATTTCCTGAAGCTGTTAACTAGTCAGACTTGGTAAATGCAAACTTTCGATAAGATAATCTGCTTTTATGTGTGTGTTTTATTAATTCAATCAGCAGTACACATGGCTTTGTAAGCTAATAATTGTTTTTATAAATTTTAATTAGTGAAAACTTTTTGCGGGGAATGTGATATGGTTCCTGCGGGGATGGGGAGGGGATGGGGACGGGATGGGGTAAACCTGTGGGGATGGGGCGGGGATGGGGACAAAACATGCGGGGATGGGGCGGGGATGGGGAGAACTTACTTGTTGCGGGGCGGGGATGGGGATGAGATTCTCTCCCCGCGTCACTCTCTAATTTGAGGTCCATCTCCACCGTCTTCAAAATGTTCACACTTTCAGATAAAAGTCTTGCAAAAAATGATCTATTATTCCTTGCTGCTATTAAATGTTTAAGAACCAATGCAGAGTGTCTTTGTAAGTTTTGAATCAGATAACCCAACTCCTCCCCATTTGCCTTACTTGTGTAGTTGGTCGAACAAGAAGAACGACGTTGACTCTGTGTGTGACAGGTTCTGAAGTGCACAGCCACGTTCCAGCATCTTGAGGAAACAACGTGTATCTAATGAGCAGATGAAACTCGCCCTTTGAAAAATCTCCAATGATCATGAGACGATTGCGTCTACGCTCGCCCTCGACACTCAGGATGCTGTAGTCACGTGACATGATGGCACTGTCACCTGGCCTTAGCCATGTTACCTGACCCTGATGAGCTCCGATCGTACAGTTCAGTAACAGACTTCCACCAGCTATTCCAGTGACATTCTGGGTTGTGTGAGGTGATCCTAACAAAATTGCATCAATATTTAACTTCATAACGCAAACCAAATGGAAGCTTTTATTAGCCAATGCATGGCTAGACTTGATACTGCATTAAACTGTTCTGTTGCATTGCATCACTGCTTACAGTACATTACATTACACAGTAATTGTTTATTTCCTTTCATCTTGCGTACATATGTAATATCATTTTCAAGCATGTGATGATTTCATTGTGTACAGATTAATGCTTTGGAAGAACGGCACACTATAATGTACTCTTAAAGATATAGATACATGCATAGCAGAAGACAAAGAGCAGTCCCTTAAGCTAAGAGAGGCAGCCATGGGTATTATATATATAATTTCGTTTATTATATATATATACATATAATTTCGTTTATTATAAATCAAAGTTGACAAACCGCAACTTCTTAGAGAAAGAGTATGCTACAGTAAAAAAAAACATTAGTCTAGATTAGTCTGCAAAAGTAGAATACTATTTAGCTCCTAGAACATGTTGGAACAAAACTCTAGGTATAAAGTAGTGATTGTCCTTGCATGGAAGTTCAAAATCATGAGGTCTAGGGCGTAGGCCATGGGTCCTTGGTACAATACAGTGGCGTAGCTACCATATGTGCAGGGGGTGCAAGGCACCCGGGCCCACGACCTCCAGGGGCCCACAATATTAGTAAGAACGCAAGGCTACAGGCCTTAGAGAACCAACAGGGGCCCATGCAGAACCTTCTGCACCCAGGCCCAAGAAAAGCTAGCTACGCCACTGGTACAATATCTGGAAATAGAGAGCGAAGAACGTGGCTGGGGTTACGTATAACCACCTGTAAGAGTCTGCCGTCAGCCTCATCCATCATTTGGTCTAAGTCAGGTTGTTGCAGTGAGATAAAGTCCATCCTCCGCATTCTACGTAGGAACCACCGTAATCTGTCGTAATCACTCAACAAGGCAAGACCACACCATGCTGGAGAGGCATAGAGTAGTTTCCCAATTATCGTAGCACGGGTCACCTCGTGAATTGCATTAGTGGTTAGCAACTTCATTCTCTTAGTCTCTGCATGTGAGGGCGGGATGCCAGTTCTCTCTCTCACCATTTCATCTTCTCACTGACAGTGTACTACTCATTACAGCTGCGTTAGCTAAGGGGGCAGAAGTGGAGTCAAAATCTCTAAATAAATTTCTACCCAGGCAGGGATTTGAACCTCTGACCTCCCGGGTGACAGTCCAACACTAGACTATCGCTCACCCCTACATGCATACATAACATCACTTCAAACCACTCCAAATTTTAATATGACAATAAAAGCATTTACTGGGAGACTAAGTTCTTGTGATATCTGTCAAAACTGCATAAGAGATATTGTAACACATTTGCTTACAAGCCTCCATCATATACACTGCTAAAAATCATTGTCCTGTGGTAGAAGAATATTATGGCTAAAGCTCATACAGGACAAGAGGAATTACAAACCCCTTTTAGCCTGCCACTCTGTGACTCTGTACCACCTTCACATAAAAAACATTCTGAACTTTGCAAGAAGAAGAAAAGCACACAAGCAATAATCGACAAACAAGCAAAACTATGTATAACAAAATATACTGGTACATCAGTTCACAAAACTACTTTCAAGCATTGTAGTTCTATAGTGAGTCGCATGATTGTGCAATTTCACATACATGTACCCAAGGGCCTCTTACCTTCTGCACAGCAGATGAACCAAACGACAAAGGCAGCGACTTTGGCAAACAATGAAAGAACATCCGTCAAACACATTTCTTCAAACTAATCAAATGACGTACCCTGTGGTATTCTGAATTCCTAAACAAAACAAAATCGAATCTGAAATAGGAGCAACTACAGATAAACAGTTCCACTGCCCATAGGCCACTAGTTTTGCATTCATTACGCACGAGTTGATCTGTTCATCATACCAGTCATTCCCATCTTCCATCAGGGCAGCTCTGTCGGTTAACCTACCACCATTCTCTCAGCAAAAGCCACAATAATTCACTTGAAATAGCTCAATCATCTGCTCATTTGCTCGTTATCCAATTGATTGAGCTAACATGCCCCCCATCTTCTGCCCTGAATGTAGGGTCAACCACGCTGTGGGCCTGAATCAAGTATTATTAACCTAATTGCTGCTGCTCCACATTGTAGCATTCTAAATTTTTGTACCAGGCATAGTGACAAGATAATGACCTAACTGCAGTGAACAATGTGCACAGCAACAATAGCAACATATCAGGCCAGCCAAATTACACTTGGTGAAAACATGTAAAATTTGCAAAATTTCTCAAATCACAAAGTGCATGAGGGAGACTAACTTAATCCATTTATTCGTCAAATCCAATCCACACCAATTAGGTTGCCAGTTCAGTTTCAGTACCAAATTAAGATCTACAGCAGTAGATTGTATTTTAACATAATTATCTACGTAATTAGATATGGATGCCTGTCAAGCTGAAATACATAATTCGTATTCACATTATTTTTTAGTCTGTGGTCGGTGTGAAACAAGCCAGCTTTACAGGTTCAACAGCAAAGGTGCTGTTCTGAAATTCGTTGTGAGTTTAAACAGTAAAATTGGCCATTTGATAAGGGGTGTATCATACAGTCGCTCTACAAACACGTGCACATTAACATCTGATTATATCCTACCGCTGAAGAAACATTTATTCGTTCCCAGTCAACACGTCCACCCATAGGAAGCTGGTGCATGCTTACTTGATTCCAAAGTCCTTCAAACTGTAACCACGTGATGCTACGTAAAAACGAAACCATATCCAATTTCAACATTAATCCAATAAGTCTCATACATTATTTTAAAAGCAATTCTTTGTCTTAAATCCGCTTACATCCTTCTTATCTGCTATAACTGCGAACGTTTTAAGGTTCAAATAGGATATCGCTGTATGGGTGACCATTCATGCAATACGTCGGCGTACGATTGTTTAACAGGTGTTTACTTCTCTACCACGGCGACTTATAGTGAACATAGATTCTAGCCAATGGCGTTCCGCGCTTGGCTGTCAATCAAACTGTGGTACGATTTCATTCGCCAGAAACGGTCACCTTACTGTGATCAGACCGTGGCGAATATTGTGTTGTGACAGGCTAGTATACTAGATACCTTAGCCTACTAATAAAAACAACTTTTATGCACTGACTACTCTTAAGTTAGCAGATTTGGTCGCACCCTTTGTGCGGCTTAATGCCCAAAATTAGTGCACTGGGTTGTAAATTCAATTAGTCATCGTTAAAGTGGAAAACTCCATGATACGATTAGGCCTACGTCTGCCAATTCCGGCGAGGTTAAAGCGCTGAAATATTAACGTTGTGAGATACGAAGTTCAATATTCAATTTTTTAATTCAAAAATCAATGCACTTCACAATTGTAATAGACAAAAATAAACTATTCATTTCCGAATGATTATGATAGACTGGTCACATCACAGTATAAATAATTACTGTGGTCACATCTACGGCTGCTAAACGGTCAAGAAGGTCTTACTTACTATGCGCTGGTGGTAGGTGACTGGAATCTATAACCGAAATCTAGTCTGTTATAAATAGTTACGAGATATTTATTTATAGTACCTTAATGCCGGCCGTTTTGAGGAATTAAACGTATTAAGCTAATTAGGTTTGGCAGTCAGTTTTAAGAAATTGTTTTTATGTTATCCTTGTGACTGTGAAATTTATATTTTATCCTCTGAAAATAAACATAGTTTGTCGTGAAGAACTTTCTACACGTATATGACCCATTTGGAGTCAGGTTCTATTTATGGTTACTAGGTGCTGTCCGTTTTGAGTAATTACACGTATTAAGCTATTTAGGTTGCGCAGATTGTTTAAAAAAAATTGTTGGGTAATTGCGAAGACTGAGTGCCTCCCTATATAAACAATATGGTTGCCACCGACTTCGCTCCAGTAGAGCGCCGCTGGCTACCAGCCACATCCCACAATGCAATGCGCTAAGCAAGTAAGTTGAACACTTGAAGTCAAACGAAAATGAACTTTAATTAAATTGAAAATTAAAATATATGCATACATCTTAAGAAATGGTTTAATCCGTTATATTATATATAAAAAATGCTGCCTACCAGGACCATCCCACAATGCAATGTGCTAAATAAGTAAGTAAAACGAACACTTATATTACAAACACAACTGAATGATTTTGTTTATACCTAAGGGATTAAACCATTTCTTAACATGTATGCATATATTTCAATTTTCAATCAAATTAAAGTTCGTTTTACTTCAAGTGTGCATTTGACTTCAAGTGTTCGCTTTACTTACTTACCTAGCACATTGCATTGTGGGATGTGGCTGGTGGGCAGCGGCGCTCTACTGGAGCAAAGTCGGTGGCAACCATATTGTTTATATAGGGAGGCACTCAGTTTTCGCAATTACCAATTGTTGTTCTTATTACATTATATCTGTGACTGTGGAACATATATTTTCACCATCGGAAAATAAACAGAATTTGTCGTGAAGAACTTTCTAAACGGTGTTAACCCAAGTTGGAGTCGGGTTCCTTCTTAACCCCCTAGTAAGGTGCATTTGCTAATGGACTTCTGTGGCGCACCTTAAGCCTGTGCCAGCACGATCATAAGAATGCGTTTTACCTTAATGAGATTCAAATGTTGCTTGAATAAGATGTGCATAACCATTAAATTTAATTGTGCTGAACAGTTTAGTGTTGCCGTCAGCTTATTAAAATCTGTTTCTTTTATTTAGTTTATTTTGAAATGGCCGGGAAAGGTTCTCCTTCAAGTGGAGGAGCAGCAAGTGGTGGATTTCAATGGCAGTCGTTAAAGCCGATGCCAACAAAGCGTGTCTTTTCTACTGCAGTGGAATGTAGCGGACAGCTCTTTGTCATAGGTGGATGCGATGCCAGTGGTGAGCCACTTGATACCTTTGAGTCCTACAATCCCAAAAAGAATCAGTGGTCTCGACTTCTGAATTTGCCGACGAAACGAGCCGCCCCATGCGCTGCCATTGTTGGTGAGAAAATTGTGACAATGGGGGGCATCAGTATAACCCAGCAACCCCTCGATGTTGTAGAAGTCTACGACGCACAAGAAAAACGATGGGAACAAAGAGATGCAATGAAGGACAAGCTGCTTGGCTTGTCATCTGTTGTGAGAGGTAAAACTTGAGCCTATAGTCTTATACAGTTGCAGCCTGATGTAAAATTAATTTTTGTTTAATAAGTGCCATCATATTCAGATCTTCGCTCTGACGAAGACGTTGATAATGTTCAGTCTAACAATAAATTACCTTATGCTGTTCATGTCATCCACTTAAAGTGTTTAACAGCCACAATACTTAAAATCAGTTCTTATTCCCCAGACTGATCATTATTCAACAGGGTCATGTGATTATCTCTGTCTGGTCATTAGATTCTAAATCAAAGAACTAAATCAAGAACTGTTCTTGGTGAACGAGCTTTTTCGGTTGCTGGACCTACTTTTTCGAACTCTGTCTCTTCTGTGTCTGTATGCTCTGCTCAGTATCTTGTGTCATTTCGTTCTCAACTTTAAACTTACCTCTTTCAAACTGCTTATTCACCATTGTCTACATTTCTGTCTTATGGACTGATCTTCTGGATATTGACATGATTACGGGTTAGTTTTGTTGTGCCATTGTAACAATAAATTAATCTAATTAGGTGCATCTGTATTGACATTAGAAGGAATCTGTTCAGGTTTTGTTCAGTTGTATCTGGTAATTTATGTGCCAGCATTCTGCCAGAACCATTTGAAAGTGTTTCTTTAAAGTGGTATTAAATAATAATAATAATAATAATAATCTTTTCTTTAATTAAGCGCCTCCAAACGCACTGCGCTGTACATTGAACATACATATAGTAGAAATGGCAGCCACGCAGGGCGCCTTACATACATGTATTAAGTAGAAGCACATGATAACAGTTTTACAGGAGTCGAATATAACTGCTTATGCGGCAGCCAACAAACGGCGCCAAATAACGGCCTACTACTCATTTAACCACCGCCGCCGCCTAGCGAGTGGAAGGCAGAATTAACCTTAAATTAACGACTGTCTACGGGGTTCGATCTTGGTACCTTCAGCTCTTCACGCCAGTGTGTTATCCATTACTCTACGGCCCTTGATCTTGGGAGTTTTGTCACTCTCAAGCATTGCATCAGAATTTCATTTTTAACTTTGGATCTAATGTGTCCTGCTGATATTTGTAACACAGTGTCGATGTTCCTTGAATTGGATGTGAATCAGCACTGTTTTTTTTGTAGATGGAAAGGTCATCGTAGTGGGAGGAATGAGTGTTGACACAAATCCAAAAGATTATCTCATGCAATACGATGTTGAAAATGATCGGTGGAAAGCCCTTCCAAGCATGCCTACCGCGAGATATGCTACTTTCAGCTTTCTAATCAACGACAAGCTTTATGTAATTGGTAAGGCTGAAGAATGTTTTGTTACAATTTTGGGTACAGAAGGGTTTTCGGATATCTGAAGCCTGGTAACTGATGCAGCTAAACATTTAGAAGCCATGAGCCATTAAATCTAAAGCCTCTATGTAACACTAGTGGTAAGTTTTTAATGTTAAAGTACATGCTGAGTATATGCATTTTCATGAATTGCACACGTGTGTTTATGTAAATGTATGTATCTGGACCTGACACCTATTTCAAGCTCTCAGAAGGTTTTATGTGAAAGCCATGCTGTTATCATAAGCTGCAACTGGAGTTTTCATTTTTTGTGGTTACTTTGACCACTGTGATCTACCCTGCATTCGGTCCATGCTGTACTTCAAAACCACCACTACAGGTCTCTCTCATAATTCCGAACTACTTACTTGTGGTTACAGTTGCTGGTGGTGACTGTAAAAGAAGTTAATACATATGCGACTTGCTCTCAGAGCCGTAGCAACAAAGAATGTGGCCCCCTCCGAACATATGTCCGGGGCCGGGGCCCCCTTACAATGCGGAAACTGGAATGCGGCAATATACAATATACAATTCGAAATGACCGACAGACAACTGATGACATATCTAATAGCATTATATGATGTATCGAAACAGTATCATAATGACTTGACGCCGTTCATGGTTATTTTTGCCACTTTAAGGGGCCCCCTCCGGTCGGAGGGCGGTCGCTACGCCTCTGCTTGCTCTGGTAAAAGGAGGCAGAAGTCACCAATGATAAAACAAGAGAAATTAACCAAAACACCAATCAGGTGTAAATTTTTCAATTACCGGTTTTTTGCATATATCAATAAATAAGATCTTATATTATATGAGAAAATATTAATGTAATAATATTTCACCTATTTCATGAGAAATTGAATAAGTTTGTGTGATTGATGAAACTTACCCAAGAATTAAAAAATTTTGGGGGACCAGTTTCAACAGTATTTTACGGCCTTCAGCCTGTTAGGAGTGTAATACTCATTGGAAAGTTTATGCATTCAGCTTGCTAAAAATAGCCTCAAATGGCGTGTTTCCCACAGTGATTTCCATAAGTTTAAGGTTAAAAATACTGAAACTTTGCAATTTTTGTTTAGTTTGTATTAAGATAATTAACTGGAATATGATGTGCTTTAAATTTCATTTTTAGTGCTGTGAATTTTGGTTGATTTGGCAAATGCATTTGCAGGTGGAAGACAGGGCAAGTTGCCAGTGGCGGCCTTCGAAGTGTTTGACTTTGCAACGAGTAAATGGCGGCAACTGCCTGATGTACCGAGCAAACGAGTATTTGCGTTTTACGCTCACTCCGACTCCCACATCTACAGTGTTGGGGGCCTAAACGCTGATGCAAAACAAGGATTCTCTGATGCAACAGAAGTCTTTGATCTTGAGAAAGGTATGAGAAACTATCACTTCATCATCCATGTCGTTATCATGACCATGACCATTTTCA
Source organism: Allolobophora icterica (assembly GCA_963556255.1). NCBI lineage: Eukaryota > Metazoa > Annelida > Clitellata > Crassiclitellata > Lumbricidae > Allolobophora > Allolobophora icterica. The sequence continues at coordinate 16,232,370 of OY744608.1, forward strand.
TCATCACCATAACCTTTATTCTTTATTGTTGTATTTTATTATTTATTGGTAACATCTGTTGTGCCGGCATCCAATGCACAAGGCATCAACTGATGGCAAACCAAAGTGAAGCCATAATCAGGAGGCCTAGCCATAAACAGGCCAAGCCATAATCAGGAGGCCAAGCTATAATCAGGAGGCCAAGCCATAATCAGGAGGCCAAGCCATAATTAATCACGAGGCCAAACCATAATCAGGAGGCCAAGCCATAGCAGGAGGCCAAGCCATAATCAGGAGGCCAAGCCATGATCAGGAGGCCAAGCCATAATCAGGTGGCCAAGCCATAATTAATCAGGAGGCCAAGTCATAATCAGAAAGCCAAGTCATAATCTGAAGGCCTAGCCATAATCAGGAGACCAAGCTGTAATCAGGAGGCCAAGCCATAATTTTTCAGGAGACCAAACCATAATTATTCAGGAGACCAAGCCATGATCAGGAGGCACAGCCATAATCAGGGCTTGTATCTATTATAGCCTTGTAGTTGTCGTGGTCACTGGTCTAATATTATTTCACTGCCATATCTTCAATTCATCATGAATTGTTTTGCTGGGACTTTCTTGTTTTCACATCATTTTGAATCTTTTTTTATGTGTAAATATTTTGCATAGTTGTTTAAATTTGTGTTTAAACACCTAAACTTAACTGTGTTTGCATGGGTATTGAAAATTCAAATATGATCTAGAGCTGTCAGTTGTTTTTGCAAGATTAGACCAGAGAAACCACTTTACATGCAGCACAGTAGCCCTCAGGCACTCTAAATCAAGTTGCATCAGGTGTATTTGGCAGTTTATTGTCAAACACCGCTGGGAATGTGTATCTGTTTTGTCATGATTGTAACGTTACTATCGCTAATAACCTTATTAGCAGATAGGCCCCTTGTTTGGTTATCTCTTAGGGACTGGTATGGATCTAATACCTCGTTGCTTTTATATTTTCATTTGCTCAGAGCCCCCATCAACAATTCACAACATACATCATTCAGTTGTAGAGTCATTTACAAGACCTGTGCTTGTCATTATATGTATTATAACGATATAATCAATTCAAGTTATTTCACAGTTCAATAATAGATCACGCCTAAACAATCCTCTAGTCTAGACAAAGCCTATGTTACCTAAGACCAGCACGCATGCATCTTAAATATTCTATATATCTAGGCTAAATATAAGCACATTAAATTACCCTCCCGTGGTAGTGCACCATTGGAGTTCCTTCTTGGCATTCGTATGACGAGTTCACCAACAATGTCCTTCGCCCGTTTATCGAAGTTTTATTTGAAGAGTTATCTCCCGATTTCCTCGTCCGTACTCAGAACAACACAGGTATGTGCCGGTCTGATATTTCCGCGTAGAATTCTTTCTGGATGTTCCCAGAAAGCCAACGTTCGATCAAGTATTTTTAGTCTCTTTATTTCGAAACTACTTGTAGATCCGAAGTTCAATCGTTCGTATCACTAGCTCGTAGTTATACACGCATCGAACTGTAACTTGAAGACGCTATGCTCGCATCTTCACTCGCAACTTCAGTTTTAAATCGTTCGATACTAACTTTGTTAAATGTCGACCGATTTCGATCCCAAGTTCACCGTATCGTAGAATGTACTCTGTTCTACACGACTAACGTGAACATTTGACGATTTCTATCACCAATGTTTGCCTCTTCCTGAGTCAAACGTCGTAGCTTCACCACGACCAACTATCGCCATCAGCGGCGAATAACCGACTCCCCTTCTGCCACGTCACCAAGCAGACGATCGACGTTGAGTTAACCAGTAATTTCGTATTGACCAATGAAATCTTGACAACTTGCGGTTGACAACTCTCAAACCCTCTAACTTGTCCCCTAACTCTATATTATTAAATATCCTTATCGTACTGGTCTTACGTGCTGGTTAATTAATTAAACAATTAATATCAATCAATAACTATGAAAAATCATTTGTATCATACACACAAATCATATAGCGCTATTCTATACATTCAGTGTATTTGGGTGATGAAAGGGACATCTGCTACAACTAAACCCCCTTCACTAGAATATTTACCCTAAATTTCTTAATCTATGTCCTTAACCATCACACAAATCACTTATCTATATCAACTATTTATATATAACCATTTATATCTTACACTAACTCCATTACTAAGTATCGGCCTTAACCAACTAACCTCTTATACTACACATTCAAACAAACTACTCCTCTATCATCTATTTCTTTATATTACATTAAGTCACATCTAACTTTACTTATTTACATACTCTCTAATTTTCATTTCTGAAGTGAGATAAAAAGTAAATACTTCACATCTTGCTTATATTAAATGACAAAAGCTTGAAGTAACTAACTTTAACCTCTAAGCTCTTGTTCTCAACATCTATTTTCTTAACCCGTGTTAAATCTCACTTATAACACTTCTCTCAGTATTATCTTTCACTCATGTGATATCGTGGCACGCCTTTCTGGCGTTCAAACTTACCACCTCTCCTCCAACTTGGAAAGTCACTATCCACCGACTCATCATCACTGGAGTTTCTATGACTCCTCCACTGAACATCTTCCAATGGCACAGTCTTCCATCTACCTGACTGTTTATTTCTCTCATTACCTCCTCCACAACTTCTATTTCTTTCCCAATTCATTTCTCTCTTGTCCTGAAACCACCTTCTTCTAGTCCATGGTTCACTTTCCGACTTATCTTTTGGACAAGATCTCTGTGAGTTACTCTGAATTTTCTCCCTTGACCTCTTCCAGTTAAGATTCTCCCCTTCAAATGGAACCTGATTATCATGTGAAGATCTAGTCACTCGATTATTCTTCCAATCGGTTCTGTTTTTAGTCTCATAGCGCCGCCCATAATTTCTATGTGTCCTTCTATCTATATTTCCAAATGGTTTGAGATCTCTCTTCACATTACTATATAAATCTGGGACACCTCTCACTTTCCCACTTACTCCTTCGTTGTATTTCCTTTACCACATATCTTTCTTTACTATGAAAGATGGATTACCTCTGTATGGTTTCTCTTCCGTGTTTTCTTGTGAACCATCAGTTAATTTCCAATATTTGTCTTGGATTTCATCCGTCTTCTGCATATCTATTGGTTCTTCCGTTCTCACTTTAAGATCTGGTAATATTCCACATTTCAATGATTTCTCCTTACGAGTTACATGTTCTTCCTTATTTGACCTCGTATTATACGTAGCAATTACTTCTGACTCGTCTCTGAAATCAAATATAATGCCTTCTTTCGACGTGTTCTCATTCCGCGACGCAATATATTCCGTCTCAACACGTGTTTCACTCTCAGCTGGCTCACGTGAATTTCTACAGCTGTCTATTTTTAGCGTAGTCGTCCTTGACGGAACCTTAGACGCTATCATTTCTCCTGGCGCATTTCCCGCCATGACGTCATCAGTTTGAATTGCTACACTGATTTGAATGTGCTTCGGTTCCAACAGTCCACGCTTATTATCTCTACCTTTGTATAGAACCTTAGGACTAAAGGGACTAATGATTAAGTCCGTGATTAAACCACGGATTACTAGAGCCTCAACTCTACCACTAAATTCTTTACCCGTGATCTCAATCATTGCCGTGGGATATGTTCCTTTCATTCCATTGGAAAATAGACAAATCTTCCTACGACCTGTAAATTGCTGTGGTTCTACAAACTCTTCATTAACAGCCATATAACTCGCGCCAGTGTCGAACACAGCTTCTACAGGTCTTTTATTTACTGTCACACCTTTAATTTTACTGTACCATTCCGAAGGCTGTCCTTCAACAAGGCAACATGCGATTCTCTCCACTTCTTCTTCCTCCTTTTCTTCTCCATCTTCCACACATTGCATCATAGCAATTTTATGCGGTCTATCTTCCCGAATAATTCTATCGCAGTTTACAGCACGGTGGGAGCTTGATCCGCATTTGAAACAGCCCTGTCCCTGACCTTTGTAACCAGTGTCGCTTCTTCTCGACTCTTGGAATCTCCACTCATTCTTGAATGGACTCTTATCCTTAAAACTTGGATAGTCCTTTGCTTTAACTGGGCCAACATTTTGTTTCTCCTCATATTTCTGGTCTGACTCTCGATTAAAATTCTTCTGATTACCTTGTTTATTCATGTTTATGTTGAACCCTCTCCTCTCATCTTCTTCTCGCGCCTCTAAATAATTCTGTGCCTGGATAGTCATCTCACTAAGACTGAGTTTTCCTCTTTCTTTCAAGAATCTTCTCAACTCGTTATCGCAGGTGACATAAAATTGATCTCTTAGTATTAATGCCTCTAATCCTTCGTAACTCTCTTCCATCTCCGCCATCGTCCTCCACTGTCTCAAATATCGTTTTAATCTTTCAACGAATTGCCCAACACTTTCATCTTTCTCTTTCCTTTCCATTTTGAACATCCTTCTATATCCGGATTCTGAGAGTTTAAAACGCTGCAAAAGCTCCTGCTTAAGCTTCTCATAACTCTGCACATCTTCTGCGTTCATCCGTTCATAAACTTCTAAAGCTTTGCCTTCAAGAAATCTCGCAAGAGATAAAGACCACAAATTCTCTGGTATACTATAAGTGACACACATCCTCTCGAACCTAAGTAGGTAAGCATCGAGGCAATCTTTATCTGCATTGAATGTTGGCATCTTGAGAAATTTCACTCCATTGCATTGTTCCATGTTTCCTCTGTCTATGCCATTACTCATCCTGTCTTCTCGTTGACTGTCATATTGTAATCTACATTCTAACTCCTTAAATTTTATCTCCTTTTGAATCTCAAGCTCTCTGAGCTTCATCTGCATTTCTCTCTCTTCAGAGAGTTTTTGCATTTCTCTCTCCTCTGAGAGTTTCTGCATTTCTCTCTCCTCTGAGAGTTTTTTCTGATCAAACTCTAGCTGCATTTTCCTTAATTCGGTCTCATCTTGTCTCACTTTCTCTAATCTACTCTCCTCCAGTCTGGCTTGGATGAAATCCTTCACCTCTGATCCTTGGACCCCCATTTCAGTTGCAATTTTGAGCCATTTCTGATACTCGACCGCCATGTTTGTGAGGTAGTATCTTAACTTGGCGTTATATATACTTCGTCTCACTCGCTTCTACAAATTTTCCAGTTTGTCTATCAAACTTCAAAATTAACCTGACTCGACCTATTTTTATCCAATAGCAATTCAAGTCAACGTCAGAGGTCACCACCTGACCTTACCTCGACTAATCAAATTCCTTCTATTTGAATATGCTTACGTCACACTACAACTAACCTGCCGAAAATAGTTCCAGCAGCTACGGTCAAATCTATTATACTGGGAATTTCTATGTTTCTACCAACTGAACTAGACTCGTTATCTACAGGTAATTTATCCCTGATTCTAATTAAAACGGATCCTATTTTAATCCCGTGTCGAGCCACCCAGTTTTGTAACGTTACTATCGCTAATAACCTTATTAGCAGATAGGCCCCTTGTTTGGTTATCTCTTAGGGACTGGTATGGATCTAATACCTCGTTGCTTTTATATTTTCATTTGCTCAGAGCCCCCATCAACAATTCACAACATACATCATTCAGTTGTAGAGTCATTTACAAGACCTGTGCTTGTCATTATATGTATTATAACGATATAATCAATTCAAGTTATTTCACAGTTCAATAATAGATCACGCCTAAACAATCCTCTAGTCTAGACAAAGCCTATGTTACCTAAGACCAGCACGTATGCATCTTAAATATTCTATATATCTAGGCTAAATATAAGCACATTAAATTACCCTCCCGTGGTAGTGCACCATTGGAGTTCCTTCTTGGCATTCGTATGACGAGTTCACCAACAATGTCCTTCGCCCGTTTATCGAAGTTTTATTTGAAGAGTTATCTCCCGATTTCCTCGTCCGTACTCAGAACAACACAGGTATGTGCCGGTCTGATATTTCCGCGTAGAATTCTTTCTGGATGTTCCCAGAAAGCCAACGTTCGATCAAGTATTTTTAGTCTCTTTATTTCGAAACTACTTGTAGATCCGAAGTTCAATCGTTCGTATCACTAGCTCGTAGTTATACACGCATCGAACTGTAACTTGAAGACGCTATGCTCGCATCTTCACTCGCAACTTCAGTTTTAAATCGTTCGATACTAACTTTGTTAAATGTCGACCGATTTCGATCCCAAGTTCACCGTATCGTAGAATGTACTCTGTTCTACACGACTAACGTGAACATTTGACGATTTCTATCACCAATGTTTGCCTCTTCCTGAGTCAAACGTCGTAGCTTCACCACGACCAACTATCGCCATCAGCGGCGAATAACCGACTCCCCTTCTGCCACGTCACCAAGCAGACGATCGACGTTGAGTTAACCAGTAATTTCGTTTTGACCAATGAAATCTTGACAACTTGCGGTTGACAACTCTCAAACCCTCTAACTTGTCCCCTAACTCTATATTATTAAATATCCTTATCGTACTGGTCTTACGTGCTGGTTAATTAATTAAACAATTAATATCAATCAATAACTATGAAAAATCATTTGTATCATACACACAAATCATATAGCGCTATTCTATACATTCAGTGTATTTGGGTGATGAAAGGGACATCTGCTACAATGATCTCAACATTATATTACAGAGAGCTGGACTGTTGGTCAACCAATGCCAACAAAGCGTGGAGATTTTGCCGCTGCTTTCTTGGGTGGAAAATTTATTGCCGCTGGAGGTCTTGGTAAGTACAGCAACATTTGGTGTTGATCTAGAGCTGATTTTAAAGTTTTTAAGTAACCATAATTTTTGATGTCGTTTTATACTGCTGGTATGGTATGAAGGAAATCTTTTGTGTTTAATTCTAATAAGTTGGGTATTGGCAAGGGCTTCCAAGTCTGGCATCTTGTTCTGATACCTGTATGGATGGTGGAAGATTCTTTCTGAAGTCGCATGTCACACGTAGGTATGTAAATGACAGTAGTCATAAGACTTAACAAATAAAGACCTAAATGATCTGCTAAGTTTTCCTTATAGGCTGTTTTCCTAACCTATCAGAATTTGACCGGACATCTCCTACAGATTGTCATAATTGACTACAGTTTAACTTCATTCAACTGGTATCATTTTATGGACTTGCAGGTAATGAAGGTCGACCGCTAGGCCAGGTAGAATCTTATGAATTTGCAACAAATACCTGGGCTCGCCTTCCAGACATCCCTACGCCACTGTGTTCAAGTTCATGCACAATCTTTGGCGGCCGACTGCATGTGATCGGAGGGCTATCGTTAAGCGGAGCCAGTGCCGCAGTTGAGGCAATCGGCATTTGAATCTCTGGCATTTTGAATCTGATTTTTTGTTTGTTACATATAAAATTTTAATTCAGATTGATTTTGAAGTGAGTGGTAAGATGGTTCCAGTATTTTGTCATGTTAATATATGTTAATACTTCTATGCTACCTATGTGCAAAATCTCTTCAAAGGTTATAGAAAATACCTACGGTACTCTAGAATTTGTTTGTGTTGTGAAATTACTGCTTACTTTTATAACAAGTAGATATCTTGTATGGTACATACTATACAGCAATTGTTTGTAATATGTTGATTATTCACCTTTGCATTAAGGTGTCAATATGTATTAGTACATAGTCTGAAAAATGACGGTTATTTTAGTCGTATAATCCTCGAGGAAAGATTATCATGTTGTTGAATTTATTTTACATTTGCCTCACATACCACTGGAGATTCTTTAGCCCCAGAAGCATGCCCTTAGATCTTTGTTACTAAAGATAAGTACAGGTACTGGTAAATGAGCAAGTACCAGGTATCTTGCCTTAACTTGCACTACCATGATAGGGTACGTTATGCAGTTTCAGATATTTTAAGAACAGGCTAGATATTTTGACATAGTAGCTGCTTAGTTTGAGTGCTTGCAAAATCGTGTGAGTTCGAGCCTTCCCTGAGATGGTAGAGTCCTTCAGCAAGTAATTCATGCTCAACTGTTCAACACCATATACTGATTGCTTCGCATAATTAGATAGTAGCATTTTAATAACTGCAGAAATAATAAAATGCGGTGTTGCAAACTCAAATCTCTACTCTTACCAAAATCCACCTTTTCGGTTACTAGGTCATTCAGCCATTTAAGTTAAATCATGGGAGATGATGGAGTTGTCTTGTATATGTAGAGAAATCATTCTGTAAAGTTTTCTCTGTGTGGTTATGGTATTTTGCTACAGATTTCTTTTTTATACAAATTGACATATTATATTTTATTAATGCCATGAGCTAGTATTTTCTATCCAACCATTTATAGTTCTAGGATTATTTGTCGATCTGAAGTGCCCCAAGTTCTGTATATAGCACACTGCAAGCATCTTTGTCGTCAGCTAGTTCAGATTGTGCTGGGGTACAACTGCATTCTCTGCTATTTATGAATATTAATTTTCTGTATGTTTACTTGTAATTTTTTTCCAAAATTGAGGCCTATAATGTTTGCGAATTGTGTAGAGCGGAGAAATTATATGGTGTAGTTCTTAACAATGGCCAAATTTTTTATTGAGATCTGTGTAGAGAACTTGCCTTTTTTTCATCAGGATTTTCATACCAGAAATATGATTTTTCTATTTCACAATGTATTGATGTTGTACATAAATAAAGTTGGCAAGTACATATTTACCTAAGGGATCTGATGGGACATTATAATGGTTGTATACTGCATAAATTATAAAGGATAGAGTTGCCAAGTTTTAAGGTAATGTTTCGTCAGACACATTTTATTTCTTCAAGATTAAAGAATTGTTATAAAAGCTGGACTGTTATAATTTTTTCATTATCTGTGTTGGTATGAGCTGCTGAAAATTGTGATTTTACATTTTCTGCTGTCTATAATATAGTAACAACAATGAAGTGAGAACAATATAGCATACTCGGAGGTGAGCTACTTCTAGGGTGCCTTACAGAGTTGATTGTGAATGCAAATAGTAAGAGTTGCATAATATATAGAATTTCGAATGACAGTGTGAACACTTTTGGTCTCCTGAATAGATGCCAGAATGCTGTTTCACACATATGGACGAGCAACCTGAAGAAAGACCCAACTACCCATTTAATCTTAGCTGCTGGCATGAAGATGTTAGGAGACTCTGACTATTGTAGCCACTGTGGCATAGTGTGATCAACTAGTTCAGATTGTGCAGGGGTACAATGGAAATTGATAAAATTTGTAGTAAAAGGTCTGCAAGATAGTGTGGTGTACAGTTATGCAAACACTTGCATGTAAGAAGACAAAGTTTGAACTAGTGAAGCTGGTCAGGGCAGCTGATCATGGATCTGTTGTGGAATTGGAAGTGTTTTTTATTGTACTCCAGATAGATTCACAAGTGTGGCTTTTTGTATCTAATGGCATGTGCGTCCTGAAGCATAGTGTTGCAAACTGTTAAGTTCTTTAAATTTAAGGATGTTTCTTATAATAAATATTTGTTTTGATGTGTATTGTTGCTATTTCTACTCTGCAGTACAAGTTTCTGATGCTAAGCATTTAAGAGCAGTACTTCACTTGCATTGTTTGTGTGACAGTTTGTGCTTATAATTTTTGTGTGTGAATTTCTATGTTTTTTCTCTAGTTTTTTCTGGATTCTTTTTGACATTCTTTTGGTTTGACGTTTTGCTTCATTCTATCTTCTGTGTGCTTTTTGTCAAGAATTGCTTTGCGATGGAAATGAGTAATTAAGCGTGTTTTATAAAATTATTCTCGATGGGACCCCTGGTCCTTAATGCTTATGGGCATACGGCAGGGTGTGCTGTTTTTTGGGCAGGTGTTTAACTCTGTTCAGTGTGCTGTGCTTTCTGTAAAAATGTGCCTTGTTTACATACCGGAAATGACAATAAACTATTGCCTGTTGTTGATGGTAAAGCTGTAATTGTATTAGGCAGGAACTTCTGTCATGGTGGTGACTAATGCACAAGGCATCAACCGATGGCACACCAAAACCAAGCCATTATCAGATCAATATCCAGAAGATCAGTCCACTAAGACACAGGCAGCCTATGATGGCTTGCAATATGAAGAAGGTAATAAATCTTACCGTTAAGAACGATATTAGGTAAGCCAGTGCTACTGAAAGGATCTTTCAAGCAATGAGAAATTGATGATTAATATAATGGTTGGACCCAGGACATCAAAGCACTCTTTTTTTCAGAAGAGATTTTGGACTTATGTCAAGGAGACAGGTTTTTGGGTCAAGAAAAGGTAATTTTTTAGCCCCTGCAAGAGTTGGCTAAAAGTTGTCCATAACAGAAGACGCAGAATCTGATGAAGGAATTTTTCCAATGCAGAGTAACTGAATTTCTAAAACTTAAGAGCTAAGTGTAGGGCACCAGCTTATACCTGAGTGCTGTGTCATGTCTGGAGGTTCGAGGTTGTCCAGAGAGGCCAGTGTGATGAAGTCAGGTCGCCAGCAAAGAGAAGGAGGAAGAGGAGCTGCTATGGCAGTTTTAGTTTAGGATGATCGAGATTAGATCAGAGTAGGAAGCAGTGAATGGCACAGGGTAGGAGTATAGAAGCTTGAATGAATTGAATGAACTACGTACTAATCCAAATTGGCCTTGGTTTTTATAAGTGGTTTGACTCGGGCTGTTTAACAACGCTCCCTCATGACAAGATTAACATCACCCCAACTTTATCTCAGCTTTTGACTACCAGAGTATAGGCAGTGGCAGAATTGAGAGTCTTTTAACAGTCTATAGAGTTGGTCTGAAAATGCCCACACGTTCAATGTTTGAAACTGTATCATGACTTTTTCCATGATTTCATAAAACTTAAAAAAAATGAAGATTAAATTATCTTCAGAAGAATGCGAAGTACCGGTAGACCACGTAAGAAATTGAGACAAAAAAGAAGTTGCTTTTCGAATCCACGATTTATGATATATGGTAACTGAAAAGACTTGAAATTTATATAGTGCATTGATTTGTTATCTTTTTGTATTGCTACGCATACATTGTTGTTTGTAAAACATGGGAATTTGTCTCACTCTAATTAAGATAACTATATCAATCAATCGATATCAATATTCGTTTATTCCAAAAATTCCTGTCGACACAAACGCGACAGGATTAACTCACTTATTTACGTAGATAGTTAATAGCTGAATTTGTCTAACCATAGCTCTCTACGTAGTTTTGGTCCATGGTCCCATAAGCCATCGCGGAAGATCCATTTGTGCTTATAAGAGGTCGATTACTCGGTGCTTTCGCTTATCATTTTAGTCGGCAATGTTGACGTGATGAACCAACCATGTTTGTTATGAACCGGTAAGTTATCCCGGAATATCGTTATATGTTTCATAAAGCTCGGAACTGTGCAAGTACAGAAGATCTTTGTTGCAAGACATACTGAGCGACATTATCGGAAAATGAATAGACGTCAAGAATCGATTTCGACGCCTCTGATCAGAACTTCTGGAAACCATGAACAGATGAGCTCCGTCGAAAGAGCTCTCACTCACCTTGACAGTAAAAACAGCCAAAAAGTCTACGAAGCACTCACATTCATCAAGAAGCGGGTCACGAAAGGCGTAGAAGAAATCGTCAAATTTAGAAGAAACGGAGGTATTTACATGCTCTGTTTAATCTTAATAGTTGTTGTTAACGTGGGTTAGATTTCGTAATCGTAATGGTAATCTCCGAAATTCTAAAGCGCCACTAGATGGCCAAGCGCAGGGCATCAGCCTATTCACGAGGTTTTTCTAAGCGTAGTCCAAAGGAGGCCCGAGCTACCAGATTTGGTAGTGCCAGACCCAGACTGGGATAAAGGAGGGACTATGCAAATCATCTCTGTTATGATGCAGCATTGTTAAGCAGCCCGAGTCATACCACTGATAAAAGCAAAGAGCAAATCTGAATCCAGACACTACTGAATCACTCCTGTCCTCCAATCACTCCACTGGCTTAAAATGCCTGAACAAATAGGGTACAAAATCCTATCACTAACCTACAACACACTCCAATCCTCCCCGACCTCCTGTCTTCGTCAGTCATTCACAATCTATGCCGCTCAACTGTCTGTCTCCCTGAACCCTTTTGACCTAGAACTGATTTTACCCACTTTCCTATTGATTTTTTGCTAAGCACCTGTGAATAAGCTTGTTCCCACAACTTAGCTTTTTTGGGTGCAGAAGAACATTTTGACTGGAATATGGAAAAAAAATAGGAATTGCCCTTCACCCACGTTACTTGGCCGACAATTCTAGAAGGTATCTTTTCAAATTCAGAATGCAGTGCATCGCTTAGCATAAACCGAAGGGTGCCTAGCAAATCCCTGAGACCCCAATCCCGAAACAGAATTTTTATCGAATCCCCGAAAACTATTATCTAAGTTGCAAGAAAATTATTTGCACAAAACTAACTTTTCAAGATATTTTCGAATATACTATTCACAACATTTGCCGACCAGTCCATACTAGAGTTCAAGATTCGAACGCTTGGTAGAAAGCTTTTTTCGGTAATTCGGTCAATTCTGCATTTTCACCAGTTTCGAGGATTCGGGTAGATCCTTAAACTGACACCATCCATAATTAACCGTTCGAAAAAGGAGTGGTTAAATTTTGACATAATTATAATCACACTAGCACGACACGAGTAGAGTCATGGCTATATAGTGCCTTAAGGAATTCTCAAAGGTTCTACACATATGGTTTTGTAACAGATGTAAACAGGTGCAACATGGGAAATGCATGCTTAATAGAATGACCTAAAACAGCACACAAATGCAAGTAAGATTTTGCCATGAAAATGCTTTGCAAGAGGAGAATGTGTGCTTGGCTTGAAGACTGTAATTTGTAATGCAGAAATAACTACCTGACTATGCTGTGATTGTGTATGCAAGGAGTCGGCATAGTTTTTTCTTACATGTATAATGACATATATGTGATTATTTGGCATACTGACTACAACTAAGGCAGCACAGTTGAGGACAGGCTGTGGCTAGTGCAGATGGTCACTGTGGTAGTAGACTACAGATTGTAACATATCGCCGATAACTGATGCAGCCAAGGGCAAAAATACCCATAAAAGGATGATGATGTGGAAACGGTCATGATCACATGATCAGTGAACGCAGATTTGAAAACATCCACTTCTGAACTTTGCTACAGCAATCCTTGTAGAAAACATAATTTAGAAATTTTAAAGCATGTCATTAGAAATTTTTGATCTTAACAGGTAATTTATCTGTAAAATATTTGGGATTACTAGTGTGGTCAAAACTGAGCAAGGAGATTTGCTGCATGGGATAAAATCATGATTTAGCTTCCTAATGAGTTCCAGGTACTAACATCTTTGCAGTGACTCTTTTGGAAGTTTCTATTGAAAATTTGAGATATAGGATCATTGAGGCATAGGGAGAAACTTGGAACCTTCAGCCTGAAGTGTTAGACTGGGGAGTGTGAATGAATATGAGGTGGAATTGAGTGTATGGAATATGCCAGTATACTCAGTCTTGCAGCTAACTTTTGTCTATATAGGCAGTGCAGTTGGGTGTGTAGACCTGTTGAACTGCACATTGATTTTATTAGAAATTTCAGTCAGTGTGCAATTCTGTTCTAACAGTTTATTTGAAATGTTTGTTCAGTTGAACTTGCGCTGACTGAATTTGAATGAACAAGCTACACTGGTAGTTTGAACTTGTTCATATTAGTATGCATAGACTGATTTTCTTCATCCTTATAGATTTAGTGTGTATTTTTGTTTTAGGAATAGAGAAATTACTGAGTATCATCACAAAAATCAATAGTAAATTTCTTGAATTCGTTCTGAGCATTCTTAACAGTTGTTGTTTGGAAGAAAAATCTTGTTATAAGGTAAGTTACATATGTTTAATCAGTTAAAGGACTGCTCTGTATATTCTTCTATCAATAGTACATGATCTGAATAAGTATGAAACTGTTGCATTAAAATCAGAATTACTCTCCACAATACAGTGAAACTGAGCGTGAAAAACTTATGTCTGACATTGTTTCTTCCTGTTGATGATTCTCCAGTGTGCCTTGCAATATAATGTGTCTTTTGTTTGCACTGTGAACAGCTGCTTCAGTGGCACTAGTAAAAAGGACCCTGGCCACTACCCTAAATGTGGTAGTGCCAGTCCCAAGCCTGGAGAAAGGAGGAGGGTGACGCTAATCATCTTTGTTATGACACAGTGTTGTTAAATAGCAACTATTACCAATCAACCTTGGCCTTATTCAGTTGATTCTGAACTTTTTATGTGCAGACAGTGCAGGAGGGATACAATCATGTAACAGCACTTCAACAGGAATAACTCATTGCATATTGAGCTGACTTGAGTCTGTCGACATTGGTTCAAAATATTGTTAGAATCTCTGTTACTCTTACCCATACCTTGGTAAAAAAAATAGTGAAAATTTCTTTATTTTAGGTTGCACAATGTGACGGAGTAAACATCTTTGGTGAGTTGGCTGATCAGTGGTGTTACCATTACAAGCCGGTTTTGTCTTTCAAGAATAGGGTTTCTTGCATGGTTTAGGATTAGCTTCAGTGTTGTTGAAATGTGTTACCGGTAATTTCTGGAGACATTTAGGTTCCTTAATTATTTTTTTGCAAAGTTGCAGGGAGTTAGCATATTGGTATATGAGTTCAGAATTCAACGGGTGAAAAATCTGCTGTGACAGAAAGAGATTTCCAGCAATTTATACTGTGAATCACGTGCACTAATGCAAAGGAGAGGAATAAGGCAAGACTTAAAAACAAATTCACTAACTCTTCAGGTCCTTGGATGGCATCAGTGACTGATACTCCTGTTAGTTTTTTTCTAAACAAAGCACACAACGTGAGACAACTGTGGTGGGTGTTTTCTAACTTCTGTATGAATCGTGGCCAAGTGAGTATGGTGTCTTTTTCTCGATCTGTCCTACCAGTAACACTACCAGCTTCTTTTGAGGTCATTTTGGCTCCTTTGAACTCGGTCAAGAAAGACATAGCAGTAGTTTATATTGACCTTGTTCACTTTCACTAAATGCAGCAGATAGGTAAAGAAGAGCAAATTCAGTTACTTTACCAGTGTCCTTTGAGCAACTGGTATATGTCACAGATAATGTCATTACAGACTGTGAGAAGAGCTGTTAAATTTTACAATTTGTACTGCTGGAAAGGGCAATTTATAGTGAACTGATGTTATAAATTTGTGTGTGCAGCCGATGATGTAATCAAATTGCTGACGACGGAGATGCTTTGTCATCGGTTTTGTCGTCTGATTGGGAGCCTGGCTGTTTACGATTCCTGTCGTATCCTGATTCATGATCGTCCAGAGATCATCGAAAGTGTTGTTGGATTTCTCAAGGAAGAAACTGACAATGAATTCAAGCAGGCCATCTGTAAAACAATCAGGTAATTACATTAGCTCAATTGACGTTGTGTTCTTTGTTGCCATTTGATTTTCTAGTGCTTTGTAACATGTTATGCAGGTTCCACACTCTCATACATCAATGCTTCACGTGCATTCGAATATTGGATTTCCATCTAAGTTGCCCTCACTGACAAAGATAAGAAAAATGAAGACCTACACCTGGCTATCTGTTGGGGTTAGCTTAAGATAGTCTTGTATGTTTATGCTCTTTTTGACATACCCAGTATGTTTTTGTATGTATGTTTGTATGTATGTGTGTTTGTATGTATGTATGTATGTATCTGAATTTCTGTTTACCAAATTTTAAAACATTTCCCAGTCCATCTTCATTCTCCCATCAACTGCAAACTGAACTGTTGCTTTGAAGTCGTGCATTTTAAATTTCTGATTGTGCTTTACATCCTAAGACAGAAATAGTCGTAAAGGAGATGGCCAAGTTTTTCTAAATAGTCAAAATGGATGTCTATGAATATTTTAGGGTTCTCTCAGACACAGAAGAACATCATGGTGCGATTCTTCGATGGCAAGCTGTAAAATCAGTGGCACTACAACTCAAAACTAGTGTTAACGATGTTATTATGACAGCACTGAAGACAGTGGCTCACTTTCTGAAAAGGTGAGGTCAACATTTTGTACATCATTAGAACTTTTTAATTTTAAACAGGATTCTTATGATTTTATTATTCTGATTTTGGGGCCATAGCAAGTACCACTCCTAGAAACTTTCATTATAACAAGTTTTCGTTCTATATGAATATGGAATCAGTTTTAGGAGCATGGTAATACAATTTATCTTGTTAAACCAGACCGTACCTTTATGTGTAGACTTAGTCAGCTGAGTACCCTTGCAATTGTCTGTGCAGCATGAATTGTCTTCCACATGAATTACATTCCATTGGGGTTTGAGTCACATAATGGCCCAGGATGTAAGAGTGATGAAACTAAAGTGTCTGAAATAAGGCCTGGCCATCCAAGGACGGCTGCCAAACTGATCATTGTTACTTGGAATTGAATGTTGTTTTCCAAAGCTTTGACCAAAGTCTTATCTCCAGCAGACTCTGCTACTTTGCAGAAGTGATCAGTCTACTATGACTTTGTCATTTCCTGACACTAGCCCAGTGGCGTCTACCCCCACCTAAAATGGGAGAACAAACCCCCACTCTGACCGACTTTTATATAAGAGGCTCAGAAGTCGCTCTCAGAACTGTAAATTAATTTATTATATGCATCGCATCATGCATGGTTCACAACAAAAGTTACTACAAGCTAAAAAAACTTAAATAAGCAGTTATTATACTATGAATGTTCATTAAAACTGGTCTCTACGTATGATATTTCATACCTTCATTTGTTATACAACTGTTTTACAGGTGCACAGAGGAGTGTATTCGACAGCTTGCGAGTGCGGAGACAATACAATCTCTTGTTACTCTGTCATCAAAGAGTGATAATCGTGACATTGCCAGTTACTCCATGTCTCTCTTGTTAAGGATTTCAAGAATTGCAAATTTCTGCCAGTACCTTGGCTCCAATGGTGCCATGGAGCTGTTCATTCGAACAGCCGAGATTCTTATGGAATTGGCAATAAGTAAAATGAGACAAAATAAACTAAGATCGCTGTTTCATACTGTAAACGCTCTCTGTCGTTGCTGTCGGGGCAGCAGGAATCGATTGACAATGCGAGAGCTTGGTGGATTAAAGCTTCTAGTACAGGTTCTGAAGACTGATCAGTTGGCACCTATCTATCATCGCGTTATTAGTGGTCTGGCCTGCTTTGTTTACTACAAGGAGGGTCTCGAAGCTCTGTCGCATGCGAATGTATTCGAGGTTCTTATTCAACAGCTTTACCGATGTGTAGAGCCTAATCCAAGCGAGAATTCTGTAGTGCAGAGTGGTGAGACTGGGATGATGGATGATGATGAGGAGGAAGAAGATGATGATGCTGCAGTTGATGAAGCTGCAGGTTTTCAAGCTGGTGATGAAGAGATGGAGTTCCGTGAAGAGCAGCGTCTAGAGTTTGAGGAAATCAACCAAGATGCGGTTGATGAGCCTGACATATTTAAAGATGCAACAGCACGTTGTTTTCCAGCTGGCGAAGAAAAGATGAATAATTTGGAAAAGCAGTTTGTAGAGTTTGACTCAATCGCCAAGGATGCTGCAGATGATGAAGTCACAGCATTAACCAGTGTCGATGAGAAGTTGGAGACTGATGCAAAGCCGGGCACCAGTCTTCCGCGCTACAGCATCAACAGTCCAACATACCAGGCTGTGCTCCAGGAACAGCAATCGGATGACACGGATGAGATAAAACCTCGTAACATGTGGGAAGGCATTGAGCTGTATGGAGGTTTTAGATACATGTCATCGCCTGTCACGGCCAACTCTCCTTTCACGGCCAACTCTCCCTTGAGATCCAGCTCGCTCGGTTCATCTCCAATCCGTGAGGTGTACAGTCCGCTGAGCATGAGTTCGTGTATGAGTTCAGAATCACTATCTGGGGGAGCAAGTCCACGATCTGATGATGCTGGTGTAGACATGAACCAGGGTTGGTCACCATGCATCTCAGATGAGTCTCGTTTGTCACCTGTAGAGAGAATATTTGATGTGGCTGCTTCTTCTAATAGAGCATATTCTCCTGGCTGCTCTAGCTATGATCTTCCAAGCAATGAGTCAGAATATCCTGCTTCCGTTGACGCCAAGATGGAAGCTGAGTTGGCAGGAAAAGATACTAATAATAAATCAGATTCTTCCAAGAGTGTAGAAGAAGGAAACTTAACAGATGAAGGAATTGCTAGTATAAAAGGAATACTATCTGAGGAAGGCGTAGCATCTGTCGAAGGCACAGCATCTGAGGAAAATATATCAGATGCAAAAGATGATGGACTATCCATGTACTATAGTCAGATGTTTAAGAAGAATCGACATTATGCAAACATGATGGTGAAATATGAAAATGTGTTTGAAGCTGGCATTACTCCAGCAACCACGTCGGAAGAACTGACTACGAAACCAGAGAAAAGGCAACGAAGTGTGAGTCTTGAGACGCTGAGAAAGATCCAGAAAACAGTTGCTGGTGACATTTCACTATCATCCAAGAGCTGTGTGAACCTTGAGGAACTGAGTAGTTGTCATTCCTTGCCCCGACCAAACACGTCGACTAAAGAGGAAATGTCTCGCGAGAGCATAACCGCTTTTAACATCCTGCTTATCGTTACACGTGCATATGAGTTAGGCAATTCCAATAAGGCACTTTGCAGCCGAAGAATTGTGCAAGGACTTCTCGACTACCTCGTTCGTGCTGAGCCACCAACAAAGCGGGCGTCAGAACTTCTGCTACAATTGACAGAAAATCATTTGTGTTTCGAATTACTCATAAAAAACGGCATACCATCTCTCTGCAGTGACGTTTTGAATCCAGATATTTGCACGGACATACTAAATACAAAGAACAGGGACAGTTATGACACCAGCTGTTGTTCAAATGAGAGCAAGGAAAGCGAAAAGAGCGGAAAAGCCGGCTGTGTTTCGAGTGACGAGAAAGCAAAGATGACTCTTACGCAAAGGTTATGTTTATGCGAAAAACTCTACCGTAATTTGTCGGATGTTGCTCAGACTGAGGATGGCAAGACAGTTTTGGGTCATATTCTAAAGAAAGGAAGCCAAAGTGAGAAGGAACACTGTGCTGTTGAGTTATGCCACATTTTAAGGTTTGTTTCAGTTCTGTTCGATGATGTTATTCTTTACCATTGATTTTGACTTGTCATGTAATGCACGCACTTAGGAATTCTTTTAGTAACGGTTATTGTGAAGATCGGTCGAATATTGAATAACGAGAGATAGTGCCTTTTTTCCAGATGTGGAGTTTCATGCAACAGCCAACATGGTTACAAGTCCTCTTCTTAATTTAAATGTGCATTGGTGAAGACTTGGAAAAGTTGCAGCACTTAGTACATGGTCTTGGTGCAAGTCAGTCTGTAAACAGCAGATTTGTATTCCTTTTGCCCAAGATTTTAGAAGTCATCTGATGCTGTCATTTTATTTTCATTTTATGTATGTATTCTGTTCTTGTGGCAGATAAGAAGTCCTACAGAGTTTTGTGCTATGTGAGTGTTCATGGTATTTATAATAATTATGAAAGGTAAAAGTATATGAACAGAGTTAGTAAATAACATTAATAGATTTGCATTAAGTGAAAAATAGTCATGTGTGCTTATGTGAGGTTTGTGTTTTTTTTCCAGAAGTGATTCAATGAAAAAGCAGATTTTGCTAAAGATGGGAGGTTTGAAGCTGTTAATTGGCATACTGAAGAACCCACAGACAAATCTATTTCTTCCTGCAGTTCGATGGATCTGTTGCCTTGCCAAGGAACTGTCCGTTGTCTACTATCCTTCTAAAAATAAACCTGTTGAAGAACAAACTTCTGTTGAACACGAGAACACCATTGACGTGCCCAATGACGTTTCGTTTGTCTTTGAAAATGGGGATTCCATCAGTGCAAATCGAGCAGAAATGGCTGCAAGTTCCCAAGTGTTTGCAGCATTGCTGGAGGGACAGTTTGCAGAGGCAAAGATGTCATCGATTCCAGTTTCACACACTTCAGCACAGGCGTTTCAGCTACTGATTTACATAATCCGTGGTGAATCAATAGCAAACGGGGTTGTGCGTTTGAACGAACCGAAAGATTCCATTTCTGATGTGCTGCTGGATGTTCTGCGACTGGCCAACCATTACCTCATGCCAAGCATCTGTGAAAGAGTTGGCAGTTACATATGCCAGGAGTTTCTGAACGCAGACAATGTAGAGGAGGTGTTCAGCATGTGCATTGCTCTCGGCTGTCCGCTTGCGCCATTCCAGTGTGTAACGTACATTCTTAGCGAACTACCTCTGCAACAGTGTTGCCAGGTTTTGGCCAACCTCACAACGAGTGACTGGGGCGAAGACTTTCTACAGCTGGTCACCAACGCTTTATCGGAACGTCTAACTTCTTTGAAAGAGCCGGTCAGTTTAGTTTGCAGGAAACACCAATCTTGTCATATTTGCACATATTTGAGTTGAAATAGATCAATGGGGCAGATCCAATTGTGTGCAAATGGGGTGGGGTCAAGTAAGGTTCTGGGGTAAGCAGGGTTAAAGTGGGGTGGGAACGGCGTTCCCACTGCTCCCAAAATTCTTTGCTGGCGTTCCCACTGCTCACACATGCGTTCCAATGAAACTCTTCTTTGGCGTTCCCACTACTCACCCAAACCACTTTAACCACTGGGGGAAAGCACCAAAGTAGTGTTTGGTGGCAGTTCTCCAATTAATTGGCTAACCCTGTGAAACCCCATAGCTAAGCAGCTAAATTAATTACATTGTAAGTGCTGATGTGGGTGTTGTGATGTTGTTAGTGTCATACGAGTATGACTGTTAGATGAAATGTATGATAGTGTCTCATTTGTGTGTTGAGCTAAATTAAGTCTTAGTCAGGGTTTTGGGACAAGTCGTCGATGAGCTGACCTGGTTTACCTAGCCAGAAGTTTCGGGTGTTTACCGGGTAGGTATTTTAGACGCATAACCGTGTTCTCGGCCAAAAAGTTGTAAATGAATAGTCATTGATCGAAGCAGTAGAAAGTTTTAATGTCTGTGAATAATGGAATTTGGGCTAGTTTTGGTATTGCTAAAAAACGTAATTGTGTAGATATTTTATATAGATATGTTCAGTTGCTTGCTCTATTCGATACTGCATCCATTAAATGCCTTCCTATCTCTTGGTCCACTTTTCTGTCAATTTAATTTGCAGCTATTGATGGAAGAATTGGTTTGCTTTTAAATTCTATGGATTAAATAGGACTTTAAACACATTTTATTTTAAATCATTCGTAGGTTATAATCAGATGTACAAATAATTGCAGAGCATGCACACATTTTAGCCTGTGGTGATCGGTGTCATCACAAGTAAGGCCAAGCCTAAAGGAAATCTTAGATGGGCCAGAGTATCTCTGGATCTGCCCATGGCTTCAGCAACAACTGCCTTATTCATTACTTGGCATTTATCTCATAAATCAAGAGGTCTTTTAAGTTATTCATAATACAAATTATGCCAAACACATGTAATTACATGTAGATGTAACAACTGTACGTTGTTTAGGTACTGTGTACTGAACTGTACTTTATCTGACTGTTTACTAACAAAGATAGAATCATTTTGGGTGATTGACTGCTGAGCATTAGTTCTGTGAGTTATTTTATAATTGAAAACAACAAATTGGGTTATCCAAAAATTTCTCTTTCAGATGAAGTTTTTTTAAACGTGTATTCTCTTTGCTAATAAGATGAAATTGTTATTATAGAAGTCATAATACCACCTAAAAAGTCTGTGTGGATCCAGAAGCCTAGACGTTGAGCCCCAACCATAAACTTGATCACCCTTAGGATTGGTGTAAATCTGATTTTCTGTTGGGCATTCTACCATTGTAAGACAAAAAAATTAAGTCTTATTAAAGGGGCAGATTGCATCCACGTGAAAACCAGTGTTGAAGAGAAAAAAAGAACGGCATAAACTCCCTTGTTTGTTCTTCAAATTGAAGTAAAAGGGATTAGCTGAATACTTGTAGGTGCTATGAAAAGAACCCGAAGCGCTTGTGGTCCACCATCTCGGGCATACTGGGACGTTCACCGCACTTGTCTCCTACTCCATCATTCACAGCGACTGACTTTCTCAAGATGATGACCGACAAGATAGCGGGACTCCGCGCTGCAACGGCCGATGCTTCCCAACCCGAATTCATTCAAACTGACTGTAAATTTCAGGGTTTTCGCCCTGTCCTTGAAGCGGACCTCCGACGGGTTCTGAGCTCCTCGAACTTGAAGTCGTGTGAACTGGACAGTGCCTTGACTTTCATTGAGCATCTCTTTCTTCTTACCCGTTCTTGTTATTACCAACTCAGGCTTCGTAGAGTCATCAGGAGATCGGTATTCTGTGTGGTGTTTACGACCATGGTGCATGCTTTCGTATCTACGCGCATTGACTATTGCAGTTCTCTTTTAATTGGGCTCCCTAATGTTCGGCTGTCTCCTGTGCAATCCGTGTTAAATGCTGCAGCTAGACTTATTGCCCCTTACAACAATACTCACACATCACCTCCCATGTGCAAAATGAACTTCACTGGCTCCCTGTCCTGTTTCGAATTAGATTCAAGGTCCTTCTTCTAGTCACTAGATCCCAGTTAGGCTTATCACCTATATACCTTTCTGAACAGATGAGCAAACCAATCTCTTCAAGATCCTCTCGCCCCCTTCGTTCTGCTGGCCGATTGGACTTGTTTGTACCTCGGTTGTAAACCTCATTAACTCGGCATCGGGCCTTTACTTTGGCTGGTCCTTCACTGTGGAATGAACTCCCTTCTGTGATCCGGAGCAAGATCCTCAGGGCGTTTTCACCAGCTTCAATTAAATGCTTAAAGACCTTTCTTTTTACCCGAGCCTATCACGTTGAGAGCGCTTCTGAATAGCTTTGCTGCGAGGAGCACTTTACAAATGTTTATATTACATTACATTATACCAACAGCAAAGTAATATTAACGGCATCTGAAGCATATATGCCAGTATTCCCACATGAGCTTCACATGTCCTACATATGACATTGCTGTTTGGATAACATCAACTACCTTGGGAAAAGTCACATACAGAGTCAAGACCAAATACAAAGGAGATGATTAGACTATTATCGTGAATGTGAGATTTGTAGAAGAGGTGGAACTTCCCCCTCCAAGTGTTCCTGAATGTTCCACCTATCACTCACTGAAGATATATTTTCAACTCGTACTGCTACAGACCAGATCTCTCCCTGCTCCTGCCAGCCACAAGTTGACCCTCGTATTTGATTGGCATCTTGGAACCGTCACTGCAGACAGTTCTGCCCTAAAAGCTTATCCTGACTGCTTCCATTGCTGATCGACAGGTATTTTATTAACTTGTTAATATATTATTATTCTATTAAATTATTATAATGGCATGGCACTGGAACCCATTCAAACAGGTAGTAGTGGATGAAGGATCTCACCCCATCAATTCGTAGAAAAATGAGTACGGTTGAGGCTATACGGTCACTACCTATAAAGAAATGTGTGCACTCACATTTTATTAAGTAAAGTCCTTTAATATTTTAAGGGGGTGCTCGATAGTGTAGTGGGTTAGCGTGCTGGACTGTCAATCGAGATGTCGGAGGTTCAAATCCCCACCAGGGCAGAAATTCGGTTTTAGATTTCTGCTCCATCTGCACCCCTAACCAACTCACTTAACTTTAACAGATAATGAAATATACACAAAGACACATTCACAAATAATCATGCTTATTAACTCTTGCATCATTTTAAAAATTACACAAATCAATATTGGCCACATTTAACATCATGCAAGACTCTCAAAACACATGTCCTAGTAAAATATACATACATACATATTTTG
Organism: Allolobophora icterica; assembly: GCA_963556255.1. Taxonomy (NCBI): domain Eukaryota; kingdom Metazoa; phylum Annelida; class Clitellata; order Crassiclitellata; family Lumbricidae; genus Allolobophora; species Allolobophora icterica. The sequence continues at coordinate 16,256,245 of OY744608.1, forward strand.
TGCCGAAAATTTTACCTAAATACTAATCATATTGAATTTTAATGAAAGTCTTCAGTTTATCACAGTTCCTTTACCTGATTAAAAAGATTCTACTAAAATTCTGAACATCCAAAAACCTCTTCTAAATCAGAAGAATTTAAAAATGAAAATGTGAAACAAATCAGCATGGATCGTAAAGATTCCAGATGTTTATATCGAGGATCATTGATAATCTCCTCTTAGAGTTCCAGGCAGCCATTTTGCTTCTTCAATTCATTGACTTGATTGACGATGCCATTTTCTTCTCCTTTTCCGTGAAATCGATTGGACCAAGCACAAGATTACTGTACAGAAAGAATATTGAGAAATGCTGTTGACCTTATCCTACTAGCAACACTTCATGGTGCACACCAAAATAATGGAGTGTTGTAATGTAACATGTAATGTGTTCCAGGCAGTTAGATAACTCCTTCTAGAGACCTGTATTTGTTTGTATCTCAGTTTTTCAGAGGTGCATATAAATGCATAAGAGCACAATATCAATGACAGTAATGCAATGCACTGTGTCCACGTCTGCATATCCAGTGCCTAAAACTGTATCTTGTGCTCTTTCTCTTCTGCCCCAACACTACTCCTCCCTCCTGTCACCTGTCTTAAAAATTTTGTATTCCCTCTCCAGCAACAGCAAAGATTGACTGATGCCAGCAGCTCACCAACTCTGTTTTTCTTGCAATTTTGGTTTAGGTGTTGCACTTATAACTGTATTTTAAAAAGCCTATCCTGAGTACTTTTCCTCTCATCTTACACACCACTCCAATTCCAAACATCATCCACCATAGCCGTCTGTCTATATACAAGCCTGACCTTCGGATCTGGACTTAGAATGGAACCTTATGGTACCTACCTATACAATACAACTGTATTTGATATGAAATTGATTTTAAAAGACTGACGTCTGGTCCTTGAAAAATGCATATAAGACTAAACCTTAATAGATAATAATTAGTAATTTTTAACATGTATTGGAAAGAAGCTGGTAAAAGTAAATCAATGCATTTACCTGTAATTAATGTCACCCATGCCATTGACATCCAATTTACTTATAATTTCTTCAATATCTTCATCAGTGAAATGTATTCCAAGGCTCTGAAACAGATATATTCATATGGAAAAGTCTAATTAATACAGATTTTAAATCCTCATATAAAAAACAATTGGCAACTAATAAAAACCAACAGTCATAGAATAAGAAGTAAAATCAGTGCACTAGTTCCAAGTCTTTTAAATAAATCTGGAGATTATACAGTCTCCCACACATGCAGTAGAATGTAAAGGATTTAATGGACATTCTCACTCAATTCCTTCTCAAGACAGCAGAACGGAATCCCCAAAGGCCTAAACGTTACACAAGCACCTCACAGGATTTGCTGTTTACTTCTCAGCTGAGGACCACACTAAATTCAGTAGCATACCCAGTGCTTTTTTTCTGGAAAAAAGGTTCCGGAACGGAACAAAAGGTTCCGGAACGGAATAATAATGGGCGGGCTAAAATCCCGAGAAAAACTGGATTGGGGGTTGGGAGGGGTCTCAAGAAACACTGAAAACAGTTCAAAACACTTAAATTAAATTAAAATAACTAAATTATTGTTAAAATAAATAAATTATTTTTTAGTATCTGAAAAAAGGTGCCGGAACGCCGTTCCGGCTGAAAAAAAACACTGAGCATACCCATATTTCAGCAGGACCCACAGCTGCAGAGGGCCCAGGCTCAAATCTGAAACACATGGGCCCAAACCGGGCCTGATAGTCTGAGCAATCTGTGGGACCCAAAATTTGAAGGAATGCCACTACTGACCAAATGACACCACTTGGCACAAAGTGGAGTTTTACCCCGTAGTTCTACACGGAACCAAAAATAACCTGAACGCCTTTGACAAAGTTCATCTTTGGCACAAGCATTGTGTGTTCCGTGTCGTTGAAGAGATCTGCCGGACGAATGCTGTGCTTTTCCATGTAGTTTTTCAGTTTCATTAGTGGGTCGATATGGGCCTTTGGTCGGTTTGGAACGATGTCCCCGCCATGATGCAGTTTAATTTCAGGCAACTGATCCTTCACTTTCTTGAATATGTCCAGAAAGTCAGCGTTAACCAGTATGTCCTACCAACACAAGCAAGTCATTACATTGTACCCAGATAAAAGTAAGTTGTACATCAGTAGCTAGGCCAAATATTCCTTAACTATGCAAATGAGGCAATGTAGCCAATGCTTTGTTTCTACAACTGTTTCCACAACATTTTCTTTCTTGCCAATAGTAGATTGGCTGGTTTTTTCATGTTCATCCAGTTGAGGGAATAACAAGACATTTTTATAACGTCTTTTTTACCTCTTCTGTTCTATGCTATATTCCTATAATAAAAAAAAAGTAAATTCAGTCCATATCCGCAAGTGGGACGTAGGTGAGGCGCTCATCTCCTTTTCTAAGCCCTTGAGCCGGCAATGGACGAATCCCAAGGTCCTGGACACGGGGCCAGTGATATCACAGGACTTGCCGTTTACTTCCCAGCTTCCGCCGGTACCAAATTATACTGCTTGGTTGCAGAGGCACGGTGTGCGCAAACAACTTGCCCAAAGTCGTTGCACGGAGTCGAACCGGCGACCGCATGATCATTGACCAAACGCGTTACCGATAGCTCCACCGTGCCGCACCATATTATATTTATATTCCGCACCATATTATATTATATATTCCTATACTATATATATTATATATTCCTATACCACATTATAATTATAGTTCCTTTGAGGTTTGACAATTTTTGCAGTCGGCAGCAATCAATATGTCCCACTGAAATAGCATCACCAACATTTCCTCACACACCAAGTAAAAGCAAGGTAATATTCCAGATCATTTTCTACCTCTGATTCAAGCATTGACTCTGACCCTAATAATGATTAGTAGTTAAAGAAATCTACATTTATGATATGTGGCCAGCTAAAACAACAGCAGTGGTGTTCAGAAGTAATCATTTGCAGGCTCTGGATAATGTGTTTTAAATGCAACAATGGTGTTCATGTAAGAATTTAAAAATAATACAGTAGATGGATGTAAGATTTCCTTTGACAAAAAGACTTACAGAAAAGTCGAGTTGATTGAGAACACAGCTTGGGTTGCGCACAATGGCTGCACAGACTGCAAAGCAACCGGCACTCTGCATCGGATTTTTGCCCATCTACATAACAACCCAGTTACATAGCAGTTGACAAATATAAGCACATCATGAATCTGTATAATTCAACATTGAAATTGAAATTCACAGCAAAAGTAAGAAACAAGAGAGATATATACCGGTACATGTACTCTATATGTACTCTATACATATAGTTTATGTATATATATATATATATATATATATATATATATATATGCAGAATATTCACTTCCAAAGTTTTAAAAAGTAGGTGCTGTTAAAATAGCAGTCTCCAACCCCTAAGCAGCATCCATGAGTATAAAGTGCTACCAACTTCAATTTTCTTAGCCTCAGCATGTGAGGGGTTGTGTTCAGTCCTTAATACTTGTTCAAAGCTAAGTTCACAAGGAGATGCACGTTAAGCAGAGATTCTGAAACATCTTTCAGCCCTAACAATGACCGTACACTAATGACTAGATTATCACACACCTCCAAATGCTAAGAAGTTAACATTTATACAACTTAAGTGAACCAATAAAAAAACAATTTCACAGCAAATCAAGTAAACACTGCCAATTAATAATATGTGTTCAGTGAAATGATTTTAAAATTTATAGCAATAAATTAAGTGACAAAAGAGATTACTAATAAGGTCAGAGAGATGTGTATTTAACTACATTTAAAAAAACAATCACACACAAATCAATTCAAACGGGCAGCAGTGGTGAAGGATCTCACCTGATCAACTCATTGAAAAATGAATGGGGTTGAGGCACAAGGTTGCTACAGAAAACATTTATGTTTATGTCCCGAGAATATAACCAGCACAGTTTACAGATGCATTGCACACTCATTTCACTCACTACACGCTAAATTTCAGAGCCAAGTGATAGAATAAGTTAAAGTCATATCAGACAAGAAGACCACAAACCTTTAAGACCTTCAGGGTCTCATTCACTTGCAGACCTTTTGCCAACAGAACTGCTGCCTCTGTAGTCAGGCGATTGTTCCTGTATATGTCGTCGTTAAGAAAACAAACTCATTGTCATCACATCAGAACAATGAGAAGTTAACAAGGTGATTAGCAAGTTGGACTGTGATTCTTTAACTCTGGATGGAACACCATTCATTAGACTTTACAGGTGGACAGAAGCCTGACAGCAGTGACTTCTAGTCAGATGAGCATTGTTTTGTTAGAGATGAAGCTCTTCTCCCAGTTAATGTTCACACCACTTAGGTTAGTGTAGTCAGCACTTTTGTGAGGTACTTAAACAGCAATCTATATAGAAGACAGCCAGCTAGACAAACGCATACATACATGCACACATACATACATACATACAAACATACATACATACATACATATGTACATACATATGTACATACATACACACATACAAAATAGTCATACATGTATGTATACATACATACATACATACATACGGTACATACATACATACATATGTGTCTGCATATATACATGCACACAATAGACAGTTAAAATCTAAATAAGGGGATATGCCACCATCACAACCCTTTGTTAACTCATTTAGAAATGGAAAGCCAGTACAAGTTACAAATTAAACACTAAATCAGACAATGGTAAATGAAATTACAGACAAAAATAAATGACATTATTGCATTAAAGCAACAAACTGCAATGCTCCAATCTCATTAGTTATTATACCCTAAAATTAATTTAACAAAATCACCAAAAAGTCACACTACACAAACAATTGTAAATATCAACTTAAAACCTACGAAATATCGAGATCTTCAAGGGCTGAGTTTGCTTTTAGAGCTTCTCCTAAAGCTTTTGCACCTTCAACACCAAAACCATTCCAAGACAAATTCAGCGTCTGGATCAGAACATTTTGCTGCAAAATCAAACATCACAGAAAACTGCAGCATAGCCTTATACACGGCAAACATCAATAGAACACAATAATAAACAGCATTTGATATTGCTTTCCATCCAAAATTCATAAGTGCATGCACAACCATACGCAGTGGTTAAAGTGGTTTGGGTGAGCAGTGGGAACGCCAAAGAAGAGTTTCATTGGAACGCATGTGTGAGCAGTGGGAACACAAGCAAAGAAATTCGAGAGCAGTGGGAACGCCATTCCCACCGTTCCCACCCACTTTAACCCTGACCACATGACAGAACATCGATGGTGCTGAGCAATTCTGCGTGAAGAACTTGCTCAAGGTTCTTACAAGTGACCTTCATACACTTGGTGTTAGAGGCCAAGTGCTCTATCCGTTCAGCTGCTATATACGCATCACAACAACACAAAGAACTTTGTTTGACAGCATTCCTAGAAATGCCCTTACACAAGTTATTTTCACACAATTGTCTGGCACCTCAAACTCCGATTTACTGAACTTCCAAGTACATTAAGTGCAATAAATAAATATAAATAAGGAAAATAATTGCTTGATGATGAAAACACTGGAGCCCAGCTGCTTATAGGAAACAAAGGTCCTGCAGTTCACTACCTTACGATTCATCCATTTCTGCTAAGCTCTGATTTCACGATAACAGATGAATAGTTGTTTTGTAATAGGTGCCACTGTATATAAATTCACCAATTGATACAACACAAAACATACACTGTAATTAATTACCTACTATGGGCAACGCTCATCACTAACCTTAATGCCATTGGCAATGGCAACAGCGCCTTTCCTACGGATGTTGTTCCAACTGAGGTCTAAGTGTCGGATGGAGCTGTTCTCAGCCAGTGCTGGAGCCAGAGCAATGCCACCGACCTCTCCCAGTTTATTATTTCTCAGATCAAGGTTTTCAAGATGTGAAGTACTCTGAAATTAAACAAATGATCTAAACAGAAAATTTCTGTAGTACCTTCAACATTAAGATTTGTATATTAAGGTACACTTGCTTGTTGCTGTTAAGCAGAACTGCATTTCATAATCATAATGCTGCATTCATCTGGACAGAACAAGTTTAGACTCAAGAGATCACACACAGCTGAAGAGAGGCTAAGAAGCACAGACAACAGATGACCATTCTGAATTTATTTCAAATACGTTAAAGACTTTATTTATCATCAAGATGACTTGCATTTGACAGCTATGAATTGAAAACATAAATCTATCCATAACCCATAGTCTTATATCACAAATTCTGTCTATTGCTAGAAAATATTGATAGCTTACCATGATTGCTTCTGCAAGATATTCAGCTGCTCTGTCATTCAGAAGATTTCCTACAAATGACCATTAAAAACAAAACTGGTTAAACAAACAATCCTCAGTTGATGATTACTGCAACAGTGAGTCATGAAAGACCTAAAGACACTAGTACAGAAGTCTGCATGAAAAAGAAAACAAAGTGTATCGGATACACTAACCGGCCAAACTAAGGTGAGTCAGCGTGTTGTTGTGAAGGACAACTTCGATGAACTGTTGGGCAAATTCGACCCCCAGACGATTGCAACTCAAATCCTGCAATGGAAATAACAAGGAAAATCTAAGATACTCTCAGAACAGATTCTAATGACCTAGAAAAACTGACTGAAGAGACAGTCGTTGTTAAGACTTCAATTGACCATTTACCTCATTAATGTTTCTTTCATTTACTTCAATCAGATTTTGACTAAGGTTCTTCAACAGATTACGATATCTCACTACAGTATCACTTGAAGCAACCATCAACTGATAATTTGTGATAATGGCACTATAGAAGTTATTAGCTTTGATCAGATGAGATGAGATGAGGTCAGATAAGATCAGGTTAGATTAGACTTCCATTCATCTAAATCATTTGCTAATCACCCACTGCCTCTGGATGAACCTGACATTCTGATCAGATGTTACCTACGATTATGCATCAAATCCTCCTAATGTTTTATTTTTACAGCAGAAAACCGTGCAATAGTTAGTTACCGATCACTGCCAAGTTAGTCAATATTAAATTTTAGTTATAAACAACTAAACGAGTTTGAACAAGTTGCTTTTTAGGTTTTTCTAGCATGTTTCAGAAGACTTTAGGACTGTCTTTAAGAAAAGAGCTGCGTTCGAACTGATGCACAAAAGACCTGATTAAGAAAAGGCATTATAATCCTATACATGCACTGCACTCTATTAGGACATGACAGTACAACGTTAAGATTTACGGTAGCTAGTGACCATATACTTGAACATGTCAGAATCAATCCCAATGTAATCATGCATATCCAACAGTTGACGGACCAATGTAAGAGTGAGCCAAGTTGGAAAGAGCTTTTGCTAACATGTAGTTCTGACGGACAAATAAATATGCATGCGACAGAAATTACGTTTACTAAAGAATAAAACACTATTCAGTACTCGATTTCCATTAAAATGTATGGATTTCTTAGTGTACATTACATTACATAAATTATTAAAGATATTATTATTACTATAATTATTATTTTAACAATAATTATGACTGTCATTTTAACAAAATAGCAACTAAAGTAATTAATCAATAAATTTACAAGCTTAGTGATGTAACAGTTTTCAGTCAGCATTTCACAGACATAACGTCCACCTTCGACATCGAGCCAATTGTCCTCCAGGTTAAGCTCCAGAATAGAAGTATTTGTCTAAAAAAGATGAAAGGATGTTACATTTCACATACATCTTCTTGCTTTATCTTTAGAGCCTGATTCGTGCCATGTTCAACAAGAAAAAAGGTTACTCTCTTCAACATCACTAGTCAAGTAGGTGCATACCTAGAACAAAGGGAGTACCTGTAAACCAAAAATCGTAATTGTAATCTCCAAACTTCTAAAGTGCCACTCGAGGGCCAAGCGCAGGGCACCAGCCTATTCACTCGTGCTGGACAATTGTACTACATTGTATGCTAAATGTGTCCAGATCTTTGTATCGGATCATTACAAGATACCTCATCAGTGACATGAATAGTACAATGATTAATTCCCATGGAATATATTGCTACATAAAATAACACAGATTCCTTTTGCAAATTTAGCAGGTACAAATGTCTGCCATAATTCATAAATAATTCACAGTACAACTAAGCAATTGATGGGCTCAACAGCCAAGAAGGCAGAAGACTAAAGAACAAAATTCTATAATGAAAACAGAATTATGGGAGGAGTTTCAACCAAGTTACTCACTACAAGAGCGACCGCAAGTGGTTTCATTCCTTCTGCACCAAGGCCATGGTGCTTCAGGTCTAAAGTGGAGTCATTCAGATGTCGTAGGAAATACGACACCGGAATCACACCCTGGTCTTTACAAGCCTCCAAATAAATCATCCGTGCTGGAACATCGTGATCCACGCTCTTCTCAACTAAACCCAAAGACACGGATGCAGTTATAAAGACAAGAGCAGCAGATAACAGCAATCAGGGCATTTTTTCTTCTTCAAGTCCTTGTCTATCAATAGCTGTTTTCAGAGGTACATGAATGCAAGTATGTATGAATGTATGTGTGTATGCATGTATGAATGTATGTATGCCTTCCTGTCTGTCTGTCTGTCTGTCTGTCTGTCTGTATGTATGTATGTATGTATGTATGTATAAATGTATGTATAGGTTCTAACAGAAATGCAGGGCATGTTTTAATGAAAATTGATCACTGCACATGGCTAGCGCCAGAGCACATAAAAATCATAAATAGTTATGAATTACAATTCTTTTCATGCACAAAAAGCGGTTAACAGCCTTTCATCACTGCACATTTTGTGTATCATTGCACGTTAAAACAATCCCTGCAGAAATGGACTTGTATATAATTTCTGTTTTCATTTTTCACTTAGTTTCCTTTCATGTTCGATTTGTCTCTCACTGTACTTTCATATGCACAAGTTCTCAATGTACATTTACAACAGTCAAGTACGTAGTTTGTTTCAGTCTACTTAGTTTCACACTCACTCTGGAACATAAAATAAACTGTCATAAACCATCATATCTTTCTCACAGTAAAAAATCTCTGTGGAAATCATTACCCCCTCTTCCTTATTCACTGAGACGACATGCTAGAATTTGGAGTTCAAATTACCTGTAGTTACTTTGGAAAGACAAGTGGTTGCTGCCTGATTCTAACCTGGTGGTTCTGCTTCCAAATCTGTATCCCATCCATCTTCAGGATAGATGTCAGATCCCTCCAAGTCATAAAGGTCTGAAGGAGCTCTGCGGCTCAAGTCATCATCATCACTATCGCCCTCAGCATCCTTCTCTGTGACTTGATCTGCCAAATCGTCTCGCAGCACCAAAGTCTTGGTATGCCTCGTCTTGTGCCCACTTCGTGTTACTGTCTACAAGCAAACACACATCATTGGTGAATTCCACAACAGTAACAAACAAACTTCAACAGAATCCAGTTATTTGGTAATTGTAATTGTAATTAACCAAAACAAATCAGAGGCACTCTCTGGCCTAGCCTATATGATGTTAACTGTCACCAATAACTACAATTGCATCAATTAGCAAAACAGTGCACAGTAAAATAGTTTATAGTCAGTGGTGTGTAGCGGTATGTTCTGTGCCTTGTAACCGGAGGGTTGCAGGTTCGAATCTACCTCAAGTCACTGCATAGCGACCCAGCGATATCAATGTTCTGTCGTATGGTCGTGTGTGCACTTCTGAACTTTTGAAAGGAGAGCAATATCAAAATACAGATGTATTGTATTGTATTGAGGTGCAGCAATACTTTAAATATTATTATTCAACACAGAACTGTAATACTCACTACCACAATTCCAGTTCAGCATTCTCCATCATCAGTCTGTCTCCCGTTGGAGATGCATTTCCTTCCCAGGGTTCCATGCTCACAGTTTCACATACTGCTTAAGACTGTTCTGTTCCGCCTGGCCTGGGCTGGGAGCGCTTCTGAGTAGATATCTCGAAGGGGCGCTATATAAATTTTGATTGATTGATTGAGATTTAACTTAGAAATGGTGTTTAAATTATCAAAAATCTGTCCAAAACTTGTCGAAAATTTTAAAAAGATTGAACAGTTACACAGATATCCACACATACTTTTCTGCTCGAGGCTGTATTTATACGACTTGTTGGTCGGCTTGCGTTGGGGGTGGCTGTGCCAGCGCGGGATCGGGTGCTGGGTGAAGCAGATGTTTGACGTGACTTTGTTTCTGACTCTGGCATTCTGCAAACATTATTGGTGTTCTCACAACACAATTTCTAGCATGATACCATTTTTTAAATGACATAACTATTTTCAAAAATAATGCATGCATCTCAAGTGACTGAATGACATGTTTATGTAAACTTCTTAATTTCATTAAAATTTTAGTTTCAATGCTAGTGCAGATCTATTACTGTAAAAAAAACAGCTAAGTTTAAAATCAAAACTCATATATAAAATCAAAAAACATATATAACAACCATTATGATGTAATTTAATATAAACAATGATCTATGGTTGCTCAAAAAATGGAAAGTTGACAGGTATGATTTAATTTTTAAACGCATGCTGTACTGCAATAAGTACGAATTCTAGGGACAGCTTGTTCCTGAATGTCTTAATCTTGTGCTGGTATTTTTAAGTAAGTAAGTAAGTAAGTAAGTAAGTAAGTAAGTGAGTAAACAAGTAAGTAAGTAGCCTTTATTTGCATCTGACAAGCCTACATGCATTGCATGCACACAATGATTACATACATTTTGAAAATAAACTGTAACAGGACCAGATTAAAAAATATAAATAAAGATACATTGATTAACAAAGCTGCTTTAAAAAAAATTAGATTTAACAAGAGGCAGCAAGAAAGGATGTCCTCTCTGCGAGTACTTGTCTTCGTGAGGAGGTGGCAAGAGCTGATGAATGCAGTGGACAAAGAACTGTGATTTCTGGAAGAGCTTCCTGTCTGCTCGAGCAATCAGCTCTTTTGCAGTATGGACCTTCTCACATATCTGCCATCTGCGAGCCTTTTTCATAGCTGCATTAATGAGCGCAATGTCATGTGAGGTGAGAAATCCAGCAGAGGCAAGCAACGCAAACATGAATCTTGAAATAACTATCGCTTGAAAAATGACGTCGAGCTTGAGATATATAGGCCTTGCTGCCTTAACTTTCATTCATTCTGGAATTTTATATAGCGCCTCTTCAAGAGACCTACTCAGAGGCGCCCCCAGCCCAGCCACGGCTTCTGGTTCAGAAGAAAGTATCGCTGGTTTATTAGACTAATAATGTAGTTAACATGGTTTGAAAAAGAAAGGTTAGAGTGTAGAAAGATTCCAAGCAGCTTGATACTGACAGATGGAGGTCTCAGTAAGGCGGACACAGCGTTGCTAAGGACTCGAACACCCCGTCAATTCTTCAGGCACTGACCCGCGTTTGACATATCAACATAATTGGGTATCGTATTCGTCATAAACAGTATGCTTACGCTTAACATGCATCACTTGATATTCAATCAACATTTAATCACCTGTCAGATTAATTAACTGCCAGTAACGATGAAATACGATCTGCATACAATAATTATAACTTGACAGTGAAGCTGATAGCTGATGTTTACATTCACAGGATACCTTATGAATGCTCTGCACTTGATGACGCAAATAGAATTAGACTGTAAGCTGCTGGCGACATCAGACGATTGACTTATCACAGATAAATTTCAAGTGACGCTAAAAAAC
>OY744608.1:16273026-16295526 GCA_963556255.1 Allolobophora icterica
GTTCTGTTAGATAGTGGATCTAAGATAGGCCTACATCTGCATAAGTTACAATTTGGAGAAGGAGCGCTCTGCCACTGGCTATAGGGCCATCGCAGATCCATGTGAGTGAGAGAGCCATAAACAGACGTGCAATCAGGCATATATTATTTCAGGCATTTCTTAGGACTGGAGTTGAGAGATATGCGTATACCGTAAACTTAAGTGTAGGCCTATGCAGTGGTTACGCCTGAAAGGGAGAATCTGACTCATAGGCAACTGGATTCTACTACGATTAGGGTCATATAGCCCGACCCCGGCGACCCGGTGACCTATAGCCTAGATATAGACACCACACGTACATAAAGCTGTGGTGTATACAATTATATCATGAAGCATTCGTCATATATATACAGGATAGCCTACTTCAGGCTGCAGAGATGCTCAGACCTACATGGGCTTGGTTGCGGCACTTTTGAAGACCGTAGGCTAAATATGTCATCGGAAGGAAGAATTAACCATATTTAAAAAAATTTGCTTGGGGAAAATGAAAGAATATGGCCCTAAAGCAGACTACGACACAGGGTGCGCAGTAAAAAAGCTTGGGGCCCCTGAGACCTCGGGGGCCCCTGGACTTTGTCCACCCTCGTTATATGGTTGTTACGCCACTGGATGTGCTGCACAACGTACTGAGAGGTGACATAATTTTATACTATATTGAGACTGTAGTTAGTTGGCCTGCCGAGAGAAATCCGCTGCGGAGAATGGAAAGCTCCCATAAATTATAAATTCAAATTTTCTAACCAAACGATGCGATTTTTTTACTAATATTCACGGAGGCGCTACATCAATTTACAGATTACAATTACAATATAACGTTGGTGAATAAGTTGTTCTGTCTGATGCAGCTTTTGTGTGGCGCTGCCGCGCTGAGATATTTCAGATATTGCATTACATATACAGGGACCAACAGATATCTATACATATAATATCCACAGAGCGTGTGTCTATCGATAAACGCTACGTCACAAACCGTTTCTGTTCTACTGTGAAACAGAAACCATTTGTGACGTCAGTACTGTGGTCTTGACGACGGCGATCAGATCATTTTAACCAACGATACATATAGGCCTATATACACTGCCGTCATAAAATGACGGGTAAATACTCTAGTCTGGACATATTATGATTATATGCTCATGAGAGAGAACAGGCAAACGTAGTTACGTATAGGACTCAATCACACCCCAGTTGGCAGTTCAGTAGGTATACATTATACAACCGATCTGCATTTCTTCCCTCTCCTTCTACTGGTGCCCTTAGGGTTCAGGATTAAGATTTTCAGCAAAGTAGCCTAGTCACAAAATAGTCAAGGTGTTATAGTGAGAATACAATAAACCTATATATAGACAAGGCTATTGTCAGTTATAGCCTGATTGTAATTCAATTGTAAATAAATACAATTTGTTAATTTATAATTGTAATTGATTTGCGAAACCATTAATTACACGTAATTTCAATCGTAATTGAAATGGATGCAATTGTATGCTGTCATTCATTCTTTTTCTTTCAATTAGTTTACACTCGGTTAGTTTTTGACGGTTTTGCGAAAGCTGTTTAGACGGGAATTGCTGGGAAACATCTTGGTGGGCTTAGTGTGAGCCCGCATCATGCCATTGGGGGTAACTGGTGACCAGACATGGGCCCGACTGACGTGCATGGTTTTCAGACAGTGTCTCGTGTTTTTTTCCAGTAGATTTCGGTTTTACTTCGCCCTCCCTAAGTTCAAAACCCGGATGTTCTTTGGTATATATGATAATTATAATTCATTGCGTTGTTCTCTATACTATACGCATAGAGTCACGGTGACTCTAAGACGTTCTCATGACAAGAAAGCATAGACGTGCAAAATAATAGTGTAGGCCTAGGCCTATTATAAATTTGCAATCTTGATTTGAGGAGATTACAAGACTAATTAGGCCTATTTCAGTAGATGGAGAGAAACAAGAGGCACACGCTGTGTCATAACAGAGATGAGTATAGCGTCGCCCTCCTCCGTTCTCTAGACTTGGGACTGGCACTGCCAGAGTACGGGCAGTGGCGGAGTTTGCACTTAGGACCACTAAGGATTATCAATATAGCCTCGTAATGCTTTTAGACAAGGTGTCCTTCGTTCGCTGGATTGCCACGGTCGTTCTTACACCTGGGTGTGACCTTTCGCCCCACAGACCAGAGACGGATTTAACGATCAACCGCCCCTATAGACCAGGTGTTTGGCCGCCCCTGATGTACATGTTCAAAATATTCAACTTTAACTGCCTTCGTTAGAAATAGGCCCTACCTTTATTTATTGTCGTATCGCTCGCAGTTTTAAATTAAATTTAATGTTAAGTTTTTATTTATTATTTTTGTTGTTGCAAAGTTTTACCGTCTTCTGGAATGTGTCGTCTTTATTGTTTGTTCGTATATTGAATCCTGTCACTGACCGGTTTCTTTAGCAGGCCGGTATACCTTACCAGTTAGCTACATACTCATGTAAACATACTAATATACTTAATGGACCTTACAGCAAGAAGTACAAAGATTTAGAATTCGAGACGCATCTATTTTCCTTTCCTGCATTCACTTGCAAAGAGAACAATGCATGGAGTCGATTGATATAATGCGATCGTGCGTGTCAGAGGGAGAGGGAGTCCAGAGGGAGATGTCTGGGAAATGGATTGGCGGTGCAGAAGCATAATTCAACGGGGGTGGTGTAGACAGGGCTGGAGGAAGGGACTAACTGCGTGCTTCCGGTGGCCCGCGGGGCTCCTCTGACCCGACGGACGGGGTGGGGGGGGGGTAATTGGATTCAGGAAATGATCGTTCTTTGAATTGGGTCTCAGGCGAACATCTGCAGGTGTCATCATTAACGCGAGGCCATCAAGAGCTGATGATTTACGACGCGCGGGTATCAGCCAGCAGCTCCATGAGCACACAAGGGCAAATAATGGTTATGCACTAGAACGTCTGTCACATATAGGTCTCCCTTTCGACCCATTTGGGGTCTGTAGGTCGACGATATATTATCTCGTCGTCTATGTGGGTCAGAGAACTCCAAAGTTTGTGTATATCGGCCTAAAGGTCTGTTATCTTTATAAGTAGGCCCCCTACTACAGGTTTCTAAATTTAAACATAGATTAGTTTGATCCATAACCCGGTAGGCAATAGGCTACATTTCATTAGTGCATGCTCTGGTATACACTGTATGCACGTTAAAATATAATAAGCTTCAGAATATACGGCAGGTGTGCATTTCAAATGTAAGGTGTACTGCGTGATAGGTGTGTAGATTACTGATTGCTCCAAAGAGACGCATTGACTCACTCAGGCCACACATGCGATAGTCGGAGTGGACGGATCTCCAGGGCACACGTCGTGGGAAGTTTAATTCCAGTTAAATGTCACGCGGTTAGCTCATCAGAGGTGCGTGTTAATTGGAAAAGAAGCTATGTAGAGCCTATATGCAGTGTGATTCCAGTCTTGTTGTCCTCGAGACCAAGGTCTTGGTCTCGAGTGCACTCGAGTTCGTTTTTAAAAGTCTTGGTCTTGGTCTTGGTCTTGAGGTTCAAGGTCTTGGTCTTGGTCTTGGTCTTGAGGTTCAAGGTCTTGGTCTTGGTCTTGGTCTTGAGGTTCAAAGTCTTGGTCTTGGTCTCGCAAGACCAAGACCAAGACCGGCTGTCAATATGAACAGTCATTTAACAGAACTCAAGAATTCTGTATTAAGCCTGCTTGCATCATACGACCAATATCAATGGATGGATGCAAGTCATGTTGGTCAGGAAAACCCATTGGCAGTCGCAACAGTTATTCTGTATCAGACGGTATGATAAACCATGGGAAGATTTCAAAAGGACTCACTATCTGTACATTTACATCCAGTGCTTGAAAAGCTACTCTGTGTGTGTCAGCGACTTCAGCACCTGTAGAACGTATTTTTTCACATGGCGGAATTTTTATGAGGCCCACCATGCACGTCTTGGTCAGAAAATTCTGAGCGAATTGGTGTTTATAAAATAGGCCTACAAAAGGCATTTGGTATAAGAGTTTGCATGAAGGACTTTTGAATACAAATTCGGATTTCTCTGCAGTTTGCATTTAAAGTTAATTTGCTTGAATAAAATAAAAGACTCATGTTTTCATTAAAATAGCGAATATTCCGACTTGACGATTTTTAGAAGTCTTGACCTGATTTCAAATTTTAAGGTCTTGGTCTTGGTCTTGGTCTCGAGGTTCAAAGTCTTGGTCTTGGTCTTGGTCTCGAGGTTCAAGGTCTTGGTCTTGGTCTTGGTCTTGAGGTTCAAGGTCTTGGTCTCGGTCTTGGTCTTGAGGTTCAAGGTCTTGGTCTTGGTCTTGGTCTTGAGGTTTAAGGTCTTGACAACAAGTCTATATGAATCAGGAAAATCTAAGGCGACTTTGACATTACCATTTACCACCTTTGTAACCACAACTTGAACAGGATATGATGCCCAACCGCTCTTTTTTTCCTAGGGATTAACTTCCCTTCTCAAGGCTATTTTATGTATGTAAGCTGGTTGGTGGCCACGTTTGATGGGGGGGGGGACATAGAAATTAATATAGATAATAAAAATTAGGCCTACTTATAAAAGTAGAGCGGCGGACATTAAGTTTAAACTTCCATGCATGATTATGACGGTCGTAACCATAGTAACACGAGAAGGGGCCTCGTCTTCGGGGGAAAGAGTGGGAAAATGCTTTTATTATTATTATTATTATTATTATTATTATTATTATTATTATTATTATTATTATTATTATTATTATTTTAGCCCCGAAGTAGGCTAACAGTTTAACCCGAATAATCCAGTTCCGTGGAAGATATATAGTTCGATGTGCGCAGTCTATCGTCTAAGGAAATATTGTGTGTGCGTGTGTGTGTGTGTGTGTGTGTGTGTGTGTGTGTGTGTGTGTGTGTGTGTGTGTGTGTGTGTGTGTGTGTGTGTGTGTGTGTGTGTGTGTGTGTGTGTGTGTGTGTGTGTGTGTGTGTGGTGCCTATGCGTGTATGTATATAATATATACACATAATACATATATATATATGTGTGCGTGTGCGTGTGCGTGTGCGTGTGCGTGTGCGTGTGTGTGTGTGTGTAATTATATATAGAGACTGCAGTTAGCCACGTTCTGCTGGAATTGGCATTGGGGATTACTACAATGTTTGATTTAGAGAATGACTGAATAACACGCGTGTATAGGTATACTGTGCGGCGATGAGAAGTCGGTTGTAATTGATTTAAAAAGTCAGCGGTGGTCCAACAAACGATGAAATCTGATGAACCCTTTGCAGCCGAGCGACGGCGTAAATGATCCGTAAGATTTATCTCCCTCCTCTGTTCTCCTCTCCTCACAAAGTCTCCAGTTTATCACACCCCGGCCCATTATCGTCACCATTAACCGACACAGACTGCGTTGACTGCGCACGGACGGACTCCCTGCAGAGGAGTTGACTTCTTGAATGGCATTGTGGCGGGAATGTGGCCCAGTATATACGGGCTAAGTCGAAGCCTACAGACGCTTCGCCTTGCATTCGATTCCTCTTCAGTATTCAGTTGCGGAGTAATCGTAATCTCCAAATGTCTAAAGCGCTACTACTCGAAAGCTAGACGCAGGGCACCAGCTTATTCACGAGCACTGAAATTCAAAATCACAAGCCGTGCAGTTTGTCAAGTCCTCTCTGACCGGTATGATCATCTCTACGCGAATACGTACGGTTAGTTGCAGTTTAACGACGCTGTGTCATGAGAAGGATGATCAGCGTCGCCCTCCTCCTTTAGCCAGACTCTGAACCGTTAAAGTACCACTGACTCGTATTTATATGGCGTCTGCTTCGACTGGAGGTCAGCCATTGACTCCGGAAACTTTCCAAAGTTCATTCAATGCAACTATATCGGCATGAAATCTAAGTTCATTCAGTTACTGTGCGTAAAATAAATAACCGAATATGATTTACCGACACCACACGACTCTTCTTGGAAGCAACCTCTCATCATCGTCATTACCATATGCAAATATATCTATATATCCGCTCAGATGAATTCATGAATGGTAGGCTAAGCCTTTACGGTCAGGTAGGTAGGTACCACAGTATTGACTCTATTGAGGGACTCGTGTCCAAAAATTCATCGTTGAAGCAAATGAAAGAACTGTAATCATGCCTTGCACGAAGTAGACCTTCTCAAGAAAGGAAAACAGAGTTTTGTCTATGTACTGTCAATGACGTTGCACATCGAGTTCATCGACCAAATTGAAGCGCTTCACAAGTCTCAACATCTACTTCTGAAGCATAGATAGATAGGCCTACTGTGTTAGAGCAACGGTAGACTGCGCGTTGCTCTACTACAACACCTATAGCACTTATGGGCGTATACGTACATGTAGGCCTACGTATTGTTCTATTATCTGGTGATCACAAACAACTACAAGCAGAAGTACCGTAAAGATACGTGCTCACTTCTTTGGGAGTTGCTGCTCTAAATATTCAGCGATGCAGGCGACGTTTTCAGCCGGAAGAGGTCCAGTACCTGGATGAAAGTCAAACGCCTAGTTGTCTAGGTAACATCGTAAGCTCCTCCATATGCAGGGTCTGCCCAGAAGCCAATGCGTTTGGAATGTACTATATGAAATTGAGCGAATTCGGGTCACATGGTCAACGCTTCATTCTTTTATACTCATCGACAGAGCAAACTCGACAATCAGAGATCGGCGAGGCACAGCTAATTACCTCATACTAGCATACGGTACGTAAATTCCACGAATCATGATCTTGGCCCCTGTGGGTCCAGACCCAGGATCCCAGGTCAGGTATCATACCCCTCTGGAAGTAGTACTTATTCCTCCCGATCTACACGGGACGTTATATCGTGAGCCTGCATGAAGGAATGCAGAACTGATAAGAGCATGTTCGGACTATCATGCACAGGACACGTGTCCAATATGGTTCACTTCATGCATCATTCTTGTTTTATAACTAACGCTATAGATTTCGTCAGCCTTCTCCCGTCCTAGTTCACTCAAATAATTTAACATACAAAACGTCGAACTCCAATCTGTTCAGTGGTTCAGTTTTTGTGTTGTCAAGTC
The DNA here is from genome assembly GCA_963556255.1 of Allolobophora icterica. Taxonomy (NCBI): domain Eukaryota; kingdom Metazoa; phylum Annelida; class Clitellata; order Crassiclitellata; family Lumbricidae; genus Allolobophora; species Allolobophora icterica. The sequence continues at coordinate 16,280,143 of OY744608.1, forward strand.
GTCACCTCGTCGGAGATTCTTCTTGAAGCAGTGCTATATAAATAATGACCGATTCATATCACGTTAAAACTGCGTTGATTAATTTGTCTATACAGTCAACACGGACGATTTTCGCATCAAAGACACGCATTTAAAAATTAGTTTTAATTTTTGCTTCTCGTAGAAAAAATAGATGTTCCACCTCAACGAGGTGGAACCGTCATTATGTACAGTCGTAGTTCTTTGTGAGGGAATTTATTCAATACTTAGGTTCGTTATTGCTGCGGGCTTATTTGTCATCTAGCAGAGAACAAATAGATCGACAGTTGTGTATGCTGTATACATAGAAAGGTCTACAATGGCTGCAATATTGAGCACACTTGCCTGTCCTGAGGCGACTCGCAATAAATAACAGTCTGCGATTAAATAAGTTCAGTCACGAACAAAAGAGACCTCTGCAGTTCAGTCGAAATCAAATGCAAGAGTGAAGAGGAAGAAGAACGTAGAAGTCCAAGGTCCCTCGAGTTGTTCGTCATTCGAGCTCGTCACAGTGCAAGTCACGCAATTCACGTTTCTTCTATAATAGCAGGTGACGACACAATCAGGCCCATCGTTCGATATGACGTTCCAACTGACGTCAAATTCAGACCGCCATTCGAAATGAAGTTACAGTCGGGTCACAATTCTACATGACGTCACAAACACGCTGGCCATTCGAAGCGACGTCACAGTGAGGCTACGTCATAAGTAGGCTACCATTCCAAGTTACGTCAAATTCATACCACCATTCGAAATTAAGGTACAATCTGGTCACATTCTACATGACGTCATAAACACGCTGCCATTCGAAGTGACGTCACGATGAGGATGGGTTTCGAGGTTTACTTCCAAGTGACGTCGCAATTATAGAGGACAACAGATTGCACTCTCGTCTGTTTGGTTTTCGTCGACGTCACGTCAATCCTGCTGTCGTTGACGATTAAGAGGTTCGATGTCGTGACACAGACGGTTTTCTGTCTTTCTCCACGAGACATGATTGATCGATCGGTAAAGCATTGACAGCCAACTTCAGAAGGCGATATCCACCCAAACTCAATATCGTTATCGCTCGCTATTGCTGGTGTGTACGTGCATAGCTTCGGAAAACCAGATGACCGCAGGGCCGAGATTTCGCTTCGAAATGCCTCTTTGACGCAGAAGGTTAGAAATGCAATCCATGGCTAGTAATCGCTTCTTGCCTAATTCGTTTCGATAGGTAGCTATAAAGCCGCATCCGTGTCTGTAGCAGGGTTCTTGCCGCAATGTCACGCGCTCGAAGAAGAGTTCGAACTGAGCAGTTCGTCCGAGATGAGCAGGGCTCCTCCCTGGCCGTCCCCACCATACGCCCGTCGGGCGTCATCGCAATGACAGCCCCGTCGTCGGCAGTTGTGGCAGGCCGAGCAGGCGGATAGAAGCCACCGCAGAGGCCAGTAGAGGCAGAGACACGGCAGGCAGGGAGTCAGCGCCGCCAGAACTGTCCACCGTCGGCAACAACTGCGACCGGTGCAGGCGCACAGAGCTTCCGACGTCGATTCTCGATCGTCGTCAGAAAAGTCGTCGGAGCATCGTCTGTAGGCGGTGCGGGCACACCAGAGACAGCTGCAGCAGTCGACCAAGTCCTCCGGGAGACACTGGACCATCGTCTGTCCGCAGCGAAGCGTCGGCAGGCGACGGGTCTGTTGGCACTTGATGCAGCGACAGCGTTGACAGCGCGGACAGAAGATGGACTCCTTGCACGGCTCGTCGGACGATACAGTTCTCTCGGCTTTATCTTTAGACGACGACAACGTCTTTGACTCGGAATTTGAGGTCAGCGCTGAAGGGGGCGATGACGAAGGCACTGGCTTCCCGTCAGATCGGTCGTGGACGGTAAAGACTGGTTCGTCGACGTAATCGTTCGGATTGCTTCGACTCTGGGTCGACCGAAGTCCCGTTCGATCTCGTCGTCCGCCAAATAATCCGGGCGACCCGTTGGATTGGTTTTCGAGGAGGCGCGCCTCAGAGAGTCGCATCGGCAACGGCGGGCTCGTTAGGCGGATGAGCTCCGGGGCGTTAAGTCCTTGACGAGTAGATGCAGGAGTGGCATATCGATGGACTGTAGCTGTTTCTGGGGGTGGTGTTGGTGGTGTTGGTGGGTGTTGTTGGTCCATCGCGCGAACCGGTACAATTGTCGAATTCAATTGCATACCAATTATGTCAAGATTAACGATATCTAAAGCAACAATCAGTACATTTTTATCAGTATCGTCTTCTTAGACATTATCCCCATTATCTTCATCCCAATTGTCATTCCATATAACCATCCCCGTTAATCTTCGTCGTCGTCGTCATCATTATCAATCAATCAATTCAATCAATCCTTTTATTGAAGCCATTTGAAGTACAAGGAAAATACAACATAAAAAGTTTGGACTTTGGCAACAAGAGGAGACCCAAAAGGGATCTTGATCCCGCTTAGCAGGGCCACCTAGTTAACATTTATCGTAATACAAGTAAATGGCAGCACAATCAATACTTCTAGCGGTAACATCGATCAAGTTATATGATCAGCAGGTAAAAGAAACAATGATAGAACTCTTAACTAAAGAACTTAACTATCAGTATACATGGATTCCAACTAAGGTATACAGATCAATTTTCATTAGTTAAAAAGAGATGAAAAAAACAAACAACACTGTCTGTGCAAATAAACACATAGGCCTAGGCCTAATGCAGTCATGTGAGTGCATCCAAGAGATAGAGTTTCAGTTTTTGTTTAAATTGACGCATAGTAGGTAAACCAGTAACTTCAATGGGCAATGAATTCCAGAATATCGGGCCACAGACTTTGATGCTATGCTGCTTAACAGTAGTGTGGACACTACGTTGATGGTACTTGTTGAGCGATCGCGTGTAATGATTGTGTAATTCAGAATTTTTACAAAAACAATTTTTAAAATTCACAGGCAGTAGATTCGATTGAAATCTGAACATGAATAATCCAACTTGCAACTTATTTATGCATTCAAAAGGCAATATTCTCAAACTAAGAAATAGCTAAGAAATAACGGCATCATGATCATCGTCGTCATCATAGTCATCATCATTAACAACAACAACAAGAAATATAGCAAAAGATGGTGCAAAATATGGAAGCCTAAGTACTACCCAAAGAGGGGACATCGAGATATGTAGATCCTCAGTTATCTTTTGCTAAAGTAATAGGTAGGCCGTGTGACTAATGAGGTCAAGAATGAAGCGTATACGGTTTTGAAAGAGGAAGTTTGTCGCAGACGATTTAAAGCGACTTGTTAATCTTCTAACTGTTCAGTTTCTGATAAGATCAGGTAATGAGTGAAGGAGATTTCGATGCCTTTCCATCTAAAAGATTGTTTCCCGAGCTTGACAGTGAAACTAATTGTCAGCTTTCGTAAGGCTGACGACCAGCCAAATCACCATAATCGCATTCTACTTTTGCCCCATGTCAGATATAAATTATCAAATTGAAAGTGTTTTAACTTTTAAATCTCAACTATAGACTGAACAGAAGGTGTCTGAAAGGAGCCTAGTCATCGTGAATAGCCCGATACGCCTATCCAAAGCAGAGTTACGATGAAACGGCGATAAAAGCTGTCAGATGTTCACTCAACCCGACTTCCCCATAGAGCGTCCAGACGTTGACAAAATTGCATAGACCCACGAACAGTTCACATAAATCATGGACTTCTCTATAATAGCAGTTATGAATCGTCGTCGACTCTGGTTTTCGGTTACACAAAGACATCCATCGAGGCCGACTTCGTCTTATAAATCGCCGTCGGGGTTCAAGCCGAGACGGTAACCATGATCGCAAAATGGAGTCTATATAAACCAGCATGGACTTCTCTGTAATAGTAGTTGTAAGACGAAGAAGAAGAAGAAGAGCAGTCTCTTAAGTGTAACCTCAAGAGACAGCCATGGGCATGCACTGCGTCTTCAGTTTTCTTAGCCTCGGCATAGGACGACTGCAGGCCCGCCGAGAGGGAGGTTTAAGGGACAAATGCCCAGGGGCTTGCGAATTTTCAGGGGCCTGAGCCCGCAATCAACTTATAAAAAATATTATAATCAGTTATACAAAGTTCATGATTTATGCCTTTTAAATATAATATTACTGACACTTAACTACAATCAGTTTACCCTTACTTATCATTTTTATTGCTATAAGCTTATTCAATTTTTTTTTCATTAAGCCTAAAGATAGTTTAGAGGCCCGAAACTGCTCTGCCTAGGGGCCAGGAGTTTCTGTCGGCGGGACTGGGAGTATTCACTCTTTATACATGGCGCGGCAGGGGCAAGATAACCACTCGTATACCCGACATGCCACCCTTGCCCAGGGTGAGAATTGTCGGGGCTGGGGGTTCAACTCCCCCTAGTCTTTTAGGACCCCACAAAAAGGAGCAAGTAAATTTTAATTTTTTACATTGCTTTCCGTTCGAAAATTAATTTTCGTTTTTATTTTAATTTTCGTTTCAGGTATTTGAGTTCCGTTCAATTTTAGTTTTCATTCTTAAAATAATTTCAGTTATCGCTGCAGTTATACTTAACGGAAATCAATATTTTCCGTTATAATTTTACTTACCGTTAACGAAATATCACTACTGTACGCTAACCACAATAGACCCGTGCTGTCCAACATAAATGGCCCGCCCGAGCTCACTAAATTTTTGCAATTTGTGTAATAAAGGAAGGACCTACTTGCAGAGCTATTCGTTCGTCACTTGGCTTATCATCATCTGACTATTCTGATAGTCAGACAATGTGAACACCAAATCCAGATCCAACGACGCATCAAACTTGTTTAAAGTTTTAAAACGTACGGTTCTCCACTGTTAATAATTTTAAGTAAATTTTAGTCATTGCTTTCGAGTTTACCGGTGTGGCCCTCGGCTTCAAGAATGATATTTTCGGTGGCCTACGGTGTCTAAAACGTTGGACAGCACTGCATTATAACTATCACGCACACGCCAAAGAAACCCGCAACGATATACGGACGTCGCAGCTACATCCAGAAAATTAGTCCACAAGGCATCTGAAACTGGAATAGATCGGAATTCACGAACCAAAAAAACAAGCGGAGAACACAGACCTGGAACCAGTCCAAAAAGTCGAGTCCTGGCCGCACCCTCTGAAAGCGCCATTAACCCAACAGCGATCCATTCATCGAATTGGCTTAGCGATGAATGCGCCCATTGTGGCCCATATAGAACACGATCTTATAGAAACGCTCGTACCGTCCGATTGACAGATTGCCTGTATACCCAGCCAAGCCAGCCATCGAGCCATGCTGCAGCCATGCAGGCGAACAACATTCGAAGCCATTCAGTATAACTGCTCGACGGAGCCGAGCCAGAGTTCTATGCCTGGCTGAACTTTGGTTGTATGATATGCGTCGAGCAAGCCTATTAAATACGTATTTATTAGGCCTATTATTATTATTGTTATTGTTGAATCGAATTGGGGCTTTTACTCTTGTCATTGAGTTTCGCATCGATTCGTCTCCAACAAATGGAAAATACAGGACAGAATGATTAATCGTCCAGTGAATAAAATAAAAACCAAGCCATACAAAGTATACGAACCTAAAAGCGGACGATTGTAATCAAACGCTTTTGACTAACGGGCGGAGGATTAACGGACAAACGGACTAACAGCCGCACAAAATACAAATGGACAGGCAGACAGACTAATGGACGGGCAGACAGACTAATGGACGGGCAGACATACTAATGGACGGGCAGACAGACTAATGGACGGGCAGACAGACTAATGGACAGGCAGAGTCTAACGGACGTGCCGACAGAATAATGCACGGGCAGACAAAAGGGTGCATGGAAAGACGTTCGGACAAACTGACGTCAAGTCAGAAGGGTTGTTCAGAGATACCATTGCTGGTTGACCATGCAGAGAGGAAACGCGGAAATCGAAAGGAAAGACGGACAGAAGGACTGCGGACAAAGAAGGAATCAGAGGCCATTCTTACAACGCAGAGTCGACCGTTTCATAGGCTATGTGTTGCTTATTATGTAAGAAAGCAGCCGACAAGACATTAACTCCTTCTTCTTCTTCCGGGTAAAGTGTGCTTTAGCTGAAAGCATGACGCCATTCTTCATAACCAATATATACTAACCGTGAACTCCTTTTTACAACTGTAGCCACACTCCAAAAGCCACCCTCTTCTTCCTTGTTACAGAGAGTAACGAACGTGGCACTGCAGCGCCTATACGTATACAAACGACTCTCAACAACCAAGACCTATACTATACTAGCCGTATACACGTGAAGCTTCGTTGTATAGTACATTAGCCATCTCGATCTACTTCTCAACGACTCCACAGCACACGTGTATAATATAACCTACTGTACATATGCCATATATATAATTTATAGCCAATCGTTCAAAGTCCATATTTAATATATTATATATATGCATATATATGTATTACTAAAAATATAGATTATACATGCCTCAAAGTCTATCTTCGATCACTCTTATCAAGCCTGCACCAAAGTACTGGCCCAGTTTGCTAAAGAAGGCGGTATACGCACGCACGCACGCACGCACGCACGCACGCACACACACACACACACACACACACACACACACACACACACACACACACAAGTCGGTGACTTTATCTGTATATATTAAGATCATATTCGTATTATAATAAAAGTATGTATACAATACTCTTACATATATATGCATCTATATATGTTTCGACGTGCAGCTGTGTTGCAATGAATGGGACGCGTACAACACACTTGATACTATATATAATCTACGCACGTGAGAGCTTCTTAAGGGGTCTGCCGTCGTAAACGGCGTTTGCCTTAGCCACTCTTGAAGCGAGTGCACTTGGGGGGCGATGGGCGAAATGACAAATGCCCCAGAAGTGAGACACTTGACGCGACAACAAAACCGCTCTCTGTCATCTCGTCCACCAATATGGCTACCGTACGTCGCCATCTTGGCTCATATTAAAGAAATACACCAATACACGTATACATACATTGCAACTCAACGAACATAGCCTATAGATATCGCATAAAAATTACCGTATAACTACCATTCGTCCACAAATGTATGCCGCCATCTTGTAGTACAAATGCACCAAAATGGCTACCCTCCGTCTACCAATGTATGTCGCCATCTTGTCGAAGAAATAAAGAATGTAAAAATTAATTTCTGTAGAGCCGAATCTGTTATTTCCCGAATTTGATGTGATGATGATGGTATGGATAATATTTGTCTTACTTATATATATATAAGTAGGACATTATATATATATATACATGTTGCTTTTAACACTGTTTATCAACCGTTGCTGCTGTCGACTCTCTGTCTCTGTATTTGTCTCTCTCTATCTCTCTCCTGTCTGTCGCTCTCTGTGTCTCTGTCTCTGTGTCTCTGTCTCTATGTCTCTGTCTGTCTGTCTGTCTGTCTGTCTGTCTGTCTGTCTGTCTGTCTGTCTGTCTTTCTGTCTGTCTCTCTCTCTCTCTCTGTTGCTGTGTGTGTGTGTGTGTGTGTGTGTCTGCTGTGGCCTTAGTTCTGCCTGCATGCCTCTGTTTCTCTCTGGCTTCGTGCCTTCAATTCTCCTTTGTCCGTCCCTCTGTCTCTATCTGCCCGCCTGTCCACTCCCGTTGCCTTCGTCCGTCCGTCCGTCCGCCCGTTGGTATGGGGCGACCTCTGTCTTCCGGAGGTGACGATGATGATGTACCGAATGAACATATACTTGTCAACACATCGCCATAATCAAATCATCTGCGAAACCAACAGCCGCAATTATCGCCATCCCCCTCCATTTCCAACCACCCCATCCACCACTCCCTGCACAGCCATCCATCATTGCAGAGGCGCCCTTCCCCTCCGCTCGTCACCCATTGCCCCATTGTCGTCTGCTGCTGCCACCTATTGTCGCCCGTCGACCTTCCTCCGCGCCCGTAATCTGCAGTGAATAGGACGATCGTTTCAGAAGAAAATTACAGGGTCATTATATTATCACACATATTACAATCGTAATATGCACATACCCCTATATATAAACAGCGCACACCAAAATAATCAACAGACGACATGCATATTATATATATATATATATATATATATATATAACCTATATGTGCTCAGCATGCGCATATATACACAAAGGATATATATATATATATATATGACGATGTGTCGGGTATTAACCTATATGTGCGCATGCTGAGCACGGCTTTGGCAGACGACCTTCTTTTATTCGAATACCCATACGGGTTATATATTCATGCAAAATATATAAATACATATACGGTATTATACATATTATAGATTATATGCATTCAATACTCCGAGTATATATATACATAGTTTGCATGTCTGCTGCTATATGCATGCATTCAGGCAAATCTCCTGTTTCGATGTGTGTGCGTGCGTGCGTGTATGTGTGTGCGCGTGCGTGCGTGCGTGCGTGTGTGTGTGTGTGTGTGTGTGTCCTTTGTGTATATATGCGTTTGGTAGACAGACTGACTGACTGTCAGCGAGACCAAAGCAACGTCAAATAACGGCTTTTAGTCGTCTACTCTCTAATCATAGCATCACGTGTCTCGTCGTCGACTCTTCTGCATTCAATTACGAGACATTTTGGCATGTCGTATATATATATGCACGTAATACACATAACGGAGATGCACACACATATATATCTTTATATATATATATATATCTGTATATAAATATTTGTCTGTATGTATTATATATTATGTGTGTGTACATGGACATGTTGAAATCGACTGACATGTAATTACATCTATAGTTGTGGTGTGTATAAGAGAAAGGTCTTTAATCTATAGACATGGAATTGTGTCGCTGGCTTCGACAGATGCCTTAGAATTGTTTGACTATCTCATGTCGGTAACTGTCAAACATAGGGCGACCCTTTCTCAATCAATCAGTCAGTCAGTCAGTCAGTCAGTCAGTCAGTCAGTCAGTCAGTCAGTCAGTCAGTCAGTCAGTCAGTCAGTCAGTCAGTCAGTCAGTCAGTCTGTCTGTCTGTCTGTCTGTCTGTCTGTCTGTCTGTCTGTCTGTCTGTCTGTCTGTCTGTCTGTCTGTCTGTCTGTCTGTCTGTCTGTCTGTCTGTCTCTTCTGGTTCTCTACGGATTTTACTTTAACCTGAAGAGTCGGTCAGAATAATGTTCGCTGATCCGAAAGATCATGCAACTCACGAGAGTTGTGCAGATGCAAATTATCAAACTGTATTTGATATTGCCCAAAGAACAGAAGTGCACAAACGACCATATACGACACAACGTTGAAGGCACCGAGCAATCGTGCGTTAAGGACTTTCTCAAGATATAGGCTTCTACACCCTAACAGCATCGGGGAGGCAAGAACCCACAATCTCCGCGGGATACACGCTGAACGCTCTAACCTGGCGGCTACCGAATTCGACTAAGAACAATGGTGCTTTGTAGCAGTACACGCTCGGAGTTGACAGGGTGGAGTTGACAGGGAGAGGCAGTATGAGAATTGTAGGAAAAAGACTGGGGGGTCAGGCTTTGATCTGTGTGGAGTTGAGGTGTGCAATGAAGACTTTACTGTGGGATCCTAGGAAAGACTGGGGGTTGAACCCCCCAAACCCCCGACAATTCTCACCCTGGGAAGAGGAGCACTTCCTCTTCTGTCACCCACCCCATCCAAAAACTAGGTGCAGGGGAGGGAGAGAGAAGGACGTATACTGTTCTGCATTCCCTACAAACTATCGATTCTTTTTGTGGTCTAGAAGTTCGTTCGCGTGTTTTTTTAAAATAATTTGTCGAATTGGCTTCGGCAGTCCAACGTGTACGCATGCCACCGCTGCTCTTCGACGACTCTTTGATCTGATGCCAATAATGCCACATCAAAGGCGGCCGCCGGAGCCGCCAAAGGCCAGGCGGTCACTTATGTTGACCCGGGTCGCAGACACCTGTGAGCCTATATATATATATGCAACAGCCCCGTTTAACAGCACGGCAGCTTAAAGCCCGCGGCAGATAATGTGGACGATGTAGCTAAAGTGATGCATGTTACATGCATGAAGTTCAAAGCAACACATTGGAACGGATGGAGGTCCTGCACACATCATTGATGTATAGCAGGTAGAGAGAGTCAAGGCCTGAAGGCTGCCTATGCTATATGTATATATACATACAGATATATACACACATATACTTTATATATACACATATTTATGTATAATGTGCAGAGCACACACACATTACATAAATATAATGTGTGTACCATAAATATATAGTGTTCTATACATATAGTTATTATATAGGCCTATCGTGTGCTCTACACATTATACTTCAGATTTTAAAAGCCTATAATATAAAGTGTATTGCTAGCGAATGAACACGTGAGGCATATGATGTGTAGCAGACCTCAGTGATCCAACATTCGTATGCATAATATGCATGAACAGTTCGAGAGCAGCTTTCAACATGTAAACTGCCCGCCGCAATCTATATAACCAGAAACCGTTACGCCTGCAACATGTAGGCCTGTCACATTATTTTGTCTGCTGCAGGCTTGTATATTCTTTACCACGCATGGCCTCTCCGCAAGCCCTAGAAGAACCCGCTGGCTTAAGCTTCTGCATGCAAAGGTCCGTTCTTGACCTTTATTTAAGCGTGCGCAAAGTCGTTGAATTTACGGTTACCCTGTCAGTGAACTTTATACAGCCACTTGTATCTAAAGCGACGCATGTCGAAGTGGCAGTCAGCTAGACTTTTAATAACATTCTAAGTTTTGTATACATATTTATAATTAAATCTGGAATAGAGGGAAACAAGATTGATGGCCTGCTTGTTAATGATGTAATGGTCACTGATCCATGCATAATTGCTAACAAATTTAACGACTTTTTTGTTAATGTAGGGCAATCTATGGCAGATAAAATTCCTCCTGCTTCAAAAAGTTTTCAATACTATATGGACAAGGGCTCTTGTAATTCATTTGCGATCGTTCCTATCACACCAGAGGAGATTATTCAACTTGGACGAACCATGCGCATAACCCATAGCTCAGGACCTGATGACATCGACCCATGCCTTGTTAACCCCTACCTGAACCTACTTGCCGCACCCTTAGCTGGCATTTTTAACACATCATTTGAGACTGGAATAGTACCACCAGCATTAAAAATTGCCAAAATTATACCCATATACAAACAGGGCAATCGTGCTGAAGCCTCGAATTATCGCCCTATATCAATCCTTCCCTACTTTGCTAAGCTCCTGGAAAAATTAATGTATGAGAGACTCTACAGCTACGTTTATCAAAATAAGCTCCTTTACCCCCTACAACACGGCTTTCAAACTGGTCACTCTACTGCTATGTCACTGATCAACCTGCAAGACAAAATTACACAGGCCATTGATAACAATGAATTCTCACTAGGAATATTCATTGACCTAGCCAAGGCATTTGACACGGTAGATCATACTATACTCCTTAAGAAACTTGAAAAATATGGGGTAAGAGGTATCCAACTTAATTGGTTTCAGAATTACCTTGATCAAAGACTGCAATGTGTTAATTGTAATGGAGCCACCTCTAAACTTAAAATAATAAAATATGGTGTCCCCCAGGGCTCCAATTTAGGACCCCTATTATTCCTAATCTATATCAATGACCTTCCTAGAGCCTCCTCTATATTGAGCCTTATCCTATTTGCCGATGACACCAACATCTTTCTCTCAAACCGATCGATCGAGGATTTATTTAACACTGCAAATCAGGAACTAGCACTTATTGCCGATTGGTTTAGGGCTAACCGACTCTCGCTTAACTTGCTCAAAACTAACTTTGTACTGTTTAGATCTCACAGGAAGCTGCTGCCACACCTGAATTACTCACTGCTCATTGACAACTCAGTGTTGCCACAAGTCAAATCAGCAAAATTTTTAGGTGTTTACATAGATGAACACCTTACTTGGAATGTCCACATTAATAATATTGGAACTAAGATTGCTAAAAACATCGGGGTCATGAGCAAGGTCTCTTACCTGCTTCCATCTCACATACTAACTAACTTATATTACACACTGATTCATCCATACCTGGAATACTGTAACCTGTGCTGGGCTTCAACCTACCCCACTAGACTGTGCAGATTGGTGAAACTTCAAAAGAGGGCTATACGAATTATTACCAAGAGCAAGTTTAATACCCCCACCTTGCACTTGTATCAACATTTGAGAATATTAAATATTGACCAGATAAAACAATTCCAAATTGGGATGTTTATGTTTCGATTCGTTCATGGTTCCCATCCGATAGACTTCACCAACTACTTTACTTTCACCAAGGATGTGCATAGTCATAATACCAGGATCAAGGACACTCTTCGATCAATAAGCATCCGCACTAACTACAGGAGGCACTCAATCAAGTTCATGGGCCCTGTTATCTGGAACAAATTACCCTGCAATCTGCGCAGTCTTCCATCTCTAGCATCTTTTAAAAGGTCTCTACGAACACATCTGATGATTTAACCAATACAAATATTTGGATCGCCCAGGTCACCCCCTCCTCTCTTCTTTTTTCTTCCTTCTTTGTTTCCATCATAGTCTCGTTTCCTGCTGATTATGCTATCTTTATCTAGTTAAGACTAAATAGTTTAGTTAGCGTAATGATTGATTATATGTCATGTTCGTCTTGTTCTATCTATAATGATGCCACCGGGGGGCCCTACCTAGCGGGATACCATCCCTTTTGGATCTCCCTGTTGTATCCCATCCAACTTATACATATCAATCGAAACAATGTGAATGTAGCTGATATCGACTGTATGATGACTAATTTTTTGTTTTTTTGTTCCATCTTTTGTACTCTTTGCTTGATGAGATACAATAAAGACTTATGTTATGTTATGTTATGTTACATATGGCCTGTGGGATATTTGCTATGGTTAATCTGATCTTATACTTTCGAATAGCTTTTGAAAAAGTACTATATAGCCTTTGATAAATTACTATAGCCTTTGATAAATTACTATAGCCTTTGAAAAATTACTATAGCCCTCGAAAAATTGCTATAGCCTATAAAAATTACTAGACCTATAGCCCTTGATAAATTGCTATAGTCTTTTAAAATATTACAAAAGCCTGTGAAAAATTACTATGGCCCTTTAAAAATTACTAGTCTTTGAGAAATTGCTACATAGCCTTTACATTGAGAGCTTTCGCGAATTTTCGCAAAGCTTATGAAAATAACCGGAGCCGGAACACTTGCGAACTTTCGATTAGCCTTTGAAAATTGCCTGGTGTTAGTTTTCGAATATAGCCTCCGAAGTTGACTGCTCTCTCTCTCTCTCTGCGAGACAACATTATAGTGGGACAGATAAGCAATTGTGCATAAAAAATGAAGGTCCATTCACAGTGATTGGATCAGATAAGCTTCGACCCAGAACTCTCCAATTCACAATTCACAAAGCACACACTCAACCATTCAGCCAATTGACATGTTTTCAACACACTGTCAGATCTAGAGAATTATTCAGGTAATTTTCCAAACGTAACAATGCAACATTAACTTTTACACAAAAGGAGGTAACGAAAGAAGCAACGTCTATGATTGAGGTGTAATTGTAAATAATGTATAGCGCGGCCTAAAATAGAAACAAATCAGAGGCGGGGTCTACCCGAATCCCCAAAACCCGATTCCACGAAAGTGGTGAAAATACAAAATTAACCGAATTCCCAAACACAATATGTATAATATACCAGGCGTTCGAATCCCAAAAAAGTATGGGGCCAATATCGGCCAATATCGTGAATATAGTAGGGTATACGTTAAATGTCACATGGATTCAAGGAACGGAACAGTTATCAGTATACGTACTGTGTGAGTCTGTTATTGGTGGAACGTCCAGCAGAACAATCTGGAGGCACCGCGTTCTCTGGCATGCCTAAGACCCAGACGCACGCCGAGTAGATACTGGTTCTCGGTTCGACTCGTGAGATACTGGCTCTCGGTTCAACTCCTGAGATACTGGCTCTCGGTTCAACTCCTAAGATACTCGGTCCAAGTATTTTCGCGAAGCAGCGATTGTTCTACACGAATTTCTGCATCGAAAACAAGTCAATCGATTTTGTAGTAATCTTCATCGACAGTCGAAGTCCACAGACGAAGAAGAAGAAGAAGTCTTCAAGAAACAAGTGGCACAACGGTCGCCCAACTATACACTGCAGCTCTCAAGACGAAGAACACCACGCACACGGTTGTCGTCGACAGCTATTCTATCGCCGGACGAACCTACCCTACCCTACCCTACCCACAGGCTGACGGCACCGCCCACGACAGACGCCAATCGCTGCAGACGTTTCGTTTATAGGCCTTTGAAGGTCTAATGGCAGTTGGGCCATCGTTTCTGTAGCACATAGACAGCAAAACATCGTGTGTATAATTATACGACTCATGAATGGAAGGAGAGCATTGCTTGCGAGGTGGACGACTGGAGACGTTGACAATGTGTCGTATACGCCGAGGGGTAATGTCCCTTCGAAGGGGAATGGGGCGAATGATTGCCCTTTGTGTCGACTGGCCTGGCAGCGGACGGGGGCTCGGTCGGTCGTCTGTATACGGTGCTTGTCTAGCCGTCAAACGCCAACACTAAGGAGTCGGGACTGCAAGGAGACGACAATGAAACCGTTTGATTTAGGACGTTCATCGCGCGCGGATATGTCCCATCCAAGTTACCCCGTTTGCCAGGGAGAGGGGTGGAGAGTTGCCGAGGGAAGGGGGGACGTAGACATTCTCCATGCACAAAGCGCCCTGTTTGGGATACTTGCATAGATGTCGGGTGGGGGGGGGTGGGGGCGCCTGGGTGAGTTTTAGCCTAAGCCTTAATAGTCAGCGTGCAGGGCCATTGAGATCTAAGTATAGACGTAACCTGTTATTTGGGTCTCCATGGTAGGGTGTAACCAACGCCTGCCATACGCAGAGACACGCGGCCCGACTACTAGCTACGCATCCATCCAAGGATACATCCGAACGGACAAGTAGCAACACCGAGACACACAAAACCGCGTCTGCGCATACACACGAGCACCTATGTACACAGAAGTAAGCATACGCACACATATTTACACGTATCCAAACAACATATACACGCAGCAACACACACACACACACACACACACACACACTAATACACCTCATGGTATGCGCATGGTACATATGAATGCATGTTGTATGTGGGGTATGTGTATATAGGCCTACGCGTTGTATTTTATGAATACAACTATATAGGTATATAGGGCAAGTATACCTGCATATAGGGCTGGATATGTATATATATATACATATATATATATTCATATATA
>OY744608.1:16300526-16372292 GCA_963556255.1 Allolobophora icterica
TATCGGATACATAAGCATACATTTACATGGATATCTGGTCTATATATAGAAGATTGCCGGAGATACGATCTGCAAGAGATGTTGAAAGACAGGTGGATAAGGGGGGAGAGAGAGAGAGAGAGAGACAGACAGACAGACAGACAGACAGACAGACAGACAGACAGACAGACAGAGAGACAGACAGACAGACAGACAGATCTTCAGGCTTACAGACAGACACAGACACAGACACAGGCACAGGCACAGACAGAGACAGAGACAGAGACAGAGAGACAGAGACAGACAGCGGGCAGTCAGACAGAGCCATGCAGTAAAACGCCAATAGACCTACATCATAGGCCGATATATAGACATATACATTTACATACATATATATATATACATATACATATATGCATAATATATATATACGTAATAGGTGTTGGCCTTATGTAAGTCAGTGAGCCTATACAAGTATACTTGACGCACCTGAACGTTATTAAAACTCTAAGGTCGCAGGTCACCTGGCTTCAATTCAGGAGCTCTTGTCCTATGTATAAACTACACTGATGAGTGAGTGAGTGAGTGAGTGAGTGAGTGAGTGAGTGAGTGAGTGAGGGAGCGAGCGAGCGAGCGAGTTAGTCAGTCAGTTACTAACTCAGCCAGTCAGTTACTCAGTCAGTCAGTCAGTCAGTCAGTCAGTCAGTCAGTCAGTCAGTCAGTCAGTCAGTTGATGGGTAGGTGGCGGGTTGGTAAGTGAGTGAGTGAGTGAGTGAGTGAGTGAGTGAGTGAGTGAGTGAGTGAGTGAGTGAGTGAGTGAGTGAGTGAGTGAGTGAGTGAGTGAGTGAGTGAGTGAGTGAGTGAGTGAGTGAGTGAGTGAGTGAGTGAGTGAGTGAGTGAGTGAGTGAGTGAGTGAGTGAGTGAGTGAGTGAGTGAGCGAGAAAGTGAGTGAGTGAGTGAGTGAGAAAGTGAGTGGTAGGTCGGTCAGTCGGTCAGTCAGTTAATAGGCCAGCCAGTCAATCAGTCAGTCAGTAAGTTGATAAGTCAGTCGGCCAGTCAGACAGTCGGCCAGTCAGCTAATCGGTCAGTCAGTGGGTGATTCCCTGCTCGAGAGGAGATGAAGCGATGCGGAACGCCGTAAAACGTTAACGCATTGACTCTCCTGTGCAGTAAGCGTGACACTTATACACTGCGAGGCATGCTCTGTATTCATTGCAGAACATCACTCTTCGCCTGCTGCTGTACATCATGGATACACGTATCATGATATATGCGCCCGAATCGCCTGGACTGCAGCAGAAGTCATAAAAAGCCAATTTAAGGCCTACTCACTCTGTAGACGACGAACTGACTCCTCTGCCAAGTTCTCCATGGCAGAAGTAGTCCATAAATATACACTTAGAGGGGATGTTCAGAACTGCTGTGACAGTAGTTTACGTGGCATGGCATGGTATCCCATTTCATCTCATTATCGTTCTGCATTGCTGGGAGCTGCTTAATTTACATTCAGTTGCATAAGTATAATTAACTGTATTCGCTGTAGCGTAACGTTTACTTTCTTACGCTAAATTAATGCCACACAGGACGTTAAAAGAAGACAGGTTAATGTACTCGACACTGAGAGACAGTATACTGACGTAGGCAGCAGTATTCCAAGAAGAAAACAAGCAGCCTCTGAGAAAGATTTTACAGCCGAGTTCAACAGGAGCGTGCAGACAAAACCGAAGGCAACCAAAATCATCGCGAAGAATAAGTAATAGAAAATGAAGTATACAGTAAACGAGGTTTTATTCAACACCAAGTACCATCAAGAGGCACTATTAAACATGAGGCATCATTCAATACTAAGTACCATCAAGAGGCACTATTCAACACGAGGCACTATTCAAATGGAACAACATCAGGAGGCACTATACAGGAAACACCGAAACAGTCATATTTATGAAACACAGAATAGAGGCAGATAAAGACCAAGAAGTCAGAAACTTGCGTAAATGCTGCTTCTGCTGCTTTGGCTGTCAAATCTCGAATGATAAATGCTGCGTGGGCTTACTGATAAGCAATGATATTCAGTAAAGTTTCTGAGTTTGATTTCGAGTTGAAACTGACACTAATGGGGCAGTAGAGTTGACAAACTAGTTCCAAGGACAGGTTCACTTAGTCATACAGTTTCGATCAAGAGTAACTCTCCCTCCAGTTTCAACTCGAAGAGAGTTAGTTACTCTTGATCGAAACCGTATGACTAAGTGAGCCTGTCCTTACAACTAGTTTGTCCTGGTATCAATAGGTCAAACATATATACTGAAGCTCCAGAGAGTTCAGAACTATTTGGCTAGAGCCATAACTAAGACATCCAAATTTGAACATATAACCCCTGGGCTTAAATATTTGCCCTGGCTTCCTGTTCAGCAAAGAAATACTTTAAAACTTTGAACTCTGGCCAGCCACAATGCTTTAAAATCAATTCTTATTCAGTTTAATTTTATTCCTGCCTCGGTGATGTTAAGGCTGAGTGACATTACTGTTCCTAATGCTATAGGTTAAATAGTTATGGGGATAAGATACACCCTTGTTGTACTCCCATTTTCGTGTGAAAGTATTCTGTGATCTTTATATTTCCTTTTATAGCACTTAATGATTTTCGATATATCTCTTGTGCAAGTTATATCTCTTGCGATCAGTTGCTTTGGTATTCCTGAGTTTTGCATCGCTCTCCACATTCCATCATGCCATGTACCGGTACTGTCGAATGCTTGTTTGAAGTCTACGAAGTTGATGAAGACTTTCTGGCTGTGTTCTATGTTTTTTTTAAAGTATCTTTCTCATTTTCTCATATGTGCTTTTTCCCGGCTTGTTCTTCTCCATGGCAAGTGCTCTCTCAACATACTGCTTCATTCTGTTTTGTATCATTTTGTAAAAACCTTTCCTGGAATGCTCTGTAGGCTAATGCCTCTGTAATTTTTGCAGTCTTGTGGATATCCTTTTCTTTTGTACATAGGGACTATTGTCAATTTAGGCCAATCTCTGGTACTTCTTCCTCTTGTTGAATCTTTGTAACAAGGGTATGCATAACTTTAACAATTGTTACTCTTCCTCCTTGAAGTGGTTCAGTAGTGATTCCAACATGCCTGGTGCTTTTCCTTGTTCACTTTGTTGATAGGATCTCTTACCCCTTCCTGTAGAAATTACGGCATCTGTTCTTCTGTGTTGTTCATGGATAACTTTGTGAGAACCGTGAGGCGGTTAAGTGTGCATTATAGTAGTGGTTCGAAGTGTTCCTTCCATCATTTCTGTATGCTTGCATCGTCTTCTATAGTACTTTACCATAATTTTGCGTCTTTGACTGATGCAACTTTGAGCTCAAATTGTCCGTTAAGTAGTTGAACCTTATTATTATACTTCTTGCGTTCTATTTATCTTGAAAGCTTCTTCGGTTTCTTGGCATTGCTGTTCCATCCAGTTGTTTTTGTCTCGTTGCAGTTTCCTTCTGATTTATCTAATAAGCCACTTAAATTGTTTGCATATGTGTGTGTGTGTGTGTGTGTGTGTGTGTGTGTGTGTGTGTGTGTGTGTGTGTGTGTGTGTGTGTGTGTGTGTGTGTGTGTGTGTGTGTGTGTGTGTGTGTGTGTGTGTGTGTGTGTGTGTGTGTGTGTGTGTGCCTCGGCACTGAGCTAGATTTGAGTCGCTGTATTCAGAAAATCGTGACAAGAAGAGAGGCGCAGTAACTGAGCTGAGAGTGAATGTTTTGTGGACACTATTGCCGTGTATGGCGTATACATTGCGTATACAAGACGTAATCCATCCACAAGTGTTCGGAAAACGACATCGTGCAGAGAATTTTAATGAACCGCTTTCTCGACCAGAACAAACGAAAGCTATATCTTCAGGCATAATGAATCTATTATCTTAAGGCTCAAGAGCATAGACGTAAACATGTATACAGGCGCCTTTGTAACGGCGAGGCTGTGTTACGACGCCATAGAAATAGTCGTAATTATTATTATTATATAAACACACACACACATTATATATATATATATATATATATATATATATATATATATATATTATATAACTTAACTTAAGTATATATATAAATGCACATACACGTGTATACATCTTATATGTATACGGCCAATCTTATTGGCCGCAGTAAATGATGTATGCATATATCAAGACATTTAATATTGCGCCTTTTAAGTATTTCACAAAAGAACCGAACAGTCTATGATATGCGACTGAGTGAAGTATAAATCTTGTAACTTAGGCCAATCAGTGCTAAGTTATGACTTCATACCATCCGTCACAATTGTATTGCATCGTGATTCGTGTTGTATTGTATTGTATTGTATAATCATCTGAACATCTATTAGGCGTCTTTACCGACCTCTCAAATGCCTTCAATCCAGATTGTCCGCCCATATAACGCTATGCTCAGCCAGACTCTCAAATGTGCGCACCGCAACACCGGTTTCTCTTTGATTATCGGAAGTTACAACACCGTTGTAGTTGATTATCGGAAGTTACAACACCGTTTCTATTTGTTTATCGGAAGTCATATAACGCCGTTTCTATTTGTTTATAGGAAGTCATAATACCGTTTCTATTCGATTATCGGAAGTCACAACACCGTTTCTATTCGATTATCGGAAGTCACAACACCGTTTCTATTGATTATCGGAAGTCACAACACCGTTTCTATTCCATATCGGAAGTCACTTTATACCACACGGATAATGAAGCGCAACATTATTTGCTTCTTACTAAAGCCGGTTCTTACAAAAAGTAGGTTCATAAACTCCTCTGACTGCATTCCGTCTCCTGTTTTTAACTGTGGAAATGTATTTCTCTTGATGTTCATTGATCTTTAGATACCGTTGACCATGATACCGTTGACCATGATACCGTTGACCATGATACCGTTGACCATGATACCGTTGACCATGATACCGTTGACCATGATACCGTTGACCATGATACCGTTGACAATGATACCGTTGACCATGATACCGTTGACCATGATCCTGTAGCTACCGAGTTCTTGAGTTGGACTGAGAGTGCCTCTGAGTAGGTCTAATTATATCGGGGAAGCATAATAGATACTCTAAGTGAATAACTGAATGAATACTGCTTTGCAGACCCAGCAGTCTTCGTCGAGTGAGGAATCGCTTATTTCTCACACCAACAAAGGTGAAACAAATTGCATGGAAATGCCCATTGCCCAGATACCCACAGTATTATGTATACTTACAAGTGTACACATAATAATGATCACTGTATGTATTTGTTCATCCTGCGTATATATATATAATACACGTTTGCAACGATTATAAATCGTGACGATTGGCGGTGACGTCCGATAACTTAGAGATGGCGTTAAATCTTGACGATTCATGAATGCACTTCATTCGAGTGGTTCTCTGTGTCGTTCATCAGGTAGGCCTAAGCGGTTTGAAAGCATAGGCCTATATCGGCTAATAGTAGGCCTAGTTATATACAGGCCCTATGCAGCAGATAGGCAGGCCATACAACAGCACGTGTATGGCTCGAGACCTTGAACTCTATTAATATCCTGCCCCTCCTGTGATTATATTGTTCACATGCGTGTAGGCCTATACATGCATCTACGTGTATAACTGAATGGTGTTTTGCACCAACTATAAAACTTCTTCAATGATGACGATGATGCTCATCATCATCATCATCATCGGTTCCTGACGTCAGCCATTTGGCGGCGATGGGTACGAATAGATGATCTCCATTGTCCTCGGTCATTTGTCAAGTCCACTGCTCTCCTTAATTAATTCGTGTTAGTCTAAGTGATGTTAGATCATCATATTGTATATTATCTGTTCAGAGTAGTCTCGGTCTGCCTTTGTTTCGTTTTCTTTCGAATCTTGCACAATTTTGGTATATTGTGTGGGATTCGTTCCAACAGTAGCGCTTGGGCTGTAAACAACAGCTCTGAGGGTGTCCTGAAGTTGGTGATATGTCCGTGTTTGAATCTTCAGCCGATTATGCTTCGTTCTCATGAGGACTCAGCTTCTGGGAAGTTTTATAGGAGCGCGTTATAACCTTGCGCTTAACTTTGCATTTCAACAGTAGCAACGATAGAAGCAATAATAACACTAGAAAGCACTGCCATTGCCAAGAGTAAGAACTAGAATAAGACGACGAAGAAGAAGAATAAGAGCAGTCCCTTAAGCTAGCCCTGAGGCAGCCATGGGTATGGAGTGTGAGCGACTTCATTTTCTTAGCCTCGGCATATGAGGGCGGGTGGCCAGTCCTCTCCCTTCCGTCTCATCTTCCCATCGACAAGGTGCGGCGGTCATGAATCATATAGCTGAGTTAACGCATACAAAACCAAGGGACCATATCTAAATCAGACGACAGAACTTCATTGAGAGGATTTCTTCGTTACGCGAAAGGCATATATATATATATATATATATATATATATATATATATATATATATATATATATATATATATATATATATATATATATATATACACAGAGCAACGGACTAAAAGTGCAGGAATGCCAGAAATGTAGCTTAAATATTAGGTCTTTAGTCTAGGCCTCTTTTACATGTGGCCTACATCTGACATATTCATATGGGCCTTATACAATGGCCAAATCTACGGGCCTGTACCGGCTGGCTCATCATTATATTATATGATGTTTCTCGTGACTATATAGAGGGTTGAAGGCCATTTCCATTGATGAGAAATCTACTGATATAGGTGCAGTGTGTATGTGCCTCTAAGCTCGGTACAGTTACGGCATTGTCCTCTGGTCTGAATATAAAATACTACGATTGCTCTGGGTCACCTAGGCTATGACGAATTTTATGCAGAAATTGCAGATGCCACGTCTCGGTTGAAGTCTGTAACCTCAGGCCATGGCAGTCCATGCACTCCACCCGATGACTCAGCCCAATTCCAGATAGAAGTGTAAGAAGGACGGCATATAAGGCAGGTAGGATGGACGGTCGGATGGAAGGATGGAATGACAGATGGACTAATGTACAGACGGAAGGAACGATGGATAGAATGAAGGAAGGACGGGATGGCCTGCGGACATATACCGAAGAACGGGTGGAAGGGACTGAAGGTGGAAAGGTGGAAAGACAGACGGACGGACAGAAGGAAACAAAGACGGAAATGAGGACAATGTGGCAATTACTGACGTATTTCAGAGCCGCAGGGTGTGGGGTGTTGAGGGGGCAGATGAGGAGGAGGAGGAGGGGTCCTTCCGCCTCAGTTCCTGCTGAAGTGAGAAGACTGCATAAATATTGTAAACGGCTTTTGCTCTGACGATCTCTGTCATCCACAACAACATCTATAACGAACAAACGCATAGCTCCTTGTAGCAATAGTTGTTCTTCTATCACGTGTGCGTTTCTTTCTGAGCGTGCCCGTGTGTGTTCGCGACAAAAAAGTAGTAGCAATGGCAGTGGTAGCAGTGGTAGTAGCAGCAGTAGTGGTAGTAGTTGCAGTAACTGTCGTTGCAGCAGTCGTAATACGATGGGTCGGACTTAAACGAAAGAAAGAATATGATCGTTCCACACACCTGCACTGTGTCCTGCACAGCAGATTTTTTCACAAGTCGCTCTGAATAGTGGCATTTGGGTCCAGAAAATAAATTACTATTTTGCAATGCAACATCTGTAAATATGACACGAGTACCTGTGACACAAGTACCTGTGGTATACAAGTACTCATGATATAAGTACCTATAATACAAGTACATGTAATACAAGTACCTGTAATACAAGTACCTATGAGACAAGCAAACACTTTTTAGACAAGTTCCTGTGTGACAAGTATCTATGATACAAGTATACTTATAACGATGCCGTTTCTTCTGCATTCTGCAGTGCTTTCCCTTAAATTCTTTGTATACCCACTGTCTTCTTCCCTTATCCGTCATCCAATCCAGTAACATATAGTTCCTAGCCTTCCTATATGGCTCTCTTTCCTTCAGTTCTTTCTATTAGCACTGTCTTCAGGAGATAAGTCCCACCAAGTCTGTAACCGATCCAGTTCATTTGTGTTTTCTCTATTGTGCACTGACCATTGTTCTCTCTTCTTGCACTCAACGCATTTGTCTATACTGCTCTTTACAGCTCGTCTATCTGATTTAATCTTCCTGCTTCTAAGTCCACCCCGTGTATTCTCACTATCGCTGACTCTTATCAACTGTTTTATCACATAAAAACTACCCTGATCTCCTTGAGCATTTTCATAAGCTGATCCAATTTCAAAGCCATTTCGTATAGTCTTAAAAGCATGCAGATGCCATATTTTATACCCGTATTTCACCCTCTGTTTTTCGAACTCCAACTGCATCTCCTCTTCCCCTTCTTCCTCCTCTGAATCCAAACTCATCTTCGATAAGTTAAATGACTTCTGGTTTTCCATCCATCCATTTAGTTAATAATTAAATTATATTCTTCAATGCAAGTGGTCTGACACTGAACGTCCTTTAAGTAAGTCACTTGCACACACGACGTTCCGTTAAAAAACTCATATAGGTCAGTATATGTAAACATCTATAAAAGGAGCAGATATATTCAGATCTAAAGGAGCTTTTTAATGTTTCGGCATAAACACGTTAATAACAAATTGAATGCATAAGTAAATAGGCCTATCATTCAGTAGACTACATTATGCATGTAGATTGTTATACCTATAGCCAGTTATAATCACAGCATCATGATGTACCGATTATATTATATATATATATATATATATATATATATATATATATATATACAGGCCTATATATATATTGATTTCATGCGAGTATAAATGGATAGACCTGTAGCCTATATATATATATATATATATACATATATATATATACATTAGTTATATAAGTTACTTGACAACATTTGATAAAAGGTGCATAACCACAAAACACACAAGACTGAGTGTAGGCTATATATGCATACATATTTTTAAAGTGTAGGCCTTTACTGTACGTAGGCCTATTATGTAAAGGCTGTTTTATATGCATAAGTCTAATTTGGCATCTTGTGATTACCACACACATACCCTGAATGCAAGTCGTTCCGTTTACCAATAATTTCAGCCATAACTATGTCGTAAATAAAATCTAAATTCACTTAACTATCTCAAAAATATACGCTCTTAAAAACTCAGGCTATTCAACTTCGCAATTGACCAACTGCAGGAAGTAGTATACCCTGAAAATATAGGCCTACAATGTCATACATGTACCCTGAAAACTTCAGGGCAGAGGCGTCATTTCAGCTTTTTCAGGGGGGGGGGAGGCAGAGACGTGATTTGAGTATCTTCCGGGGGAAACTTGGACTGCTTGTTAAGTTTTGTATTTAGTCTACCTGTGCAAAACTGTAAGCCAATGCTGCATGATGTGTACTGCAGTGTGCATATTGTCACTTAATATAGGCCTATTAGGTTTTGATGAATTTGAGTATCTTTTTTGTTTTACCCCTTTCTTCTCCCTCCTTTTCTTGTTCCATTTATTTTTTTAAACAAATCAAGGGAGAAATGTCCGCTTTACCCCCAAATGACGTCCCTGTTTCAGGGTATATATACTATTATACACATACCCTGAAAATACACATTCCCTGTAACATATACATATATAGTAGAAGTCCAAATGCATGAAATTAACTTGCATTACTTTACATTTCACATTTGCATACACATATATGTATGTTATGATTATATATATATACTATATAACCTATGCATAATTATGTAGGCCCTATATAAGAAGTTCTACTATGTTTTGCATATATATTAATACCGACCATGGAATGACGATAGAAAAATTTCTGTCATCGGTTAATTACAAGTGTCATGCACGCAGAGTCAAGCCATATAATATACGAGTCACATATACATGTACTCACAGACAGAAGTAGATCGAATGACAAAGCCATGACAACACAGTCAGACAGACATGTTTTATATGACAGACAAACAGACATATATACAGACAGTTCGAAACATCCCCCACCCTGCACACGCTGCGAAAGGTCTACGGTTCTGTGCGCAATTAAGGCTCCAGCAGTCTAGTTCCTCTGAGATTGGCTTTCTTTGAATAGAAGAAGCTTGAGTAATACAATAGGCCTAGGTGGCGCCACATTCACTGTCTTTATATGACGTGCAGCCACTTAGCACTCCTCTTCGACACGCGTCTACTAAAAGTAGTAAACAAAAGCGTCTGCGTTTCAGACCTCTTGTAGACTCCTTTCGCCATTAAACGTCACCGATAAAATGACAATAACCCTTAAAATTACGAGCAGTGGTCTAATTAAAAAAATCTCACAAGGCTATTATTGTACATACGATTGCCGCTCTAGTGGACCGTCAAATTACCAGAAACTCCACGGGCGTATATTTCAGCAGACCTTAAGTGGTTAGATATTTTTAAGGCGCCTTTTTAATAACTTCTCAAAACCGTTGTTTGCATGTGCCTACATGGAAATCAAAGCATTTGCACAATGTATGACCTTGGCCACGCATTGTATCTATAAGCTTCAGGCCGAAACTTTTGTGACTCAGCATAAGACTTCGAAAGAGCAATCAGACAGTGTCGTCTGTCGTGAAACCCAGAGTTTCGTAGATTCAATCCCTGGCCTTGACTCGCATACGATTTGGCCTGGGCGCCAGGTCCCCGGTACTTCAGATAGGAAGAAGAATTGAACACGAATTCTTTTGCACAAACATAATTATACACAGGATGGCTAAAAAAGTCCCACCGGACAAAATGCAATTTCTCGACAACCGAAGCAATGAAAATTTTCCAGTGAAATATTCAGGGAGTGTTGAAAAATCTTTCCCCTATAATCCTGAAATTTTTTGGAAGAAATCTCTATTGGTTGTCGAAGAATTGCATTTGTCCGGTGGTACTTTTTTGAGCCACCCTGTACCTGCATATGCATATGTAAATATACATATACATATGCACATGGGCGGCGATCATGGGTGGGACGGGGGACATATCCCCCCACCTTTAAGAGTGGGGGACACGCCATACATTTGTCCCCCCACATTTGGAAGAAACATGAAAAAGGCCAACGAATGTAAATGCGTGTGAGGGCTTTCACAGCCTTTTTTGACAAGATGAGGTAAAAACTTTTTGAGGTGAAGTGTCCACCGAAAAAGCAGAGAAAGTAAGAAAGAAGGTAAAAAAGTAAGTTGAGAAGAATTTTTTTAAAAGGTCATCAAATTTAGTTGGAGCTAATTCGTAAAAAAGTCATGAGAATTCGTAAGAAGAAGAAGGTAATGACACATTATAGTTGGGAGGCCCGGAAAAAGTTGTAAAAAAAGAGGTGAATGACTAAAAAAAGTCATAAACTTTTTTGGGAGATGAAGTTTTACAAAAGTCGTGGAAAACTTTTTTTGGGGACATGAATTCCCCCCAAAAGATCATCTCCCCACCTCTCAGACAAGATCGCCGCCACTGCATATGCATACACATGTACATATACATGCAATATATATATATATATATATATATATATATATAAATATATATATATATATATATATATATATATATATATATACATATCCTTCAGCGTAGAACGGTTTCAGAGGAGTCAATGAAGTGACAACAGAATATAAAAAAATTCGTGAAGAAGAAAGGGAAGAGGAAGGCTTCAGTACGTGGTGAAAACAGAGGTCAGAAAGTTCATATATAGCTGGAGTTTATATGGTCTACATACACACGGCGCTTATTAAGAGGCCAACAGCAGATAATTAAACATGAATTAATAAGATAATAATTTAATAAGATAAAAAGGTTAGCGAACTCTCTTTATCTATAAACTTGCAACCGTGCAGTCAACAGCTCTTAGCAGAGTATACTATACAGGTCTCTGTCAACTGGTGACCTTACACGTATATACGCTAACGAAGCAACCACAGACTGATGTCTTGGACAGCAGGGTGGGAATTGTCAGAGGTTGAGGGGATTCAACCCCCTAGTTTTTCCTTAGAACCCACAGTTAAGTCTTCATTGCACATGGGGGGGGGGTCCATAGAGTAGTGGTAACATCACTGGCGTGAAGAGCAAGAGGTAGCGGGATCGCTTCCGCAACCTCCCCAAATTTAGGTCCACTCAGCCTTTCATTCGCGAGATGGCGCGTTGCTAAAATGAGATGTAGGACGTGATGGGCGCCTTGCATGGCTGCCGTGTACAGTTAAATTCGACTCCTGTAATAACTTGTGATCATCCGTTCATACTGATTTGTAATCGCACTGGGTTATTGTCAGTTTGAAGATATTAAACGAAGATTATTACTATCATTATTACCAGGAGGATAGTTTCCAATCCCCTCAGTTGTGCTAGTGTGATTTAGCATTATTTGACTCCGAGTCTCTGACAAACAGAAGAACTTTCCATGGTGTATCATGTACGCATTTTTGAATTTTCTCAACAGAGGAATTGATTTTGATTCCAGTCTGACTTTCAAAACTTTTAGCGTTGAAATCAGCTGCTTTCAAATTTCGTTGACGTCAGTTGGCAAAATGCGAATAAAATGTTCAACCCCCCCTCCAGTCTTTTTTCCACAATTCCCACACTGCTTGGACAGACGATAGGTGCTATATAATTCTTACTCAATGTATTACACCGGATGCTTTGACGGACACGTAACAACCGAATCGACAGTTCTTGTAGCGCTATCGTGTGCCTTACCCGTTTTAATGGATGATATGTCTAATGTGATACAGTGAGTCGTCTACACAAAGAAGGGTACCAGCAGAAGCAACAGAATGGCGCAGCCTCTGTGAGGGATGCTCGATAGTGTAGTGGATAGCGCGCTGGACTGTCAATCAAGAGGTCGGGGATTCAAATCCCCGCCAGGGTAGAAATTTGGTTCGAGATTTCTGTTCCATCTGCATCCCCATGCCAACTCAGCTATAATGAGTACACTGACCGTAAACTGTCGGTGGGAAGATGAGACGGTGAGGGAGAGGACTGGCCACCCGCCGTCATATGCCGAGGCTAAGAAAATGAAGTCGCTAATACTTCATACCCTGGCTGCGGGGCTAGCTTAAGGGACTGCACTTCTTCTTCGTTTTCAGTCTTTCCTTGAAGAGGCGCTATATAAATCCGATTAGAACTACATTTACAACTGCCTCAGATCAAGATCAACGATCGAGTGTTAAACTGGTCAACCACTTCATGACGTACGTGACGCTTCATATAGAAATAATATCAATTATTAATTATTATGTATTGGCTACTCTTGTGACAATGGGTTACTCAGTGCATGGGCAGTTGCATCGACTGACACCAGACGTTTTCACATAGATCATAGGCCTACTTATCTGTTACTGCCGATTATACCTTACACCACTCATGCGTGCAGTTTTATATATCGTTTGCTAACTTCTTGTTCCAAGTTTGTGCTTAAGAAGAAGAAGAAGAAGAGCAGTCCCTTAAGCCAGGCCTAAGGCAGACTTGGGTAGAAATATGAGCGAATTCATTTTCTTAGCCTCGGCGTATGAGGGCGGGTGGCCAATCCTTTCCCTCGCCGTCTCATCTTCCCACCGACAGTATACTTATCACAGCTGAGTTGTCTAAGAGGCGCAGGTTGAGCAGAAATCTCAAACCAAATTTCTGCCGTTGCGGGGATTTGAACCCCGACCTCTCGTTTAACAGTCCAGCTCGCTAACCACTACACTATTGTGTTCAAGTAAAGAATAAAAGGTTTGGATCTATTAGTATGCATTCCAATCGAATAAAAGAGAAGAAAAATAAAAATTGTAAACGCTCGTGTGACCCAGTCCAACCTACCGTCGAGGTCTTTGACGCCCGTTCATGTTTTGATGGTTAGCCAGAAGAGAGCAGGCGATGAGTAAACATTTAATCTGCGGGTGGTGACTTTTATACCTCGGCGAAAGAGTTCTGCGGTTTGGTGGAGACATTGCTCGCAATCCAGCGTTCTGCTGATTTATAAATATCACAGGGATGACTATCGTTACAACCCTTGACCGCAAGTTACACAGACCGAGGCGACGGCCAAACTGTGTGACCTTGAGGTCACGCGCATGTGACCTCGAGGTCACGCGGTCTATAGGAGTACACGTGACTCGCTTTCTCGCACCTGAACTTAACACTGGTGAGTCAAAGTAATCATAGGCACCAACCATTCAATCACGTGCCCTGTCTGTCTGTCTGTCTGTCTGTCTGTCCGTCATTCAGTCAGCCAGTAAGTTAGTCTGTTTCTCCGTCTGCCTGTCTGTCTGTCTGCCTGCCTGCCTGCCTGCATGCCTGCCTGCCTGCATGCCTGCCTGCCTGCATGCCTGTCTGTCTGTCTGTCTGTCTGTCTGTCTGTCTGTCTGTCTGTCTGTCTGTCTGTCTGTCTGTCTGTCTGTAAACTCTCTTTAGGCCTTGTATATCGGGATGTTGTTATGTTTCTGGCATATGTCTGTCTGCCTGCCTGCCTGCCTGTCTGCAGTCTGTCTGTCTGTCTGCCTACCTGTCTGCCCCGTGGAGAATATAGAGCATGTCTGTTAATGGAGAGGTTGCTTAACGGGGCCTTGTTGGTCTGGGTCAACGTCTCAGAAGTTGAGTGTATGTATTCAAGTGAGAAAACCGACTGAGTGCTTCTCTTGTCGCTATTTGCTTTCTAAGAACGCTTCTTAAGACGGCATTACCAGGCACTCGTCGGCGCCCCTCCCGCCCTTCCTCTCTCCCACCCTTCCACTCTCACCTTTCTTTCCTCCCTCTTTCACTACCCCTCCCCATCTGACTTTACCAGCAGTGTTACAAATCGGCGAGTCAGTGCTTCGAGTTTGCTTTGGTCTAGGCCCCTATACAGTAGAGTCCCTTTCCGCGATATAGTCCGACGACCATTTGGTCCATTCTGAGGTTCTCTGTCCGAAGCATTCACCAACTGACCCGTACTTTCACGGTTAGCAGTTTCTCCTGATTGGCGGATAAAAGAAGATTAATTAAACCCACCTCTTAACCACGAGATTCTTAGACATAAACAGGTGCGCAGAGTCGTCCCTAGTCGTTAACTGCGCCGCTGCCCGTACTCTGGTAATGCCAGTCTCAAGCATGGATGAAAGAGGAGGGCGCCGCTAATCATTTTTTTGATGGCACGGTGTCGTTAAACAGCATAACCAACCAACGTCCTTATGGGTCCTTGGCGGGGCGGCTAAAGCGTAGGTACTTCAATTCTGCGACCACTGACCAGGGTTCGAATCCAGGGCACCTCGTGTGAATTTCGACATAGACGACATTGTCGAACTGTGCGAAAACTCGGAGGCCATCATCTTGGAGAAGAGGGCCTTCTGAAATCCAATGCCACTCCTTAATCTTCCTAAATGCAGGATTTACAGAATGGAAAGAAAAGAAGAACACACTCGCCACTGGTAAACTTTCTGATTAAAGAAAACACCTTTTCTTTACAGGGGACCTAATATTCGCATATGCCCGTACACGGGTCATCACAACCACCAATCGCAGGTGATGGACTTCAGAGCTTAAATGAGCACAGCACACCCAATTTCTCCGCTCTGCAACGCATGGCGACTAGGTTGTCCCACCGGCCCGGACTTCCACGGTCCAGCACAGAAGTTTTACTGTGGTCGGCCAATCCTCCTGGAACAAACTGCCCTAGCAACCTGTGACATGAACTTCCCATAGTCTCTCTTTTTCTCCTTCCTGCAAACGCTTGTAGACAATTTTTCCGATCGTGGTTTCATTGTGTTAGGTCGGTAGCGCCTCTGATGAGCCTATCTTGAGGTGGCTCTTAATAAATTTTAAATTACCATTACCATATGCTGTGAATTTGGGCACGACGCATAACCACGCCGATAAAAATTGGGACCTACTTATAGCAGCATACGTGTAGATCGTACACGCAGGCCTACACCAAAATATAATAGGTATATATACACCGATATATGCATAATTATGCATTGGTGCAACAGAGCACTTGAACCCGTATCTATACTCACTGTTGCCTAATTTGTCTCACAGACAGAGAGACACACACAGAGACACACACAGACCGACAGACACGCAGACAGGCACACAGACAGACACACAGACAGACACACAGACAGGCAGACAGACAATAGGTGTGATATCTGGCCCCACTCAATCGACTTGATGTCTAGTGTCTCATTGCAGACCAGGTGACTACTTTAAATGACGCTTGCCCATGCAGCTGTATACGTTCAGGGCTGATAAGCGAAAGAGTCAGAGCAGAAACGAAGACGAGTCAGAGACATGCAGCCGTCGAGCGCATTAAGGCACCATGGCAGAAGACCCAGAGATTGTTTGATTATAGGCAGAAGATGCGTTGCCAGCCAATACAAGGTCGACGTCAACATCCCTGAAGCCAAAGCAACTGGTAACCTGGTCGTAGAAAGCCTAAAAACGGTCAGCTATACATTGGTTAGACACGTTAGAACGTACGTCCCTTGCTACTCTGTGCGTGAGGATGCGGTTTGCATACCGCTGGTGGCTTATCTTAATCTTGGGTTAGTGCGGTCCGTACATGGACACCTTACATACTCGCTCAGCGGTGGTGAAGGATCTCACCCGATCAATTCACTGAAAAACGAGTATCAAGGCCATGCGGTCGCTATAGAAAAACGAACATTTACGTTTATGTAATGTGATATGTTTCAAAAGCTAATGTAATCGGAGATTTGCAGCCATCAGCTCGGCAGCCGATTATTTCGCCAACAAAGGTTTTACAAAACCACTGGAGCGTAAACAGCATGACCTACATATCCACAGCGATACACCCAAAAAAACACTCCTCAGCTTGACCCAAATATCCACACCAATACACTCAGCAACACTCCTCAACGACTTCGAGTCCAGTCTAACCCAAGAACATTAATTTCAAGCACGACGTCAGGAATGAGCGTTCCATTGATCAGCGCAACCGCACATCAAGACTAAAGCAAGGCTATTGGTTTAAAAATCGGCCTGAAAATATGAATGCAAAACATGTGGATGTCAACTGCACACACGCGAGGATATGCAAATACGGTTACATAGACTATACCATAGGCCTATGGGCATAGGCCTATTTAAGGTAGATGAAGGGTTGGCATATTGCCACCCTTTTCGTAAACTGGAAACTGAATTAAAATCTAGTATCATCTCGACTTTAACCAAGCTGTAAAACAATAGAGTCCACGAGATAAAAAAAACTGATTTTGGGATTCGTTAAACGTTCAATCCTGCATATTTCAGTAAGAAAATGTTCCTGTGAATTGCCTTGGGATGTCCTATACACTCGCTAAATTTCACAATACTACGTCATCGCTTATGTAGGCCTATCTCAGCCTGTTAACAATAACCCCCATTTATTCCTGTTTTTGTCATACTAGAACCTTACAGTATCAAGGCAAAGTACAGGGAGTTAAAACTGAATGCCATGGGCTGAAAGTTCAAGGCCATGGACTGGACTTAAACCCCAAGACCAAGGGCTTTAAGTATGTGCCATGAACTTAATTAGAAAGAGAAAAGAAACACCGGCAAAGCTCAAAGAAGCCACTCAAATGAAAGTGTTAAATCAATTTCGCCAGGGATTCGATTGTATTTCTTTAAAAGCCGCTCGTTTAAACCATTGCTTATTGATAACACACGTTCTTTTTAAAAGGCGTGGGTGTTTTTCTTTAAACTGGTTTCTTGCGAACTATAATAACCACAACCATAAACGGTTATGGTCATGGTTATGGTTAAAGGAGTGTGGAATTTTTTTAATAAACCGGTTTTGTACAAGCTATTGCACTCCTTACTTCACCCGTTGTTTAAAGCTTTAAAATCGTTGATTCTTTGCGCTTTGATCTTAGACTTGATCTTCACGGACTTACTCGACTTTGTGACTTTTAGCCGAGTAAAATCTAGGCTATTATTAATCTATTTGCTTTAAAAAGCATTGCAGAGCCTTTTACTGACTTACTTCTCAAAGCCTTGCTGTTTAAACCCCGTCCACTGTTTCAGTTCAAGCTAGTCTAATACATGGTTTCAATTGTCAAATTTTAACTGGGATGGGGATGAAAAATTGAACAAGTCTTACATGTCCAGATGTCCCGACCAGAATTTATTACGTACTTAAAACCAGTAGCCTATACGTCAGTGCATATTTTAAGGAATTTAGACTACTGGGACAAAAATTTTTAACTCGTCTCTGAAAAACTTTTATGACCTTTTTCTGGGAATTCATCTCCCCGAAAAACTTGATGACCTTTTTTTAGGAAGTCATCTCCCAAAAAAGTCATCTCCCGAAAACCAATGATGACTTTTCTTGGGAATTCTTCTCCCAAGAAAAAGTTGATGACCTTTTTTTAGGAAGTCATCTCCTGAAAAAGTCACCTCCCGAAAACACTTGATGACCTTTTTTACTTCAGG
Source organism: Allolobophora icterica (assembly GCA_963556255.1). Taxonomy (NCBI): domain Eukaryota; kingdom Metazoa; phylum Annelida; class Clitellata; order Crassiclitellata; family Lumbricidae; genus Allolobophora; species Allolobophora icterica. The sequence goes on from OY744608.1 coordinate 16,318,903, forward strand.
ACCTTTCGGAATTTACTACTGGGGCAAATCTTAAAACTCTTGCAACATTTTGTCCCACTACTTATACTTTAACCATACATTGCCTGGGACAAATCAGCCTAACTACTGGGACAAATCCTAACACTACTGGGACATTTGTCCCACTAGTTATACAGTTAAAATATGCCCTGCTATACGTGGTAACTTGTAGTGGGTCACTGTGTGGGTGTACGTGTCAAAAACTCGAACAATAAAGAATAATACTTATTAGACAACGCATAAGTTTTATTTTCAGTTTTATTTTCAGATTGTGTATTGTATTGTAATGTACTGTATTTATATAGCGCTTATAGCGGGAGAGCCTGTCAGAAACGCTCCCAGTGCAAGAGACCCCGAGAGAAGAAACAAGTCTTAAGAAAGGCAAAGGAGGAAGAGACGCTACCAGAGCGAACAGAGGAACGAACAGACAGAGGAAGATCAGGGCCAATGGAAGCAAAAGACCTAGATTGAGCCACTGAAGTCCCGACACTAAATTTATAGCGCTAGTACAAAATTATGACTTAACAAACACTAAAGTGGTAGGCTATGAATGAAAATAAAACGAACCACTGAAAGCTGTGCTGGGGATTTAACCTAACCCAAGGTAATTTTTGGGAATTAACTGAAGGGGTTGAAGATTTAATTGGGGGTTGAACCCTCCCTCCCTGCATCTAAATGATTAAGTCCGTTTCAACATCATAAACCAGTCGCCGATAAGCCCGATAAAAATCCTACCTGTATTAGAAGGCCAACGCTGTGACTATACGACGGTCGAACTAGTTCTGTCAAAAAGCCTGCCAAAATGAAAAGAGGTCTCGCTGAGGCGAAACGAAAGGCCATACGGACCAACTCTCTCCACCTTCCCCTTCCCCACAGACGGTAAACGACGACGACGAACGTATTTCATATTTGACTAATGGACTGTCGCCGTCGACATGTGCCTCTGTGTGTGTGTGTGTGTGTGTGTGTGTGTGTGTGTGTGTGTGTGTGTGTGTGTGTGTGTGTGTGTGTGTGTGTGTGTGTGTGTGTGTGTGTGTGTGTGTGTGTGTGTGTGCTGCTTCGTGTCCATTGGCTGGTTTGTGTATGGCTGCGAGCTGTCGACGCCACACTGCCTTGCACACGCAATATATCCGACGCATTGCTTAGTACGGTGGCACACAGTGGCCAACGCACTCGTCGGCCCTTGTAGGCTCGTAACCGTAAACTCCAAATTCCTAGAGCGCTACTTTAAAGCTAAACGCAGGGCACCAGCTTTAATGTACGTATGAATGCATAGGCTCCTGTACGTTTATGTATGGATATAATGTGTGTACGTATGTATGTATGTATGCATGTATGTACGCATAGGCGTAGCTACATGGAGGCAAGAGTAGGCATTTGCCTCCTCTTGGTTTTGTGGATTTTAAAATTTTACATGGGTTATAGGCCTGCGTCCTCAAGTGCACCTCAGCAGAGGTGGATTTTGCCTCCTCTTGATTTGTGTCTTTAGCCCCCCGAGAAGAAAGTCTTAAAGTCTTCGAATGTGTTAATGACTAAAAAAAGGTCATCAACTTTTTTCGTAACATAAATTTTAGAAATTCTCAGATCGAAATTCAGAAATTGTAAGAAGTTTTCGCGACCGCCCTTCGGACGCTGACAAATTTCCCCCTCGCCTTTGAAACAAGATCGCCGCCACTGCATACACGTTTTGACAAGCAGTAGTTGCTTCCTCTTGAATTGAAGTCTGGCTACGCCCCTGTATGTACGTATGTAGGCCTATGTATGTATGTATGTATGTATGTATGTATGTATGTATGTATGTATGTATGTATGTATGTATGTATGTATGTCTGCATGCATGTATGTATGAAAGTATGTATGTATGTACACTGCGACCCGCAACCTCACTGCACTGTTTATCGCCGCATTGCAATTGTAATGAGTAACTTCTATTGCGCTGGTGTCTAATGCACAAGGTATCAGCCGATGGCACAAGCCGTATCAAATAATGCTGCTCAAATTAAGTCAAAGTCATCAAATGAAATCAAGTTGAGCAGAGCACTCTCAAAACTAAGAAGTTCCAATATAGTTAGACGTTTGTGGGTCTAGGAGATTGCAGTTTATTTTTGAGAAGTCCTATCTTACCGAAACAGCGTTCACCTGAACAGTTACAGAAATCATCAGTGACACGAACATACGCAGAGCAATAGAAACAATAGAGAATGTTTGCAGAAGGATCTTGGTGTACAGTAGGCTCAGTAGCATAGCTAAAGCAGCAGGTGTGGCACGACTTCTTGATTTTACAAAATCATTTTGTCAGGGAATATGTCAGGTTGCAGATCTCTTGTGTAGGCTATGTCGCGGCCATTCTGATGGAAAATTCTCGAATCTTGTCAGGCTCTAGTCTGTCAAAACCTGTTACAACTTGGAATACTATTAGGCCCTATAACGAACTTCATTGCACGCGTGAATTCTCTGCCTTAGCGACGTCAACAACTTGTCTACAACAATCAAGTTTCAGCACAAAACTTGTCTCTACCTTGCAAGATGAGCTTGCTGCTACGTGTTTGCCAGGAAACAAGTAACGTCGGAATAGAAGCAACGGGAATAGAAGCATAATCAGTGACGTCAGCATAGATTATATATCGACTGAAAGAAATTGAGCCAAAAGAAAAGCATATAAGCCTACACAGCAGTTGATTGCATGACGGACATATGCTTAGTGTAAATTCTTGCTTACAACAGTACTGTAAACTGAAACTAATGAACACATAGCTTATTTGGTGTAGGGCCTAATAAATAATGCTTTTGTCCCGCAGTATTTCTACTCCAGTCGGGGGCCCCAGTAAGCCCCATGCTAAAGCATATTGAGTATACTGGTTAATCCTACCCTGAGGTGAAACTGGATTAAATTAGATTACTTACTTACTTACTTAATAGTCCTATCATTACGTCTTTGTGACACTGACGGATTAAGGAGTTGAGTTGTTGTAAGGTGAAGCAGCCTTGATGGCCCTTTCGGTCATAAAAGACAACAGAGCCAAAATGCTTAATACTTTCTGAAGTGATTGTCCTTTAAGTCACCGCATTGTGGCTACGATTCGGGTGAAGGACCGAAGAGGCGAGAGAGATATATGGCAAGACGTAAGTCCGGAGAGGGGTAGGGTAGCACAGAGGGACAGAAACACAGATACTCGGACGGAAGGGCAGAGAGAGAGAGAGAGATAGAAAGAGAGAGAGAAAGAGAGAGAGAGAGAGAGAGAGAGAGAGAGAGAGAGAGAGAGAGAGAGAGAGAGAGAGAGAGAGAGAGAGAGAGAGAGAGAGAGAGAGAGAGAGAGAGAGAGAGAGAGAGAGACTAGGACAAGAGGAAGTGCAGAACGCACATGAAATGGATACAGAGTAGGATGAATAGGCGGTAGACACAGACTGTGGTCAGAAGGGTGAATCAGAGGTAGTACAGAGAGACTGAGAGGTCCTAGGGAAGTGAAGAGTGTGAGTGAGTAGGAATGCGTATATGGCAGTGAAGGGAGCGGCGTTTGATGACACCGAAAGAGGCGCAAGGTATTAAACGTGGAAGCCCCTCTGGCTATCAATCTGTCTCTGTCTTCTGTCGGTCAGTCCGCTCTGTTCGTTTGTCCGTCTCTTTCTGTCCGTATAGGTTTGTCCATCTCTCTGTCTGTGTGTTGTTCATCGTCACATGGACATGTCTGTCTGTTTCTCTGCCTGTCTCTCTGCTCATCTGAGTCATCTCACGAGTTTTTAGAAATGTCGCTATTTATGTTTTCTGCATGAACGAAATGTAAGGTATATGACTATATGTATAGCCTATATACAGGCCTATCTGTATTAAATATATTTATGTATATAGGGCTATGGTAGGCCTATATGCATTTATGCATACGTTCATATACCAATGTACATTTGTAGCCTATGTATGCATGAATGTAGGCCTATGCATGTATTTAAATAGGTAGTTAGCTGTGTTGCATGTAGGCCTATATAGCTAGGTTTTGCATGCGTAGGCTATTCATAGGCCTATCGTTGGTGTATGTAGGGCCTATGGGTCGTGTGTAGCCAATCGCATTGATAGGCCTCTAAATTTAGCTACACCTAGGTTTCGTAACTATGCTGTGCAGGCACGGTATCTTTGTTTTGACCTAATATAGGCCCAACAATCATGGGTCAACAGCCTATAGGACATAAATGCCTGATGTGGTTGAACATTAATTACCCTATTGACGAAACAGTTGTGAATGCAACTATATAGCTCTGTACCCATTACGGTTGCTATAGATTGAACCCACACCCGATAATTGAAAGTCAAAGGCGAATGACAGAAGCTTCGCATTCTGTGGCCTGCAGCAGAGTTTGACATTCTACAAAAACTCTGACGCTGAAGTGTAGGGTCCACGGTAGGCCTATCGATCTGGCCATCTAGGATATTCAGACGAGTTCAACTTAGGGCCCTATACGATCAAGGGTAGGCCTATACTGGGTATTGGCACAGCAGTGACAGAGAGCCATGACCTCCACTCGAATTAAGCCGCTTTTTGGTCGCTTTTAGGCCCACCTCGCCTATTTTCAACTCCAACCATGGGCGTAACTTTGGCCTAGAAATTAAGGGTAGGCCCTGTCAGTTTCTCCCGCGACACGGTGGTCTATCGGCAACACGCTGGTTGATGATCACGCGTTGCGGGTATGACTCCGTGTAAGTAAGTAAGTAAGTAAGTATTTTCTTTATTTTTTGTACCGACCCTAATTGCATTATAATTGCAAATTTATATAGCGCCACTTGTAGACTCCACCAGAGGCTTTCCCGAGCTATCACAATGAAACCGCGTCAAACAGAATGGCTGAAAATAGGAAGTGAAGCTCGTCATCTCCAAACTTCTAAGGCGCTACTCTACAGCTAAACGCAGGGCACCAGCTTATTCATGAGCCCTGCGTCCAGGGATTGTCCAGAGATCGATGTCCAGTGGAGGTCCGAGTCCAGCTGCCACAGAGACCAGAGGCTGAGGAATTCATGTGCAGGTTGCTGGCAACTGATTCCAGAATGGGCTGACCAAAGCAATAACCTTAGATAAATTCTTGGCGCACAAGTTTCTCTGTAACCAAACAGTATGATCTCGAACAGTGTAAACTGTAAAGTAAACTACAAGTCCTGTGATGCATTGCTCCGTGTCCAGGGCCATTGTCCATTGTCGGATAGAGCCTACAAAAATAATTAGCGCCTCCCAAATCCCACTGTGGGACAAGTAACCTTTAACATTTCTTCCCATTCTCTTCCTTTTCGCGTAAATAATTATTATTCGGCTCACAGTAAAAAAAAACTCGCTAGAGAATGTCCGGATTTTAGCACACGCAAGTGCCAATAAAACAGGAGCCTCATAATTATCTTTAAGGTAAGTCATTAAACATTCAGCACATTTCTTCTTCGAATCGGTGATTTTATTCCTGATTCGTTTCACACAAAAAACAGAAAGCAAAGTTTCAGATTTGAGTTCATGGCTAACCAAACTAAGACTGCAGTTTCGACAATTACTAAGTCAAAAGAGGAATGCAAAACAAACTTATGATGAAAGAGGCTAAAAATGAAGGCACCGCTGTATGTTATTGCTTGCTTTTAAAATTTAAGCATCTGACTCACTGACTGGACCAGTTGCTCTCATTTTGATTTATGCTGTCTTTCTGCAAGGTTAAAATTCATTGTAGTTAAAATTCATGTACAGGCCTAAATATATGACAACTTTACATTAGCTACAGTTCAAGAATCAGAGTACTGACTATAACATTCACGCAGTACACGCAAGAGGTTTGTTAGATGTTGTACTCGGCACATTATCCAACGCTCTTGGATGTTCACGATGCAGCTCTAGACTCTAGTAAAGTCGTTTCTTACTCTTGCAACGAGCAGCAGTTAGAACTTTCCGCAACTTTCGGAAAGCTCCTGTGGCGTTAGGCAGATTCTCATATGGTAGTGGTTCAGCCATCCCCAAAGAGAAACATGATGCATCTGGTAGCTCCATGGACGAGAACATGGAATCAACCACGACCGGAGTACTAGGTGTAATGTCAAGTGAGCCACCATAAACACTTGATCTCCTCAGTTCAATGTCACTAGACATAGGCATGACTTTATCACCAAAATCAATGTCACCACACGGTTCCAGTGCGACTGTTGATCCTTGAGAAGAGCTGGGTAAAGCTTGATGTGATGTTTTTTCAGTTGTTGGACATTCATTCAATAAAACACTGACGTTAGGCATTGGCATATTGTGTACAGAACAAGTCTGTGATTGTTGAGAAGAAAGAGATCTGTCAGGAGAATTTCTTTCGACAGCTGAATTTGGACAAGTCGAGATTTCACAATAATCATCGTCCAATTCAGGCCAAGAGTCTAAGACAAGCCACCCATCTGAGGCACTAAGACCCATTTCTGACAACCAAATGGACATTTTCTCTTCTGAGTATGCGTTTGTGTTTTCAGCAGCTTTGCTGTCTGTCGAGTTACAGAAAAGAAGTAACATACTTCATGATTTATAAACAAAAATCATAGAGCAATGATAAACAAGTCTAAACAATAGAGTACATTTATTCAAACAATCAAATTTTTACGACAACTGAAAAAGTAGTGGTACATTCAAATCAGATAGTCTATTGGAAATTGTTTCTAGTAACATAGTGGTCGTCCATAAAGGACATCAACAAAATATAACCTCCTTAGGACCCCTCCCTCACTCCTAGTCCGAATTTGGCATTACCCTCCTCTATCTCCCTCTCTGGACGTTTGTATTATAATAAAGTACTAAAGCACTGTTGACCTTACAGGACTAACTATGCTACAAGGTGGGGTCCTATGACATGGCCATGAGATCATAGTAGAATGCCTCAAGAAGTTTGGCCTCTGTGTCAGACAAGTACAGGCTATTTTACAAAAACCCTTGCATTAATTTTTTAAAAGCACCATCAAGTTTAAAGTACACAAGTCAAAAGGAAATAACAACACTTTGGAACTAGTGTTTCTAGGGCATACACCATTCAAAACACATTCCTTTTCCCCCCAAAAAAACAGTGCATATGTAACTAAACCAAGGCATCCAACTGAACTCATAAGAACAGTCCAGGATCACTAGTAAGAACGCATACCTGCATGCCCACTGTAATGAATTGTTGGAGAATTTTCTCTTTCTTTGACACAAGCTTCTTCTAAATTTTGGTCTGCATCATTGATACTTTCCTTTCTAGGCTGTTAAAACAAGGCAACTGACCAAATAAGGCTTATGCCTGGAAGAATATCCAATTACCTTGAAAAGAGATGTTTCGCTGGTTTGAAACATTTGAAAATTCTGCATTCTTTTACTTATGAAAGGATGGGCAAAACTCTAGTTATTGGCATGCTGGACTTTCAATCGTAAGGCTGGGGATTCGAATTCCTGCCAGGACAGAATTAGTTTGCAAGATGTTGACTACCTGCTCTACCTGGAGAACTCAACTATAACAAGCACATTAGTACAATGACCATAAACTGTCAGTGAGAAGATCAAGTTGCCAGAGCGAGGTTGCCACCCACCCATCCTTATATGCCACTACTAAAAAAATTAAGTCACTTCATATTACAGCCAGCTTATGGGACCAGCTTAAAAGCCTGCTCTTCTTCTTACTGATAAAACTGGTTTAATATTTTAAGTAAATAAACACCATTTAATTTTATCCAGCACATGCCTATGCATCACACAGCACAAAACAGATATGCCACTTATACGGTAGTCAGGTCTGTGATAAAGAAAAGCACAAAAAGGTAATCACGCAAAACGACTGTACTGCATATGACAGTGGAGAAAGAACCTAACTTGAAAAAATGTAATGTAATCACTCAAAATAAGCATGTATACTAGCTTAAACCAAAAATAACTTACAGCAAAATGCAAGTCTCAGGATCACAAGAAAACTAATTAGTCAGCAGCACTTAATCAAATCCATACCACATGAGCCTCCATGTTAAGTCTATCTTAAACCAAATGCCACCGTCTTTATATTATCTTTTGGTGGACTTAGAGAGAAATTTTGTTTTTCATGTAAAGTTCTTCCTTAATTAAGTGGCATACAATGCACATTATAATGTAGCAAAAACTCTAATTACTGTTAACTGCCATCGTGCAGAGTATAACTGGAAGCAAAGCCTCAAAAACTGTAAAACTCACTGCAGAAGACAGCAATCTCATCATCTCTTCCTTGCTGTGATCTGCCTGCATGAATGGTAAGTCTAGGATCTCACACTCCTGAAGCAAAAGTGCATATTCAAATTTAGCTCATGCAGGAATAGATATACATATACAAAAATATCAAGTATAAATATGTGCTGTATCAATATGAATCATAAAATCTGGCATATATTTCCTCTCACGTTTTAATTGAACCAAGGGAGAGAGTCTTTGTGCCAGACTGGATGAAACTACTTACAACACTGTGTACAAAGATGAGACATTTCATGCTTCAATTCTGCAGTATAGTAACAAAAGCAATCAGACCTTGCACTACTAGATCAAAGAAACATTTCTGTTGCAGAAACCAGAAGTATAAAAACAATTTGAACATACATCTAGTGTTCCATCCGGAGGGCAGATATTGAAGCCGGGAAAGTCAATCAACTTATCAACATCGAACAGTACTGAAACAGCAAAAGAAACATCAGACAGCCATTTTAGTGAAACAGACAACTCATATGACTGCATGAAACGTTTCCCCTCTGAAACCATCCAACTACAACACTGGCAAATATGACAATGATTCTTTTTTTTAACATTCTCTATTGAGAAACATGTTGAAAATTAATTTCCACTTTCTTCAATCTACTTTGCACATGAAAGCTGTGTAGAGTAACAGTTTTCGAGTTCATAGAAGCATCTCTCAACATTAACAAGTGCATAAGAGTAATTGTAAGTTCTCACATAACTTTTCTGAACTGGTGCTTAAAAATTTCTCAGAAGCACAAAAATACTTATTCCTCATAAATACTAAATGCCGAATGAACCAAGGCCAATTCATTCTCCCCATTTGATGTTCATTCTAAATGCACGCATTCCAAGTGGACAAGCTCTCTAACCCAAGCAGAGCAATAGAATTAGACTTCAGTAAGTACCTTCTTTGTCAGTTTGACCGAAGCACAGAAATAGCAAATAACTAGATTTTAATCACAGTACCTTCTTCTTGCTCATCGTTGACTTCTCCTTCTTCCAAGACCTTTCCATAAGGTGTCACTTCTGTCAAGACATAAAGAATGCAGTTTTTAACCCTTTAACGACGAGCGTGTACTAAAATGCATGGAAAACTAATCCCTCTCATCATTAAAGGATAAAATAATAACATAAAATGACACCCAATTAAAACATTGGCATATCTTATAAGCTCATCAGCTGCAAATGCCAATGACTCAAAATACAATAGGTTACTAGGTTGTTTTCTGGGCTACCAGTATGCATCAAGAAACTTCCACTCACGAGACTATGATTCTCGAAATTTTGAAACACAGTATTACTTCAGTCTTCTGAGACCTATAATGACAGCAAAGCTGTACCCTATATGTAGTTCATGACTGGTACTCACAAACTTCAGTATCTGTCACTTTCGAATGTGTAAATTGCATTTACCATAGCAAAGAAATTGTGTGATATATTATGAAAATTATTACATCACATGGAACCCGATTCACCAGTATAGGCTCACTGTTAATGTATCTCTGGATAAAGAATAAATAACAAGGTTTGACCATACCACATCCATCATTGGTGAAGAGGAGAATGCCAGACTGTTGACGACGTGCGTTTTCCAGGTGGCCTGGGGGATAGCCAAGCCGCCTCATGTTATAAATGTATAATGGCAACTGGTTGTGACTAATGCCAAGAGCTTCTCTCAGTGATTCACTACAATAAATTAATCACAAAGCCGATTCATTTGGCCAATAACCAATCTGAATCCTTCTGTTTCAAATGCAAATACCTCATTAACTTCAACGGCTGCCTATTTTGCCTGGATTCAGTTTACACTTCTGTCTTTGGTAGCAACAGCCCTCTCAGATAAGGCTTCCCGACAGGCTTCGTCACTGCCCCTTTCTTCTGTAATCATTCATGGCTTTCTTTGTTACTCTGGCTAGAACAGCCTGCTTGTATTTTGTGCTAGGACTTCCATGGTACAGCACAGGGCCACTGCGGTGATGCAACTGTCACTCTGGAACAATCCTCCACTAATCATTCATGTTCAGGCAACTGCATGATAGGGTAAGACTGTTGCAACTCTATGCCTCAATACAAGTACATTTCCTCGGCGCCCTCATGCTGACTTACCAGCAAGTTGAAACTCTCTTTCTCTGCATCACCAAAGAAGGTCACTTGTTTCAGGATGATTGTTTCCTCTCTTATTCTTCTAAGCCTGCTTGCCCGTCTGGCCTCCATCTTTTCACCTGCCAATACAACCACCTGCTTGTCTTCGAAAACTACAACCAAGCAATGAACAAATATGCCAACCTAATGTTACCAGGCTTCAAAGCAGAGAATCTCGGATCATCTTCGACATGATACCTGCAACAAGTTTACATAATTTGTTCAAAGTTAAAGTAAAAAATCAGCAAAAAACAATTGCAAAAGTATAAAAAGTAACAAAACCTTCTCACAGCTTCAAATAAAATACTAACTCTAAAAGACAAATCTTGTTTATACTATGGTACTGCCAGAAAAATTTCTTGTAAACTATGAACTATAACATTAAATAATAAACAAAATAATAACCAAACAATTGCAAAAAACAATTATCTAGCCAATAAACAAGTCAGTGTATCAACTTATTAATCAAAAAATATATTAATAGTTGGTATACTTCACACATTATTCAATGTGTACCTTCTGGCAGTTGCTTTTGAAGCAGACAGCTGCGTTCTGAGAACATGATGTTTTCTTGGAATATTCTCAGGAGTTTGTCTGTCAGTTTGTTATCAGAAAAAGACAAATAGTTTCAAAATTACTAGATTTTATCAATCATCAATCTGTTTCTAATGCGAGATCAACATTTATTCAGTAACACCACATTATCTAAGAATACTTACTACTTAGGCAGTATATGCCCATAATCTTTGAACAATATTCCTAAATCCAAGTACAGATATAACTCCACCTCACTCTCACAGCCTTGCTAGAATCTCTAACACACTTCATAATACCCTGCTAACATTTCACAGAGATATCATACAAATAATACATCGGAAATTTAAGTTTTAGAAGAACAGAAATGAATCCATATTTACTTAGATTGACTTGTTATGCCTTCATTCTTCGTTTCTTTATGGTCAGTCAGTTTTTGCACAGGAAGGGTACTGGTATATCTTCTGAAATATATAGTTAAAGAAATGGCAACCATTTTCTGTTAATAACTACATGAACAATAGATTGCTTGAACTCATCAAATAAAAACATAATTAATTAAAAATTGACACAAGTATTGACAAATTAAGGTGTAGCAAAAGTGCAGTTTCCCTCCATATCTTGTCCTCCTTCCACCACCATATGCAGCACATCTTTCCTCGGTCTTCTCTCTCTGTGGTTTTCTTCCAGGGCCTCTCTAGGGCCACACAGATCATGACCAGCTCTGTTGAATGGATTGATTTCAGAATACATTCATACTTAGTACAGACAATCTACTGATGCCCTGCGTCTTGTGACAATGACAATACAGAAGCTTCCAGATCAAGTCAGACTAGGTCTTCTGATATTTTGGATTCACTGACTTTAGCAGAGACATGAACCTGACAACCACAACAGGCGAGTTTACTGTATCGGTGTGACCAGTCGCCCTGTCATGACTTGGTTTCACAGCCGAATCTGGCTGCCTAGACTTCAATATTATCAAGCTAGTAAAATGCAGCTTTTGCCCACCCACAGCGCATCACATATAAACAATACAACTGGACTGGGATAGAGCACGGTGTTGCAAGCACTGCACATTTATTCTTAAACACTTTAATGAGCGTGCATAAAAATGCATGGAAAACTAATCCCTCTTGTCATTAAAGGGTTAATAATCAAGCAAGTAATCAATGAGTAACACATATGATACTAAGTTTGAGAAAAAAACCTTACTCATCTTATTGTGTATAAAAATTATTCAATTGGGTATATTTTTTAAAAATGTTTGAGGAAATGTTTTCATGATGAAATGCACTTTGCCAGAAGAGTTCCTCGATATATATTTGAAAAAATCGCGACTCATATCAAATTGTCTTATCGGTTTCCAAATTTCTCCACGTCTTGAGTGGGTACCTCATAAGCGGTCTAATTTACTAAGTTCCATTCACGCATAACAACAGAATGCATAAAACACTGCTTTCCAAGTTTTCCAGGTTGGTATATTAAGCTCACCCTCCATTGAATAGTATGAGTTCCAAGAAGGATGCGTTGTATCACTATACTTTGCAACACTCTATTCTCCCAAGTCTGGGGCAACCATATTATTCATACGTGATTGGCCGCAGGTGGACCAAAGTGATTCTGGCCTCACTAGCATGACTGGATTACATTAACCCAAAATCGCTTAGCCCGATAATTTAAATGAAATAAATCTTTATCCAAATAGAATTAACAGAAATGAACTAAAAAAAAGCTAAAGCAGTATAGATTAAAGCATAAAACAAAGATACATCGGTAGCCTATGGTGTTTGGTACAAGCATCTGCAGTATGTGCATTTTTTACGCCAGCACGATCCACAACAAATGAAACCTCTGTCTTCATTTCTCTTTCCTACACGCACAAACAAATAAATCAGAAGCATACAATCAAGTAATAAAGACTATCACTGATGTTATGTGCTGTATTATGCCATACAAATGGCGACAACAATGGCCTTTGTTGCAATTAAATGTGATAGTCCATCATTATGGAACTCACTTCCAATGAGTATTCACTCAGTGCTAAATTTACCACTATTCTAGAAGCAGATGCGCGAGGTCTTACAAGTTTGCAATTCATCATACAGTTAGTTACAATCATGTATATATAAAATGTGCATAGAGTTTTTACTAGATGATCCTAATTATGCAGGATATCTGTTCCCATTGGGTATGCCTTTTCTATCGCAAACAATTCTACAATTCTTGTAATATGTATCATTCTTAAACTGGGATCACTAAATGAAGATATTATAAACCGTGTATCACCCACCTACTCTTCTACTGAAAAGATATTATAAACCGTGTATCACCCACCTACTCTTCTACTGAAATCATCTCACAGCTTTCCACTCCAAACTGAAGTCCCACCTCTTCAAAATTCCTACTCTAATCCATCCAATCCGCCTTCTAAGCTCTCTCTCTCTCTCTCTCTCTCTCTCTCTCTCTCTCTCTCTCTCTCTCTCTCTCTCTCTCTCTCTCTCTCTCTCTCTCTCTCTCTCTCTCTCTCTCTCCTTAGTTTATTTTCAGAGTAGCGCTTTAGTAATTTGGTGTTTACGAGATTACACGGACGTGTTGCGGAAAGTAATCGTGAAAGTTTAATTACAATTATAAAGCCACACAATCCTATAAAAACGTCCTACAGACGGCACAAGCAAAGTTTTACCTTTGGTATTTCTTTATTTGACATTGAGTTTTATTTCAGAATAACGCAAAATATATGAAACCTTAGAAAAGCCGATGCTCCGATTGGAAAAGTGAAACTGGGTTCCTGAATTATTTCTGTGGGAATTTCTCTTGTCAGCATCCTTCCGTCTTAATGAAGTATCTGATCTGACTAAGCGCATTTTCAATGTTGAAAGACATGCAAACAAGGAGATGATGCAATGTTCTACACAATATCAAGTAACATGAAAATAATTAATCTATCTTAAATCCGTCCATCACGGGACGTACGAAAATTAAACAGTAGAACCAAAGATCTTAGAGTCTTAGGTAGAACTATTGGGTGTGTCCCGAAACTGCTCAAAGCATGTCTTGGATAGTATTCGGACAAGTTCTCCGTTGATACACGGAACATGTGCAAACACATCTAGTAAATTGTACGGTGATGAAAGAAATGTAAATGTAGGGGGCGTACACGTTCTTCTGTGAAAGGAAACTTCTAATTTTTCAATGAATTTATGCGGTGAAATCATTCAACTCTACCTAATTCCAATTTTTCGCGACCACTGATGCATTCGATCTATGCTCGATTTCAAAACCACCACTGCCGTCCCTATGGGCTACTGCCAGTTCTCTCAGGACAGAAAAGTAAATCCAAATAGGCTATACTCTTGAATTTTAAATCCACTCTCTTGAAGGTGCATGTGCCCGAGCCTCGTCGTACTTTCATTCGCGAGATGGCGCGTTGTTAAAATGAGATGTAGGACGTGATGGGCGCCTTGCATGGCTGCCGTATAAATTCGACTCCTGTAATAACTTCTGATCATCCGTTCATACTGATTTGTAATCATACTGCGTTATTGTCAGTTTGAAGATATTAAACGAAGATTATTATTATTAATGCCATAATGTGATCCAAGCATTACCTTTTGGTATGTCACTTCAATGGTTAAATTCAGCCGGATCCATCGTAATCGTAAACTCCAAATTTAATGTCTGATATAAAGCGCCACTCGAAAGCTAAGCGCAAGGCACCAGCTTATTTGCGAGCGCTGCATCGAGTCAGAGGGGTTGTCCACAATAAGGGTAGTCCGGTCACTGCTGCTGCCAAAAATACTATTCCTCACATCCATTCCAAAGGCTACTTATTTACTGAACTCTCCAATCCAAGATAACTCTGGAGGGTTGTCAACTCTCTTCTTCTTCGCAATTGAAGTCTCCCCCTACTGCTTATAGCCAGAGGCGGCGATTCCGGGGGGTTGAGGGGACAAGACCCCACCTTTAACAGTGAGGGGCACAGTATAGGGCCTACAGCCCCCTCGAATTTTGAAGAAATACGAAAGTCAAAACACTTTTTTCAGCTGATCAGTTCAAAAGTCTTTTTTGACTAGATCAGTTCAAAAGACTAGTGTCCCTCCACCTGTCAAACAAGGTCGCCGCCTCTGCTTAACGCTCCCTTAATTCACCCCCTCCATCGCTGATAGGCCTACCTTCTGTTCATTCTTCTCGGACAAAATCACATCCCTTCGCTTCTCAATATAATCTCTTGACTCAAACTCCACCACGCCTCCTCCAACACGATCCACTCCCATCTTTCAACCCTAGCTGCTCCTCCTGCTTCTCACTCATCGCTCCAAATTCTTTCTGCTGCCTCTGATTTAGCATTTCGAAGTATCTTCTGGCTGAACTTCGTCCATACCATCCTAGTTACAAAAGACACGTCAAAATACCATAACTGAATAGTAAGGCGTCCACATCAACGTCAATGGTGGCAGACAGAAGGAATATATCTGCTACAGCCTGGTAGGCTCTATAGTGTATATCTTAAGCCTAGACATTTATGAAATATGACTAGACGAGAAAATCAAACATGTTTATGACATTAAAACCCGTGATGGTAATTGTTAATGTTCCATAAAATCCTTCTCAATTTCAAACATTTTGTCATACATTCCCCATCCATGTGGTCTAAAAATTAAATGAGTAATACATTCAGACATTACTCTAGAATAGCTTCAGAAACTTGTTTTTCAACTGGACAAAGACTAGTGGTTTCTGGTGCTTATTTAAATCGTA
This sequence comes from Allolobophora icterica, assembly GCA_963556255.1. Taxonomy (NCBI): domain Eukaryota; kingdom Metazoa; phylum Annelida; class Clitellata; order Crassiclitellata; family Lumbricidae; genus Allolobophora; species Allolobophora icterica. The sequence continues at coordinate 16,334,571 of OY744608.1, forward strand.
ATCATAATTGTAATCTCAAAATTTCTGCAGCGCCCAAAAAACAAAGACACGCGAACCAGCTTATTCACAGGCGCTTGGCCAAATCATAATCGATAAGTGGGAGGGTGAAATCGGTTCCAGATCAGGATCAAAATTGGAATCAGGCAGGGAGACGGCTAAGGTGGGTGGTGTTTACTGTTTAGAGTTGAAACATTGAGGGAGGTAAGGGGTAGTTCCAGATGATTCGTCCTCTGCTTAGGAAGATCTTGCAAGATTTCTGTAGTTGAAAGTTTCCATCAACACAGTTCTGATAGCTAGCATACGTACTGAATCTCTAACATAAAGTGCCTAAATGGGATATTTGTGCCAAGTTGCCAAAGTGCAAATGTATGATTTTTCTCCAGTCTGGGTTCTTTAATTATGGTATTCCAAATGAGTTCTCTTTGCAAATGCTTTGTGACATAAATTATATTTTTATGGTTTTTCTCCAGTGTGGGTTCTTTTATGGAGTTCCAGATGATTTTTCTCTGCAAATGATTTGTGATATAAATTACACATGTATGATGTTTTGTGAGTTCTTTTATGGAGTTCCAGTTAGTCTTTGATCTCTGCATATGCTCATGACAGAAATTGCATTTTTATGGTTTTTCTCCGGTATGGGTTCTTCTGTGGCGTTCCAGAGTGGTCTTTTGTGCAAATGCTTTGTGACATAAATAGCACCTGTTTGGTTTTTCTCCAGTGTGGGTTCTTTCATGGGTATTCCAGATGATTCTTCCATGGAAAAATGCTTTGTCACATAAATTGCACATGTATGGTTTTTCTCCAGTGTGGATTCTTTTATGGTGCTCCACATAAGTTTTCTGTGCAAATGATTTGTGACATAAACTGCATATGTATGGTTTTTCTCCAGTGTGGGTTCTTTCATGGTATTCCAGATGAATCTTCCATGCAAATCCTTTGTGACATAAATTGCACATGTATGGTTTTTCTCCAGTGTGGATTCTTTTATGGTGCTCCACATAAGTTTTCTGTGCAAATGATTTGTGACATAAACTGCATATGTATGGTTTTTCTCCAGTGTGGGTTCTTTCATGGTATTCCAGATGAATCTTCCATGCAAATCCTTTGTGACATAAATTGCACATGTATGGTTTTTCTCCAGTGTGGGTTCTTTCATGGTATTCCAGATGAATCTTCTGTGCAAATGCTTTGCGACATAAATTGCACATGTATGGTTTTTCTCCAGTGTGGATTCTTTTATGGCATTCTAGACGAGTCTTCTGTGCAAATGCTTTGTGACATAAATTGCACATGTATGGTTTTTCTCCAGTGTGAGTTCTTTTATGGTATTCCAGAGTAGCCTTCTGTGCAAATCCTTTGTGACATAAATTGCACATGTATGGTTTTTCTCCAGAGTGGATTCTTTTATGGTATTCCAGATGAGTCTTCTGTGCAAATGCTTTGTGACATAAATTGCACATGTATGGTTTTTCTCCAGTGTGGGTTCTTTCATGGTATTCCAGAGTAGCCTTCTGTGCAAATGCTTTGTGACATAAATTGCACATGTATGGTTTTTCTCCAGTGTGGGTTCTTTCATGGTATTCCAGATGAATCTTCTGTGCAAATGCTTTGTGACATAAATTGCAAATGTATGGTTTTTCTCCAGTGTGGATTCTTTCATGGTATTCCAGAGTAGTCTTCTGTGCAAATGATTTGTGACATAAACTGCATATGTAAGGTTTTTCTCCAGTGTGGGTAATTCTGTCTTTCCAGACGAGTTTTCCATGCAAATGCTTTGTCACATAAATTGCACATGTATGGTTTTTCTCCAGTGTGGATTCTTTTATGGTATTCCAGATGAACCTTATGTGGAAATGACTTGTGACATAATTCACAATCGTATGGTTTTATTCCAGTGTGGGTTCTTGAATGAACTCTGAGCCTGGATTTCCATGTAAACGTTTTGTTACAAAAATTACATTTGTATGTCTTTGGTTTGTTCTGGCTACTTGCTTGCATCTTAAGATCTTGAACACAGCCCAAACATTGAATTATTTATAGGTTGAATTTATTACTGCTTTTCCATGTTATTGCAAACCTATCATGAATTAGAAAAACGCAAATCTGTTGAAATAAAATTATTGAAGGAATATGGGATGCAATAGGAAACTGAAGACAAAGAATAACAAAACGCTAATTGTGAATCCAGTCATGAACTACAAGTTTGCATAGATGTCAGAAGGATGACATTGGCATTACCCAGGGCTCGGTGCTCGGTCCCATCCTATACATCATCTTCACTGCTGATATCCCGTCTCTATTTATTAAACAAGGGGCAAATGGCCATCTTTATGCAGATGATGCTCAGACTTTTGTACATGGTCCGTGAACTGATCAACTCTCCCTTGTTCGCTCCATTGACCATCTTGTCTCTGACTACTGGATATCGACTAACCGTCTCTGCCTAAACACTGTTAAGACTCAATTGATCTGGTTTGGGACTAGACAGCAGCTTGCTACACTCAACTTTCCATTGCTGACTAAGAAATTCCCTGCTTACACTGAGTCTTCCACCATTCGCGACTTCCCTCACATTCAGAGCATATCTCCAACATGACTCGCTTCTGCTTCTTTCAAGTGAGGCGTCTCAGGGCCACCAGACGCTCGGTCTCACCTTCTATCTTGACCACCATAGTTCACACATTTGTCTGCTCACGCTTGGACTATACTGCAACTCGCTTCTCATGGGTCTCCCTAAGCAGCGTCCCTCCCCTTCAATCTGTTCTAAATGCTTCTGCTAGGCTCATAACTCGACTCCCCTGGTTTGCCCATATCTCTACTTACATGCTTGATGTCCTGCACTGGCTCCCTATTGCCACACGCATCCGTTATAAGATCCTCTCCTTGTCTCTAAATCTCAGCAGGGTACTGCCTCGAAATATCTCTTGAACTATCTGTGAAAGGCGCTCGCTCATGGCGTTCTGTGAATCGGCTTGATCTTTTTGATCCCAGGGCTAAAACTGCCTTCGCCCAGCACCGGGCATTTGCTGCAGTGGGTCCCACGATCTGGAACGACCTTCCCCTTCTGCTCAGGGCCAAACTAATGACTGGCTTTCCCCGGAGCTTTATGCTGAGAGCGCCTCTGAATGGTTATTCTGCGAAAGGCACTTAATACATTTCTAGATACAATGCAATTAGAGGGGGCATGGTAGTGCAGCCAAGGATGTTGCTGGACTGGATGACCAGTGGATGGATACAGTAAACTGAAGGAGGAAGCCCAGCATCGAGAGGGGAGGCTCCTCGTTTGACGTTTGAACCTGCCCAAGGGCAGAGAACTTGAAGGACAAGATAATTCCCCAATCAAACCTTGTTTGGAATCCAAGAGAGCAGTGCATAGAACAAAAGCACTGCACATAGTTGTTTCATTAGATTAGAGATGAGTGGTTGCTAAATTGCAAAACAATGTGGTATTTTGCTAAAATTAAAAAATTTACCATGTCTAAGACTTCAAAAAGTATACCATTTGTAACTTTACATCCCTGTGTTGAAAGGGATAGGGTTCATTTCTTTCCAAAGGAACTATTTCTATACTTTCTGATAGAACTGTTATTAGTCCATATAATTTGGTTGACTGCAAAAACATCACGGAAAACAGTAAGATTTTGAAATAAGAACACGATTGGTCAAGTTTCGCTGAATTAAAATAATTCGGAATAAGTTAGCCGAAATCGCATTCGTCAGTATGCGTAATAAAGGCCTTTTAAAATGAGATTACATATCGAAGGCAATGTTCGGTTAAATAAAATTATGATTATATATAAACATATACATTATATAAGTGTTATTACTTACATATTATGTATAGATTCCTTAGCTTAGATATACAACGAAATATGCTTCACCAGCCAATGATATTTTACTTCTAAAAATAATTCCTAATTCAGTTTTAATTCAGTTCTGAGCTCTTGAATTTTACTTCTAATTCTAATTTTACTTCACAAATAATTTTACTTCTCATTCCTATTTTAGTTCTCAAATAATTTTACTTCTTATTTTAGTTTTCCAAATAATTATTAATTTCCACGCTGTAAAAGTATGCATTGCTTGCATGCAGAAACGTGCCAAACTTGTCTCGAGAAAGAAAAAATTGAAGTAAAACAAGGGGTGGAACGTTAGTCTAACAATGCAGCATCTAATCACCTCCCAAGACCTGTAATGCTTTTATTTTTTCTAGCAAGTGCTTGGCATGTAGATCTGCTTGTAGTTTCGTCAAAATGAAAAATCTCAAACCGGCATGTCTCGCTTCCATCCAGCCAACATTCTCGATTAACTCATAATTTTACAATTTAACGATCGAACCCTAAATAAAAAAAATGGAGTACGAAACTGAGGTCGTTAGTATGCAAGCAAGGATTCTATATAAGTGCTCATTTTCTTCATGTATAAAAGGTCCTTGGTACGCAAGTGAGGCAACTAGGCCTATTAGAGTATAATAATTTAGACAACGAAGACCAAAGACAGTAGGCTATATTACATCGAGAAAAATGAATGGTAGGCCTATGTGCCTCTGATCAACCAAAGTTTTCCAATGGATTATGTGTTTGGATCGCGTGCAATTTTACTCCCCTTCATGATCTCAACTTAGGTTAGGCAGGCCTACCACAAGAAGTAAAATGATTTTACTTCTTAAAATAATTGTTAATTTCGTTCTTAATTTTAGTTCGACAAATAATTTCTAATTCAATTCCTAATTTCGTTTTTTTCTGCTGAAATAATTCCTACTTTTACTTCTACGAATGGTATACGGCGTTTGAAGCCTTTGAATTCAGCTCAACCTGCCTCTTCCCAGGGGAGTAACTTTTGTGTAAAAAGTGGGGGTGGGGGGTGGGGCGGCAGCAATTTATTCTCCACTTTAGCTTTTCGCATGAAGACCATTTTGGACATAGGCCTATTACCCTGCCAGTAACTGATTATGAAAAGCTGATGAGCTGTCTTAAAACCACTTTCTACTCACTAGGTCTTTCGCACTGGGACTCTGGGAGCGCCTCTGATTAGCGAATAGGCCTACTGTGAGAGGCGCTTTATAAGTGTTTAGATACAATACAATACAATATAATGGCATTTGTATCGTGTACGATGTCATCTACTCGTTTTCGTTTAAGAACAAATTTAGCCATTTTCCATATCCAGTGGTGTAGTCCTAAAAAATGAAGTGGGGGAACGCCTGGAAATTGAAGTAGCAACTGCAGCAAAAAGTGCAATCTTTGGTAGGTAAGTATGGAAAAAATTGGGGGAACGGCGTTCCCCCGCGTTCCCGCCCCACTACACCACTGTCCATATCAGCAAAATATGAACACGACGTGTATAAGTCAAAATCAACGACTTCTTAAATGTTCATATTGTGTAACGGAGGGAGCTGTCTTCAGCTAAGGACGGATCAGATCCCATAATATATTTCCTTCTACAAGTTCTACAAAATTTTAGGCCTAATAGTAATCCTTCAAAGTGATTGTTATACAAGTGACCGTCGATTGGTGCTTTTGGATAATTATAACGGCGCTATAGAAGTAATTAGATCAGTGTACAGTAGAGTAAGTAAGTATATCCTTTAGTTTATTGAACCTGCTGCAAACCGTAGGCTACTTTGGTGTAGGCCTACATGAGTTTTATCGAAAGTTTTAATAAGTGTATATATATATATTTATTTATTTATTAATAGACTAGCTGTAACCCGTGAAAAACACGGTAAATTTATTTTAGAAACTTTAATGTGGTTGAGAGCAAAAATCTAAAAAATACGGAAGCTAACTGTAGCCCGTCCATTGCTCCTTGTTGGTAAGTTACAGCTCCATCTATCGAATGAAATGATAATCTACCAACAAAATATCCGACGTCTGCCATCTAGCGAATGATAATGAAGTAGAAGACAGATAATACATCGGTTATAATGTTGGCTGACAGGGACTTTGGGGTTTATTTGAAAATTGTCATTTGAATATATTTGTAATAAATATTATATACGAGAGATAACAAATGGATCCCAATTTCACAGCATCATAAATTCACAATGACAAAGGCGTTATCGACTCTTCTTGAATAACTATGCTTTCTAACCCTTGTCTACTGGCCTAGCGCCGTGGCGGATTGCCCATGTCACTGGCCAGCCGAGCTGCGGACCCCGGTTCGCGACCGGGCTGGTCGGAGGCATGATTTTTTTTCTCCATTTTATAATTTTCTAACTACATCAAAATACTGTTAAATACTAAACAAGAAACTCGAATCGTTTTATTGGTACAAGTTTCAAACGTATAATGAAAACAAGGGCAATTTTAACTAGCTCATGCCTATGAAAGCTAGGCTCAGGACGGATTTTCGAACCCCACCTGCGCAGTGACACGATTTTTCCCAGTTTCTGAATTTTGGGGCTTTTACAAATTTTATTTGTACTGTACATGCATATATTTATTTTTATGTAGAACCTTTTTAAACGGCTTGTGTAGCAAGTTTCATCTAGCGTGAATCAATATGCATTCATTTGAAAGTACTTTGAATTTTCACTTCAAGTCAGGATTGTTGACGATGGTATAGGCCTATTAGGCCTATACGCGGGCAAACAGCGTGTACTCACCTCTAGATACTGTATAGTCACTCACAGACTATTTTTTTAGTATACTCAGTGGATAGGATTTTGATCTTTTATTTGGAAAGGGGTAGAGAAAGCTTAGTTGGTAGCAGTGGCGTCTAACCCCCCAAAAGTAAATGGAGAATCAACCCCCCCCCAAATTTAACCCCTGAAATACACATTTTGGTGTTTTCTGAGATTCTGCAGTCTTTGATATGACGGCGTCGTAAAATAAACGAATTAATCAGTCATTCTGAGACAGTTAGGCCTACAGATATAATGATTTAATGGATGACTAGCTGAATGTTTTGTACTTTAGGCCCTAATCGGTGCTGAGTTTACGTCTATACTGACCGTGCCCAACGAGAGTCAAGGCAATTATCGCGCTATTTAAAAAATTTTTGTTTGGACCTTTTCGGATTTTAAATATTTTTGCTTTGTTGGATTTGGCTATATTATTACCACACGGGACAAAAGAGCTATCATGAAAAAATGCAACCCCCCACTTTCAGTCAAAATATGTCAAACCCCCCACTTTTGAAGTTCGATGGAGATCGTTCTCCACACTCCACCATTGGTAGACGCCACTGGCCTACTGTCTTTGGTCTTAGTTGTCTAATTATACTCTAATAGGCCTAATTGCCTCACTTGCGTACCAAGGACCTTTTATACATGAAGAAAATGAGCACTTATATAGAATCCTTGCTTGCATACTAACGACCTCAGTTTCGTACTCCATTTTTTTTTATTTAGGGTTCGATCGTTAAATTGTAAAATTATGAGTTAATCGAGAATGTTGGCTGGATGGAAGCGAGACAGGCCGGTTTGAGATTTTTCATTTTGACGAAACTACAAGCAGATCTACATGCCAAGCACTTGCTAGAAAAAATAAAAGCATTACAGGTCTTGGGAGGTGATTAGATGCTGCATTGTTAGACTAACGTTCCACCCCTTGTTTTACTTCAATTTTTTCTTTCTCGAGACAAGTTTGGCACGTTTCTGCATGCAAGCAATGCATACTTTTACAGCGTGGAAATTAATAATTATTTGGAAAACTAAAATAAGAAGTAAAATTATTTGAGAACTAAAATAGGAATGAGAAGTAAAATTATTTGTGAAGTAAAATTAGAATTAGAAGTAAAATTCAAGAGCTCAGAACTGAATTAAAACTGAATTAGGAATTATTTTTAGAAGTAAAATATCACTCTTGTCTCCTCAGCTTGACCTCCCCAGATTCTGACATGGCACCGGAATGGACAAAACAACCTGGCTATAGCGGACTTGATTTGATATAGCATCGATGATTGAGCTGGTCTCCCTGAAGTGGCTTTTGAGTGGCACCGAGAAATTTCTGAGATTTACATTACATTGTTCACATGCCTAAAATCCGCTGTAAACCTCCTTATGCTCTTTATCCCCACCTTAGGGGCCGTCCACATATTACGTACGCAATGAGGGGGTCGGATTTTGCGTACGGGTGCGAACGGTGGGGGGAGGGGGGGACAAAAGTGTACGTACGCAAAATAAATTTCTAATTATGACGTCCACATTAGCCTATTTATAACTCTGTATTGTCCTATAGTCGTTCCATGGCATTTTATTACATTATATAAAAGCCATGTGCAGTTATTCTGTGCTGTGAACGAGACACCTATAATTTGTCTATATTGGCCCTCACTCATCCTTCAATCTGGACTAAAGTGCAGACAGTAGAGGCACTTTTTGCAGCTGGTCTTCGGGGGGGGGGGGTGAGCGTCAAGTGTACGTACAAAGGGGGTGTGCAGGGCTGTAGTCGAGCGTATACGCGGGTATACAGCGTATACTTACCTCTAGCGAAATTTTAGAGCGTATACTCAGCGCTGTAGACGAGGGTATACGCGGGTATACAGCGTATACTTACCTCTGTAGAGACCTGAGTAATGAAATTTGGAGGAATAAGAGAGGTTTTGACAGGTTTTTTGAGATTTTTAGGGCGAATGACTAAAAAAAAAAAAAAAGGTCAAACTTTTTCAGAGAGGTAAAAAGTCAGAAAATTTTAAGGGAATTTGTTAAAAGTCTGAAATTTGTCTTAGACGAATTCCTAAAAAAAAGGTCTTCAAATTGTCTTAGACGAATTCCTAAAAAAAGGTCTTCAAATTTTTTTACGCCGCTGGTCACCGGTAGCGTATACTCACCTCAAATTTTACCACTACAGCCCTGGGGGTGTTGAAGAAAGTACGCTTGCGAACAGGGGGGAGTGGGTCCAATTTTCCCGGATTTTTGCGTACGTAATATATGGATGGCCCCTTAACCGCTTTAATGGGATGTCGTGCCTGGCTTTGACTGGTGCTCATAAACACTGGCTGGTCTCATTGTTTGGAACCATTTACCTGAAGTTTGCAACCAAGTACATGTATACCTGTTGCTAGAAATTTGCTTTACCAGCTGTATTTCTATTTAATTTTGCCGTTACCCATCTTAAGTGCAGGCACGTAACTAGGATTTTTCGTTTGGGGGGGCTTAAACCTTGAACATGGCAACATTTATACAGTGTTCATACGAATTTTAGCCGTAAGCATACAACGGCTTGACTTGTTTGGGGGGGGCTTCAACTTCGTTTGGGGGGGCTTAAGCCCCCCCCAAGCCCAACGCTAGTTACGTCCCTGCATAAGTGTGCACGTTGAACCTTGTAAAAGTGCAAGTTTCAGTCTTACTCTACAGTATTTCAGCAACTATAAATGTCCACATCGGTCTACACATGCTAGCTTATGTATTGTGCACTACACAACACATTTGAAGCCAACATGATAGCCACTATGGCAGCCTTTCATACACATAAATTATTCTCTCAAGTTGTCACTTGTGCCAAAGAACTTTTCAAAACAACTTCTGTAACCACACTGCAGAGACAAATCATCTACATGTGTTTGTTAACTGCAAAGCCTGTTGTTGTGTGATTCAAGATGGTATAAGAAAACATAAAAAGCATGAATTCTTTCCATAAAGTGAATTAATTGTTTATGTTTTTATCTATAAGAAAAAAACGTGTCCAGTTCCTCTTGTTTACAGTAATTTTGCTGTTAAACTGTCACCAGTGATGCCATGTGTTTACTCTGCGATGTTCTTCAGCACATTAGTCCATCCTTGCCTTCAGCATCCGAGTGGTAACTTTGTCCTTTTCACTGTACAAAAGTAAAGTAGGGTCAACAGACAAACCAAAACACTTCAACAGCTAATCAACTAGATCCAGATTAGAAACATTTCAAATGGGGATTGTACTTCGATATTTTGTATGGCTTTGGATAAACACTTCTCAAATGCACCATAACTTCTCTTACATGGTCACAAAGGCCAACAGAAAATACCCAAAATGCAAGATGTGCAAACACTTACAACTGAGATAAAGCAGGTTTCAAATGGGAATTGGGTAAAACGTGACGGGCAGTGCAAAATAGCAGAAACTGATTTTTTACACAAAGTAGAACATGGTTGATTAGCTTGTAACTGTACTGAGCGGTACACTATATGATATACGCATAATTATGTGCCTCTGAGTAGATCCCTTGAAGGGGCGCTATATAAATCTTATAGACAGATAGATACACTTTCATATCCAAAAAAGTGTCAATTAACCAAGAACTCAAAAGCACACTGTGCTACTTTCAGTCACAATAAAAAAAACTACAACCTATCACATGTAAAATATTCTGTTTAAAAACTCTGCTCAGTGTTTAACCCTTTAATGACAAGCAAGTACTAAAATGCATGGAGAACTAATCCCTCTTATTGTTAAAGGGTTAAAAGTGGAATAAACTTAACTGTGTAATATTAATTCCAGTTAACAGTCTACCATATTTGTAATCCATGTACACATACAAGCGTATGCATCAATTGCTGCTGGCAAATCATGCAGCAATAATGCATATCTCTCTAGCATGCTGCATTAACCATTGCCTAATCGTTAACATAAACATTCGGTTAAGATTAAATGTTTACCCTGGCATCCTGTTCTCAGCTTAACTAATTTGCATTGTATCTTTCATCCCATCAAAATGATGGCACATTCATTTTCTATTCACTTCTTGAGACTAGGGAATTTGTAATTCTAAATGACAGTAACTGTCATCTGCAATCAGACCCCAATCCCAAGGCTTAACAGGAAACAGAAACTTATGCACTATTAAGCTAAGACAGCATCGCAGTCAACAGCATTCAAAAGTGCCTGCGAGATCGTACAATCCCCAGTTGAAATGTTTCTAATCTGGACTAACACAGCAATAATCATTACACTTCCTTGCACAGGTTTTGGACATAAGCATTCACAGCCCAGATTTGCGGGGGTGCCCACTGACAATCCCACTCTCAACCTGTGTCTAATACCACGGTGCCATTGCCTAACTTCCGGTAAATGGTCTCAATAAATAATTATAATAAAATTCCATGCACACTTTATTAGTGATTTCAGCTGTGAACAGTCTATACTCACATGATATGGACAATGCCACCCCAACCAGAGACAGCATCACGGTCAACAGCATTCAAAAGTGCCTGTGAGATCGTCTCAAACAGCTGCTCAGGCTCCTAAAGAATTCAGACGGAAATGGAAGCATTATTACTTAAATCTGAAGGAATATAAATAAAATTATGCCCAGAACAAATAAGCAGATCAGAAAAACTACGAATAGGTACTGATGATCAATAAGATTTATTACAGTCCAGAAGAGAGTTATGGTTGAACGGAGTTTATGTCAAGAATTTATCCAAGGCATTTACCATAAACAACATTTAGAATCACGGCCATGCTTAAATTATAAGTCAGTTGCTTGCAAGTTTCTTTTGCTGAGAGTGGTACTAGAGCAAAGGTAAGCAAATGCACTTCCGATGCATTCTGAGACATTCCATTGTTAACACTGTTAACAAAGTTAACCAATGCTGTCCAATCCCTTTGGTTAACCACAACAAAATAAATAGCAAAACATAAACAAGTTATAATTATAGCAAACGAAATCATACAATTTCAAATGCATTATCAGTAACACAGTTTTTCAAAACATGGTAATACACACTTATACGGTACTCTAGGAAAAACTGCTGAAGACATACTGACCATGTCAGGCACCCAGAGGGACTCGCACATGCCGTACATTTGTTCATTGCAAGTTCCACTGACGACAAAGTCGCCTGTCACCATTGGACAGCCAATGAGGTCAAGTGACGCAACAAATGGCTCACCAGTTATGTTGTCCAACCCAGCAATAACTGGTTCAACAAAGTATGGACCAAAACTGAAAAAACAACAATATACAACAACACATAGCTTAACTTATAAAATGTTTTATAAGATGGTAATTCAAATAGCAAAGTGATTTTAAAGAAGCACTTCTGGTTCTCTGCCTTCAGGCAGGTTCAAACATCTGTCGTCGCCACTCCTCTCGATTTTAAGCTACTTCTTTGAGTCTTCTGTATTCTTCCTTCATCAATAAATCCAGCATCATCTGTCTTGGTCTTCCCCATTGTCCTCCTCCCCTCCATCCTTCCCTCAATGACATTTCTTAAGAGAGAGTCCGCTCTCAGCGTGTGACCGATCCATTTCCTCTGCCTCTTTCTTAATGTGTGTATCAAGTAGGGGTCCACCGGAAAGACATTTTCCACCGAGTACCGAATCCGAGTATTTGGATGTACTATTTGCCAGATCCGGAAACGAACCGGGTACCATTTGCTCCATATGCGAAGCTTCACATTTTCATGTAATAAAAAATTATCAAAATAAATTTGTGTACTTATAATAAGTGACTGATACATTTTGAATTTTAGTCATTTCTGTGCAGTTGTGAAGTTTTCTAAAATTGCATTAAATTCAATAAATTGACATAATTTCAAGAAAATGGACTTGAATTCAATGGATGTGTAATTGTTTTAAGGCTGAACATTTATAATTTTATATATGTAAGTTTATTGAATAAGTTTTTAAAGAAAAAAAATTTTTTTAAAAGAAAAATTTCTTTGCAACTATTTGCGTCTACAGTATTTGCCGAGGCGAATAGTTCCGGAAACGGGATTTCCGGCAGAGGCAAATGTCCGAGGCGATTTCCGGTGGACCCCTAGTATCAAGGACCTTTCTTCTCCAATCCTTCCCATCACTTCTTCATTCGTTTTATGTTCTGTACAGCTGATCGTCTCCATTCTTCTCCAAATCCACATCTTGAACGCCTCCAGTTTCTTGACGTCCTCTTTCCTCATGGTCCATTTTTCTGATCCGTACAACACCACACTCCACACCAGTGTCTTTACCATTCTTTTTTTCAGTTTCCTCTTCACTAAGGACGCACTGGAGAAGCACTACAGTACTTAAAAATGCTTAAACTAAACTCTGACAAAACTGACAACAGTGTCACAGTTTTACAGAAGAAATTTTATAACAATAAAGCTTCTGTTTTGAAGGATAACATTAAGCATTAAGAAGGACAATAAATTCACAAATCCAAACAGAGACATTAAATACGCATATATACACAGACCATGTATCACAATCATAATGCAACTCTTCAGACTTTAGATGTTGCATTCAGACGTTAGCAAATGGTATTTATATCAAAATACTAAAACCAATTTCGATTTGTTTCAATCAAAGCACACCTGAATACAGTTTTAAAATACTGACCGGCGTTCATAAAGGAGGTTTGAGACAACACTCAGCAGAGTCTTTGGTTTAATTCGTCTGTTCTCTCGGAGTTCGTATAGATTAACCCTAAATCTCAGTCGCTCAGATCTTAAAAGACAAACATAATCAACTTAGATACCAGTTTCTGTAAGAAAAAACTGATGTAAAAGTCAATTTATCCACATATGAATATCAATATTGCATAAACTATACATTTTAAAAGCACTTCATCATGTTCACTCCTCAAAATTTGGCTTCTAACATCTTTTTCAATGTGTGCTTCATTTAGAAATCTGTAGATTTCAATGTGGACAATTGCTGGTTCGCTTATTTCAATACAGAACCAACTATTTGCTACAAGTATTAGCACTCAGTCTCCATCCCTTTGTTATCGAGTTTACAAAAGATTCCTTGAATCTGTTATGTTATTACACCTAACACTGCTATGATGTAACTGGTGCAGTATTCTTGACCTGCAATCACCATTCAGCTCCAAGAAAGGCGCGAATGGTCTTTATGTCAAGATTACTTTAAGACAGAGGTTTTCAAGTCAGGTGCATCTCTTAAACTATTGATTGGTTTTTACACTCATGAATACCACAATGCAGTTTCTCCAATAGAGGAAATCCAAGATAACTATATAAGGTGCCTTTACTGAATCACTGCACATCATTATTTTTGTGCTGTGCCCAAAACTACAATCCTCGATAGCATGTTTAATAACTATTCATAAATACTGTATGCCTATTGATCCTGCATGAGAGCACTGCTGTTAAAGATTTCTTGACATCATTGAATGTGTGTGTGTGTGTGTGTGTGTGTGTGTGTGTGTGTGTGTGTGTGTGTGTGTGTGTGTGTGTGTGTGTGTGTGTGTGTGTGTGTGTGTGTGTGTGTGTGTGTGTGTGTGTGTGTGTGTGTGTGTGTGTGTGTGTGTGTGTGTGTGTGTGTGTGTGTGTGTGTGTGTGTGTGTGTGTGTGTGTGTGTGTGTGTGTGTGAAAACACTTACATAGCACCTACTACAATTACCAACCTCACAGAAGAGCTGTTTCAATGGCTATCTAAATGATCTTACAAACTTGTGTGTGACATACAACATGATATTTGCACAGCATTTTCACATGCTACACAAATGATTACCATCAGGTTACTTACACTGTCTGAACATCAGTTGCAAGGCCTGCAAGACCAATGTAAAGCTTTGGACCCATTTCAAAAACCTTTTGAAAGTCCATGGACACAGTCTGTGCTTGGATTCCAAACCTCCGATCAGCAGCAATTGCCACACAGTCTTTGCCTTTCATTGCCATAATGGCAGCTCCATTGTATGCCATAATACTCTACAGAAACAGTTTCACATGTAAGCCACATTCTGTAACTGTACACTACAAGGGAGAAGTCTAGGGTAGTCTGGTGGTGACCATGATCACGATAAACAATGTGGCCACCCCAGAATCGGATAGAATAGAGTGCTACGATCTCCCAGTCTACTACTTCCGCTCAAGTAAGTAAGTAATGTTTCATGAACACAATATTTAAAGTGAAAAATGAACTTTTATTAGATAAAATATGCGCAATATTTACAAAGGTCAAAAATGACTGTAAAAATATCACCTACATCTATGATTACCGCAAGTGCCATTGTACAACAATTCTTCAAAACAATAAGCAGAAGTTATTAAGCCTATACTGAATCATTCTTTGCAAATGATCGAAGAGACATTTATAAGTTCTTGAGTGTTTTAGTTCAGTTCTAGGAAGTGTAATTTGATATTTCTGTCTGATGTCTTAAAGCTATAAGTTATTCAGCACTTACTTACTTACTTATGCAGAAGTAGTAGACTGTGGGAGGTCATAGCACTCTATTCTATTCGATTCTGGGGCGACCATATTGTTTATCTTGGTCACGGTCGCCACCGGACTACCATAAACTTCTACCACAATACCATACTGAATGACCATGCCCTTGGGTTAGAACAAAGTAACAATGAACTTAGAAAAACTTAATTAATGCCTGTTGAAGGCATATAAAGACAGAAGAAATATAAGTCAAATCAAGAACGTTCAAACAGAAGCATTACACAGGATGAAAAAGAGCTTTTTAAATAAGTAAATGGGTGGTGACACTGAACCAAAGGTTTCCAGCTAATACACAAATTCATAAACGCCGATAATACACAATTCCTTAATCACACGTGTAGAACAGATAGAGGTTCTAGACTATCATACTTTCTACAAGAGATTTCACATTCTAATTGAAGACTTTGAATTCACAGGGAATCAGAGATGATTCGAGAGTAAGGACAGGATAATATCTCAGCAAAAGTGTAAGCCAAACCGCTATAGAAATTCTTTCACTTCAGAGAGGTGCTGAAAGTACAACCTAACTACAAGACTACGCAATTTTTTTCTCTTGATGCCATTACAGAATTTGTAACTGACCATGTTTAGTAGTTGTGTTCAACCTTCCCACAAGAAAAAACTTAAAATCAATCTGATTTTTATATATTGTATTCGCTCTCCTGTCAAGTCATGCAAACAGTCGGAAGTTCAACGCCAGTTTAAAAGTGGATTTTTTTTACAAATTTAATCTGGTGTAAGCAATTTTGTAGCGCTGTCCATAGCGTGCGGAAAGACGTTTGCTCAATTAGATGGAAACAGTCATTGCCGTGCACAATCCAACTACTCGATTATTGTTTCGTTGAAAATTTCCAGTTTTGGTAGTTCAGTTACTGCTTGTCTTAAATTCTATATTACACTACCCTTTATGCGCTGTAGGCCCACAGTATAATAAATAATTATTTATACCAAAGATCTTAGAGTCGTAGTTTATACTGTGGTAGGCCTATCAACCCCGAATCGCTATTCTGCCAAACACTGGCGGCGATTTTGTTTCACAGGTGGGGGACACTGTTGAACTGATCTGGTGAAAAAAGTTTGGAACTGATCTGCTCAAAAAAGAGGTCAACAAATTTTTTGCGCTCACGCGCCAATTTTTTTTAACCATTTTTGTGAAAAAATTTGACGACCTTTTTTGGAGTTTCTTCAAAAAGTGGGGGTTAAATGTATGGTGTGTCCCCCACTCTTAAAGGTGGGGGGACTTGTCCCCTCGACCCCCAATGATCGCCGCCCATGCTGCCAAACAAATCTTTAACTTCACGACATTATTTTAGACGACCGTTGGCTACCGTTTCCTACCATCGAAATTTATGATGACATATCTTCACACATCCTAGTTTCCTGGTTTTTTTTCCTGATCTCTATAGTTTATGACACGCAAATTAAAGTGTAGGGAAAGCGCCTGTGCCTTGGAACTAAATTACATTTATTAGAATAGCAATAAAATCACGACAATGACAATAATCGTAATTCTAATCTCCGAACTTCTACAGCGCCATTCGAAGGCCGAAGCAGGGCACCAGCTTATCCACGAGCGCTAGATCATTCTGGATGTAATATTGTGTAATATTAGCACAATATGCGATATGACAATTTGTTAAAGATCTCTTCATCGACTTCCTATGGCATGCACGTGTATATTTTGGGCTGTAATCATAACCGGTTGATGCCAGAGGTGAAAAAAACAAGATTTTTTCTAGATAACAAGTTTAGTTTGCTTTTTGGGTTTTGTTGATTTTGTTTTTTGTTTCAGATTTTCCTATTTCGGATCATAAAGATAATAAAAAAAATGGCATGAATTAGAGCTCCAACTCAGTTTAATCACAATATTAATTATACTGTGTTTATAGGCCTACCGTGGTTTAAATTTAGGTACGATTTCCGAAATTAAAAATCATTAAATCAATATTATTAAAATGACTTCTACAAAAATAAAAAATTTATAATAAACCAAAAAAACAATTTTTTGGGTTTTCTGGTTTTTTGGTATTTAAAAAACCAAAAAGCAAAAACCAAAGAACCAACTTTTTCCACCTCTGAAGTTCTGCGTCTTTTTGGACTGGGGATAGGAGCTAAACAAATAATCTTGCCAACTTTTCTGAATACAACATCCGTTGTCTTTTGTCAATGGCTGTTTGGTGTTCGGAGTTATATTATTTCGTTACTTTGAACGTCGAATTTTTGTCAGTTTAGCCTTTTTTCTTTATAGAAGTTTAGTTTAAACTCAGAAATGTCAGAACGCAAAGTTCTCAATGTGAGTACACGATTATATTTATTAAATTGTTACTATTTTTATTTGTCAGATGCATATAGGGTGCGCGTAGCGAATCTCCGAAACCCCAATCCCAATTTAATTGAATTTCAACCGAATATATTTTTGAAATGAAAAAATCATTTGTTTCAAATTTTACTTTCCAGAGATTAGTCGATAATCTACTGATTTTAGATTATTTCGGCAATACGGGTAGATCCCCTGTATAGGTGGAGAATGTCAGTGTGGGTGCGTAGCGAATCCCCGAAACCCGAATCCCCCAAACGAATTTCGGCCGGATCCCCGAAATCGATTTATGTCTTGTATAAGAGTTCAAACTTCAACAATTCATTTTTAAACACTACAATTTAATTTTGGGAATATTTGAATAGTTGTCGGGATTTCGACCGCTTTCTGTAAAACTGTTTGTTACCTTCAGAAATACTATCCACCTGACTTTGATCCAACAAAAATCCCGAAGCTACGACTGCCAAAGAACAGGAACTTTGGGATTCGACTGATGGCACCTTTCAACATGAGGTTTGTTAGATTTATTTGTAGATTTTCAGTTTAGCAAAATTCTAACAACTCGTTACATGTCAATTTCTGTGCATTTGAATCATACAGTGTGGGCTTATTTATGCACTACCTGTTTATCTGGGATTCCACAGAATGCACACTGACGTCATGTCCCCCAAAGCTATTGACTCACTGTGCTGTATTATTTAACATGCTGTACAAAGAACTGCAGTGCAGTGATAAATATCTAAATATAGAAAGTAGATATAATCAAATCAGATGAGTATGCTCTGTAGGGCTTATTTTCCTTTCATGACCATTTTCATAAGATGTCTCGTGCTTAGTGATGCTGTGTATATATGTAGATGTTTTTAATATGTAATGGATTATTTTGGCGCAAGCACACCGACTCGAGTACACTGCTTTGTGGTATATATGATATTACAACCGACTAGGTTTGTTCTGTTTTGGCTACAAAATCTATATAATGAGTGACTTCTGGTCTAGTAGCTAAACATTAGCAAGTAAGGATAGTAGACTTCAACTGTAACATGGGTTCTTTGGATAGACATGATCAAATGCTTGAGCCGCAAGAAAATGAACTGGTACGTAAAACTTACATTCCACTTGTCTGTGGATAGATAGTAAGTAAGTAAGTATGGATTTTACTTACTATCTTCAATTAGTAAGATGGCTATGCTAATAGTAAGATGGCTATGCTGATTGCAGACATTCTGTATTAGAAAAATGATGGCAGACAAACATTTGTGCAAGTTGATGTGGCAGTACACATTTCACTAACCAGTCTTCTTAGCAACCTCCCTCTTTAATAACATGCGCTAGAAACCAGCCTCCATAGCATCGTGCATTACTTTAGATGCTCTGACTTAGCAAAAATCCTCCTAAGCAACCAGTTTACCTTTGGCGATTTTCTGCATTTATTAGTTGCTATATATGAAAATGGTTTCTTGCTTTTAGATGCAACACCTGTGGAGAATACATTTATAAGGGAAAAAAGTTTAATTCCCAAAAGGAGACCGTTGAAGACAAGAATTACCTCGGCCTTCACATATTTCGTTTTTACATCAAGTGCCCACGATGCATTGCAGTAATTGCCTTCCGGGTAAGAATTTTTAACCTCTGTTTTATGTTGCTGAGAATTCTGTAGTGGTTACCCAACTGGGTTCGAATCTTTAATGCTGGTTGCTTTACGTGGCTGTAGTCTACCAGCTGCACAGGAGTCCACTGTGGTTGTTGTATGTGTTCCAGCCATCCTTCCAGAATTACTTCTTTATGAAAAGTATAAGGAAAGTATGAGAACTGATACATTAACAAACAAGTTGAATTAAAAACTTCTAGGTGGAAATTTGTAATCAGTGAGCTTCGAAAAGGGTTCCTTGCACTGTAGAACAAAACTGAGCTTTCAGTACCTGACATAGAATGACTACACAATCTTGGAACAATGAAAGATAGGCTTATCAACCGAGTACCCAGGTACCTTTTGTAAGTAACAGATGTACCAGATTGCAGTGATGCAGTTGATTAAACTGTTTGTTACTATTGTTGTGCCATGCCTAATATTTGAATTACTTGGACAGTATAGTTGAGCTTAGGTACTTCAAAGAAGTTCACCCATTACCAGGGCAGTACTGTGTAATGCCAACAGGTCTTACAGTCTGCAAGAATTATTCAATAATCTTTTGCAGCTGTGATCTGTAAGGAGTTGATATCTAGAGATAAACAAGAGAGTACAAAGGGTGGAGTGAAAAATGTAATTTTTAGTCTTTTGAGCACTGCTTCTGATAAACAGAATGACACATTTGGCCCAAAGTGCATGATCACTCAGACTTTAATTATGAAAATTAATTTAATTACTGACTGATGGGTGCCCATATTAAAGATCAGCATTTGACCATTGTTTGACACTCCTAGTGAATGGATATTATGTTTATTCTTTTGCATTTTTCTACTGCTGTGTTTTGCTCCAAATGTAGTGTTAAAGCTGTTTCTTGTATATGTGATATTTTAAACCTGTTAGACAGATCCTGAGACAACTGATTATGTGTTGGAAGCCGGTGCAACAAGGAACTTCGAGGCGCTTAGAACAGCCGAGCAGTTGGCCCTCAAAGAGCAGAAAGAAAAAGAAGAAGAATTAAAAAATAATCCAATGAAGGTAATGTGTTTGTTAGTGCATTAATATTAGCATCTGAATACAGATTCCATTGGCCTGTCAGTCTCTAACTTTGTGGTTTCATTAGTTAGATTTTTAAATGTATTTTTTAAATTCATTATATTATCTAATGACAAGCATTAGTGATGAGCTAAGGAACTGTGTTTGAAGGATTTGCTCAAGGTCGCTACAGAGTAACCTTGTCAGACGTTCTACTGGTAGCAGTCACAGGTTTTGAACTTTGGCAATATAAAATGTACAGCTGTAATCTGTATTACATGTGCTTACGCTATCCAGCAAAAGAAACTGACTTGTTAGGTTGGCAAAACTTACATACATATGCATTTGCAACATGGCTTTGGAGCTCTGTGTCATGATTGAGCTCTGTGTCGTGATGTGGAGATCTTGCCACAACAGGTTTTCTTGAAGTCATTAGTTTAGTATGCGAGGCAACTTTGTTCACCAAATGGTTTCATAACATCAGTAAATGAGTGTGTATGTGCATTTGTTAAATTGGAAAAATTCTTAAGCACTAGACTATGGGGTTCTCTTTGCTATTATAGTACTGGTATGAGAACTACAGTGCAAATCGGTTAAAACAAAAGATACAGAAGCAGCTTATATATATTTGAACAGCAGAGAACAGATTGTAGTTAAGCAGATGCGTTGTGGACAGATACGGTGGATTATTGCCTTGTTAGAATAGACTGGATTATAATACTGGAGCTTAATAAAATGTTATGAATTAGAAAAAACTGAACGCATATGCCTTGTATGGATGTGACACACGTCTACTGGATAACTTGGCTGATCAAATAACTGCAACCAGTGCAGCTGTTGTGTGTTGGTCAACTTTTTTAGCAGGACTTTGCATTGAATTATATTAACCGGAATGAAATTCATTTTCTTAATAACCAATGTTTTCATCTTATCGGTTTCATATTAAGTGAATAATTTAACGTTTAATGCATTGACATCGGAATAGACCTAGCTTCCATTTCGTACTAACCGATATTTTGTCCTATCCATTTTCGTCGTAAGTGTTTTGCACTGTTTGTCCTTTAGGTAATTTTTGCTGAGGAATTTTGTCTAAAGTGCAGTAGTTGGCTAAAATTCATGTTAAAGAAGTAATCATTCTTGTAACTTCTTTCAATTGCTCATGTATTGCATGATTTCAGGTTTTGGAAAATAGAAGCTTAAAATCACAACAAGAAATCGAGATGATTGAGACACTGGAGGAATTGCGTCAGATCAGGAAAAACCAGAATGAAGTCGATACTCAGGCATTCCTAACACAGACCTCAAAGTCAGCCAAAGAACTGGCAGAACAACTAGCGAAGCAGCAGGAGGAAGAGGATGAGGAGTTCGTTAAGTAAGTGTTAATTTCGTTTATCTCTTTTAGCGGCTGTAATTATTGAAGCATGTTTGTTGGCTGAAAAGATTAGCTTTAGCTTGGGTAGCTTTGTATATGCTTGGGATGAAAGTTCCGCAATTTCATATTTGTTAACTCTTTGTGTTACCAGTGCACACAGTACCCTCATTTGTTAGTCCATATGCTTGACTTTGCTCATCCAATTTTGCAGATTGTAGCAGATTTGCAGGCTCTTTCAATTGGTTAACACAAGATGTAATTGTTGTGAAACAAGAGAGCTGCTTTCTCGTTCTTAAATGATTTGCGTTACTTTGATAGGTCAGTGTTTCGTGGAGTCAAACGACTTGAACCAAACAAGACCAGTGGTGAAGGCGCCGAAGAGGAGAGTGCTGTAGAAAAGAAGCCAAAATTGGTAAGTTGAAACTGTTATGATTGCTGTCAATGGAAAAGAGTCTTAGTTGATTTTACAATTGCAAAAGGTCAATTGCAATGTCTGTTCCCATAGTTTTGAATATATAAAACTGGCAAGTAAATTAGTAAATAAAACTGCAGAGGAGCTTTAATAAGACATAGCAGCAATTAAGAGTACATAAACTGGTTATGATGTCCTAGTGATCACTCTTATACATTTAAACCTCCTAATCATAACACAGCTTCATAATGCAACTTATGATAAAGCTTGGTTGGGGCCACTCGTCCCGAATTTAATTCAGCTCTCCAACTTGACATCATGATAACCTGAGTTTGTTGTACTACTTGATATATAGCTGTAGTGTATTTATTTTGCTGTACTTATTAAGCCCACGAGGGCAGATATCTGAATCTCTGTTGTTAGACAGATGTACGTTAACTGCTTATCCAGGATCAGTAGGCTGGAACCTTCAGTCCTTGGATTGCAGACTGGAACATATGTCTAACAGATCACTATGCCATTCGTGTCTTAGTTTTTTTGTACGTGACGGGAGTTGTATGACTTTGATTTGTTTTCTCTGCTGGTTTGTATGTTTTAACTTTGGACAACCTATTTAACTGTTGTCATTCATGTTAGGATGAGACGCTGCGTTCCACAAGTTCCAGTCGTTCGCAGAAGAACACTCTGAAAAACCTGATAGTGAAAAAGAAAACGACGGAAAATCAAGCTTCTGCATCGAAAGAGACCAATTCAGGCGTGAAAACCAAGACACAGACCAATGATGTGGTCGCTGCTCCAGCTGCAGGACCAGCCCCTCCATCTTCTGGTCTTTGTTCAGGTCTTGTTGGTTACAGTGATGACAGCGACAGTGAAAGCAATGGTGACTAGATGTGTTGTGCATCTTAACTGATTTCTTTTGTGCTGACTGTTTTCATTAAATGGTAATATTCATCAGCTAATTTTGTTGTAAATACATTTTAAAACGATTTGTGGCAGTTGTCTTACCAGTCTTATTGAATCGGATGCTTGTTTTATTCTTCTCATTGCTACATACTAGAGGTGTACCGATAGCCCCTTTTGCCGATTATGCCGATACCGCGTATAGCCGATTATTGAAATAGCCGATACCGCGTATGAGTCCGATTATTTTGTTATCGCCCAAAATCTAGGCACACGACGTTGTATAAGGGTTATTAAGGAGTTTCCAGTCCTGTGTATAATAGGTCCTTGGTTTCTACGGTGCCTAGTAAGTAGTGCAATGCTAAATATAAAGCAATAATAAGAAACAAAACATAGATATTTGTGCTAATTTTTCTTTTTGTAAAGATTATTGTACAAACATCGTTAATTATAAAGTAATTTGCATCGGCGCCGATTATTTTTTGCCGATGCAAATTATTCCGATACCTCTAATAATCGGCCCGATTACGAATGCTGCCGATGCATCGGTACAGCTCTACTACATACTTATGCCTCCTTCCCAAAGCAGAGACAGAGATTAGGTACACACTGTGCTGTGAAAAATGCTATTTGAAGGTAGTATTTGTATTTTAAAAATACAAAATAGTAAGACTTTTATTAGTTAAATAGTAAAAGTAGTTTCAAATACTTGTTGGAGTGTTTTATTTTTGTATTTTCAAATAATCTGAAATAGAGGCATTATGAAATGAAAGTGACATCCAACATCTTTGGTTACTTATCAGAGAAATTGGCAACTATTCGAAAGTCTTCTAATGCAGCAGACCAAGTATATCTTCCACTTGATTTGCTGCCACAGACAAACAGTTGGAGACACCGCAGCTAAATTGGATGCTTGAGAAAGACATTGGAGCCTCTTGCCATTTCCTTGATATTAAGTGTCCAGACATTTGTTAGCAGTGTATGTCTCATAAGTGCACTTACCCACTGTAGTTTTAGCATTGGTGATGTCAATTTTGTTGGTTGGCATCAATGCTTCTGTAGTACTGTGTTGTACATAAGGTACAGCAGTGCTCGAAATGGACCGGAACGCACCAGAACGCCGTTCCGGTTCGTCAAATGCATCCGTATTATCGTTCCCTTTCGTCCAGTGGAAAATACCATGAAATTAACGTTCTTATTGTGTGAATGCTCCCATATCTTTGACTAGCGTTCCGTTTCGTAAAATTTTCCATTTCGAGCACTGAGGTACAGTTATTTGGTCTGACATGGTCAACCATAAGTGAAGTTATATCTAACTTGGAGTCAAGCGTTTAAGCTTTTTAGCCTCTGCTTTGGAAGTTTACTCCACAGAGTAAAATGAGGCTATAATTTTTGAGACAGTGTGTTTAGCTTTAACACTCATTTATAGTCACATTTAAGTATTTCACTTACAGCATTGTGTTGTTGTGACCCAACTTTTAGCCTAATGTCACTACTGCATATTTTAGCTAATAGTGAGATTGAAACTTGTTATTTTGGTTTAAATGTATTTGAAACTTTACATCACTTATTATTTTATTTATTTATTTAACGCAAGCATACAGGATCGTATGGTATACAGTTGATAGCTGCTTACACAACAGGATAAAGAAACAGATGCCAAAACTTCACAGTACTGTTAGACGTATTTGAGAAAAAGGCATCGAGTAATTTAATCCACGATTCCACGTGTTGTTTATTCAACAAGACCCACTAAATTTAAGTGTAGACGGTTTAATGAGCAGTCTGTCAAGTCCTGAAGTTTGTGATATGCCACAACAGAACTAAAGTAACACTAAATGTTTGCTAAGTACTGGGAAATCATTATCTTAACAAAAATCAACGTCAAACCATGCACACAGTTTAATAACACAAATTTCAGTATTTGTTTATAGACAGTACACAGATGTGTGAGGTGAATTTCCTTGTATTAAACTTTCAAGAGTCAAAAATCAATGTAGCAAAGTATCACTTCAACATCAACCTTTTTGGAATGACCTGAAATGTTTCAAGCCTTAAAGACTAGCGCTAGCACACTGAACAGCGAATTGATCTATAAATTGTTAAAGCTAACATATAGTAAACTTATGTGAAGGAAAACACTGATGGATGGGCGGCCAGTGAAGGGAGCCCAAAATGAAAGTGGATGTATATTTTTGTATTTTTTTAAAGTATGTTTAATATAGTATTTTTATTTAGTGTATTTTGCACATCACTGTGTATGCATTACCATGCGAGTGTCCAAGTAGGTTATCATGAGGACCATCAGCTCCTGCATCACAGCTTGACTGCATTTCAACTATCCTTATTAAGTCCTGTTTTGTGTCTTTTCCATCTTCGTTGCTTATCTGGCTAAGTTATCCTTTTGTGAGGGTTGTGTTCTCTCTACGCTTTTGAAATACTTTTGTGGTGCATGTTCTAGATGAGGAATGTCTGGCTAATTAAACGTCTTTCCGAACATTAGTCCTTTTCATTAAACTTTGGCATTTACTCTTTCAATATCTTGAAGCTTCGGTCTATCCCCAACACCGTCACCCATCTTATGGGTCGCATCCTGAAGTTTGCCCATATACATGAATCTACTTTCATTCGGGACTCCATTTGGTGGCTGCCTGTTCATCAACGCATCTAAGATTCTTACCTTTATGCACAACTGTCTTGTTGGCTCTGCTTTGCCCTATTTGACAACTTTGCACTCGGATATCTTCTCTGCCTGTCTGGGTTTCCCTTTGGTTGGCTGCCTGTGGCCTCCTCATGGTTTAACAATGCACACTGCTACAGCCCAGTTCAGGAGTTTTGCTTTTATTGGCCTGTCCAGCTGGAATCGTCTTCCTCAGGAGCTGGAGCTCATTAGTCTCTCTTCCCCTCGGTTTCACAAGTGCCTGAAAACTTTCCTGTACGTCAGTGATGACACTGGTCCGGGTCAGGAGTGACACTGATCTTTATGAGCGACGCTTTATAAATTTTCAATTACAATTAAAACTTATCGTAAACGTCATTCCAGCTGAGACTGCTATCAATGGCACACTTAAGAACATAATGATCTAGGGTATCTTGACAACAGTCAAGTCAAGGGATTTTGGCATGGTATTTCTTGTGTCTCTCCATTTTAGTGCTGCATTTGATACCTTATATGTTGATATTTTGTTGCTTTGACTCTATATATCATTTGGAGTTTCAGGTTCTCCATTTCTGTAGATACCATCTTATCTTAATGGTCGTTCGCAGCTGCTGACAATAATCTCATCTCACTCAACCTTTCGTTCAGGTGTGCTCAGGGTCGAGTCCTTGGGCCTGTCTTGGTTCAATCTTTATTTCCTATGCTTTATGCATTATGTACGCGGGTCCAGCGATATGCTGATGCTACTCAACTCTATGTCGCTCACTCAGCTAAAACTGAACTCACTCTCTGCGTGTCCGCTTTTCAGATTTGGTTCTGTTTGAGCGACCATGCAGTTGACGAGAGGTAAATCAGAGGCTATTTTTACAACCCATCAGCATATGCATTCTTTCTCTTCACATTCATCTGTTGACCTTGGAGGAACCCAGTGCCATAGTGAGGGGCATTCAAGCGGTGCCATGGAACAGGGTGCAACTCAAGAGGGGTGCAGATTTTGGGACGGAATGATTTAATTATTAAAATAATTACTTTATCTTGAAGTATAATATCCATTTAAAATGAAATAAATGTAATAAAATTAAGTAATGACAAATAAAAGTGTGTATATATATATATATATATATATATATATATATATATATATATATATATATATATATATATATATATATATAGAATATTAATAGATAGCTACCTGACTGATTTAAAAATTGTCACTTGAGGATATTTATAGTAAATATTAAAATTTGAGATAACAAATTTGGTTGTTATTGGCTAAGTTGATCTTTGGGAGGGTGCTGTATTTACGCTTGACAATTATAGCTTGCTACATTCCTGCAGGAACCAAGCTCCTGTTCTCAGACAAAATTAAATCTCAGGGTGTCACTATTGATAACTTGCTCACTGATTTCACACATCGTTTTAGGCCTACAGCTCTTGTTTCTACTAGAATAAGCATTTCATCACATCAGGCATCCTCTGAATGATGACTTGGCTAAAACAGTTGCTTGCGCACTCGGCACTTGCTGGTTTTCCATTAGATGATGCAGAAGTGGTGTTGTACATAGCATATCCTCTTTTTAAGCTAAACAAGCTCCAATTGGTTCTAAGCTCTGTGTGGTTGTTAAATTTCTCAAGCATAAAATACACTAGATCTCCTTCATCAACTTCACTGGCTTTCTGATGGATAGCATATTAAGTTTAAGATCGGATGTTGTAAGGCCCAGAATACAACCTTCCATCATACGTTAACACCTTGCTAACTGCGTTATGCCGTTCTATACTGGCTTGTTGCTAGAACCTAGTTTCAGGACTTATCAGATGACGTGCATTCAGCTACTGCGCTCCTCACGTATGGAGTTGTCTACCAAAAAAGACCCAGCTTGCCTTGAAAATTGATTCAATTTTCAAGGCTTTGCACGTCTGTCTTTTCGGTAGCAAACATACATCGACACCTTGGATTTAAATTTACTAACTACAGACTGTGCATGCAACAACTGTCTTAAATGAATATATATTAAATTTCTGGTATTATTATTATTATTATTATTATTATTATTATTATTATTATACATTTTTTTTACCCGAGGTATATATGATCCCTCAGGTGCAAGATACTAATTAATGATGTTGACTCTGGAGTGGCCGTCCAGATTATTATTATTATTATTATTATTATTATTATTATTATTATTATTATTATTATTATTATTATTATTAATTTTTCGCTTCTGTTGCTCTGGTGTCTAAGGTACAAAGGGATCAACCGATGGCGCTCAAAACCCAGCTGTAATTAAGTCAATATCCAGGTGATCAGCCCACGAAGACGGGCAACCTATGGAACTTGGATAATTTGAAAATGGTAAGTCTACATCGAGAGTGAAATGGTCTGTGTTCTGGTTGCGTTGCCTCTTTATCAGATCTGCTTAGGGGTCATCCATAAGGGACGTTCGCAATGAGGGGGAGGGAAGGTGATCCCAATGCGGACAGAAGGAAGGGGGTTATGACCAGTGCAGACGTCCGCATCAAAATTTATAAATTTTATAGTTTTTTAAACATCTGGTGTCAACCTTCCCCATGAGACGAAAATGTCTGTCAGGTGAGTGCCTAAAACCTCATGCCGTGTACTAGACCTTCTTACTTTTTAATTTTAAATAGTATGTAGGCCTACTGGTTCACTTTTTAAGTAGGGTGATTGTAAATAAGATAGAACTGGTAGCAAATTACTGACGTTAGTCGAAATGTTGGTTTTTTCGTTCATTGGCTTTGGCATGCGCAAAGGGGTGGGTAAAGTCAAATGCGGACAAAGGGGGAGGGTCCAAAGTAGGTCATATTTTGTGGACGTCCTTTATGGGTGACAACTTGTCAGTTCTACCTTGAGAGGTGTGTAGACAGTAGGCCTAAATTATCATCTTGAATAAGTTTGACGAACATATATAAACATTAAACAGTTATATATAGGCCTATGTCATGTTCCGCCAAGCGAGGCAGTGACGCCGAGTTGTAAGGTCATAAAACTAAAATGTTCACACATAATAAGATAACAGTAAGTACCTTCGACAGGTTACGGTTACATAAATGTCTGTATGAATAACAGCACAGCCGAGTTCACCTTTGACCTTAGAATCACCGCTTCAGAGCAGTTCTGTAGAGGCACGTAAACATTATACCTTCGTGGTCTGACATTTACTGGCGTCATTAAGGTCGAGTTTGTGGTCACAAGTGTAATTGTAACTGAGCATTATATTGCGCCAATTCAAGAGCAGACTATAATCAATGTAGCCTACTCTCTGTGGTAGCCTAGGCCTACATGACGTTATATGTCATTGTTATAAGAACTTGAGTTTGATCGTTTAGCAAAACAACGCACTGATTGGTTGGTCACCATTGGCGGGCTGACGAGTCATCGCGGAGCTCAACCAACCGATTCCCGTCCACAGTTTTGATAGATGGCATCATGTTCAATTTACAGACTCTGGACCAAGTTGCGTCGATAGTTTGCAGATGGTAAATGTAAATGCACACGTTTTTATCTAGCGAACGTCTGGCTTCGACCCTATGGCGTTCGAAGCACAAGATGACGCTACCGCCAAGCAGTCCCTCATTGGTAGAAGACGACGCACGTCCGGCTATTCGTCAATTAAGGCCTCAGATTCACGTAAATCAGGCATTCACTATACTTACCGGTTGACAGATTAAATCGTAACCATTGACTAACGGTTGAGGTTATTCTAAAGACCGGCGTCGGTCCTCCGCCCACCGACTCCAAGACGAAATACCCTGCTGTAGACGGTACATATTAATTATATCCCAGGCTCGGTCATAAGGAGAATGGGCCTACCCAGGGACGTATTTTTGCATGGTCTAAAAAGTGGGGGTACCAATTTCTTCACTTTCGTTTCTCGCATGAAGACCATCTCTGGGAAGACACAATAATAAAATATTGATTGGCATTGTTTAAAAAGTGGGGGTACGGTAGTAACGGTACCCCCAGTCCAAAAAGTAGGGGGTCGCACCCCACAAATTACGCCTATAGGCCTACCTGATACAATGCGAACAAAATAGGCTATAGCTTCTAATAAGTACAAAATCCGTAGCGGACACGGAGATTAAGATCGGTAGGGAATTTGGCAACAATGAATAGCCTATGCAAAAAATTACTGCACAAATCCTACTTTTCATCCGCGGAAATAACGCAGCAGTCGACTAACGAACGACATGGTCCGATGACATGGTCAGGTGACATGGTCCGATGACATGTTGGCCTAATTCGACTTCCCTGCGTCCTCTTCCTACATCCGCTCAGGTAGGCTAACTGTTCCAGCGATGAAAGAAAAAGTGCACGACCTGAGACTAAGTAATTTGTTGCAGTGGATGGCTTTTCTGATGTTACTCATGTATTTAAACCTGAAGTTGTTCCCATCTGAGACTATTAATTGTCATATCTAGGCTTAATAAGTCCTACATAATAATGACGTGTCAAAATTAGTCTCCCTGTCCTTCCCACTCCTCGTCTCGACTCTAAAGATTAATCTTTAATCTGAGTGAAGTGAGGTTCTCAAGACGTGAGTCATCTTGTTTATGGAGTTAGGCAAATCTCTTAAAATATATCGGTGGCCGACCTCGTATACATGTAGAATACCGATACGCGTCCGAGAACCCAACCTCTAATGGGCCTTCGTGACTGCATCAGGTAGGCCCATACCCATCCCCACCAGGCCCGCCGAGAGGGATGGGCAGGGGGGCAAATGCCCAGGGGCCCGGCGACTCTTTAGGGGCCCGGACCGGGCCCGCAATCAACTTAGGAAAAATATTATATTCAGTTATACAAAGTTTATGATTTATAGGCCTACCTTTTAGAATATATTATCTGACGCTTAACTACGGTCAGTTTAAACTTCAAGCATCTGAATAAAATCATAGTTGTATATAATATATATAAATATAATATTCTACGGTCGTACACGCACTTTTTCTATTTCAATTTGTGTTTTTTTTATTTTACGATATTATATTCATATAAAACCTAAAGATAGCTTAGAGGCCTATAACTGCTCTGCCTACGGGCCCGTGACTGTTCTGCCTAGGGGCCCGGAATTTCTGTCGGCGGCCCTGATCCCCACGGTAATGCCGTACAATGTACCCCATTATCGTGCAATGTCACCGGACCAATTTTAAGAGCTGTAAATTAAAAATATATTGAAAGATTGACTTATAAAGAGTAGCCTAGCCTACTAGAAACAAATTGGGGCTAAGGCCTACCCTGAATATGATTATAACCCATGCAGACCCAAAATTTTGGAAAGGTGTGCGGCTTGACTCTTCCCTGCTGGAGATGTTGAATATCCCAAGCATTCATTCATTCATATGGAGAATTTATATAGCGCCTCTTCAAGGTTGTCTACTCAGAAGCACTCCCGACCCAACCCCGGCTGAAGAGTACAGTCTTGAGATTTGAATAAATTGTGGCGGAATGGGTGCTTGGGACCAAGCGAAGCGCTACAGGGAGCCCGTTCCAGATTGCAGGGCCAGCGATGGAAAAATCACGGCGCTGCCTAAGAGCGGTCCGTGAGCGGGGAACCAGAAGCTCAGCCTGCTTAGAAGAGCGCAGGGAACTACGGCGCTGGATGTTCAGGGTGGAGCGGCAATGCTCTCGCAAATACACAGGGGCATGCACTAACGCCCGACAAATCTAGATCATTAGCTAAATGTTGTTTGTGTCAATAGTCATGCAGTGACGAGTTTATAAACCTACAGCGAGACTGAAGGACTGATCGCAGCATCTGCAGAAGTGTTTATTCAGCTCAACCAGACTTCTCGAAACCTAAGAACATGAGCCTCTTGGAACGTTGCCATAGGGCCTGTAGCTGTACATTAGAGAGTGACACCGTAACGGTTACACCAGTGCGGGAAAGGGGTAGAGTTTAAAAAAATTGCGATAAGAGCACGGTAATGGGGAAACTTGCACGGTGTTACGGTGGGGATGGGTATGGAAGCTGCGGTAATGCCGCGGCAGGCCTAATGGTTACAGAGTTCATAAATTTCATTTATATTTTTATTCATTATTTCAGCGTTCCTGAAATAAGTTTACTTACTAACGAACGTGTTTGTCAATTTCATAAATTGTAATAATATGCTATAAATGATAATGTTACACGTTTGTATATCTTACTTTTAAGATGCGGGATGAAAATCCATTATGCGGAGATGGTGAGGGGATTGGGGGGTGAAGGTTGCGGGGACGGTAAGGGGATGGGGACTGGATTCTACGGGGAATGGAGGGGATGGGTTAAAACCTCAAATGCGGGGTGAGAATGGGGGCACATTTCTGCTCCCGTGTCACTCTCTACTGTACATTATTCAATCCAGGGTTCTTCCATGGAAGACATCCGGAAAAGGACCTACTTTGGACCTCCTTCCACTTGTCTGCATTTGGTAGCCTATTAGGTCTACTCTCCCAATCTCCTGTGCGGATGTCCGCATTCCAAAGAACTTCTTAGAGCTAGATTAGGCTTCCTGTTGATCTCGCAGGACTAACTGTGCTACACGGTAAGTATGCAGGCCTACTTCAGAACTGCCAACGCAAGGACTCCAATTAATCCAACCTGGTACAGACGTCTGCTGTCTGAAATTGGTGTTTCAGACAGAGGTTTAGCGAAATAACTACGCATCAAATTAAAATGCGGATGTCCACACTGGGTAAAACTCCTACATCTCGACTTCGAACTAAACTCATGATGGGAATCTCCTCTGCATCTACTCGCTTGCTCAAGACATTTCTGTTTCCACGGGGCTCATACACTGAGGGCGCCTCTGAATAGTTTATACTGCGAGAGGCGCCTTATAAATTAGGCCTACTAGATACGATACGATACGATACGATACGATACGATACGATTGTTCGCATTTGGGAGACCCTCGTTTTGCGAACATCTTTAAACGGACGATCTCCTAGAGTTTGAACATGATGACATTTTATGGGATTAAAGACATTTAAAGTGTAAATTTCCAGAAAGACATTCTGGACAGATACATAGTCATAGAGGGAATTGTTCTCGCACCTCTGTCACTCAATCACATTCTACGTGGTTGAACAGGTGTAGCCTATACTCAGAGGCGTAGCTTTGTATTGCGACGGTGATGTCCGGTGACCACCATTTTTTAAGGTGGTGTAGACAGTCACCACGACATGACAGCGTTATGGTGGCTTGAAGCAAGTTAAAACAACGACAATAAATTATTAACGGCGGTGTTTTGTTACATAGGCCTACTTAACTATACCGAGAAGGGAAGAGGAGAGAAGGGGAGGGATAGAACGATTTGTTACCTCCACTTTGTGGGGAAAAGTAACGTCTCTGCATGGTGTACTGGTCGCGTTTGGAGAACGTCAAGACCGAGACTTGGACATTATGTCTTCTGCGACAGGGAGATGGTAGATTCAGCTATGCACCGGTGAAGCTGAGTCTTCGTAATGACGTCACGGTAAAGAACCAACGACCAATCATACAGTCTGCTGTTGACGACTGTCTGTCATCTGACGGCTGGTAGATATCCAACAGGCGTGTTTTCAACCATCTGCGAGGGAGTGGTAGTCGGTGAGCGTGACCGTGTGCTGCGGATCCAGTTGGTGTCGTCACTCCAACACGGAGCGGGAACTCAGAACATGGTTTCAACTGTCAACGCCTGTAGATCTGCATTTATTGGGTTCGGGTTGTACGTGTGCGAGGTCCGCCAATTGAGCTTTTTCTAGCTCTCCGAATCTTTGTTTCCTTGTAGTTTAACTTAGGCTACTGTTCATAATGAACTTTAACACAACTTATACCATCCAGTGCAAGGCCTTTGAGATATACTTAAAGGGTGCTATCATGTTTCGAGAATTCGCATTCTACGAAATTTAAAAATTCTAATATTTCACGAATTTTAACGAATTTTACAACTGGCAACAAATTTTATTATTTGTTTACCTTTCAACTTTTTAAGCAAGTAAATGTCAGTGTCATAGGGCATAGGCAATCAATAAGTCAATCTTAGAAGTTAGCCGACTAGGAACACAACAGTAACTGAATACCAGTTGAGTCTCGAACTTCCAATTCTATCATCGTCGGGGTGTGACTGTGAGTGTAATGTAAAGTAATGTAATGTAAATCTCCGAAATTTCTCAGCGCCACACAAAAGCCACGTCAGGGAGACCAGAT
Organism: Allolobophora icterica; assembly: GCA_963556255.1. Classification (NCBI taxonomy): domain Eukaryota; kingdom Metazoa; phylum Annelida; class Clitellata; order Crassiclitellata; family Lumbricidae; genus Allolobophora; species Allolobophora icterica. The sequence continues at coordinate 16,368,186 of OY744608.1, forward strand.
TATTCACCGGCGCTATATCAAATCAAGTCCGCAATAGCCATGTCCGCCTTATCCGTTCCGGTGCCAGGTCAGAGTCCGGGGAGGTCAAGCCGAGGAGACAGAAGGGTGCTACGGTGGTAATCGGTGATGATGGCGGTTGTGTGGTGGCGTATACGAATGGAATCAGGATAGGATAGCTTGAAGAGTTCGGTTTTCAGTCGTGAGTGGAAAGCAGCGGAGGACAGTGCGAGCGGAGGAGAGGTGATGTGTCAGTCAGCCCAACAACAGATACTATAGCCGAACGAATTTTTACGAAGTTACACGACTTTTAAAATGGGCCAAAAATTCACGAATTTTTGCGAATTTTAAAACCGAATGTTACAAATTCTCAAACTATGGGTGCCATATGTTATTAACCCTCTACTTACATACATACATGCATAAATACATACATACATACACAGTATTATACACATACCAGGGGCGGATCCAGAAGGTTTATCGGGGGGGGCCCAAAAATAATACATACCTACATACATACACACCAGTGTTTAAGCTAGTCCCCCTCTTCTGGGAGGAGGGGGAATAAAAGTTTGTGGATCAAAGTTTGTGGGGGTAGTGACCAACGGACCAACGAAATTTTTTTGGGAATTCATCTCCGAAAAAAATTGATGACCTTTTTTTCATTTTTTTAGCCATTACTCTACAGATAAATTTTCAGTCATATTCCATATTTCGCCATTTTATTCGTTCGTCTACGTCTACGGGGGGGGGGGGCACGTCCTGTGACGTCCTGTGTAAATATCTAACGGGAGGTTGCATTATTTCGTCATTTTCCTCGTCTACTTCGTGATTTTCCTCGTCTACTTCGTGACGGGGGGGGGGACACGTCCTGTGTAAATATCAAATGGGGCCCATGGCCGGATTGGCCCCCCTGGATCAGCCTCTGACACATGCATGCACACAAACATACAAGCAAATATATACATATATATATACATATATAGGCTATACATACGTACGTATACGTATGTACGTACATAATTATTATACTATTATATACATACTTTTACATATATAGGTCTACATACATACACGCATACAAACATACACACATGCATAGGCCTATACAGACCCTGGATGTACATACATAATTATTATTATTATTATTATTATTATTATTATTATTATTATTATTATTATTATTATTATAATTATTTATTACTGAACTTTTACACGAGCAAAATAATGCGAATCTTAAGCGGTACAAATATGTATATTTATATAGGCCCCTTTTTTTACGTGTGTGTGTGTGTGTGTGTGTGTGTGTTTGTGTGTGAGAATGTGTGTAGGTGTGTGTAGGTGTGTGTGTGTATGTGTGTGTGTGTGTAGGTGTGTGTGTGTGTGTGTGTGTGTGTGTGTGTAGGTGTGTGTGTGTGTGTGTGTGTGTGTGTGTGTGTGTGTGTGTGTGTGTGTGTGTGTGTGTGTGTGTGTGTGTGTGTGTGTGTGTGTGTGTGTGTGTGTGTGTGTGTGTGTGTGTGTGTGTGTGTGTGTGTGTGTGTGTGCGTGCTCGCATACATGTCCATACATATACAGCTAGGCTCGTGGTAACCTTTGACCTGCCCTAGCTGTTTCGCATCTGGCCACGTCTCCCGTATAAGTGTGGCTGCCAAATTCATGTTTCCTTGCCTTCGTTAGTTCAGAGTGCACACTAGCCTACTGCGACGGCAGTTATAGTCGTTTAAGAGACGCTTCGAAAACAGATCAACTTTCCGACAGGGTTAGCACGAACATCTCTTCCACGCTAACCATTCCGAGTATTTGAGCAGGCCTGGATGTTTTTATTCGAACAGCGCATTCGGTTTCAACAGTGACGCTGTACTCCACTGCGTGCGATTGGCCCTTTTGCGGAGCAGCAACGTGACATTGTCAGACGGTCGTAGGCCTACCTATAAAATGGCTGCTTAAGTCATATCTGCGAACATGAAATAGAAACCGCGCGTGCCAACAGACGATTACTGTTCAGCTGAAAGAAATCTTGGATTTTGGTTATTGCCTTCTAACAGGATCATACAGGTAAAGCTTTTTTCGCTCTTGAAAATCCGTCGACAACGGTTTGAGCTTTCGGCTCGGAGGTCTTGCGAATCTAAGATTAACTGCGATCGTTACCTTAAATGGTTGGCTTGCTCAGTTAGCGAGAAGTCAAAACGAAAGGCCGTCACGGCTGTTACCTACTCACCCTAGGCCCTAGCCTATGCTTTATGAACAAATTCTTGTTGTTGTGTGACGTATGATTCTGTCAAGTTACCTTTGTTATTTAGGTTTATTGAATTGGTGCTGTCTCATTTGTCACTTAGGCCTGATGGCTTCATTCTGTTACTACGTCTTATTTAAATGTAAGACTTAGTGTAAATATAGACGTTTTGCCACGGCGATAGCATGGCCTCGACCCTGAACATTTGCACTGAATTTTACGGGTGAGATCTTTTCACTATCGCTTCCCTTTGAATGGATGCACTCCATTGAAGGTTCCCGTGTGCGGTTAATTCGTGCTAGCCCGACATTCAAATTTCCGAGATATTATTAAATGGAAAACTTCCACAGCGCCGGTGTCTCAAACGCAGGGCACCAACGCCAAACCGTAGGCCTAGGCCTACTCGGTTCAATAACCAGATGGTCACTCCGCTTGGACAAGGGACAGGCTTATAAGATGGAATAAAATATATGTGCATCCATAACTGGTATGCGAACCGGAATCCTCCTCATACACAGAGTCATCTTTCGCATACCTTAACGTACATCTATAGCTCTTTGTCGTGTAAGAAATGTTTCGTCGATGAACATATATGATGATGATGATGATGATGATGATGATGATGATGATGATGATGATGATGATGATGATGATGATGATGATGATGATGATGATGATGATGATGATGATGATGAGCAGTCTCTTAAGGTCGCCCTGGGACAGCATTGGTATGAAGTGTTAGCTACTTAATTTTCTTAGCCTCGGCATGTGAGTGCGGGCGGCCAGTGTTCTTCCTCGCCGTCTCATTTTTCAACCAACAATGGGCGGTCGGTGTACTCATTGTAGCTGAGTTGGTCAGAGGGCACACGTGGAGCAGAAAACTCGACACAGATTTCTGCCATGGAGGGGGTTTGAACCCATCGACCTCTCGGTTGACAGTCTCGCACTCTAACCACTAGAACACTAGACAATCGCACACCTCTCGTCGGTCAACATATATGGACGTACATGTATGTTTGTTTATGTCTGTTAGAGCATGTGTAATTGTGTTATACAAGCACGGCGGTACGTTTGATGTCTAGGCAAACAGAACCCACATTATAATGTGGAAGAGAATTTGAAAGAGGTCTCAGACTTTGTCCTACATTTCACTTCTAAGTTTGGATTTGCAGGGACGATGGGAAAGCATGACCCATGCAGGCAAAAAGTCAAAGGGATGGACACGATTCCTAAACGAATCGTAATCGTAGTCTCGAAATATCTAATGCGCTACTCAAAAGCTCAGCTCAGGGGGACCAGCTTATTTGCGAGCGCTTCGTTATGTCAGAGGGGTTGTCCAGATATACAGATTCAAGATGATGCGATGCGCTTAGCTTAGACCATAAGTAGAGCTTAAGAAGTTTCCGAGATTAGGCCTACGATTACGACGAGTGCCCTTGGCTGAGTGGAAACACTAGAGTTGCTCTCCATGCTTCTGTTTAGTTCGGTTTGAGCTTGGTATGATCTTTGCACCAAAGGAGCAAGACCAAGACCTTTGTCAGTATGAACAGCTCACTTAACAAAACGCAAGAATTTAAAAAATTTATCCAGTAATTACTAATACAATTATTTTAGTATTTTACATGGTGTGACAGAGGCTTTGGATAATTATCTTGACTTCCGGTTATTTACCATGGAATTATTTCAAAATAGACTCACGATTTGTACATTTACATCGAGTGCTTGAACAGCTGCTGCGTTGTACCAGCGATTTCAGCATTTGCAGAACGTTTTTTTCACATGACCAGGGCTGTAGTGGTAAAATTTGAGGTGAGTATACGCTACCGGTGACCAGCGGCGTTAAAAAAAAATTTGAAGACCTTTTTTTAGGAAAA